>LR880967.1:105826857-105844074 GCA_904067115.1 Aegilops sharonensis | reverse complement strand
CAAGAAGGTAATGTCGCCAGGTCTTGAGTGCATAGACCACGGCTGCAAGCTCTAGATCATGTGTAGGATAATTCTCCTCATGTGGATGCAACTGTCGAGATGCATAGGCAATCACATGACGATCCTGCATAAGAATGCAACCTAGTCCCTGTCGTGAGGCGTCGCAGTAGATAACAAAGTCTTTAGTGAAATCCGGTGGAATAAGTATGGGAGCAGAAGTCAGGCGTCTTTTCAGTTCCTGAAAACTGTACTCACACTATGGGGACCACTCGAACTTTTTATCTTTCTTGAGAAGTTCTGTGAGGGCTTTAGATACTTTGGAGAAGTTTTCAACAAAGCGGTGACAATAGCTGGCTAGACCAAGGAAACTCCTAACTTGTTTAACGGTTTCAGGTGGAGTCCAATCGAGAACGGCCTTAACTCTCTCGGGATTGAATGCAATGCCCTTACCAGAGATTACGTGGCCTAGGTAGGTCACTTCTGGCAACCAAAATTCACACTTGGAGAACTTGGCATAAAGGCGGTGCTCTCTAAGTTTTTCTAGCACAAGTCTAAGATGTTCGGCATGATCTTCCTCGTTATTCGAGTAGATAAGGATATCATTGAGGTAAACCACGAGAACTTATCTAAGTAATCCATGAAGATCGAGTTCATCAAGCGGGAGAACGTAGATGGAGCGTTGGTTAGACCAAAGGACATGACGGTGTACTCGTACTGGCCATAACGAGTGACAAAGGCTCTCTTGGAGATGTCCCCGTTTCTGATCTTGATTTGGTGGTATCCTAACCTCAAATCCATCTTGGAAAAGACTGAGGATCCAGCGAGCTGATCATACAGATCGTTGATCCTGGGAAGCGGATATTTGTTCTTTATCATAACCAAATTAACAGGACAATAATCTACAACCATCCGGTCCATACCATCCTTCTTCTTGACAAAGAGGACGGGGCAAGCCCAAGGAGAAGAACTAGGACGGATGAAACCCTTTTGCAAGGACTCATCAAGTTGTTTCTTAAGCTCGGCTAGTTCTAAGGGTGCCATCTTGTAAGGTCTCCTAGAAATTGGGGCGGTTCCTGGGATAAGATCTATGACGAACTCTACATCTCTGTCAGGTGGAACACCTGGCAGTTCCTCTGGAAAGACATCTGGAAAGTCACGGACTACCAGGATATCTTCAAGGTCTGGAAGAGGGCTGGCATTAAGAGAATAGAGTTGACGCTTTGCAACTCTAGTGGAGACAGTGACTATCTTGCCAGAGGGGTGTGTGAGCTGAACGGACCTGGTGTAACAATCAATCTTGGCATGATGAGCTGTCATCCAGTCCATACCCAAGATGATGTTAATATCCGAAGACTTGAGGGCTATAAGTGATCCAGGAGTTTGAATGAGTAGCGGGGAGGGCATATCACAAAATGACATGTCGTGCAAGCGGGCATAGCTTTCAGAAATGAAGGAATGAGATGCTCCGGTATCGAACAGAACCGATGCTGGATGATAGTTGACAAGGAGTGTACCAAGAACGACATCTGGATCATCATGAGCGTCTTTAGCTGAGACGTGATGCACACATCCTTGTTCAGTGGGAGCTGACTTGACACTGATCATCTTGCATGACGGCTTACTACCGCGGCCAACAGACTTCTCAGGCTGGGGTGGAACAATGCTGGTCTGAGTGCAAATACGGGCAATGTGGCCTGGCTCTCCGCACTTGTAACAAATCTTGGAGGTAGGACGTGGACCCGTATTGGCAGGTGGTCCACCAATAGACCTGGGTGGTGCATATAAGTGAACCGGGTGAGGCGCCACATAAGATGGCGTCGGTGTGTAGCCGGGTGGAAGAGCAGAGTTCAGAACCCAAATCCGGCGTTTCTGAGAACTAGAACCGAAGGAAGAAACCAAATCATGGGTGTGCTTACGAGACTCCTCGTAAGAGAGCTGTGTTGTCTCTACGTTAATGGCCTTGTTCACAAGAGCCTGGAATGTATTGCAATGGTGCAAGTGGAGATCACGGTGCAACTTGGGGTTGAGACCCTTCCGGAACCTAGCCTGCTTCTTAGCGTCCGTGGACACCTCTTCTGAAGCATAGCGGGCAAGGTTCTCAAACTCTCTGCTGTAAGCATCAACAACCATCTTACCCTGGGTGAAACTACAGAACTCTTCTCTCTTGCAATCGATGAGGGCTTCAGGTATGTGATGCTCACGAAAAGCCTCAGTGAAATCTCTCCAGGTAGGAATCTGACCAGCTGGAAGCATAGCCTCATAGTTCTGCCACCAGAGACTAGCAGGACCTTCCAGGTGGTATGTGGCATAGGTGACCTTGTCACTTTTAGCTACATTTGCAGAACGGAGCTTGTGTGTGATGCTACGGAGCCAGTCATCTGCATCGAGTGGCTCAATGGAATGATGAAAGGTGGGTGGGTGCAAGCGGATGAAGTCATGAAGGGTCACCGATCCTTTGAACTGATGTGCGGTGTTCTCCTCGATACGTGCCAACAAGCGGTTAGACTCACGCTTGTTTCTCTCCATCTCTAACATGAACTCTGCCAACGAAGGTGGGTCTGGAGGATCCTCATCCCTACCATCTCCATGGTTCTGGCTACGAGCAACAGAACTTCGCTTAACTGATGACATCCTGAGAAACGAAACCAAGGACGGAATCAGCATCAACTATAAGCTATAGATTGTACGACAAGGAAATTAGTATCTCTCGGACTCCTAGGGCAATTTCGGCAGCATAACGGCAGTAAAATGCTCAGAGTAATCATCACTCAAGGTTCTGGAATAATACTAAACAGACTACACCGGAAGTACTCGAAAACTGGGGTATGACTCTGATCATCTAATCCTATGGGACTACGGAGTAGTAACACGTGATCCTGATAGACGGAAGAGAAAGCCTAGTTCCTTAACCCCGTAGGAAAAGTAGGATGACTCAGATCAGAAGGCCATGAGGTATACGGAGTAAAAAGAGCCTTACGTTCCTTCCCACAATCAATTCCCTTGCATAACTAAAGAATTTCTAGACTCAACTTCGACCAGTTTGGCTTGGTAATCCTACAGGCAGTCAGGCTCTGATACCGAAGCTATCGGGACTCCGATTCTAAGTCACACCGATCTAGCCTGTAAAACCTCATATCACTTTGCGGCCTCACGCACGGTATTCCCACGGGTGTCGCCTTACCATGGCCCGGGACCGTTTGCGCCTTTTGGCTCACGTATATGATAGTGTCGCTAGCATCCATATGACAGAGAACCCGGGCCGACATGACTAGTCGTGAACCCAAAGTGGCACTAACTTATGGGGACAGGCATACATGAATCAACATCGAGCATGTCGGTCAGCAGCGTGTGAATCCGGGCTGTAGCACTGGGCTAACAGGACTCCGGGAACCCCGGGCTGTAGCAGACTAGGCAGGACTCCGGATGTCACCGCGTGACATTTCCCCGAAGGGACAGACACAGGAACGAAGTGAATCACATGACGGCCAGTCAAGTGTTCCGGAGCAGTAGTGCTGGGCTAGCAGGACTCTGGTGAACCGGGCTGTAGCGGACTACTATGGCTCCTGGAAGCACAAGACTACATTTCCCCATAAGAGAGACTACCAAGGATAAACAACTAGGTTGTCGTATCCCACACATAGCAATACACATTACACGTACGCATAACTTGCAAGTATGTGTTGTACAACATGGCATCACAACATAACTCAACAACTCATATAGATAAAGGCTCAGAAGAGCCACATAACATTTATTGCAAACAGGGGTCACAGGACCGATCATACAGAGCATACAAGCAACAAGCAGAAGCATTACATGTCTGAGTACAGACCACTACAAAAGAAAAAGGCTGAGAAGCCTAACTATCTACAAGACCCTCCCAAGGTACAAGATCGTAGCTGAGGTAACAAGCTACTCGTCGAAGTCCAAGCGGAACCACTAGTAAGACCGAAGTCTCCGCTGCAAGAACAAAAATAAAGCAACGTGAGTACAAAGGTACTCAGCAAGACTTACATCAGATCCTATTATACATGCATTTGTATCAAGAAGGTAATGTGGGGTTTAGTTGCAGCAAGCCAGCTTTGACTCTGTGGCTATCCAGTTCTACGACTACCAGAACTTCTTTGAGGTGATATGGCGCACACGAGTCCACTAGTCACCACACAATACACTACTATGGATTCATTCCCGTCTCCACACGGCAAGGCCATCCATAGCACTCTCACTTGTCTTGAGCATTTTATACTATCCACTTCAAGTTGTCTATGTACCACGTAAGCATACAAGAAGTCCATAACCGCGGACCCGGCTATTCGAATAGATCATGTTAACCCTGCAGGGCTGTACTTCTTCACACACGCTCTCGCCACTTACCGCCATGTACACGTCATGCATCTCGGCAACCTTCAAGCGGAAGCCTAGCGAGGGTGTCGGCCACGACCTGACTAACCACACAAGACTCTAGTCCAGGTTCATCGCCTATTCGGGTTCCATCCGCAAGGAGATCCGGCCGGGTTGTCGCTCACGGCCCTAAACGATGTGTGCAGGGTTCCCAAGCCCACCTCGCCGGATGGATCTACGCTTGGTACACCGTGCCACTTGTGCCTAGTCTGTCCCAAGCCCACCTGGCCGGGTGCCACTTGGTAGACTACTAACACTACCTACAAACACCAGAAACTAGTTGCGACTCCTGGACAGAGATCAAGTTGGTTCATAAGTCGAGAGGGGTCGAGTTACCGGAACCCAATGTGTGGTAGTATCGAGTCATTGGACAACATACATAGAACTCAGTGCTTAAGGACGGTTCCAGTGAGACAACCTGTAACGCCCCAAGACCGACGCTTCAGATGCCTTCCATGTTTTCGTTGTTGCCATGAGTTTTATTTGTTTGTTGCATTTCATCATCGCATCATCCGCATTGCATCGGCACTTCGTTGTCGTCATTTTTCAAAACTTGCATCCCCTCGTAGTTGTTGTGTCCCCCCTTGCTTTCGCTGACCATTTCGAGATCAACCTTGTTCTTCGTTTTCCGTCTTGCCTAAACCGGAGTCTCTTTGCTCAATGCACAGACCCCTCGCGCGTGTCCGAGACTTCCCCAAACCCGACCCGAGTTGTCGTTACCAATGGATCCGGATCATCCCCAAACATCCCTATAACATCTGCGTTTATTTGTTGGACTCCACTAAGCCATTTATCTTCGACCGTCCGATTTCAATTGGAGGAACGGATAGCCCCTAACCTAATCCCACCTGCTATATAAGCAGCCTAACCCTAGACTAGGCAGTCCCATCAATCATTTCCTCCCCGCCGCCGCAAAATCCTCCACTTTGTCTCCTCTTCGTTTCCCCTCGGGTTCCTCCCAGATCCATCTCCCTCCAACCAGCGCCCGAGGCCGTGCCTCCTCTTCCCTCCTCTGCTCGATCCCGAATGGATCGTGAGCACCGAGCGCCTCCCTGTCGCCTTGCCTGTCCACGCCGCCGGCGACAACATCAGCAGCCCCCGCGTCCTTGAGCACCTCTCCTCTCGCATGCCCGTGCTCGCTTGCCTCCTCGAGCCGAAGCTTGCAGCCACCGGCGACAGCATCAGAAACATCGTCGTCGCCCTCCTCTTCGCCTCCCGAGCGCGCCCATCCTCGCAGCCCCGCGTCAGAAGCTCCTTCCCCGCGCCGTCGTCGTCCTTCTTCCCCGTAGCCTCCCCGCTCTCCTCGTTGACGCAGGGAGCGAGCTCCTCTCGAAGACCAGCAAGATGACCGCCACCTTGACTCCAGGTCCGGCTGCCACCGGAAGCAATGACCAACAGATGAGCGCCAAGCCCCTGCTCTTTTCCCTCTCAGTCTTCTTTTCCCTTCTCATGTATCTCCCTCTCAAACTCTCTTTGTCCAGGAACCCAGGACCGCCATGGATGCCCATGCTCTGCCCCGAGTCAACCCTCGCCGTCGTTTCGCGCCAGATCCGGCCGGGGGCCGCCGAATCTCGCCGCCTTCGCCGCTGCCTTGCTCCTGCATCGAGCCGCTCCAAGCCGTCGCTGCATCCCCTGTTTCGAGCGACAGAGCACAACGGGTCATGCCCGCGTTGACAAGTCGCATCGCTCATCCAGCGCCTCGTCCCGCTCCTCGCTCGTCGACCGCGACCACGCCTGGGCCGCATCTCGCGCAAGGCCCAGCCGCGCCCCTTCAGCCATCCAGCCCAGCAGATCCGGGCCTAAAGCCCATGGGTGAGCAACCCGAGCCCCCCCTGTGCACTGTTGGGCTAGCCGGATTCGGCCCAGTGTAGTTTTTTTCCCCGTCTGCGATTTTGCCTAATTATTCCAGAGACTGCAGTTTTACAGAAAAGCCCTTCATGTTCATGCATTTAATAACTAAATAACCATGCATCATATTAAAATGTTTTCAACATGTAAAATGCTTAGAATTTCATATAGTTTCATAATATTCCACTTTCATCCATGTTTAAAATGCTTAAAATGCTTTTTGTTTAGATTTGTTTAAATGCCATGTTAAAATGATTTATTTCATAACTAAATAACCGTAGCTCCAAATTTAATAAACTTTATATGTAAATGGGGTAGAAAAATGCCTAGTTTAACATGGTGTACTTGCTTTGCATGTTTAACAACTCTAAAATTGTGTTTAGGGCAGAACAGTACCAAATTCATATTATGCATATTAGGAGTTTCCGGAATTGTTGTTTGTTGTTCCGGCCTCATTTAAATTTGCCTAAATAGTTAGTTTACTTATGCTTCACCCCTTGCCATGTTTAATAACATTTAATTTTGTTGGGTACATAAACGAGAGAGAACTAAATAATTGATGTGGTGTTCCGTTAACATGCAACTCGTTGCATATTGGGCTCCATTTAACTTGTAGTTTTGTTTGTGCATATTGCCATGCCATGCTATTTAAACCGGATATGCATCATACTTGGTTGTGCATCATGCCATGTTTTTGCTTGTTGGTTTACCATGTTGTTTGGTTATTTCCGGTTTGCTTCTCTCGTTAGCTTCCTTTTCGGTCCGGAGTTGTGAGGATTCGTTCGACTACGTCCGTTTGTCTTCTTCATGGACTCGTTCTTCTTCCTTGCGGGATCTCAGGCATTATGACCATTACCCTCGATATCACTTCTATATTTGCTTGCTAGTTGCTTCGTTCTATCGCTATGCTGCACTACCTATCACTTGTTTACCATGCCTCCCATATTGCCATGTCAGCCTCTAACCTTTTACACCCTTCCTAGCAAACCATTGCTTGGCTATGTTACCGCTTTTGCTCAGCCCCTCTTATAGCGTTGTTAGTTGCAACTGAAGTTGAAGATTGCTCCATGGTGGACAGGATTATCTTGGGATATCACAATATCTCTTATTTAATTAATGCATCTATATACTTGGTAAAGGGTGGAAGGCTCGGCCTTATGCCTGGTGTTTTGTTCCACTCTTGCCGCCCTAGTTTCCGTCATACCGGTGTTATATTCCTTGATTTTGCATTCCTTACACGGTTGGGTGATTTATGGGACCCCCTTGATAGTTCGCTTTGAATAAGACTCCTCCACCAAGGCCCAACCTTGGTTTTACCATTTGCCACCTAAGCCTTTTTCCCTTGGGTTCTGCAGACTCAAGGGTCATCTTTATTTTAACCCCCGGGCTAGTGCTCCTCTGAGCGTTGGTCCAAACTAGAAGACCGTGTGGGACCGTCCCTTGGCAACTTGGGTTACGTTGGTACCTGTACGCTTCGCTTATCCGGTGTGCCCTGAGAATGAGATATGTGCAGCTCCTATCGGGATTTGTCGGCAAAGCGGGTGGTCTTGCTGGTCTTGTTTTACCATTGTCGAAATGTCTTGTAAACCAGGATTCCGAGACTAATCGGGTATTCCCGGGAGAAGGAATATCCTTCGTTGACCGTGAGAGCTTATAATGGGCTAAGTTGGGACACCCCTGCAGGGTATTATCTTTTGAAAGCCGTGCCCGCGGTTATGAGGCAGATGGGAATTTGTTAATGTCCGGTTGTAGAAAACCCGAAGTTGATCTTAATTAAAATACATCAATCGCGTGTGTAACCGTGATGGTCTCTTCTCGGCGGAGTCCGGGAAGTGAACACGGTGTTGGAGTTATGCTTGACGTAGGTTGTTCTGGGATCACTTCTTGATCATAGTTGTTCGACCGTGCTTTTGCCTCCTCTTCTCGCTCTCTTTTGCGTATGGTAGCCACCATATATGCTAGTCGCTTGCTGCAGCTCCACCTCATACCTTTACCCTTCCCATAAGCTTAAATATAGTCTTGATCTCGCGGGTGTGAGATTGCTGAGTCCCCGTGACTCACAGACACTTCCAAAACCAGTTTGCAGGTGCCGATGAAACCGTGCAGGTGACGCATCCGAGCTCAAGGAGGAGCTCGATGAAGATCCTGTTCATTGTGTTGTTTCGTTTCAGTTGATCAGTAGTGGAGCCCAATTGGGACGATCGGGGATCTGTGTAGCAGTTGGGGTAGTCTTCTTTTATTTTGGTTCCGTAGTCGGACCTTGTTTGTATCTGTATGATGTAATGCTTTACTCATGGATTGTGTGAAGTGGCGTTTGTAAGCCAACTATGTATCTCTTTCCCTTATGAAATACATGGGTTGTGTGAAGATTACCTCGCTTGCGACATTGCTTTCAATGTGGTTATGCCTCTAAGTCGTGCTTCGACACGTGGGAGATATAGCCGCATCGAGGGCGTTACAAGTTGGTAATCAGAGCCCTCCCCGACTTAGGAGCCCCCTGCTTGATCGAATCGCTGGCGTTGTTGAGTCTAGAAAAAAAATGTTTTGAGTCTTAGGATTATATATATCGGAGAGTAGGATTCTTTTTACTCCTCAGCCCTTCGTCGCTCTGGTGAGGCCTCCTGACGTAGAAGTTTTGACTCTACTCTCCTCAAATTTCACTAAAAAAATTAGGATCACGTGGGTATCTTGGAATCGTTCTGATGGTTTTGTGACGAGAACATTGTTCTTGGTGCCTCCTGACATTTAGGGGTTGTGGCAGTGTCCCAGGGAGTTGAGCTCCGAGGTGTTTCGTCACAATTTTATCGTTACAATTCTGGAATACCTGAGTTTCGCCGACATCAAAAATCTCTTTTATGCAGTTGTTGGTGAGATAACCTCGATAACCCGGTACTGGGGCGAGTTCGGGAGTATTGCCATAGCTTGTATAACGGATGCTTTTCAAAGGTTGAGGTACACGATTTCTGGAGTTTTCTTGGTTATGTGTTGACAGATGGATACAGCTGGATCTAGGTATTATTAGTTTGGGTGAGATATATTGTGTCCCCTGTATCCCCAACACCAGATTGCATAACCAGAAATTTTCGGGAGTTTATAAGTGGGAATTCAAGTATCTCGTAGGATATCTTTCCAACACACACATGATACGATATGGGATCTATCATATGTTTGTTTCCGGCTTATTCTGCGAGCCAAATCCTTTGTTGTTGTTTTGAGTTGTGGTATTCGAGTTGCTTCGAAGTCAAATTTGGATTCCATACCTTTTCCTAAACGGTGTTCCCATATTTCTATGTGAATACTAATCCTCTTGATCACTGAGCTTGTCATGTCAATTATTTTCCAACCGACGTGCTTCTCTTCAAGTGGATCCGATCATTTCAACATTCGCGAGATCAATTTTAAGCTTTTTCAACGGTGTCTGTTTCATTCCATCCCCAAGTTGCCTTTGTTTTTCCCACCCTCCCACCCTTTTCTTCAAGGACTCAGATTTCTTTATCAAGTATCCATTTTATTCTTGTGAAGTCTCTCCACTTTTCTTTTCCGTCAATGTTTCTTATCTGATGATTCTCACGAAGATTCTAACGGAGCTTCAAGTTTATCATTCTTTGTTTCTTTTCTTCTCCGGTGGATTCAATTAAAGCTTTGTCGATCATATCTTTCCTTGTTTCAAATGTTTTCTCATGCCGGTGCACCTCTGAATCATCCACTTCTCGCTATTTAATTTTTCCGGAGTGCTGAAGATATCTCATAAGGCTCGTCTTTTCATTCAAGACCCGTTCAAGCTCTTTCGAGGTTATTACCTCATTCAAGACGTTCAAATCAACCGGTGCATTATCTCTTCCTAAGAAATCGTTCAACGGTGTTTCTTTTGAGTGGGCCCTAACCCACAGGTCTTTTCCAGGATCTTACCTAACTCTTCTAATTTTTCCCGAAGCTATTCTCAAATTCTTTTCAAAGTTTGACGTAAGAATGGATTCCATCAGTCAAATGTTTTTCTCCAAAAGCTTTCATATTCTTTTCATCGTTGGTTCAACCTTTCTATTCTTCATTTCGGAGTGCCTCAACAATTGTCATGGTGGTTCTCAACACCATTCTCAACATGTGAAGACCGAAGAAGAATTGCTCTTGAATCTTGGTCCGTTCTATTGAAGATTCATGGTTCTAGCTTCATGCCATCCTCTCATAATTGTTTTGATTGCGAGAATTCTTTTCACCCGTCCGGAGCATTTCAGGACTCTTTTCAGTTTGATTCTCCGGAGCCCATCATGTCATAATTATTCATTCCAGCTTTCATCTCTCGTTCTCCAAATCTTACCGGTGCATATTTCAAATACCCTCTAATCAGCTCACGATCTCTTGTTCTCTTGTATCTAAATTCTGTTAAGTATCTTCATTCATTTTCCCATTCTTCCCGGTGAATTGTGCCTTTGCTACTTTCTTTTTCAATTCTTACTGTGGTTCATTCAAGATTTCTCTTCCTTCGTTATCATATCAATTCATTCGTTGTTTCAATCCTACCGGTGGTTCCATCAATACCTTCTCAAGTTTACGCTATATCTCTCTTAATCCTTTCTACGAGAATAAGTAGTATGCCAAATCCGTTGCTTGTCATCAATTTAAATTGGTGAAGGATAGGCATGACATAATTCTTATTCTTATTTCATCCAAGTGATCTAGTTTCTTATTTCCAGAGTTGTTCATCATGTCACATTTCTCCAGATGCTTCATCTTTTCTTTTCCGGAGTTCCAAGTTTTCTCGGTTATATCATTTCAAAGCTTTATCTTATCACTGCAAGGCTTCACTTTGTGTTTTTCAACTTCTCTTCCTTTTTATCATCCTTTTATTTACCGGAGTTCTTCATGGAGGCTCTACATGGTGGTTCGTCAAAGATTCTTTTCATTCTTCAATTGTTCTTCAAGATTTCTCTCGAAGTTAAGATCCGCCAAGCTATACTCTAAAATAAACATGGTGTTCAACACATGTTTTGTCTTGAGGAGTTCAAGCATTCTTCATCTTGCATTCCAAAGTGCAATTCTTTCTATCATTATCTTTTGAGGTGGTGTTATGTCATTGTTGACAATTTCCCTTCGTGTTTCTTGATTCACAAGTTGTCAGGAATGAGATATTTAAATCCATCATTTCTCTTCGTTCACGAGATCTTTTCAACCCAACAATTTATTTTGGTGTTATCATGGTATAGATTTCACTTAAAGCCTTCCCTAAGGAATGTTGCTATTATGGTGCTTATCAATGAACCAAGTTTTCCTCCTATCCTCTCAATGAAAGAACTTTTCATCTCCGTGTTGCTCTCAATCCAATCAATTGTTTCCGTTGGTGGCAGAAGCTCACCTCATAATTTTGAGATGTTTTCATAAGCCCACTACAAGCTTATTCTTACCGTTGTTGTTTTTCAAACAACTCCGTTCAATCCTACTTCGTAAGGATGCTCTTTCAAATTCATTTATGGTGGGAGATGTTGGTTTCATTCTTTGTTCTATTCATTCCAACTATCTAACTATCATGCATTGTTTCCGGAGGCATTGTGATGTTGCTCTCTTCACCCATCACCTCGTTTTGTAAAGATCATGTTCTTTTTCTTGCATTATCCATTTAACCGGAGTGTCGTGTTTTCATTCGAGCTCTCTCATCTTATCAAGTTTTGCCTCCCTTCTCAATCGGAGTGTTGTCTGAAATCTTTCTTACCCCCTGTGCCATTTTTCAATAGTTCCGGAGGCAGTGTGTTGTTGATTTCATCATCATCCCATCTTCTAAAGTTCATGTTAATTCCATCCATTTTCAGTCCGAGTGCTGTCCAAATTATATCATTCTTAATCCTACTCTATCTTGTTTTAACAGGAGTGGCTTCAAAAGCTATCTTGTCCCCTAGCTCTTGGTTCTCATCATGTTCTTTGTTCTTCTCTGCTAACGCAGTGTTTGCAATCTCGTTCACCTCCATTGTATTCTTTCTTTCGATTTGCTCAACCTCTCAAGGTTCATGGTTTCACTCGTTTGTCGTAGAAGCAACTTTGTTTTACCTCCTTCTCTTCCGCTTCTCTCCGGTGCCATCCTAGATCTCGGGACGAGATCCTCTCGTAGTTGTGGAGTGTTGTAACGCACCAAGACCGACGCTTCAGATGCCTTCCATGTTTTCGTTGTTGCCATGAGTTTTATTTGTTTGTTGCATTTCATCATCGCATCATCCGCATTGCATCGGCACTTCGTTGCCGTCATTTTTCAAAACTTGCATCCCCTCGTAGTTGTTGTGTCCCCCCTTGCTTTCGCTGACCATTTCGAGATCAACCTTGTTCTTCGTTTTCCCTCTTGCCTAAACCGGAGTCTCTTTGCTCAATGCACAGACCCCTCGCGCGTGTCCAAGACTTCCCCAACCCGACCCGAGTTGTCGTTACCAATGGATCCGGATCATTCCCAAACATCCCTATAACATCTGCGTTTATTTGTTGGACTCCACTAAGCCATTTATCTTCGACCGTCTGATTTCAATCGGAGGAACGGATAGCCCCTAACCAAATCCCACCTGCTATATAAGCAGCCTTACCCTAGACTAGGCAGTCCCATCAATCATTTCCTCCCCGCCGCCGCAAAATCCTCCACCTTGTCTCCTCTTAGTTTCCCCTCGGGATCCTCCCAGATCCATCTCCCTCCAACCAGCGCCCGAGGCCGTGCCACCTCTTCCCTCCTCTGCTCGATCCCGAATGGATCATGAGCACCGAGCGCCTCCCTGTCACCTTGCCCGTCCACGCCGCCGGCGACAACATCAGCAGCCCCCGCGTCCTTGAGCACCTCTCCTCTCGCATGCCCGTGCTCGCTTGCCTCCTCGAGCCGAAGCTTGCAGCCGCCGGCGACAGCATCAGCAACATCGTCGTCGCCCTCCTCTTCGCCTCCCGAGCGCGCCCGTCCTCGCAGCCCCGCGTCAGAAGCTCCTTCCCCGCGCCGTCATCGTCCTTCTTCCCCGTAGCCTCCCCGATCTCCTCGTTGACGCAGGGAGACGAGCTCCTCCCGAAGACTAGCAAGATGACTGCCACCTTGACTCCTGGTCCGGCTGCCGCCGGCAGCAACGACCAACAGATGAGCGCCAAGCCCCTGCTCTTTTCCTTCTCAGTCTTCTTTTCCCTTCTCATGTATCTCTCTCTCAAACTCTCTCTGTCCAGGAACCCAGGACCGCCATGGATGCCCATGCTCTGCCCCGAGTTAACCCTCGCCATCGTTTCGTGCCAGATCCGGCCGGGGCCGCCGAATCTCGCTGCCTTGCTCCTGCATCGAGTCGCTCCAAGCCGCCGCTGCATCCCCTGTTTCGAGCGACAGAGCACAACAGGTCATGCCCGCGTTGACCAGTCGCCTCGCTCATCCAGCGCCTCATCCCGCTCCTCGCTTGTCGACCGCGACCACGCCTGGGCCGCATCTCGCGCAAGGCCCAGCCGCGCCCCTTCAGCCATCCAGCCCAGCAGATCCGGGCCTAAAGCCCATGGGTGAGCAACCCGAGCCCCCCCTGTGCACTGTTGGGCTAGCCGGATTCGGCCCAGTGTAGTTTTTTTCACCGTCCGTGATTTTGCCTAATTATTCCAGAGACTGCAGTTTTACAAAAAAGCCCTTCATGTTCATGCATTTAATAACTAAATAATCATGCATCATATTAAAATGTTTTCAACATGTAAAATGCTTAGAATTTCATCTAGTTTCATAATATTCCACTTTCATCCATGTTTAAAATGCTTAAAATGCTGTTTGTTTAGATTTGTTTAAATGCCATGTTAAAATGATTTATTTCATAACTAAATAACCGTAGCTCCAAATTTAATAAACTTTATATGTAAATGGGGTAGAAAAATGCCTAGTTTAACATGGTATACTTGCTTTGCATGTTTAACAACTCTAAAATTGTGTTTAGGGCAGAATAGTACCAAATTCATATTATGCATATGAGGAGTTTCCGGAATTGTTGTTTGTTGTTCCGGCCTCATTTAAATTTGCCTAAATAGTTAGTTTACTTATGCTTCACCCCTTGCCATGTTTAATAACATTTAATTTTGTTGGGTACATAAACGAGAGAGAACTAAGTAATTGATGTGGTGTTCCGTTAACATGCAACTCGTTGCATACTGGGCTCCATTAAACTTGTAGTTTTGTTTGTGCATATTGCCATGCCATGCTATTTAAACCGGACATGCATCATACTTGGTTGTGCATCATGCCATGTTTGTGCTTATTGGTTTACCATGTTGTTTGCTTCTTTCCGGTTTGCTTCTCTCGTTAGCTTCGGTTTCGTTCTGGAGTTGTGAGGATTCGTTCGACTACGTCCGTTTGTCTTCTTCATGGACTCGTTCTTCTTCGTTGCGGGATCTCAGGAAAGATGACCATTACCCTCGATATCACTTCTATCTTTGCTTGCTAGTTGCTTCGTTCTATCGCTATGCTGCGCTACCTATCACTTGTTTACCATGCCTCCCATATTGCCATGTCAGCCTCTAACCTTTTACACCCTTCCTAGCAAACCATTGCTTGGCTATGTTACCGCTTTTGCTCAGCCCCTCTTATAGCGTTGTTAGTTGCAGGTGAAGTTGAAGATTGCTCCATGGTGGACAGGATTATCTTGGGATATCACAATATCTCTTATTTAATTAATGCATCTATATACTTGGTAAAGGGTGGAAGGCTCGGCCTTATGCCTGGTGTTTTGTTCCACTCTTGCTGCCCTAGTTTCCGTCATACCAGTGTTATGTTCCTTGATTTTGCGTTCCTTACACGGTTGGGTGATTTATGGGACCCCCTTGACAGTTCGCTTTGAATAAGACTCCTCCAGCAATGCCCAACCTTGGTTTTACCATTTGCCACCTAAGCCTTTTCCCTTGGGTTCTGCAGACTCAAGGGTCATCTTTATTTTAACCCCCGGGCCAGTGCTCCCTGAGCGTTGGTCCAAACTAGAGCACCGTGCGGGACCATCCCTTGGCAACTTGGGTTATGTTGGTACCTGTACGCTTCGCTTATCCGATGTGCCCTGAGAACGAGATATGTGCAGCTCCTATCGGGATTTGTCGGCACAGCGGGTGGTCTTGCTGGTCTTGTTTTACCATTGTCGAAATGTCTTGTAAACCGGGATTCCGAGACTGATCGGGTCTTCCCAGGAGAAGGAATATCCTTCGTTGACCGTGAGAGCTTATAATGGGCTAAGTTGGGACACCCCTGCAGGGTATTATCTTTCGAAAGCCATGCCCGCGGTTATGAGGCAGATGGGAATTTGTTAATGTCCGGTTGTAAAAAACCCAAAGTTGATCTTAATGAAAATACATCAACCGCGTGTGTAACCGTGATGGTCTCTTCTCGGCGGAGTCCGGGAAGTGAAGACAGTGTTGGAGTTATGCTTGACGTAGGTTGTTCTGGGATCACTTCTTGATCATAGTTGTTCGACCGTGCTTTTGCCTCCTCTTCTCGCTCTCTTTTGCGTATGGTAGCCACCATATATGCTAGTCGCTTGCTGCAGCTCCACCTCATACCTTTACCCTTCCCATAAGCTTAAATATAGTCTTGATCTCGCGGGTGTGAGATTGCTGAGTCACCGTGACTCACAGATACTTCCAAAACCAGTTTACAGGTGCCGATGAAACCGTGCAGGTGACGCATCCGACCTCAAGGAGGAGCTCGATGAAGATCCTATTCATTGTGTTGTTTCGTTTCAGTTGATCAGTAGTGGAGCCCAGTTTGGACGATCGGGGATCTGTGTAGCAGTTGGGGTAGTCTTCTTTTATTTTGGTTGAAATCCATTTGAACCAAAGATTCAAATGCATTTCCAAAGTAAGCTCTTTATATAAGCCATTTTAGTGTTTCAGTTATACAGCAGGTATAAGTTGGTTAATCATGCATAAAACTAGGACAGATGGATAGATTGCATTTTTCTGATAATTTTTCATATATAAATTATTTCAATCTGAGCTACGGTTGAATTTCTATGATTTTTTGAAGTTTGGAACATTTTCTGGATTTTCCTGATTAATTTAAATCCAGAAAATAAATAATTGCGCCAGCACTGCGTCATGCTTGCGTCAGCAAGTCAACGGCGCTGACTGGGTCAAACCTGACTCGCGGGGTCCACACATCGGATCACAGTTAACTAACAGAGGTTAATTAGTCACCCTAACTAAAAATTAGTCAGGGCCGAGCCCCACCTGTCAGTGACCCACACGGGTTAAATCAGGGTCAACTGGGGGGGGGGGGGGTGTTGGACCCGGTCAATCCCGCCAGCGTCTAGCCGCCGGCGAGGCCGAACGGGGCGGAGGGCTCGGGATCGTCGCTCCGGCGACCATTTGGGCAGCGGAGACCACGGGCGAGGATCCAGCGCTCGTCCGCGTCGTCTGGAGCAAGTGGAAGAGGTAGGGACAGCCGGAGCGGAGCTCGGGCAGCGGCTGGAGTTCGGTGGCATGCGGGCGCAGCATTGCGGAGCACGGCAGTGGATGCTGAAGGCCTCTACGGCCTCCTGGCGTCACCAGGAACACGGTGACGCGCGCGGGAGTGGCTTGCTCGGGCTCTGGCCACCGTGACGCCTTGGCCGGCGGCGAGGAGCTTGCGGGCGCGGTGGTTGAGCTAGCTAGACGGGGCAAACGAGCACGGGGAGGAGGGGGAAACGAAGTAGAGCTCACGGCGGATCCAGCGAAGGCGTCAGCGAGCTCGGGGAAGCACTGGTGCGGCCGGAGCGTCGTCGGCGATCTCGGGCAGCCGGTGACGAAGACGATGGCGACGGCGGCGTTCCAGGGCCTCCCGTGTCGCGTGGCTCGACGGAGAGGTAGCAGACGGCAGCGCGAAGCTCGTGGGCACGACGAGAGAGCGAGGGGGAGGCGTTAGCTACGGCTGCGGCGAACGGCGGCGACGGCAGCCGCTCGGCTGTGAGAGGAAGAGCGATGGGGAGGGAGCAGAGGACTGGGGAGAGTGAGAGGGGTTCCGGGGCGGCGCGTGGCGTC
>LR880967.1:105803128-105826468 GCA_904067115.1 Aegilops sharonensis | reverse complement strand
GGGGGGGGGGGGAGGACAGGCAGGTAGGTGCCGTGGCGGCACAGCGGTGCGCACGCGTCGGCCACACGCCCCTGGCCTCCTGGCGGGAGGTGGAGGACGACTGGCACTGGCCAGTCGGCTGGGCCGGCCAGCTCGGCCGCACAGTGCCAGGCCTCAGGTGAGCACAGGTAAGCATTTTTCCCACTTTTGTTTCTGTTTCTATTTTTCTGACATTTGTTTTGATTTAAATAAAATACTAAATCTTTTTATTTTCTTATGCCAATTTTTGCAGGAGCTAGTGGTATTATTCCAGAGCTCCTTAGTAAATGGCATAATTTTTGGACAATATCTTACATATATAACGATATATATCCAAAGCAAATAATTACTGCATTACTTCCAAATGCCCAAAATAAATACTTATGAGCTCCTGAAAATATTGGTTTGATTTTTATCTGTGTCCAATATTTTCAGAGAGCAACATGAGCATTTTCTTGGACCTTTTTGGAGAAATTTTTATTTTGGTCATTTCCAAAATGATTCTGAGGGTTTCAAAAATCCTCAATTCAAGTTTAAATGAAATTTAAACATGATGCACACATGACCAGCTAGTCCAGGTCATACCAGAACTAGGGATGTGACACGGTAATTCTGTGCCCGGATTTCCTGTGATCGGGCATCTAAAGCGGCCCGTTCTTCATCCATCCTGGCCTCCTCAGCTGCCAAGTCGGCCTTGGCCTGGGCTATCTGATCCCGTAGCTTCGCGACATCCGCATTATGCTGGACCTGAGTCTCCGTAGTCACCGTTGTAGTCAACAATGCCGTCAAAGCGTCTAGTAATTTGGCAAGAACTTGAGCCGGCCGGTGCGCCGAGCCTCCTGCTGCGGATACCGATCCGTAAACCACTGCTACTGTAGATGAAGATTGCACAGTGGGCTGCGTACCGGCCATGAAGATCGCAACCCGGTTTGGCGGTTCGAAGGGATCCGGAATACTGTCACCATCAGAATACCCCTCAATCCGGCCATCTTGCAGTCGATATAGCGACTCGGTTTCGCCAGTGGATGATTCACCATCTGAGTAGATACAGGTCCCACCGTCGGACACCGGTTCAGATTCCACACCATGGATGAATCCTATGAACGCACGCTTCATGGCGGGCTGAATCCGGGCAGGACTTGCACGCTAAGCCGTCTCGACGAGGTCGGTGGAGATGTCCGGCTCAGGGCCCGGTTTGCAGATCTTGCCCATGAAAACGTGAATTCCGCCAAAGGGGACCCGGTACCCGTACTCGATTGAGCCGGCCTCGGGGCCCCAGCCTGCGTCGTCGATGTAAAGCTTGCCGCGACGTCTCTTGGTCATCCGACCAACCACGTACCCCTTGAGTCCTTCAAAGTTCTCCTTTAGGAGCTCGAAACCATCGTTCGATAGCCCCACGGTGGGCGCCAACTGTCGTGGAAATATCACGTCAGCTGTCCTAGCAGAAGGACTTAGTCATGGAGCCATCGCAATGAGGTTAGCCTGAAGGGGTTAAACTGGACATGGGACATGAGACTTTATACTAGTTCGGCCCGTTCGATGAAGGTAAAAGCCTGCGTCTAGTTGTGATGGGATTACTGGGATTTCGATGTCCAGGGAGCAAATACGCTAGCCTGGGTCTCGAGTTGTTGTCTGTCGTCCCTGAACCGCCGTCGGGTCGTCCCTTTATATACACAGGTTGACGCCCCGCCGGTCTACAGAGTCCCGAGGCCGACTCATACAAGTGTTCGTCTCGGTTTCTCCCTTTCCCTTACTTACAATACAAGTAAACAATGATGGCGGTTTACTACTACGGGCCCTAATCCGCCTCCGGGTTCTGGGCCTTTAAACTTTATCCGTAAAGCACCATCTTCTTGTCTTCATGGGATTCAGTATAGCTGAGCGTGAACCGGCCCCTCCTGGGCGGTTTATACTCAGTGGTTATATCCGCAACAGGTTAGGTACGTGTTCATGGGCTTGCGTCAAGAGGAAGATATCACTCAACCCATGGAGAGGATGACATCAAGTGGTGATCGTCATCAAGATTGCCGTGTGCAAGTTCAAGTGGAGCATCGCGAAGAGATCAAGTGCTTGAAGCTTTCCGTCCATTGTGGTGACAATGGACTTGTGAAGATGTGCCGAAGAGTGGCTCACCCATAGTGGACTATGGGGGAGCAATCGTCTAGTCTTCATCGAGCCAACACAATCAAGAAAGGTGGTCCAACTTGAGGGAGTCAAGATCGTCATCATCTAGCCCAAGTGGACCATGTGCAAGGCAAAGGTTTGCCCTTGATAGGTTTTCTATTTTACCGGTCTCATGATGGTAGTTGGTAGAACGGGTTATAGGATCGTTTGCCGTACTATCAAGGGGGGCTCTCAAGTTGGTAGCTTGATCGTATTGTTACTAGAGAGCTCAAACCATTGCATCCTTGCATCATGTTACTTGGTTTGTGTTGGTGTTTCTCTTTGTGAGTTTTATAGCTTGTGGTCTTCTTCTTGACAAGCTCGAGTTCATCGAAAACGGAGTTCATGTGCATCTTCTATGATGTTTTCGATGTTGGAGGTTATGACAGTTCTTCTCTGTTGGAGGTTTCTCTCCTCTATTTGTTAGGCATACCTCCCCTGCCACTTCTTTACTATAATCAGCCGCTGTTGGATGCTACTCGTCGTCTTCTATCCAACAAGCTTGAGTTTGCTCAATTTGAAGCTCATATGCAGAAGTTGTGGCAGTTTAGGCTTTATTGCATCCTCTGTTTTCTCTGTTGTGTTCCTGAAAGCCTCAAGCGGTAGTAATGCTCTCTAGAGCGGTAGTACTGCTTGTAAGCGGTAGTACCGCGGCCCTGTGCCGCGCGTAGTACCGCTGCTTCTGGGGATGCGTCTTTTTGTGTCGAGTTTCGCGGTAGTAGAGCGGTAGTACCTCTTATAAGCGGTAAGCGGTACTACCTCTCCACCCGAGCGGTAGTACCTCTTATTAGTGGTAAGCGGTACTACCTCTCCTCCCGAGCGGTAGTACCTCTTATAAGTGGTAAGCGGTACTACCTCTCCCCAGAGCGGTACTACCTCTCTGGCAGAACTTCAACTCATGTTTTCTCTCTCGTTGGGCTGTTTTGACCGTGCTAAGCGGTAGTACCGCTCCTCCAAGCGGTAGTCCCGCTTGTGCACGACCTGAGCACATAACAGTTGGATTCGGGAGGTCCTATAAAAGGGGGTCTTCTTCCCCATTGAACCTTATCCTTTGAGCTCGTGTTCTTCCCCCAATGTTGACCTTCTTCGAGCTTGCTAACTCTCAATCCCTCCATGGATTCTTGCTAGTTTTTTAGGGAAAAGAGAGAGGAGATCTAGATCCACATTTCCACCAATCACTTTCTCCTCTATGTGAGGGGAACCCCTTGGATCTAGATCTTGGAGTTCTTGGTGTTCTCCTTCTTGTTCTTCCTCTCATTTTCTTCCCTAGCATTAGTTGCTTCGGTGGGATTTGAGAGAGAAGGACTTGGGCACTCCGTGTGCCCTTGCCATTGCATTTGGTGCATCGGTTTCAGTTCTCCACGGTGATACGTTGAAGTTACAAGTTGAGAATCTTATTACTCTTGGGTGCTTGGTGCCCTTGAGTTTGTTCCTCTTGGGTGCTTGGGCGCCCTAGATGGTTGGTGGTGTTCGGAGCTCAATCATTGTGGTGTAAAGCTCCGGGCAAGCGTCGGGGTCTCCAATTAGGTTGTGGAGATCGCCCCGAGCAATTTGACGGGTACCGGTGACAGCCCCAAGGGTTGCCAAAGTGTACGGGTTCGGTGACCGCCCCCAAGGGTTGCCATTTGTACGGGTTCGGTGACCGCCCTCAAGGGTCCCTTAGTCGAATCACGACATCTTGCATTATGCGAGCGCGTGAGGAGATTACGGTGGCCCTAGTGGCTTCTTGGGGAGCATTGTGCCTCCACACCGCTCCAAACGGAGATTAGCATCCGCAAGGGTGTGAACTTCGGGATACATCGTCGTCTCCGCATGCCTCGGTTATGTCTTGTCCGAGCCCTTTACTTATGCACTTTACTTTGTGATAACCATATTGTTTCTTGTCATATATCTTGCTATCACCTAAGTAGTTTTTCTTGCTTAGCATAAGTTGTTGGTGCACATAGGTGAGCCTAGTTGTTGTAGGTTTTGTGCTTGACAAATTAACCGGTAGGTTTATTCCGCATTTGTTCAAGCCTCAACCGTAATTATTTTAAAGCGCCTATTCAGCCCCCCCCCCTCTAGGTGACATCCACGATCTTTCATGTGGGCAGCCACTTTCGCCACTGCTTGGGATTGTCATGCACCGCACACCGCGCCGGTACTTGAATGAGAATTGCAGTCCCACAAGCTTGGACATCGCCTTGCGCTGTAACTCGGTGTCCAACTGTTGCTCCCCCAAGCTGCACAAGCTCTTATGATCCGTGACAATGAAGAATGGTGCCTGTTGTAGGTAGGCGTGCCACCTATCTATTGCCATGATCACCGCAAGGAATTCTTTCTCGTAAATGGAACGGCGTTGATTGTGTGTGCCCAGAGCCTTGCTTAAGTAGGCGACAGGGTGGCCTTCTTGTACTAGGACAGCGCCCACACCCGTATCACATGCGTCCGTCTCGATGGAGAACGGGCGGTTGAAATCAGGCAAAGATAGCACTGGGTGTTCACCATTTCTTGTTTGAGGAGGTCGAACGCCGCTTGAGCTTGATCTGTCCAACTGAATCCTTTCTTAGTGAGCAACTGAGTCAATGGCTTTGCAAGAATTCCATAGTTCTTCACAAACTTGCGGTAATAGCCGGTCAAACCCAGAAAACCCTGGAGTTCAGTGGCATTTGTCAGTGTCGGCCACGCAGACATGGCACTGGTCTTGCTCTTGTCAGTCGCCACGCCCTCCCTGGAAATAACATGCCCAAGGTACTCAATGTTGGGTTGTGCGAAGGAGCACTTGGATTGTTTGGCATATAGTTGATGTTGTCGCAGAATGGAGAAGACAGTGCGCAGATGATCAACATGCTCCTGCAGAGAACGACTGAAAACCAAGATGTCATCAAAAAAAGTAATGACGAACTTACGATTTGGTCCGGAGAACACCGAGTTTATGACACATTGGAATGTGGGTGGTCCGTTGGACCCCGAATGGCATGACACGGAACTCAAAGTGGCCATGATGCGTTTTGAATGCAGTTTTCTCCTTGTCGCCTTTTTTCATACGGATCTGATGGTATCCAGCTCGCAGATTGATCTTGGAAAATAAGGCGGCGCCAGCAAGTTCATCCAGTAGCTCGTCGATGACGGGAAGGGGAAATCTGTTTTTGATGGTCACCATGTTCAGGCGTCTGTAATCTATGCAGAAGCGCCTGGTCCCATCCTTCTTTTTCACCAGGAGCACAGGAGTGGCATAGGGACTCATACTATGAGTAATGATCCCTGTCCGCAGCATTTCCGTAACATGACGCTCTATCTCGTCTTTCTGCAACGGGGAATAACAGTATGGGCGACAGTTGATTGGTGTGGCCCCCGGTTCTGGAGTGATAGCATGGTCGTATTGACGGCGGGGAGGTAATCATGTAGGTTCAGCAAAGACATCACTGAACTCCATCAGAATGTGTTGGATCATGGCCGGTGGTGGTTGAGCTGTTGCTGAATCTGGTGCTGGTGCCATTTGGAGTTCTATTAAAGCAGCCCCCCAAATCTCGTTTGCATCATGCATTTGCCAAAGAGAAGAAGCATCCAGAGCAGTAAGGGTTGGTGATTCATCCGATCTAACTCCCTGTAGGTGTACTGTTGTCCCAACACGCTCGAATTGCATTGTTTTCAACTGCCAATCACACTTCATGGGGCTATGTTGCGCTAGCCAGTCGACGCCGAGAACTACATCATAGACGCCCAAGTCCAGCACACACATGTCTATGCTGAATGTGTGTTCCTGACTACACCACTAGAGCTGCGGTACCATAGATGTGCAGTTTAGTCGCTGGCCATTGGCTACCCGTACATCAATGGAAGGAATGGGTGTTGTTGTTGCTCCAATTCTGACAGCAAATGTTGAATTGACAAAACTGTGCGTGCTCCCCGAGTCCACCAACAGCAGCATCATCTGGTTACCCACAGTTGCTCGCAGATGAATGGTTTCCGCTATTTTCGTGCCTTCCACCGCGTGTTCAGAAAGAAGGCAGCATGCGGGCTCTGCAGCCCCGTCTGGCTCATCAAGTAACTGCAGCGCGTGCATGGCTTCGTCAGATAGCACTTCCCCATGATCACCCACCTCTATTGTGAGCAACTACGCCGAGCGTTTGCATTGATGGTCCCTTGAGTATTTGTCGCAGCGTCTGTAGTCTCGCAGCTGCCGCTCGCGCCCGAAGTCGTCCGGGGCTTGCTTAGGTGCCGGAACTACGCGAGGTACTGAAGTGGTAGGTGGCACTGATGTGTTGGGGAAGGACGTTCCAACGCTGGTGGCACGCTAGGCAGTGGCAGTGGCCGTCCTGCAGAAGCGGGTCGTAGGTGTTGAGGATATAACCACTGAGTATAAACCGCCCAGGAGGGGCCGGTTCACGCTCAGCTATACTGAAGCCCATGAAGACAAGAAGATGGTGCTTTACGGATAAAGTTTAAAGGCCCAGAACCCGGAGGCAGATTAGGGCCTGTAGTAGTAAACCGCCATCATTGTTTACTTGTATTGTAAGTAAGGGAAAGGGAGAGACCGAGCCAAACACTTGTATGAGTCGTCCTCGGGACTCGTAGACCGGCCGGGCGTCAACCTATGTATATAAAGGGACGAACCGGTGGCAGTTCAGGGACGACAGACAACAACTCGAGACCCAGGATAGCGTATTTGCTCCCTGGTCATCGAAATCCCAATAATCCCATCACAACTAGACGTAGGATTTTACCTTCATCGAACGGGCCGAACTAGTATAAACTCTCATGTCCCTTGTCCGGTTTAACCCCTTCAGGCTAACCTCGTTGCGATGGCTCCACGACTAAGTCCTTCTGCTAGGACATATGACATGATATTTCCACGACAGTTGGCGCCCACCATGGGGCTATCGCACGATGGTTTCGAGCTCCTAAAGGGAAACTTTGAAGGACTCAAGGGATACGTGGTTGGCTGGATGACCAAGAGTCCTCGCGGCAAGCTTTACATCGACGACGCAGGCTGGGGCCCCGAGGCCGGCTCAATCGAGTACGGGTACCGGTTCCCCTTTGGCAGAATTCACGTTTTCCTCAGCAAGATCAGCGAACCGCGCCCTGAGCCGGACATCTCCACCGACCTCGTCGAGACGGCTCAGCGTGCAAGTCCTGCCCGGATTCAGCCCGCCATGAAGCGTGCGTTCGTAGGATTCATCCATGGTGCGGAATCTGAACTGGTGTCCGACGGTGAGACCGCCATCTACTCAGATGGTGAATCGTCCACTGGCGAAGCCGAGTCGCTATATCGACTGGAAGATGGCCGGATTGAGGGGTATTCTGATGGTGACAGTATTCCGGATCCCTTTGAACCGCCAAACCGGGTTGCGATCTTCATGGCCAGTACGCAGCCCACTATGCAATCTTCATCTACAGCAGCAATAGTTTCCGGATCGGTAGCCGTGGCAGGAGGCCCGGCGCGCCGGCCGGCTCAAGTTCTTGCCGAATTACTGGACGCTCTGACGACATTTGTTGACTACAGCGGTGACTCCGGAGACTCAGGTCCAGCATAATGTGGGGACCCCGACTCATAAGTCGTGATCACCGAATGCACGTGTACAGTGATCCCAGAGATCAATGCTTACTGAACACAAAAAAGCTGAATAACAAGAGTCTTACATCCATACATACCGTCTTACACAAATTGTGACCATTATGGTCAAGTCTTACATAGGCAAAGCCACAGGGGCTGAATACCAAATAAACTTAAGCAGGGGAAATCTTCGTCGATAAGTAGAGCCCATGCCATCTGCCTTAACCCTACAGGCATTCTGACTGGGAAACGTCCTAGTTCGCCTGTTCGTCACCAAGGTACTCTTCATTATATCCTGTTCTTTCATGCCTGGCCAATAAAATAACTAGTGGCAAGCCAATGAGTACTTTTAATGTACTCGCAAGCAACCCATGATTTGGTTCAAGATAGAACAATGCTTGACATAGGTAAATTTTTGCAGAAAGCTAGTTTTGAGTGCAATGACATGTTCAACAACTTGTAAGACATGCATCAGGAGAATTCAAGTAACCATGAGGACAGGTTACAGATATCAACATAAATAGAGTGGGCATCAACCCAACTCAATCATGTCAAGTCCCTTGACTTGACCCAAGTAGTTCTCCCCAATATCCAAACACACACACTGGCTTGTGAAGCTCTGGACGTAGTTTAAGCAGCACCGCCCAACTATCCTTGACCGTGGACACGGCTATTCGAATAGTTTTACACTCTGCAGAGGTTGCACACTTTACCCACAAGATCCGGGGAACTTCCGTGTCATCCACGACCCGCGATACCTCAAGTACACGGGGTAAGCACCCGATCACTATCTTTCCCTAGACGACACTAACAAGGAGTCCACTCGTTGTTCCGTATCCTCATGATGTACATCATACGAGACTCACTCGAGATCGTAACATTCGAGAGGGGACACAACGGTGTATCCGGTGCCCTGTAAAAACAGTCATGGCCGCCCTACCTGGCACGACCCCGTCCCGAGAGAGAGAACCAACTCTCCCCCATCACTAGTAATGCGGGCTCCAAGCTAGTATCAGCCTAGGTAATCAATAATGCCCTTTCCCATACAAGGGTAGAGTGGTCGCGCATGTAAGGTTGGGACAGTCGACAAATCTTAAATCTAATTCGTTTTCGAAAACCACACACACTTGCCTCGGTACACCACTTCGTCATCAAGTGGTTACCCATCTCATCATCTCCCTCGGGCATCAGTGGCACCCGACAGGGTTTTCGAAAAGTCCTTTGAAAATACTTTGTCTCCTTCACCATGCATATACCCATCCCTTTTTGCGTAGCACTATTTTAGCATCCTATCTACCCCCACCAGCAAAACCCTCATAAGAAGGTAGGGTCATGCACAATGCAAGTATCAACGAGGAAGTACGGTGGCAAACCATCAAAGTGGTTACCACCTCATCATGGTTCCGTTGCAACAACAATATGGTGCTATATGACATGCATAGAAAGGGTTTCATAGACATGGTCAAAGGGCTGCTTGCCTGTTTTAACAAAGTCTTCGAGGTCTTCAGATATCTCTGGTCCAACTTCGAGCATTTCGTCTACTTCGTCAACTATCGCCGAAAACAACCATAATAAGCAACACGACCAGGCAAAAATAAAAGTGCTCAAAAAATGTGAGTTGGACTTTTCTAGGATACCTCTGGTCATATGAGGAATGACCAAGGTGGTTTCATTGGAATTGGATCAATGGATATTTCTAAACATTTTGATATGATGGAATCAAGGAGTTTATGGATTTTCAAGAAGTGTACATAAATATATTTTTGAAAAATAAGCAAAGGCACCCATTTAGCAAACCATGATTTTAGAAACATCTAGGAGTTGGTTTCACTGGATTTGGAGTTCAAATGAATTTCCTATGGATTTGCAAAGTTGACAAATATAAAGAAATGGCTCATTATATTGTTGGCACAGAAAGTACTAAGAAAAATGTTCATAAACTAAGTTATGAAATTAGAAGCATCTGGAAATTTGAATCATGGCATTTGCATCAAATTTGAGCTCTCTGTGATTTTCTAAAGTTCATCACAGAAATAGGAAGAATAGGATTTGATAAATATTTGTGAAGGAAATGCTTTTGTAAAAATGTGACAATAGCACCATGTGGTAGGGCATGATTTTAGAAACTACTAGAAATTTGAATCATCAAATTTGGAGCTCTGTTGAATTACTTATGGATTTTTGAAGTTGACCGGAAAAAGAAAAAGGAAATAAGGCTTTAACCTTATCCTGCGCACCAGGCGACACATAGACCGTGGGCCGGCCTAGCTCCATGGCCGCACGGGGCGACAGAGGCGACGTCGAAGGCGCCCACGCGGAGTACGCCTTCACCGCGGGGATGCGAGAGAGGGCGAACCCGCCTCCACTTGCCAGCGTGGCCCGATGGCTGGGCCACTGACAAGCGGTGCCCACCTGCAGGGCCTTCGTCTTCGTCTTCCTCCCGCGCGCTTGCCTGGCCGAGGGAGCAGAGAGCCCCGGCGGCGACCTCCGGCGCTACGGAGCACCTCCGACGACGCCCTGGCTATGGATGAGCTCGGCGCCGAATGTTGCATCCATTCATGTATGCCACGGCTGCCGGGGATGATCGAGGCGACGACGGCTTGGACGCTTGCGAACAGTGGCGTCGGGCGAGATTGCAGACGGCACTACGGTGCGCCCTCGGACGAGGGAAAGACCGTGGGAGCTCCGCCTTGCTCCAGGGAGCCTGCTGGTGGAGAGAGGAGAGGGAGAAGGGCTCGGGCTCGACTGAATTTAGGTGGATGCCGGCGGCGGCTCTCCGGCCATGGAAGGCTATGGAGGGCGCGGGGAGAGGAGTGAACCAGTCGGGATGAAGCGCAGGAGGGAGAGAGAGCCATCGGAAGCCAAATAGGGCTTGGGGTGGCCTTTAAGGGAAGCGGGGGAGGTGCACCATGAGCTCATGCACCGACGAGGCTATTGCCGTCACTGCAAGCCACGGGGGCTCGCAGCGAGGTGTCGGGGGTGCTCGTGGGCTCGGTCCAGGGCGAGGGGAGTGAAAACAGAGAGAGCAGGGGGGCCAGGGGCAGCGCGCGTGTGAGCGTGCTTACTAGTGCGCTCAGGTGGACGGCGCGCTTGCAAGCTATGGCAAGAGGAGGGAGAAGGAGGAGGGGGACCAGGCTGTGGCGTGCCGTGGACGTCGAGGCGCATCGGCTGGCGTAAGGGGGAGAGCCGAGGTGGCCGGAGGTGGTTGGCAGGGGGCGGCTACAGTACGGAAGCGCACTGTAGCGCGCTCCAGAGCATACCCTTGGCTTCCATGGCATTGTTTAAGGGGCGGGGGCGTGCCCACTCATGTCTGGTAGCGCTGGGGAGAAGTAAACAAAGGGGAGAGGGCCTTGGATGCCCTGGACAGCCAGTAGGAGAGGAGAGAGGTTGAGGGAGAGAGGGAAATGGGTTGTTCAGAGGAGAGAGAGAAAGTGGGGTTTTACCCCTCCAATAATTGAGCTATGGATTTGCCATTGCTACTGGAGGTGCAAGGGGACTAGGAGGGGCTGTGGTAAAAAGTAGAGCTCAAGGAGAATAGTGTTAGTGGTCAAAATGGTTATTTTTGAAAAGTGGCAGAAGGTGTTTGATAATGGTTTGGGCCCGCAGATGATTTCCAACTGCCATGAGACTCCACAGGGTGAAATGACACATATAATTAGGGCCTTCCACCAATTTGGAGCTTATTTGGGAAAAGTTGCCAATGCAACTTTGGTAAACCCTAGAAATTAGCAGAAATGGACTTGTGTAGATCTAGTTGAGCAAATCACTTCTCCTTGATGCACCACTTGGTGTGGTGGCCTCATTTGGTCATGTGAACATGCTCACCAAAGTTGGGGTCAAGGAGAGAAAGTTGGTAGTACAAAGTTGTTCAAATTTGATTCTGGTCAGAGAGGGTTTTGGGGCATTTTGGTGAACCAAAATGACATTAATTGACATGAGGCTTTGCAAGGTGATCACAATATGCATTTGTGACTTGCTAGATTTTCCTTGGAGTTTTATGAAAATATTTCATGTAGAAATATTTCAAATCCTTGAAATGGGCAGAAATGGTTTTGGGAGGTTTTGACCAATATTTTGAACATGACCATGTGTTGAAACTCTTATATATGGAAAATATATGTACACTGAGTTTCCCTGATTGTTTTCGAATATTTTTGAAACAATAAAATAATTTTTCCCTATTAAAGACCATTTCTGGCCTTAAGAAAAAGCTTTTAAATAAAATAGGAAAATAACTTTTAAAATTATATTTTTGTGGTTTATGGGAATCCTATATCTATTAGGTTTCAAATATACTCTTTGAAATATTTTTCGTACTTCAAATCAAGTATTTGCAGTGCAAACCTCAATTCAGGGGTTTTTGGAAAACTAAATTTAGAAAATACTTTTTGGCCAAATTATTTTTGTAAGAAAAATCTATACTGTACTATACACATGGCATGATCATTGGGCAGAAGTTTTGGATCAAGGAGAAGGAGTATAAGAGTTGGAGGATTTATTTGATTTTTAGAGCACTTGCAAACAACAGACAAAATCCAATCAAGGCAAAGTCCAAAACACACAAAAGTTTTTGTCAAACCACATTTTATCATGATTTATCATCTTAAGTGTTGTGCCATGAAAATCAGGGTGTGACAGACCTACCCCCCTTACAAGAATCTCGTCCCCGAGATTCCCAAACTAGGCGCGGAAAGGGATACGAAAACTTTGATGTGGGGTGGTCTTCACGTCCTCATACTGTTCCTGCTTCCGAGCGGTGCTCCTTTGATCCTTGAAGTACTTGATGGTGTGGCTTCGTGTATAATGTTCTACTTGGTCTAGGTTGCTAATGGGTAGCTCGCGGTAGGTTTGATTGGGCTAGGGGTCGATGGCTCGGTGGTTAATGCCCTCGTAGAGATCGGGCAAGTTAGGAAGTTGGAAACACTTCCGGGGTTGTGATGCATGGAAAGCATTGTGCACATCAGGTAACTCAGGTGGCAACTCCAGCTGGTAATTGTCTTCTCTTCGTCTCGTAGTGATCTCAGAGGGGGTTGTTAAATCTTGGAGTGATCTCGAAGGGGGCCGATGAATCTTTGTGTGGGTCTCCTTGTCTTGGAAATGCTTGGTTCCTTAGAGAGGAGTGGCTTGCAGATACACATGGTCTTTGACACGGAAGTATACTTCTTGAATATGGTGGTTGGTGTAGTTCTTCCTCCTAGACATGACGATCTTCAGATGTTCCTTGACCAGCTCAACGATTCTTCTTCCGTCTTCGGGTAGACAAGTATGTCATTAAAGGAAGATGACTACTAACTTGTCCAAGCACTCCATAAAGTCTATGGGGTACGTAAAGTGGGCTGAGGCATTGGTGATGGTCACGGTTGAGCATTGGCCAAGGTCTTTTCGATCTAGAGCCAAAGCCCAAGGTCAGGATCCGACCATGTTATGGCTTGGTAGGGCGTAAGGGTTTATCATCCCATCCTTGAGCACAGTTTCTGAGATGCCAATTGTGCTATCTAGTCCTTTAAACAAATCACATCATATCACTGATAGTATTATTTCGCATAGGTCAACTCCAATCATCACTCATGTGATTCATATCCTCATGACTCCCGAGAGGAGGTCTAACAAAATCATATATGTCTACAATCCCCAAACTCATATGTATGTCTACCCCTAAAAATCCATGGGTAGAACATATAAGCTACTAGGCTTGAACGTGACAATCCAAGTGCTCAGCCTATCCTTCCAAGGTCTAAGATAAAGCACCTCTATCCTAAGGAAACACGTCGTAAGCCACTCCAAGATCTTGTTTCCTTCCTCTGAATCGACTCAAAAAGCCCATTAGCTACATAATTCATTAATTATAAAAATCTAATGTCTATGGTGTCCCACATGATCTTCTAATGTCCTATAATCACCAAATAGTTGAAAAGGCTATCTCTACTATAGTCAGTCCACCAATTTCCATTATCATGGTCAAGTAACCTCCAAGGTCAAGTTTATATCAACTCCGACAATTAATCCAATCTCCTAGTTTATTGTCCACCGAGAAACATGGTATCACGATCAAGATTATCGGTCTAATTCCTATTTACTCCGAACCATGTAGACTTACTCAGCATCTATACTCAACTAGGATCACCTATTTAAATCCAAATCATGTGTCCAACGAGAATTTCCACACTTTCCCCCAAGTCATAATCGATCTATCAACTATCTCCTATCAATATCCCCTAGCTAAGTCAAATCCTTACACTTCCAAGAATTTCAGCTTGTGATCATAATTGTCCTATTAAATCCAATTTACTCAGGGGTAATGAAAGCTATGCTACTCTATAATCATGATCCCACAAAGTTCATCTACCAACATGAAAGCCTTATAATCCTCCAAAGAGTCTCAAATAATTCCTCAAGGTAACTGATATAAACTCATCAAGTCATTTGTCCTCTATTCCTATATCCTCAAATTGGTCTCTCCTATGGCATCGTCAGCTTTGGTGCTATCTTAAGATGATAATGTGCTCGTTCGCTATGTCCACTAGTTCCATAATGAACCCGGTGCTATGCGAGGTTACAAAGGCTTAACTGGTCCGCTTGTAATTCTGTGGGTTAAGCACTTGATTAAGGATTTGAGCTGGGGTATCTCGTGAAGTCTCGAAGGGTATAGTGATGGGTTTACAGTCTTGAGAGGTAAACATAACTCTACGGGGTTGCACTTGGTCGAGGAGGTTGTAGCAAAAGTCTTCAGTGCTGGTTGGTTGCCAAAGTAGAATCCTTGGTGTATCTTGTCTTGCTAGCCTTCAGTTGATGAGAGAGATGAGAGGGAAAAGTAGCATAGAGGAGGGGAATGCCTAAAGGGGGTTCTACAGTGTAAGTGCAAACAAACAAGTGCTGAAAGGGCCAAACACAAACAATAAAATAAGGAAGGTGATATAGCCACGTACTAGTTGCCTTGGGCAAAAGGGCGACTGATATCAAAACACAAACAAATAAAAACAAGCAACACACAATCTTGGTTCTATTCGAACCAACATACGGACTCGGCTGCGCATAGGGGGTACACGACTCATCCTACCCTAGGGGTTCTCGGACTCAGTAGTCGTGCCTCGTGCCTCATGCAGTCTTCTGAGTTTCCTCAGGTGTCGCTACCTCTCTTGTAGTTGTTTGATGAAACGATCCGGGTTGGGCCTGAAGAATCTTCATCAACTTCTCGCCTGTTGAACTGATGGGGTGAAGGTGGCTCCTTGTAACTGGCATTGATTTGGTCTTCTATTGTCTTCTTAATCACGACGATCCCCTTTTTGTCTTCTAACCCGCCAATGGTACCAGGTAGGTAATCTTTTATGCAATGACATCATCAAGGCATAATAGAGGTCCATCATGTCAGTTACGTTGATGACAACATCGACACTAAGAGCGGGGGATGAGGAGAACCGTTTTCCTGCTCACTATAGTGAGGCGGGCCAAATGGTGAGTTTCTCATCCATCGGTGGTTGTCGATACAACAACGGTGAGGACATGATTGCTCTATAGCGATGTATATTATGATCGTGCATATCCTCTGTACTGATCTGCATAGGCTAAGGTTGCATCATCCTGGGGCAGTGTCGAGGGTGTCACCATCTCCTAGGTCTTCAGGTCCTCATTCCTCGAGGATGTATCTTCTGTTGGTATCGTCTTGTTGTGATGTTGCCAATCTTGTGTTCAGGAGATGTGGGTGAATGTCTGGCAAGGCATCTTCCTTCTAGATTATCCACGAGGATTACAAGGAATCCAGTGGTCAGGGGCATAAGGGTTCTAGCGACCAAAGGTTTTGAAGGGGAAGAGATCAATAAGGAAAGTATACCTTAGTTTTCGAAAAACTGAGAAGGGAAGAGAAGTATAGATAGTTTTGAAAACCAGTAGTAGTTTTGGAAATAGTTTTACCCTAACTAATGACCATGCTAACTAAGGCTTCCTACAGTCAGGATGGCTCTGATACCAGCTCTGTGGGGACCCCGACTCATAAGTCGTGATCACCGAATGCACATGTACAGTGATCCCAGAGATCAATGCTCACTGAACACACAGAAGCTGAATAACAAGAGTCTTACATCCATACATACCGTCTTACACAAATTGTGACCATTATGGTCAAGTCTTACATAGGCAAAGCCACAGGGGCTGAATACCAAATAAACTTAAGCAGCGGAAATCTTCGTCGATAAGTAGAGCCCATGCCATCTGCCTTAACCCTACAGGCATTCTGACTGGGAAACGTCCTAGTTCGCCTGTTCGTCACCAAGGTACTCTTCATTATATCCTGTTCTTTCATGCCTGGCCAATAAAATAACCAGTGGCAAGCTGATGAGTACTTTGAATGTACTTGCAAGCAACCCATGATTTGGTTCACGATGCAACAATGCTTGACATAGGTAAATTTTTGCAGAAAGCTAGTTTTGAGTGCAATGACATGTTTAACAACTTGTAAGACATGCATCAGGAAAATTCAAGTAACCATGAGGACAGGTTACAGATATCAACATAAATAGAGTGGGCATCAACCCAACTCAATCATGTCAAGTCCCTTGACTTGACCCAAGTAGTTCTCCCCAATATCCAAACACACACACTGTCTTGTGAAGCTCTGGACGTAGTTTAAGCAGCACCGCCCAACTATCCTTGACCGTGGACACGGCTATTCGAATAGTTTTACACTCTGCAGAGGTTGCACACTTTACCCACAAGATCCGGGGAACTTCCGTGTCATCCACGACCCGCGATACCTCAAGTACCCGGGGTAAGCACCCAATCACTATCTTTCCCTAGACGACACTAATAAGGAGTCCACTCTTTGTTCCGTATCCTCATGATGTACATCATACGAGAATCACTCGAGATCGTAACATCTGCGAGGGGACACAACGGTGTATCCGGTGCCCTGTAAAAACAGTCATGGCCGCCCTACCTGGCACGACCCCGTCCCGAGAGAGAGCACCAACTCTCCCCCGTCACTAGTAATGCGGTCTCCAAGCTAGTATCGGCCTAGGTAATCAATAATGCCCTTTCCCATACAAGGGTAGAGTGGTCGCGCATGTAAGGTTGGGACAGTCGACAAATCTTAAATCTAATCCGTTTTCAAAAACCACACACACTTTCCTCGGTACACCACTTCGTCATCAAGTGGTTACCCATCTCATCATCTCCCTCGGGCATCAGTGGCACGCGACGGGGTTTTCGAAAAGTCCTTTGAAAATACTTTGTCTCCTTCACCATGCATATACCCGTCCCTTTTTGCGTAGCACTATTTTAGCATCCTATCTATCCCCACCGGCATAACCCTCATAAGAAGGTAGGGTCATGCACAATGCAAGTATCAACGAGGAAGTACGGTGGCAAACCATCAAAGTGGTTACCACCTCATCACGATTCCGATGCAACAACAATATGGTGCTATATGACATGCATAAAAAGGGTTTCATAGACATGGTCAAAGGGCTGCTTGCCTATTTTAACAAAGTCTTCGAGGTCTTCAAATATCTCTGGTCCAACTCCGAGCATTTCGTCTACTTCGTCAACTATCGCCGAAAACAACCATAATAAGCAACACGACCAGGCAAAAATAAAAGTGCTCAAAAAAAATGTGAGTTGGACTTTTCTAGGATACCTCTGGTCATATGAGGAATGACCAAGGTGGTTTCATTGGAATTGGATCAATGGATATTTCTAAACATTTCGATATGATGGAATCAAGGGGTTTATGGATTTGCAAGAAGTGTACAGAAATATATTTTTGAAAAATGAGCAAAGGCTCCCATTTAACAAACCATGATTTTAGAAGCATCTAGGAGTTGGTTCCACTGGATTTGGAGTTCAAATGAATTTCCTATGGATTTTCAAAGTTGAAAAATATGAAGAAATGGCTCATTATATTGTGTGGCACAGAAAGTATTAAGAAAAATGTTCATAAACTAAGTTATGAACTTAGAAGCATTTGGAAATTTGAATCATGGCATTTGGATCAAATTTGAGCTCTCTATGATTTTCTAAAGTTCATCACAGAAATAGGAAGAATAGGATTTGATAAATATTTGTGAAGGAAATGCTTTTGTAAAAATGTGACAATAGCACCATGTGGTAGGGCATGATTTTAGAAACTACTAGAAATTTGAATCATCAAATTTGGAGCTCTGTTGAATTACTTATGGATTTTTGAATTTGACCGAAAAAACAAAAAGGAAATAAGGCTTTAACCTTATCCTGCGCACCAGGCGACAGATAGACCGTGGGCCGGCCCAGCTCCATGGCCGCACGGGGCGACAGAGGCGACGTCGAAGGCGCCCACGCGGAGTACGCCTTCACCACGGGGACGCGAGAGAAGGAGAACCCGCCTCCACTTGCCAGCGTGGCCCGGTGGTTGGGACACTGACAAGCGGGGCCCGCCTGCAGGGCCTTCGTCTTCGTCTTCCTCCCGCGCGCTTGCCTGGCCGAGGGAGCAGAGAGCCCCGACGGCGACTTTCGGCGCTACGGAGCACCTCCGATGACGCCCTGGCTATGGATGAGCTCGGCGCCGAACGCCGCATCCATTCATGTATGCCACAGCTGCCGGGGATGATCGAGGCGACGACAGCTTGGACGCTGGCGAGCGGTGGCATCGGGCGAGATTGGAGACTGCACTACGGTGCGCCCTCGGACGAGGGAAAGACCGTGAGAGCTCCACCTTGCTTCGGGGAGCCTGCTGGTGGAGAGAGGAGAGGGAGAAGGGCTCGGGCTCGGCTGAATTTAGGTGGATGCCGGCGGCGGCTCTCCGGCCATGGAGGGCTATGGAGGGCGCGGGGAGAGGAGTGAACCGGTCGGGATGACGCGCAGGAGGGAGAGAGAGCCATCGGAAGCCAAATAGAGCTTGGGGTGGCCTTTAAGGGAAGCGGGCGAGGTGCACCGTGAAATCATTCGCCGGCGAGGCTGTTGCCGTCGCTGCAAGCCACGGGGGCTCGCAGCGAGGTGTCGGGGGTGCTCGTGGGCTCGGTCCAGGGCGAGGGGAGTGAAAAGAGAGAGAACAGGGGGGCCAGGGGCACCGCGCGTGTGATCGTGCTTACTGGTGCGCTCGGGTGGCCGGCGCGCGTGTGAGCTGGGGCAAGAGGAGGGAGAAGGAGGAGGGGGACCAGGCCGTGGTGTGCCGTGGATGTCGAGGCGCATCGGCTGGCGTGAGGGGCAGAGCCGAGGTGGCCGGAGGTGGTTGGCAGGGGGCGGCTACAGTGCGGGAGCGCGCTCCAGAGCGTGCCCTTGGCTGCCATGGCATTGTTTAAGGGGCAGGGCGTGCCCACTCATGTCTAGTAGCGCTAGGGAGAAGTAAACAAAGGGGAGAGGGCCTTGGATGCCCTGGACAGCCAGCAGGAGAGGAGAGAGGTTGAGGGAGAGAGGGAAATGGGCTATCTAGAGAGAGAAAGTGGGGTTTTACCCCTCCAATAATTGAGCTATGGATTTGCCATTGCTACTGGAGGTGCAAGGGGACTAGGAGGGGCTGTGGTAAAAAGTTGAGCTCAAGGAGAATAGTGTTAGTGGTCAAAATGGTGATTTTTGAAAAGTGGCAGAAGGTGTTTGATAATGGATTGGGCCAGAAGATGATTTCGAACTGCCATGAGACTCCACAGGGTGAAATGACACATATAATTAGGGCCTTCCACCAATTTGGAGCTTATTTGGGCAAAGTTGCCAATGCAACTTTGGTAAACCCTAGAAATTAGCAGAAATGGACTTGTGTAGATCTAGTTGACCAAATCACTTCTCCTTGATGCACCACTTGGTGTGGTGGCCTCATTTGGTCATGTGAACATGCTCACAAAAGTTGGGGTCAAGGGGAGAAAGTTGGTAGTACAAAGTTGTTCAAATTTGATTCTGGTCAGAGAGGGTTTTGGGGCATTTTGGTGAACCAAAATGACATTAATTGACATGAGGCTTTGCAAGGTGATCACAATATGCATTTGTGACTAGCTGGATTTTCCTTGGAGTTTTATGAAAATATTTCCTGTAGAAATATTTCAAATCCTTGAAATGGGCAGAAATGGTTTTGGGAGGTTTTGACCAATATTTTGAACATGACCATGTGTTGAAACTCTTATATATGGAAAATATATGTCCACTTAGTTTCCCTGATTGTTTTCGAATATTTTTGAAACAATAAAGTAATTTTTCCCTATTAAAGACCATTTCTAGCCTTAAGAAAAAGCTTTTAAATAAAATAGGAAAATAAATTTTAAAATTATATTTTTGTGGTTTATGGGAATCCTATATCTATTAGGTTTCAAATATACTCTTTGAAATATTTTTCATATTCCAAATCAAGTACTTGCAGTGCAAACCTCAATTCAGGGGTTTTTGGAAAACTAAATTTAGAAAATAATTTTTGGCCAAATTATTTTTGTAAGAAAATTCTATACTTTACTATACACATGGCATGATCATTGGGCAGAGGTTTTGGATCAAGGAGAAGGAGTATAAGAGTTGGAGGATTTATTTGATTTTTAGAGCACTTGCAAACAACAGACAAAACCCAATCAAGGCAAAGTCCAAAACACACGAAAGTTTTTGTCAAACCACATTTTATCATGATTTATCATCTTAAGTGTTGTGCCATGAAAATCAGGGCGTGACACATAATGCGGATGTCGCGAAGCTACGGGATCAGATAGCCCAGGCCAAGGCCGACTTGGCAGCTGAGGAGGCCAGGATGGATGAAGAACGGGCCGCTTTAGATGCCCGATCACAGGAAATCCAGGCGCAGAATTACCGGCTTACGTTGGATCAGAACGCCTCAAATGAAGTTATGAGAAGGAAGCACCGGTCTAGACTACCGCAAATTTACGAGGGTCTGAATCTCTTCAGCACACCAGGAGCTGGGCCTAGCAGTCCGGTGGGAGTAAACCGGACTGAAGCACCTGGGGCCGCGCCGGATCAGTCACGGGCGATGGATCCACCTCGACGGACGGACAACCCGCCGCAGTATGTAGCAACACCGCCGGGTCACTTTTCCAGCCCCTTGGATAACATGATTGCGGCAGCATCACGGCTGGCGGCTATTCCGATGGAGGGTGATTCATTAGCAGTGATTGAGACTCGACGAGCCAGGGATCTTCTTCAAACCGCCGTTGTTCAGCAGCAAGCTTATTCCTACAGCCGGGACAGAATACATTCAACCCCTCGTCCGAGCAAGAGTTATAGCAGGCACATGGACGAACCTGCCGTGTCAAGCAGTGCGCGGCGTCGTGATGCCCCTCGAGGGCCTAATCCGGCGAACGGCGGTTTGAATGCTCAGGATGTGGTGGATAATGCCAAAGCACGAAGGGAGGACGCATTGGCGGCACAGCATGCGGGTCATCATCGACCCGCCCCGGCTCAACCAGTGGCATCAGTAGAACGAGGGACCGGGCTTGTCTTCAGCTCCTGGGGAATACCGTGTCTCATCCCGGCTCTCCGGAATGTGCGGTTGCCCAAAGATTTCAAAGGTCCGCGCAAGGTGCCTAACTATACCGCTGATCAGCCCCCCAAGGCGTGGGTAGAGAGTTATGAGATGGCAATGGAGATGCTAGATGTGGATGAAGCGGCGTGTGCAAAATATTTCACCATGATGCTAGAAGGAACGGCTCGCACCTGGCTGAAGAGCCTGCCTACTAACTCGATTAATTCATGGGATGAGTTGAAGGCCAAGTTCATAGCAAACTTCAAAGATACATGCAAGCAACATATGTCCATTGTAGATCTGGCAGCTTGTGTCCAAGGAGAGAACGAGTCAACAACCCATTGGGTACATAGGGTTTCAGAAATCTTGCATTCATCTGGCCGCATCAATCCGGATACAGCAAGTGTGACGTTGGAGGGCAATTGCCGGTTCAAGTCCCTAAAAATGAAGTTGGGACGTCTCAAGCGTCATTGCAATGATATGGGAACACTTATGGTGGCTCTGGTTAAGTATGTTGTTCTGATAATACCAAGGACCCTGATTCTGATGAAGAGAAACAGGACAAGGGAAAGAAGAATGTCGGTTGAAAGGGACAGCATAACCAGGAAGGCCACAGAAACAATGGCAAGCGTAAGGTGGACAATTCCGATTTTGTGGCTAACACCAATCTGCAGGGTAATATGCAGCGCCGAAAGGGTAAGCCTCCCCAGCGCGGCGGAGGAATGAATCTGGAGCGCCTGTTAAACCAGCCCTTCCCAAAGCACGGGACAAAGGAGGCTCCGTCCACACATCTTTGGAAGGATTGCCACATCATGAGGGAATTCAAAAACTCTGATCTTTTCCGGTATGATCAGGGTCCATCTGGTGGTTCCGGTCCAGGATTCCATGGGCCGGGTTACGGTGGTGGCGGTTCAAGCTCAGGGTTTCAGAATAATCAGGGCAATCGGAACAACCAAGGTGGTAATAACCAGCAGAATAATCAAGGGAATCAACAGCAGTCGGGTTATCAGAGTCACCCAAAGCAGTTGAATGGCGGGCAGTATCATGTGTTCACTACTAGCTTGTGCAAGCGCGACCAGAAGCGCCATAAAAGGGCAGTGAACTCTGTTGAACCGGCAGTGCCCCATTATCTACGCTGGTCTGAGCAGCCTATTGTCTGGAGCAGGGAGGATCATCCGCCCCGGGTTGACAATCCGGGTCACCTAGCCTTGGTGGTTGTGCCGCAGGTGGGAGGTTATAAGTTTTCCAAAGTACTCATGGACGGAGGGAGCAGTATCAATATCTTGTACTATGAAACCTTCCAGCGTATGGGGTTGACGGATAAGAATCTTAGACCGTCAAACACCATTTTTCACGGAGTGGTGCCTGGTAAATCGGCTTACCCAGTTGGAAAGATAACTCTGGAAGTGGTCTTTGGAGATGATCATGATTCAAGGTCCGAGACAATAACCTTTGAAGTGGTTAAGATTAAAAGTCCATACCATGCTTTGTTTGGACGGCCGGTTTACGCTAAATTCAAGGCAAGACCGTGTTATGTTTATTTGCAGCTCAAGATGCCGTGTCATAGAGGGACCATTACGGTTCACGGCAGCCGTAAGATTGCTCTAGAGTGTGAGGAAGGTGATGCGGCATATGCTGAATCAGTTTGTGCAACGGAGGAGTTGAAGTTTTATTAGGACAATGTTGATCCGGCAGACATGATTTATCTGAATAAACCCACCGCAGAGCATGATCCGGCTTTGAAGTTTAAATCGGCTGATGAAACCAAATTGGTTGATTTTGTTCCTTGCGATTCATCCAAGCAGTTCAGCATCAGCGTCAACTTGGATCCCAAATAGGAAAGCGCGCTCATCGAGTTCATCCGTGAGAACCAGGACATCTTTGCATGGAAACCTTCTGACATGCCAGGTGTACCAAGGGAACTCGCTGAGCACACTATTAATATTGATCCGAGGTTCAAACCGGTCAAACAGTTTCTTCGCAGCTTTAATGAGTAATGGCGTAAGGCCATTGGAGAAGAGGTAGCCTGGCTACTGGAAGCAGGGTTTATCGTCGAAGTGTTTCAGCCAGAGTGGTTGGCTAATCCTGTGCTGGTACTTAAGAAAAACGGCACTTGGCGTATGTGTGTGGATTACACAGATTTGAACAAAGCTTGCCCAGCTGATCCCTTCGCCCTCCCTCGTATTGATCAAATCATTGATGCTAT
>LR880967.1:105770455-105803000 GCA_904067115.1 Aegilops sharonensis | reverse complement strand
GCGATTCATCCAAGCAGTTCAGCATCAGCGTCAACTTGGATCCCAAATAGGAAAGCGCGCTCATCGAGTTCATCCGTGAGAACCAGGACATCTTTGCATGGAAACCTTCTGACATGCCAGGTGTACCAAGGGAACTCGCTGAGCACACTATTAATATTGATCCGAGGTTCAAACCGGTCAAACAGTTTCTTCGCAGCTTTAATGAGTAATGGCGTAAGGCCATTGGAGAAGAGGTAGCCTGGCTACTGGAAGCAGGGTTTATCGTCGAAGTGTTTCAGCCAGAGTGGTTGGCTAATCCTGTGCTGGTACTTAAGAAAAACGGCACTTGGCGTATGTGTGTGGATTACACAGATTTGAACAAAGCTTGCCCAGCTGATCCCTTCGCCCTCCCTCGTATTGATCAAATCATTGATGCTACGGCAGGTTGTGAGCATTTTAGTTTTTTGGATGCTTATTCTGGTTATCATCAGATCAAGATGGCAGTCAAGGACCATGAGAAGACAACTTTCATCACTCCCTTTGGAGCGTTCTGCTATGTATCTATGCCCTTTGGGCTCAAGAGTGCCCAGGCAACTTATCAACGTTGCATGCAGAATTGTCTTCATACTCAGATTGGGCGCACTGTTCAAGCCTATGTGGACGATATTGTGGTCAAGTCCAGGAAAGCAGATACACTGATATCTGATTTGCAAGAAACCTTTGACAATCTGAGGGTTTATAAAATGATGCTCAATCCGGCTAAGTGTGTTTTTGGTGTTCCGGCAGGTAAGCTTTTAGGCTTTCTGGTGTCTAACAGAGGTATTGAGGCTAATCCGGAAAATATCAAAGCGATTACATCCTTGGCTAAACCGGCGTCCATCAATGATGTCCAGCGACTGGCGGGTCGTATTGCGGCTTTGAGCCGGTTTATCAGTCGTCTGGGAGGAAAGGCAATTCCTCTGTATCAGATGTTGAAGAAAACAGACAATTTTGTCTGGAGCGATGCAGCTAATGCGGCGTTTGAGGACTTGAAGCGGCAGTTGGCTGAACCACTAGTTCTTGCTGCTCCTGTTGATAAGGAGACACTACTGTTGTACGTGGCTGCTAATGCCTGGGTCGTCAGTGTTGCCATTGTGGTGGAGTGCAAGGAGGCTGGGAAGGAGTAACCGGTTCAAAGGCCGGTCTACTATATCAGCGAAGTGCTCATCAAGTCAAAGTAAAGATATCCGCATTGGTAGACATACTGGACTATCCACTTTGACGGGTCCAGGCAATGGAAGGCTTGGGGGCTGGAGTTGTCCTTACTTCCCCTCGAGGTGATAAAATTCATTATGTTCTTCGCTTAATGTTCCCTTGTACTAACAATGCAGCTGAGTATGAAGCCTTACTCCATGGTCTTCGAGTGTCCAAGGAGATGAACTTAAGCCGCGTACAATGCTTTGGAGACTCAGACCTGGTAGCCCAGCAGGTTTCAGGTACTTGGGACTCCAAGGATCCCCTCATGGCGGCTTACCGACGAGAGGTGGATATTGTTGCTAGTCACTTTAAGGGATATCAAGTGGAGCACATTGTTCGGCGCAAAAATGAGGCAGCTGACGCTTTAAGCCGGCTGGGATCTCAGCGTAAACTGGTCCCACCTAACACCTTCCTAGATGTCTCGCATAACCCGTCGGTACAGTTGCCTACAGAGGAGGACCTCGCCATTCCTGATCCGGAAGCGCAGTTAGTGGCCGCTTTACATATTATTCCGGATTGTACGGTTCCATACTTGGCATTTATGAACCGGGGCGAGCTACCTGATGATGAAGTTCTGGTCAGACAGATAGTCCGGCGATCCAAGTCCATGACAATCATCAACGGCGACTTGCATAATTGCAGCGTTTCAAGGGCGTTTCTCCTGAAGAAGGATGTGAGATTTTATGCGAGATCCACGAAGGAGACTGTGGTCATCACGCCGGTTCAAAATCCTTGGTGGCTAAAGCTTTTCGTCATGGTTTTTACTGGTTGACGGCTCATGCTGATGCGGAGGACCTGGTAAAGCGGTGTGATGCGTGTCGGAAGTTTTCACGCCGAGCTCATGTTCCGGCTCAAGAGTTACGGATGATTCCAATAACTTGGCCATTTGCTACTTGGGGGCTTGACATGGTGGGTCCTTTCAAGCGATCAAAAGATAAGAAGACCCACCTGTTGGTGGCGGTTGACAAGTTCACTAAATGGGTTGAAGAGGAGCCAGTAAGAAAGTGTGACGCAGCCACGGCGGTTCAGTTCATCAAAAAGGTGATCTTCCGTTTCGGTTTTCCACATAGCATTATCACGGATAATGGCACGAATCAATCTAAGGGCAAGATGGAGGATTTTTGTCAACGAGAGCACATCCGGCTTGATGTAGCGTCTGTGGCTCATCCCCAATCTAATGGTCAAGCCGAGCGAGCTAATCAGGAAATTTTAAAGGGTATAAAGCCCCGGCTTATGGTCCTCTTGAAGCGGACGCCGGGTTGCTGGGTGGAAGAATTACCGTCGGTATTATGGAGCATAAACACCACCCCAAACCGGTCTACAGGTTATACGCCTTTCTTCATGGTTTACGGAGCAGAGGTGGTACTCCCAAGTGATATTCGTCATGACTCGCCTCGGGTTGCCAGTTATGTTGAAGCAGACAACGAGAAAGCACGTCAAGAAGCATTGGACCTGTTAGATGAGAAGCGAGATATGGCTTTGGCTCGTTCGGCGATTTACCAGCAAGACCTGCGGCGTTATCACATCCGCCGGGTTAAAACACGAACCTTTCAAGAAGGCGATTTAGTGCTCCGGCTCATCCAGGATCAGACCGACATGCACAAGTTATCCCCAACTTGGGAAGGGCACTTTTTGGTCAGCAAGAATCTGCACAACGGATCATACTACCTCATTGAAGTTCGAGAAGACTCATGCAGTTCTGAGGAGGAGACCCGGCGGCCGTGGAACATAGGTCTCCTTCGGCTTTACTACACCTGAGCCATAGGCTCTCACTATGTACATATTATGACAATGTATATATTATGTTCAATATAATAAACCGGCATCCTTGCTACAAGCAGGGCCTCTGCCGTTCTTCTAAATATCTCTTGGTTACAAGGGGGCTTCTGCTTTCAATGCGATGACTTGATTTTTCCATTAAACCGGCTATCATGCCATCATACAGCTTGGGAGCTTCACACCCAAGGAGCCAAAGAGAGTTATGTTGCTAAAAGCACGACTCAAACATAGGCACCCATTGAGCGCAGCTCACAAAGTTACTTGGGGGCTCTTTGTGTAAAGTAACAAAGAGTTTGAAAGGAACCTTGTAACCGGGTATCGACCCATGGCTTGGAAGCCTGGTGTATTCACCTAAAACCCCGGGTTAGCCTGCCTTCATCAAGTAAGCCACTCCTATCCAGGTAATCCTGGCACGACCCGCCGAACGTTTGACAAGTTACTCTCATTGAGACCCTGAACTTGTCAAAGTTAAAACGACGATTGGTTAGTTGGAGGCCCATCTTAAAAGGCGTTGTCAAATGGTTTAACTCAGCGGCCTGGCAGCCCATGAAAAGCCTCGAATTTGGGCCTGACAGCCCTCGAAAAGCATCGACTACAAGTGTTTATTTGTTTGTTTTTGCAAATTTTTATCCTTATTTGATCACCTTTTAAGGTAAGCCGACATCTCTTGATCCGGCCCGGTTATATGCCTCCATCTGAACCCGGTGTTTCTTAACCCGGTGCGGCTTACAGTTATTATCTGTTAAAGCATATAATTAATGGTGAACCGGCATCTCTCAAACCGGTCTGGCTTTGACTACCTGTCGCCAGTATAACCATCCGATGTTCATCACAACCCGGTTCTACTTCGTACATACCAGCACTGCATGGTGGAAGTTGGGTATTCACCCTTACTACAATCAAAGTTGGTAAACCAACAGCATAATTTCATATCACAGGTATGATCTATTTTTGCTATTTTTTGCAACCATGGTTGTCTACCAGGTTGTGTGTTGGGCATTTTGACCCATCCGGTGGGAAACTGCCCGGACAGATCTTTTTTATGCAGACACAGGGATTGCATAGTGTTATGAAGGTATATAAGCCAACACTGAAATTATCACGGCAGATCAAACAGTTATACCCCATTGCACGATGGTAGCAAATCAAAGTATTTCAACTAGCCTATTACAAGGCGCTTTAAGGCCAAAAATAAGCGATTGTTTTTTACACAAAACACAATCTGTGCCTATCAGCTCAGTTGCCGAATTAAGACTCGTTGCCGGGTTGTTGAGAGGTTGATGGATCTTCTGGTGTCGATTCAGCCTCCTCCCCATCCAGTGGCTGGAAGTCAACGGTGGTCCAGTCAATCTGGGTTAAAGCTTCAAAGACAGCTTCTTCACTTATAAGTTCGGACGGATAAACGTCAGGAGCGTAAGTGTGCTTACGGATTGGCGGGATAAGATGTTGCACTTCCTTCACAGCAGTGTCAATCCGTTGGTTGTTGGCATCATAGAAGGACCGATGAACAGTCAAGTTAGCTTGTTCCGCCAATTGACTTTCCAGAGGACGCATCTCTTTTGTCAGGACTTTGAGGGCTTCATTATCAAATTCTGCCCCGTTCTCTTGTTCACAAGGAAAGCCCTTGGCAACATCAACTGGATCCAGGTCAGCTATCCATGCTTTGGCTCGGTTAAGTGCCAACAAAGCGCCACCCCTAGCAGCGGATCGCTTTATCTCTTCTATCTGCACCTGTGTCATGGATAACCTTGCTAGAGTGTCTTTGATCAATGTTGGGGCCGGATTGTTGTATGAGGCTGCACAGATAACCCGTTGGGCAACGGTATACAGCTGCTCTATCATCGTATATGATGCCTTCAGCTTCACCCGCATGTCAGAGCCCAGATGAGCAACCCGGCTACCTATAACGGTTTAAGATTTTGATGTTAAACCGGTAATTTCAAAAATGATTATTTAAGCAGTCTTAGCAAGAGTGTTTACCGAAAATTGCAGAGGTCATGGTGTTTACTTGGCGCTTCAACCCAGTTAGCTCTTCCGCCACCGGTTTAAGAGCTGACTCTGCGTCTTCAGCCTGCTTCAGCAATGCAGTCCTTTCAGTCTCCCAGTTGGCACGCTCAGTCTTGAAGCTGTCCTTCAGTTGTTCCATAGCTGTTAAAGCGCCTTTCAGCTCTTCTTTAGCTTTGGAAGTTTCTGCTTGTTGGGACTTGATATTCTCTTGAAGCTCAGCAATTTGAGAACCTTGGTGATTTATATCAGCCTGCCACAGCCAGAGAAGGAGCATGCTAATATTTTAATCAAAAAGTCCCAAGCATATAACCAGTTATACACTTGGCACTTGGGGGCTAATGTGGATTGCTTCTTTACTACTGATTTTTTGAAGTCCCAAGGATCAATAAGAGTTTTAAATCTTGGCACTTGGGGGCTAATGTGTGTTTGATCAGAAAATACACAGGCAAGGGAATTAATATACTGCAGTATGGAACATAGAAGTCCCGGTTTGTTTTCAAAAGAAAAACCGGTCCTTGGGAGCTACAACGCAGTGAATATACAGAACAAGGACGAACGTGTTTGGAAGATTATCTCATAGTGCTCTTTCATAATATTCACCAAACTGGCTTCATAATCTCGGTTTGTGTACAGGCGGTTCAGGAATCCGGAATGAAGCTCCTGGGCAGAAAGATTAGCGTAGCTCGAAAAATCTGTCTTCCCTTCCCCCTTGCCCATTGCAGCAAATTCCTCTTAGCAGAATGCTTCGATAAGGCAACCGGATTGCCTGGGGTAGTATGACTAGTACCAGTGATAATAACATCATGATCACTACCTTTTGACGGGCTCGGTGGATTGACAATATCCCTGGCTGGGCTTGGCGGATTAACAGCTGGGCTTGGCGGATCAGCAGCTGGACTTGGCGGGTCAGCAGCTGGGCTTGGAGGCGTAGCATGCAGACTTGATGGATCAACATGTGTAGACGGGTCAGCTCCCGACGGATTAGCATCAGTGGCTGGATCCTGTGGGGAAGAGTCATCCATAACAACATCAGTATCTATACTGGCACCTTCTGGAGTCTTCTCCGGTTCAGCTTCGTCAGTAGGGCCACTGGTCTTGGCTTTTTTCTCAGACAGGCCTTGGCTCACAATATCAAAGCAAGGATTAGTATGGTAAACCGACGCATGAAGAAAAAAGCTGAAATGCAATACTTATCCAGCGACGGTCTTGAGGGGAGGCAATTGCGTGGTTGATGAGTCGCCAGATGAATTAGAAGTTACCTGATAATTTGAATCGGACGGATTAGGTGGATATCTGAAGCAACCCGCCAAGCGATAAGGCTTATTAAGAGAGCAAGAGACCTCTGGACGACGTTTTCGGAGTGGAGTGGCCGGTAAACCGGAGGAAGTGACCTGTTGGCCGTTGTGCTGGGTTGTGCGACGGCCCTCAACTTGTTGTGTCTTCAAAGCAAATTTTGGACCCAAATAAGCAAGAGGGTGAGAGCATTTTACTTTCTGAACTGCACGGCGAAATTTTTGAACCGGCACATGATCTGAACCGGAGGAAAGGGAGATTACCTCAACATGATCAGCGCGACTAGCTTCCGCGTCGTCCTGGTAATAGTCATTGTCAATAAGTTGTACGAAAAATAAGCCAAGGGAGTCAAGTGCTACCTCTTGGTCTGAATCTTCAATCTCTTCGAGTGGATCAGCAGACTCGCCGGTTTTCTTCTTGGCTGATCGCTTTATAACTTTGCTCTTGGCACGAGGAGCCCTGGCCCTTTTATCTTGAGGTTTCCTTTTCCAGAAGGAGCTATTGTCCTGCAAAATTAAACAAAGGATGATTATATCAGTGTTAAAGCGGAGACGGATTAAAAAAGTATAAGGTTAAAGTTTTTACCGCTGGCGGTTTGTTGGAGGCATAAAATGGCCGCAGCCCAATTTGGCTGCATGCGGTGATTGGTTCGTCAAGCATATTCTTTACACTTTAAGTGACTTCATCATCAGTCATATCTATCTCGTTAAACCGTTGAGGATCCTTGGCGTTGCCGGTATATTCATACATCAATTTGGAGCGGCGGCTTAAAGGTAGGACACACCATGAAACCCAACAGCGGATGAGATCAACACCAGTCAAACCGTTGGCGAGGAGAGCCCGGAGCCTGGCGAGTTTAGGTGCATAAGTTTGTCGCTCTTTGGCAGTTAACCGTTGAGGTAACGGGTGGCCATTGCTAAGCCGGTGAGCGCGGTAGCCCGGCAAAGGATTTTCTCCAGCAGGGGCAGTGTCCTGACAGTAAAACCATGTTTGGTTCCAGTCTTTAGGATGGCTGTGAAGTTTGGCATGAGGAAAATCAACTTCTTTCCTTTTTTGAATCGACACACCACCAAGTTCAGTATTGGGGCCGTCAGAGAACTCGGTTCGGCGGTTTAAGTGGAAGAAATCCCGGAAGAGATCAACAGTTGGTTCTTCTTGAAGGTAAACTTCACAGAATACTTGGGAAGTTGCATATGTTGGACACAGAATTTGGTCCAATATCCTGAGGATGGAGCTGGAAGCTGGCAAGTACATCCCGGAAATTTTTTGATCCGGGAGGGCTGAATCCCCGGTTTAGATGTTGCATGAACACGATCACTTCTCCATCTTGAGGTTCAGGAGGGCACTCGGGACCACGGACTCACCAATGGAGGACATTTTTCGAGGCTAAAGCACCAGTCAGAACATATCCATTGATTTGTGTTTCCGTGATCCGGGAAGGAACCCAGTTGCAAGCGGCGAATTGCTTGTCCATTTTGACAACAAATTGTAAAAGAAAAGAGAAGGCCGGTTTACGATTGCAGGTTGATGTGCACTAATGTGAGTTAAACCGGGGAATTTGATCAAGGCATATATATGAGTTAAACCGGAAATTAGTACTCAACTCAAGATGGCGGTTTAGGTGAGGGCTAATGGCATATGGCGGATTATCAACTGCTAAAGGTTAAACCGCCCTTAAACAGAAGAGGCAGAGCTGAAATTTACTAAGTGTTTGCATAAACAGGTTTCACAATATGGCAGTATAATTTTGGATCTACCATGGATCAGTAAAGAAAAAATTTCTGAACCCTACAATGGCGCTAAGAAGAACGGAGAAGGTTCAGATAGAGTTTTTCCAAGGAACAGCAAGATGCTATGGTGCGGTAGACTAAGGTTATGGATCTAACCGCAAAAGAAAGCAATCGGGCTTAGCTAAGATGCAGTAGAGATGCCAAAGGGAAAAAGGGACCGGTGTTGACGAACGCCGATGAACAGGGAAGAACATGAAACACTAACGGAGATCTAGGGTTAAGGGAAGGAAGCTTACCAGGGCCACGCCGCAGCGGAGGAGTATCGCAGAGAAATCTGGTACGAACAGGGTGATGCAGCGGCCTGGTCGGTGCAGATTCGAGGATCGACGGCGGCGGCGGCGGTGCTCGAGTTCTTCGGGTCGAGGAGGAAGACGAGAGGAAAGGAGGGGAAATGGAAAGACCCCCGGCCCTATTTATAAAGGCAAGAGGATAAAACGGCCGGCGCGAAAATCGAGGGGCCTAAGGCGGCAAAAGAGGATGCAGTTGTCGCCTCGATCTTTGGGAATAATTAATGAAGGGAATCTTTTTATGCAGAGATGACATCATGATGATTTACTGCAGTGACATAAGGTGACGTCATGGCGGTTCACCAAAATTTACAAGGAGAAGACAACATGGCGGTTTACGAAGAATTACTACAAGATGATCATGGAATTTTCCTAAGGGTTGAAGATTGACATGAACAGGTTCAAACCAATCTGGGGCGTAATGTTGAGGATATAACCACTGAGTATAAACCGCCCAGGAGGGGCCGGTTCACGCTCAGCTATACTGAAGCCCATGAAGACAAGAAGATGGTGCTTTACGGATAAAGTTTAAAGGCCCAGAACCCGGAGGCGGATTAGGGCCCGTAGTAGTAAACCGCCATCATTGTTTACTTGTATTGTAAGTAAGGGAAAGGGAGAGACCGAGCCGAACACTTGTATGAGTCGGCCTCGGGACTCTGTAGACCGGCCGGGCGTCAACCTGTGTACATAAAGGGACGACCCGGCGGCGGTTCAGGGATGACAGACAACAACTCGAGACCCAGGTTAGCGTATTTGCTCCCTGGTCATCGAAATCCCAATAATCCCATCACAACTAGACGTAGGCTTTTACCTTCATCGAAGGGGCCGAACTAGTATAAACTCTCGTGTCCCTTGTCCGGTTTAACCCTTTCAGGCTAACCTCGTTGTGATGGCTCCACGACTAAGTCCTTCTGCTAGGACATCTGCGTGATATTTCCACGACAGTAGGCGAGGGCACTGAATGTCCCTCTTGTATGCATGCAAATACTGTGGCTCTGGTAATGCTGGTCGGTGCTTGGATGCGCACCACGGCTTGCAATTCATCTTTGAGGCCGAGCAAAAATTGGGTGACAAAAAATTTGGAGCTCAATGTGGCGTCGAGTGCGATCAGGTTGTACATGTGCACCTAAAATTGCTTCCTATACTCTGCGACTGTGCCTGTCTGTCGAAGCTGCAACAAATCATGCATCGCAGACTCGAACTCCTCAGGGCCGAATTCCTCTTCCACTGCCCGGCGAAACAAATCCCAAGTGATCACTAGATGCGTCTGACGGAAGGCCCGAAGCCAGAGAGCGGCATGGCCTTCGACGTAGAGTGTTGCTATTGCCACCCAATTGTGTTGTGGCACATGGTAGAGCTCGAAGTAAGCCAAGCAACGATCCAGCCAAACACGGGGGGCAGCACCATCGAAATGGGGAAAATGATGTTTGGGTGGCCTGACGGAGTACACCTCCCGTGGCGCTGGTGCTGACTGAAACCCCCGCTCCGGCAACCCGATCTGGTCATCTGGCCTGGATAGAAGTGGCGGTCCTTCGTTTGTGAGCCGTGCGAACGGTGCTGATCCCGCGATAGTCTGCAGTATGGGCAGGGCGCTTGGCGGAGGCGCGACGCGCGGCTCGGGTGGTGGTGGTGGAGGCCCCGTCCGCGCGACAGGTGTGTGGAGCACCGCCGTCGATGGATCGTCCACCTGGGAACCCGTGGATGGGGTTGACGATGCCGATGGGGACGCAGCCTTACGCACGTCTTCGACCTCTGCTTGAGTAAGGTCGATCTGCTTTGACAAGCTCTGCAACTCGTGGGAGACCTGAGTGTTGAACGCCGTCTGCGCCTCTGCTCGCTTGTCCTCCAAGTCCCTCTCCTTGCCGAATCTGGACAGGAACTTCTCCATCAAGGTGGTGAGGTTGGCTGTCTGAGTATCCATGGCGGCTATCACCTGTGTTGCCTGCGCTGAGGGCTTGGAGGGCGTCGTGGCTCCAGCCCCGAGTAGATCGAACCCCGCCGAGGATTTCGAGCGACCTCACCGAAGTGAAACCGCACCTGCGGCGGTGGATGTTACCGATCTGACCATGGGAGTAGGAAGAACCGCGGCAGAAAAAAATTTAGGAAAATTTTGCTGGCTCTGAGATACCAAATGTGATGACCCAAGAGGGGATCGGCCTCACGGTCAGAGGTAGGGGACGAGGAGAGGAGCAGGATAGGTGAGAAGGAGAGAAAGGGGATGAGGTCTCTTATACTTGCACACACACGCCTGGCCACATGTGGCCCACTGGCACACACACGCTCACCCCTTTCTATCTATTTCACCTTCCAGGTCCACCGATACTCATGTATCAGGTGTGACAGTCGCCGCGTCGAAGGAGGGGAACGCGTGCGTCGGGTGATGGTGCTGCTGCTGCTGATGCAGGGCAGCGCCCGGCGAGGGCCAGAGAAGGGCTGCTTGGCGTCCTCGCAGGCCAGCTGAACGGGAGACCTTGCCCCGTCCCCCATATGAGCGGCGGCTGCTGGTGGTGGCGAGGGAGCATGCGGTCAACGTCAAGATCCGGTGGGTCGCGGGCGTTGGCGGAGCTGTCGTCCGCGCCGCCTACGATCCAGCGGAGGAAGGTGCTGTCCTGCGAGGAGGGCGACGGTCCTGCATCGCGGCCCCTACGGCCTGTCATTGGTAGCCCATTTCTCCGACCCGGGCGGCCCAACCCATTTTGCTCAGACCCGAGTAAACTGCAGACTCTTCTTCCTTACCGCGTGTCCTCTGCCAGTCCACACCCCCTCGTGATCATTGAGTGGCTCACAGACAGCTGAAGCCATGGAGGACGCTTACAGCATTACTAGTAGTACCCCTAAACCCTCAAACCCTAAAAAATAACCGCTTTTTTATGGGTTGAGACGAAAAAATCGCAAAGAATAGAACCCCTTAACCCTTAAACCCTTCAATTTTTTTAGAGGCTCAACCCCTATTCTCCTTCCCAGCCTGTAGAAACAGGGGTTGGCAGCCCAACCCCTCCCAGACCCGGTTCTCTCGTCAGTTTCGCGCGGGAGGGAGTTTTCAGCTCCCCTCCCCAGATCCGGCCGCCGCCGGCCTACGGCCACCCTGCTCGGCGGCCCTCCCGCCGCGCCGCGCCCCGTCGCGCACCGCCCCGGCCGCCCCTCCGCCTCCCCGCCCCGTCGCGCACAGCCCCGCCGCCTCCCCGCCCTGGCCGCGCCTCCTCCTCCCCGCCCCGGCGTTCCCTCCCTCCTCCCTTGCGCCGCCGAGGCCTGGCCACCCTCCCGCCTCCCCCTCCCGCCTCCCCTCCCGCCCTGCCCTCCCACCGGCCGCCCCTCGAGGAGCCGCGCCCCGGTCGCCCAGGCGGTCCAAACCGAGTCGCCGCCCTGCCCTCCCGCCGGCCGCGGCTCCCGCCCTGCCCCGGCCGCCCTTCCGCCGTCCAAGCCGCGCCCCCGGCCGCCCTCCTGCCCCGCCCCGGCCGCCGACGCAGCCTCGTCCGAGAGGTGAGGTATGTGAATTTTTTTCATTTTGTTTCATTTTCTTTTTGTTTCATTTTTAGCACTAATTAGTGACTGTCCTTTGCAGATGGAGATGAACAATGAGGAGATTGTCATGTCCGATTCATCGGATTGGTCGACATCCGACGATTCCGATATCGATGAGTTGTTGCAAGATGACGACATCGAGATGATGAGCCTCCTCATCGACGTGCAATCCGACGAGTATCTTCGCATTGGGCAAGATACAACCACGCAGTCAGTCCGTAGGTTTGCCAAGTTGGTCATCCGGTTGTACGGTGAGCAGTATCTTCGGGCACCAAACGAGGAAGATACAAAGAGATTAATGGAAATGAATGAAAAAAGGGGATGGCCGGGGATGCTAGGTAGTCTTGATTGCATGCATTGGAGGTGAAAAAATTGCCCAAAGGCATGGCACGGAATATATTGCGGTAAAAGCCGTGATGCTACCATTGTGCTTGAGGCCGTAGCATCTCAGGACACATGGATTTGGCATGCATTCTTTGGGTTGCCGGGAACACTCAATGATATCAATATCCTCAACAGATATCCTTTGTTCAAAAGATTAATTTCTGGGGATGCTCCAGCTTGCAACTACAAAATCATGGACAATGAGTACTCAATGGGATACTATCTCACCGATGGCATCTATCCCAAATGGGCAACTCTTGTGAAGTCCATCAAGGAGAAAAATGGGGTTCCCTTAACAAGAAAAGAGGCTCATTTCACCAAGGCACAAGAGGCAGCCCGCAAGGATATTGAGCGAGCTTTCGGTGTTTTGCAAGCAAGGTTTGCCATAGTTCGTGGTCCAGCTCGGTTTTGGGACAAAAAAACCTTGATGAACATCATGAAATGTTGTGTGATTCTGCACAACATGATCCTAGAGGATGAGAGAGGGTTAAACCTCCCTTGTTTCTATGACAATGTTGGTACCCGTGTGCAACCGGAAAGAAACCCTTCTCGCATACACGCTTTTCTTTGTTTTACTTTTCTATGTCCTATTTGATTCGAACAATTAGTGTTATTTTCTCAAACATTGTTGTAATAATTTGAATGATTATTGTTTTATTCGGTGTTGTAATAATAACTAGAATGATTATTGTTTTATGTCAAATGTGATGGAATTTGTGATATGTCATATGATGAAATGTGATGAAATGTGTGATATATGAAATGACAGTTTTAAAGGTTGGGGTTGAGGCAAAGACTAGAACCCTCAAATCCAACTCTTAAAGCAGTTTACGGGTTGGGTTTGAGGGTTCTAGTCTTTGCCCCTGTTTTTCAAGCCTTAAAAGTGTCAAAAACTGGCACTTCTCAACCCTTAAAACTGCTATAAGGGTTTGAGGGTTTGAGGGTTCTACTAGTAATGCTCTTACCTCCTGCCGGTGATTCTGTGGCTGGTGCAAACCATCCTCGGCACCCTGGGAATCCGCGAGCTGGATTCGTGGATCTGTCAAGCCGGGCTTCAGGATGACATCAAGAACCTTAGGTCGAAGCTCTAGGTAGTCCAGGCGGTGGCCTCTGATGCGAAGGGGAGGACGCTCCAGAGCGCGCGGCTGGATAAATCTCTCGCCGACCTCAAAAGGTTTATGTAAGACGCCGATGACCTGGTCGACGAGCTCGACTACTTCAGGCTTCAGCACCAAGTCGAAGGAGGTATTGAATTTGATCCGTAGAAAATAGTTCAAATTCCTGCAAAAACTAGATCTGCCGCAGTTAGAATTCCAAATTTTCTGGTTAGCCGTCGAGCAAAAACTTTTGAATGGTTGATCACATCAAGCATCAAATTGGCTCTGTTTCAGTCACCAACACTGTCCATCTCCCAACAGGCCAACACGCGCTGCCTTCTTCCTCCAATCCGTACAATCACTATACCTCCGACGGTGCCACGCAGAATACCACAATGACTACCCCAGGTTAGCCACAGAACGACCTTCACTCAACCTTGGCAAAATCTTTTCCGGTCTAGCAGGATTTTGGAACTAATAGCCATCTTCTTTTGCCGCAGTTACTTTGCAGGAGCCCAATGGCATGCATGAAGCAGCGCGAGTAGATCATGGCACATCGATGGGCGATGGTGATAATATATTGCCCATTCTGGGCTATTTGGAAAAGTAGAAATGCAATTGTCTTTGAGAGAAAACGGATTAATGATCCTTTACAGATTATCAAGCTAATGGTACGGTGGTTGCTTGATTGGTCCATTTTGCAGACAAAGGAGCCGCCAAAAAAAATGCTGGAACTGGGGGCAAGAGTACTAGAACAGGCAGCAAGTGAAGTGTATGCCGCTGGGCAGGGATGGCGAATCAATGTGGCAAGGCTTCTCCCTGGATGATGGCTACGACTCCTTCTTCTTCTGCTGCTGTTCCAAGTCTTTTTAGTCCTGCTAGTCGCTAGTTTCGTTTCTGTTTTATGTTTCCTAGTTATGTTGAGAGAGACCTTGTTCTTGTTGGGTTTGTGCTGGCCGTTTTGGCTGGTGGCTCTGGTCCTTTTGGTTTGATGTGGTACTTATCTGTGATGCTACTCGTGCGTTCTGAACTCTGTAATCTGGGTTTTCAGTAATGAAAATCGGAAGGGGGGAAGCCCTTCTTTGATCAAAAAAAAAAGATGATGATAATATACTGCCGAGAAGAGGTCACAGCAAGAAACGGTCCAAGGCATGGGATGGTTTTGATGAGATATATTCCACTGATGGAAAGACCGTGGGGGCAGAATGTAGACACTGTAAAAAGAAACTTAAATACGACGGTAAACAAGGGCCAAGAGTCTTGATGACTCACTCTAGTAGTGCCAAGTGTAAGAATACGCCAGAAGCACGTCCCCAGCCGCCAAGCCATTCAAGGTACGGTTTCAAACTCAAAAAACAATGTACATTTCTTCATTTCTACAAATTGCAACCACACACCTCTCGGCTGTAGTTTTATTTGTGACGAAGGGAAATTGCATTTGAATTGCTATGGGACATAGTTTACCTCATGAAAGCTGAATGTTATACACTTGGTTCATCTTGTTGTTTGGAAGTGCTCACAACTTAACACTAACAATCCCTTGCCTTTTTTCTTCTCACAGCATGGATTATGCTACTGAAAATGCTATCCCTGTTCCTATCAGTAATTCACCCAGCATACCAAGGACGGGAACGAATCCAGAGCCAACACAGATCACCGCAGCTGTTGCTCACCCTTGGAATAAGGACGAAATTTCCAGTAGGATACAGAAAATAACTCATCAGTTGCAAGGCATCCAAGGGGATGTGACAAAGGATCTCAACATGTTTGGGTCACACTCTAGTGCAAGTTCAGTTCTCCATCAAAGTACTGCCTCAGATCCATGCCGAAGAACGTCAAGTCTTCTTCAAGGCAAAGTGTATGGGAGAGATAAAGAGAAGAGCTCCATCATAAAGTTGATGACAGCTGGTAAATCTGACAGTGTAACTGTTGTGCCTATTGTAGGCACTGGAGGTACGGGGAAGACAACTCTCGCACAATTTGTATATAATGATCCAAATGTGCAAAACCAATTTGACCACATGATATGGATTTGGGTGTCTAACAGCTTTGATGAAATTAGAATCACAAGAGAGATGTTAGATATTGTCCCTCGAGAAAAGCACAAAGGGTTATGCAGCCTTGACAAACTTCAGCAGGTCTTGAAAACTCATATTGAATCGAAGAGGGCTCTACTTATATTAGATGATATCTGGGATGACAAGAAGAATGACAGATTGGACTTAATACTGGCTCCTTTCAAGTCAAACAATGAAAATGGCAATGTGATCCTTGTGACAACTAAAAATCTCTCTGTTGCAAAAAGGATAGGAACGACCGAACCAGTTGTGTTGCGTGCTCTCGGAAATGGTGATTTGTGGTTATTGCTCAAAGAACGAGCATTTGGTGATAAGAACTATGAAGGGCATGGAAATCTAACAATCATTGGATGGGAAATAGCACGCAAGCTAAAAGGCAACCCATTAGCAGCAGTAACTGCAGGGGAACTATTAAGAGTTGATCTTACAATTGATCATTGGATTAAAATTCTCAAGGAGGAAGATTGGAAATTATTGGGGCTCACTGGAGGTATCATGTCTTCTTTGAAGCTTAGCTATGATCAGCTGTCGTACCATTTACACCAATGCTTCTCGTATTGTTCTATATTCTCTGGCAATCATCGGTTTCTTGGTGAAGAGTTGGTACACATGTGGATTTCACAAGGATTTGTCAAGCAGAGCCATCCAAGTAAGAGATTGGAGGAGATAGGAATGGACTATTTGGCGGATTTGGTGAACCTGGGCTATTTTCAACAAGTTGGAAAAAATTCATATGTTGTGTCTGGTCTTATGCATGATTTTGCAAGGATAGTTTCTAGAGCTGAGTATGGAACTGTGGATGGTCTGCAATGCAATGACATGTTGTCCACAGTACAACATTTGGCGATAGTATTCGGGAAAGATCATGTTTACAACCTTTGTCGTTGTCGTGGTAAGTTTGAAGAAGATTTGACAAATGCAGTTACATCTGTTAGATGTGTATAGTCCCTTTTCAGTATATCCCCATTGTATAAGGGGTTTTCTGCACTTTGACACACATGTATATGTAATGGCCTTTGGCCCTCAGGAATAGCAAGTTGCTCATTATCCAACATGGTATCAGATGCTAGGTTAGCCTCTCTCCCGCACGATGCAACTTCTCCTCTCCAGCCATCCCCGGCTCCATTCCGGTTGGCCCTGCTCGTCTCTGCTCGTCGCTAACCGTGCTCGTGCTCGTGCCTCTCTGGGCTGTTGCAGCTGGGCTCCGACTCCACAAGGTCAACGCCACCGGCTCCCTCTCGTCTGGGTCGCTCCCGCTCCATCCCCGCCCGGATCTGCTGCTCCAGCTGCCGATCTTCTCTCGGCCAGCTTCACTCGCTCCTCCCTCGAGCGGCCCTCGAGCGCGCGAGGCCTCCTCTCGCCCTGGTTCCCTCGAGCGGCCGGCCGGCACCTCCTCTTCCGCTCTGGCCATCGCTCCGGCCGGCTGCGGGCGCTGCCGTTTCCCGATCCCGATCCAGATCGGGTGCTGCCGACCACTGCTGGCTCCCGATCCAGATCGGGCTTCGCCTGGTCGATTCCCCCGCTCGGTCTTTAGCGTCGTGAGCAGTTCTGACCGATCCAGATCGGGCCTCTAGCAGATGTTGAACAAAAAAAGGACGGAGAAAAAGGAGGATATCTCAGTATGTCATCTTCGGGCTATGTGGCTGTTCCTCGCTGCTCGGTGGTCTTTGATGGCACCAACTATGCTGAGTTTGTGGGTTTCATGCGTATCCATATGCGCGGCCTTCTGCTGTGGGGCGTTCTCTCTGGCGAAGTACCCTGTCCGCCCTGCCCTGTTGCTCTGGTGGCTCCTGTGCCGCCGGTACCGCCGGTACTAGCTGATGATGCTTCTCAGGCTGATCGGGATGCAGCCAAGACTCTTGATGATGCTGCAGTTGACGCTTATGATCAGCAGGTATCTGCCTACTCCGATGCTCTCTCTGTCTACCGGGATGATCTATCTGCTTACACTCAGTGGTGCAATGATGATGCTCCGGCTGCTGCTGTTCTCACTGCCAGTGTCCTCCCTCAGTTTGCCTCGGAGTTCATGGGACTTGGCACAGTTGCAGCGATGTGGTCGTATCTCTGTCAGCGTTATTAGCCCTCTGGTGATGCTCTCTACCTCTCTGTGGTGCGTCAGGAGCATGCACTCCAGCAAGGTGATTCCTCTGTTGATGAGTTCTATTCCCAGTGCTCTGCCATCTGGCGTCAGCTGGACTCTCTTCAGACAGTCGTTTGTGGAACTTGCCGTTGCTGTCAGACTACATAGTCCGATTTGGAGTTTCAGCGGGTTCTCGAGTTCTTATCTCGTCTCCGCTCTGAGTTCGAGCCTCGACGTGCTCACCTGCTTGCTTGTGGACGTGTTCCTATCTCGGAGGTGCTTGCTGAGCTTCGTGCTGAAGAGATCCGTCTTCGCTCAGCTGGGTTCATTGTGGCTCCATTAGTGTTGGCCGCCCGGGCTCCTATGCCACCTGCTCGCCTCACTGCTCCGCCGCTCCTGCCTACTCCTTCAGGGGGGTGAGCCGTCCTCCTTATGCTGAGAAGGGCACGTCGCGCTGTGACACCGTCTGTGGTTACTGCTCCCGGCAAGGTCACCCAGAGTCTGATTGTCGCTAGAAGAAGTGAGACCAGAGGCGCTCCTCCTCCAGCGGGCCTCCTGTGTCTTCCTCGACTCCGTCACTCACTGACCAGGACATGGTTCGCCTCAAGCGTCTTCTTGCTTCCTCAGGCTCCTCGTCGACTGGCTCTATTGCTGCTATGACTGCATCCTCCTCCTCATCATCGCAGGCATCTACACAGTCAGGTACATCTTCATGGGTTCTGGATTCTGGAGCCTCCTTTCATATGTCTTCTGATTCTTCCGCGTTGTCTTCTCTCCGACCTCTTGATTCGCCTATTAATGTTCTTACTGCCGATGGCACATCTCTTCCTGTTGCTAGTCATGGTATCCTTTCCACTCCATCTTTTTATGTTCCGAGTGTTTCGCATGTTCCTCGCCTTACCATGAATCTCTTTTCCGCTGCTCAACTTACTGATTTGGTTGTCGTGTCATTCTTGATACTGACTCTTGCTCCATTCAGGATCGTCGCACCAAGGCTTTGGTTGGTGCTGGCCCCCGGCGCCGTGAGTCAGAGGGCCTTTGGGAGGTTGACTGGCTTTGTGTTCCTTCCACTGCCACCACTTCTGCCAGCTCTCATGCTCTTGATGTCTCTTCGTCTGCGTCCTTCCAGCAGTGGCATCATCGACTTGGTCACATCTGTGGCTCTCGCTTGTCTTCCTTAGTTCGTCAGGGCCTCTTAGGGTCTATATCTGGAGATGTCTCCTTACATTGTAATGGCTGCAGACTTGGCAAACAGACTCAGTTACCTTATCCTACTAGTGCGTCTGTATCTCAGCGTCCTTTTGAGTTAGTTCATTCTGATGTCTGGGGTCCTGCTCCCTTTGATTCGAAAGGCGGTCATCGCTACTATGTTTTGTTTATTAATGATTTCTCTCGCTACACTTGACTCTACTTCATGAAATCTCGTAGCGAGGTTCTCCCTATATACAAACGTTTTGCTGCCATGGTTCACACCCAGTTTGCCGCGCATATTCGTACTTTTCGTGCTGACTCCGCTAGAGAGTATATCTCTCACCTGTTGCGTGGTTTTCTCGCGGAACAGGGTACTCTTGCTCAGTTCTCCTGTCCGGGTGCTCATGCTCAAAATGGCGTTGCCGAGCGAAAGCATCGTCATTTGCTTGAGACGGCTCGTGCGCTGATGATTGCTGCTTCCCTTCCACCCCATTTTTGGGCTGAGGCTGTTTCCACATCCACCTCTCTCATCAACATTCAGCCATCGACTGCTCTGCAAGGTGGCATTCCTATGGAGTGTCTCACTGGTCGCTCTCCTGACTACTCAGCTCTTCGTCTGTTTGGATGCGTCTGATATGTCCTTCTTGCCCCCCGAGAATGCACCAAACTGACTGCTCAGTCGGTTGAGTGTGTTTTCCTTGGCTACAGTGCTGAGCACAAGGGCTATCGATGTTGGGATCCGGTGGGTCGTCGCTTGCGTATCTCGCGTGATGTGACTTTTGACGAGTCTCGTTCTTATTAACCACGTTCTTCTTCCTCGAGCTTCTCTGTGGACGACCTTTCTTTCCTTCTCCTTCCTGATACACCCTGCTATGTGCCTCATGTGTCACCTCTTCCTCCGGCACCTCTCATTCCTTCTCATTCACCACCGACCCCGTCTTCTCCATCCTCCTCCTCCACCTCTCCCCCATCCTCTCCAGTCCGTCGCCCTCTCTCCCCGTTTCCTCTCCACTATACTCGACGCTCTCGTACTGAGGATGTCTCCTCTGACGAGCCTTCCACCTCTGGTGCACCTCCTCTCACGCCTCCCCCGGTTCATAACCTCCGTGCTCGGCCTTGCCCTCTGCCTGATCGCTACTCCCCTGATCGGTACGGTCTCTCTGTTTTGACTGAGCCCACCTCCTATCGCACTGCCATGACTCAGCCTGAATGGCAACTTGCGATGGCCGAGGAGCTTGCTGCCCTTGAGTGCTCTGGCACATGGGATCTGGTTCCCCTCCCTTCTGGTGTCCGTCCCATCACCTGCAAGTGGGTCTACAAGCTTAAGACTCGCTCCGATGGTTCTCTTGAGCGCTACAAAGCTCGTCTTGTGGCCCATGGCTTTCAGCAGGAGCAGGGGTGCGATTATGATGAGACATTCGCTCCTGTAGCCCACATGACCACTGTCCGCACTCTTCTTGCTGTGGCTTCTGTTCGTCAGTGGTCTACCTCTCAACTTGATGTTCGGAACGCCTTTCTCAATGGCGAGTTGCGTGAGGAGGTTTATATGCAGCCACCACAGGGGTACTATGCTCCTGATGGTATGGTCTGTAGACTTCGCCGCTCCCTATATGGTCTCAAACAGGCCCCTCGCGCCTGGTTTGAGCGCTTCGCCTCTGTGGTGACCGCCGCTGGTTTCTTGCCCAGTGACCATTACCCCGTGTTGTTTGTTCACACGTCTCCTCATCGTCGGACTCTTCTCCTTCTCTATGTTGATGACATGATCATCACTGGTGACGACACTGATTACATTGCCTTTGTTAAGGCTCGCCTTCGCGACCAGTTTCTCATGACTGATCTTGGTCCACTTTGCTACTTTCTTGGGATTGAGATCTCCTCGACCTCTGATGGCTTCTACATCTCCCAAGAAAAATATATTCAGGATCTTCTTCCTTGCGCTGCTCTCGGTGATAAGCGCACGGTTGTGACTCCCATGGAGCTCAACGTTCAGCTTCGTGCCACCGATGGTGACCCTCTTCCTAATCCCACTCGCTACCGTCATCTTGTTGGCAGTCTTGTCTATCTTGCTATTACGCGTTCTGACATCTCCTATCCTGTCCACATCCTGAGTCAGTTTGTTTCAGCCCCCAGCTCTGTCCACTATAGTCATCTCCTCCGTGTTCTACGATATCTTCGTGGCACGATCTCTCAGCGTCTTTTCTTTCCCCGCTCCAGCTCTCTTGCGCTCCAGGCCTACTCTGATGCTACCTGGGCTAGTGATCCCTCTGATCGACGCTCGCTGTCTGCTTATTGTGTCTTTCTTGGTGGCTCTCTTATTGCCTGGAAGACAAAGAAACAGACTGCCGTTTCTCGCTCGAGTACAGAGGCTGAGTTGCGAGCCATGGCGATGTTGACGGCTGAGGTGATCTGGCTGCGGTGGTTACTTGAGGATTTTGGTGTGTCTGCTACTACCTCGACTTCCTTACTGTCAGACAGTACTGGCGCTATCAGTATTGCGCGTGATCCGGTGAAGCATGAGCTCACCAAGCACACATCGGTGTGGATGCCCACTTTGTGCGTGCAGCTGTGCAGGATCACACTCTTGCTCTTCACTATGTGCCCTCTGAGTTACAGTTGGCGGACTTCTTCACCAAGGCACAGACTCGAGCGCAGCACGGCTTTTTCCTCTCCAAACTCAGTGTTGTTGATCCACCATGAGTTTGAGGGGGGGGGGGGTGTTAGATGTGTATAGTCCCTTTTCAGTATATCCCCATTGTATAAGGGGTTTTCTGCACTTTGACACACATGTATATGTAATGGCCTTTGGCCCTCAGGAATAGCAAGTTGCTCATTATCCAACAACATCCGTGAGAAAACTGAGGACATTGGCCCTGTTTGGATCATGGGGTTAGAGTTAGTTTGGGTTAGTTGGGGGCTCAAATAACCCAAAAGTATCCAAACAGGGAGGGTTAGAGTGGGTTAGTTCCATCTAACCCAACTATTCCGATGAAGAGGTGCTTATTTGGGTTAGAGTGGGTTAGAAAATAACTCTAACTCTAACTATGTTAGAGTATCCAAACAGGGCCATTGGTGTTTGTAAGGCAATACAACTGTCCGTGCTTCCAGTCCTTCGGAGACATATTCCAGAAGGCACATGATACACGTCTTCTGCATATATCTCCAGGATTTACAGATTTTAATCCCCTGACGTGCAGTTCCGTAAATCCTATTCATCTTCGCTATCTAAAACTTACGGTCAATAAGATGCAGCAGGGAGATTTGCCTCAGGTTTTGAGTAGTTTTTACCACCTCCAAGTATTACATCTTGGCTCAGACACTGGTCTTAATGTGCCTGATGGCATGAACAATCTTGTCAGTTTACGGCATCTTTTTGCACCTTCCATTGCTAGAATTGGCAGATTAACCTCACTTCAGACACTATACAATTTCAGCGTACAAGATTCTGATGGCTTTCAGATTATAGAACTTCAACCCATGAATGATCTTGCCCAACTTGGGATTTCTCAACTTCAAAATGTTAAAACTCGAGAGGAGGCTTGTGGGGCAGGACTGAGATATAAACGACGCTTGGAAAAGCTGCACTTGTCCTGGAATATGTCAGATGTTGAATCTGACTCGGATGGCAGCAAAGAATCTGACTCGGATGACAACAATGAATCTGACTCGGATGACCACAATGAATCTAACTCGGCTGACAGCAATGAATGCGAGAATGTCATGAGCTCTGAACCTTCTACCAGCATAGAAACAGAGGAGTGCTTGCCAACAGAGGTACTTGCGGGCCTTGAACCACACAACAACCTGAAACATCTTCAGATAACTGGGTACAATGGTGCTACCTCTCCATCCTGGCTTCGCAATATCTCTGTTCCTCTAGTGTACAGAGTGATGTTGCTCCATCAGAATTCAGGGCGCGTCAGCAGACACTGATTTGCTCCATCAGAATTCAGGGCGCGTCAGCAGACACTGATTTGCTCGTAGATTTGAATGTGCGACCTTGCTGGGTTTGGCTACAAATTTTGTTCATTGTAATACGTACGTTCTAAGGAACACTTTCGCTTCGGTACAACCCCTTAAACACATCAATGGCTGTGATTATCCCATACCCCTTCATAATAAAGGGCATGATTGTCTTTTTTGAAAGTACATCTCCGCATTGAAACCACCGATACGCGGCCTGCCTATTTATTTAAACATAGATGTAAAAATCCTTAAAAAAAAGAGCTAGACCTGGAGTCAAACATCTGAAGGAACTCCTAGACACAATTTCCAGAATGCATTGTGCTGTTCATCACAAGTTGGCCACAAGAAGCTTATTCAAAACTTCCTTGATACACTAGTTAGAAATGCTCTGCAGCTACACTAATGCCCTTTGTATTTCGGAACTCCGCCTCTTAGCCAGCATATGTTGCTCCATCAGAATTCAGGGCGCGTCAGCACACTGATTTGCTCACAGATTTGAATGTGCGACCTTGCTGGGTTTTACAAATTTTGTTCATTGTAATACGTACGTTCTAAAGAACACTTTCGCTTCGGTACAACCCCCTTAAACACATCAATGGCTATGATTATCCCATACCCCTTCATAATAAAGGACATGATTGTCTTTTTTTAAAGTAAGATCACCGATACGCGGCCTGCCTATTTATTCAAACCACGGCTGTGATGGATGCCAGCCACAATTTATCGGCGAGCTCTAGGCTGGGCTCGACCGGTCGCAATGAAAATCTTGTGTTGGAACTGCCGTGGGATGAGGAAGCCTGCGGCAGTTCGTGCGCTCTTGGGGATCCAAGGGCGGGTAAGACCAGATGTGTTTTTCCTGTCTGAAGCACATTTGAACAAAGCAAAGGCAGAAAAGCTAAGGAGGCGTTTGGGTTTCGAGGCAATGGTGGTCTCGGAGAGTGATGGGAGAAGTGGTGGTCTGGTAATGTTGTGGTATAACAAGTTAGGGGTCACGTCGTCTGAAGTGCATACAAACTACATTGATATTCGAATAAATGAAGGTAGCAGCGCGGCATGGCGATTCACAGGCATCTATGGTGAGCCCAGTGGGGAAAGGAAACATTTGACATGGGATTACGTAAGACAACTTCATGCGAGTTTTGACATGCCATGGTTACTAGCTGGTGACTTCAATGAAATACTACATGCTCATGAAAAAGAGGGAGGAGCTGCGCGATCCCAACGTTGCATGCAAATGTTCAGTGAAGCCCTTTCTGATTGTGGTTTGGACGACCTTGGATATACTGGAGACATTTTTTCATGGAGACGGGGGAATATACGAGAACGTCTAGACCGTGCAACTAGCAACATTCGGTGGGCAGATATGTTTCCTGATTTTGGTGTGTCAAATGAGAGTTTTGATAAGTCTGACCATAGGCCCGTACTTGTTGACACAGAGTACCAGCTTGGGACACATCCAAGAGGTCCTAGTGGCCCTCGCAAATTTGAAGCACGATGGCTTGCTGATGAGGATGTCGAAACGATAGTTCAGGTGGCGTGGGATAGGCGAAAGGTAGCAGGTATTGCAACCTTTGCAGAAACTACAGCAGATGTCCATGACGCCTTGCACAGGTGGGATAAAGACGTACTGAAGGGTCCTCGGAATAGGATTAGAGAGCTTCAGAAAAAATTAAATGAAGTATTATCTGGTCCGTTGAGTGATGAGGCTATTGTTAGACAGCATGAACTGCACCTGCAAATCGAAAAACTACTTGAACAGGAAGAGATCTACTGGCTCCAGCGAGGCCGGGCTGATTGGCTAACCCGGGGAGATCAAAACACGGACTTCTTTCATAGAGCTGCTAATGGACGACGGAAAAAGAATTACATCAAGCGGATTCAAAAGGATAATGGTGACTGGATAGAAGATCAGGAGATGATCAAGGCCCATGCCGTGGCTTATTTTTCAGGCCTATTTACTTCTGGTTTGCAGGAACCGGATGCTCAGGTCATAGAGAAAATTAAACCACGTGTTACAGAGGAGATGAATGTTGAGCTGAACAAGCCTTATTCACGTGAGGAAGTAAAGAAAGCGATGTACAACATCGGGGATCTAAAAGCGCCTGGCCCGGATGGTTTACATGCTGTTTTTTATAAACGTTTCTGGCATATAATAGAAGAGGATTTGACTGATGAAGTGTTGTTGGCAATTAACACAAGAAAAATTCCGGAGGGATGGAATAACACGACCATAGTCTTGATCCCAAAAGTTGATAACCCAACTGTGATCACACAATTTCGGCCTATCAGCTTATGTAACGTCGTGTATAAGGTGATCTCTAAACTCCTAGCGAGCAGGCTCAAATTTCTTTTGTCAGATATTATATCGCCAAATCAAAGTGCTTTTGTTCCGGGCCGGCTCATCACAGATATTTTTCTTGTATCTTTTGAATCTTATCATGCAATTAAAAGGAAAACGATTGGCAAGTATGGCACATGTGCGATGAAGCTTGATATGCACAAGGCTTACGACAGAGTCGAGTGGTGCTTTCTGGAGAAGGTTTTACTACGAATGGGGTTTAGACCCAACTGGGTTGCACTGATTATGGAGTTTGTTAAATCTGTTAGGTACCAAGTTCGTGTGAATAATACTTTATCTGATTATTTTATTCCTTCTAGAGGACTCAGACAGGGGGACCCGATCTCACCATATTTATTCTTGCTTTGTGCTGAGGGCCTCTCTAGTCTGATTGTGCATGAAGAGGAGACCGGTAATTTGATTGGAGTTCGGGTGTGCCGAGACGCCCCCTCAGTTACACATCTAGTTTGCCGATGACTCCCTGATCCTTATGAGGGCGGATGCTGCTAACGCTAACAGCCTTAGGAGAGCATTAGATGACTACTATGCCGCCTCCGGGCAACTAGTGAGTGACGCTAAATCGAGTATCTTTTTCAGCCCTTGTACCCCGGTGGAAACTCGTGTGGAGGTACGCACATCTCTAAACATTTTAGTGGAGGCGATCACAGACAAATATTTGGGGCTGCCACCAATTGTTGGAATTGACAGGTCAGATTGTTTTCAGCACCTAATTGACAGAGTCCTTAGCAGAATCAGGGGATGGAAGGAAAAGTTGTTATCTATGGGTGGTAGGGAGGTTTTATTGAAGTGCATATGTTAGTATTTAAACTACCGAAACAGGTTTGCAACAGTATCACCGCTGCTATCTCTAAATATTGGTGGGGCGATGATGATCTTAAAAAACATATGCACTGGTTTGCATGGTGGAAAATGTGTGTCCCGAAGGAGAGGGGAGGTATGGGATTCAGAGACTTGCACTGCTTTAATATGGCACTTCTAGCTAAACAATGTTGGAGACTTTTGGCTGAACCAGAATCACTTTGTGCTAGAGTTTTGAAAGCCAAGTACTTCCCTGATGGCGACCTTCTTAACTGCAATCTTAAGAAGGGTAGTTCTTACACATGGCAGAGTCTATGGAGTGGAATTCAAACTTTTAAAAAAGGGCATATATGAAGGGTAGGGGACGGCTCTCAAATAAATATATGGGAGGATCCATGGATCCCAAGTAGTCCTACAAGGAGAGTAATGACACCGAGAGGCAATATTGTTATCACAAGAGTTTCTGAATTAATAGATGAAGAGAATAGAGTTTGGGATGAGCAGTTGCTTAATGAATTGTTTTGGCCTATTGATGTGCAACGTATTCTGAACATTCCCTTGGCCCTGGGAATGATGAGTGATTTTGTCTCTTGGCACTTCAATAAGAATGGTATTTTCTCTGTAAGGTCAGCTTATTATGAAGAACGGGAACACCAACATGGACGAAAGTTGAGAATGACAAACTCAGTTCAATCCTCAAGTACTAGTCCTATTTGGAGAACCATTTGGAAATTATGTGTGTCGGCCAAGATAAAAATTCATGTGTGGAGAGCTTTACTTGGAGCTATCCCTTGCATGGGGGTTCTAGCTAACAGACATATGACTACTAGCTCGCAGTGTCCTCTCTGTACTGCTGATTGTGAAAGTATCAAACATGCCCTCTTCTTATGCCCTAGGGTCCAGGAAGTATGGCGCATCCTGGGGCTGGGACATATGGTAATTGAAGTATGTGCTGCTGCAGATTGTGAAGGAGGCTCAGCGCTAGCTGATTTATTTTTGTCCAGGAGCAGTTTGCAGCCTTCGATGTCAGGGGTCCAACGTAATTAACTAGTGGCCACTACTGTGTGGTACGTGTGGTGGGAACGACGTCGCTACGTTCATGAGGATCTCCTACAGGACCCAGCCAGATCAGCACATGCCATTGCTGCATTAGCAAAGAATTTCACGAGAGCAAGAGAAAAGAAGGCGAGGATTAGGAGACATGGCTGGGAGAAGCCACCTGAAGGCACTGTGGAACTTAATATAGATGCTGGTTTTGATCTGGATAGTGGCTCCGGGAGTACAGGAGCAATATTACGTGATGACATGGGAATTTTCGTGGCTGCTTCATGCGGTGATATTCTCTTTGTGGAGGACGCGGCGACGGCGGAAGCAAGGGCCCGGAGAGATGGGCTGCTATTAGCAAATGATTTGGGATGCAACAAACTATACGTCGAAGCGGATTGCATGAAGGTGATTGAGGTTATGCAGAGCGGTGGGAACTCCCTCGGACCGGCGGCGGCCATCTATGAAGAGTGCTCTTTCTTAGCTCGTAATTTCAGTTTTATAGTATTTAATTATTGTCCTAGGGAAGTCAATATGGCAGCAGGTGTATTGGCTAGGAACTCGGAGACAACTTGAACTATTGTTTGGAAGACCGAGCCTCTAGGGTTTCTAGTGGATGTTTAATCGAACGATGTATCCTTGTTTTCACATGGAATATAAACCGCCATGATGGCTTTCCCTCAAAATCGAACGATGTATCCTTGTTTTCACATGGAATATAAACCGCCATGATGGCTTTCCCTCAAAAACATAGATGTAAAAATCCTTTAAAAAAAGAGCTAGACCTGGAGTCGAACTCATTACCTTGTTCTCCAGACTAAGCATCTTGCGACTCCACTACGCCGCCCATTGATGATAAAAATAGCACAAAACGTATGATAATACATTAGGCCGGTGCGCAAAACAAGTCCATCGGCCCATCAATCTGGACCTCTCATGAGAAAGTATGGGCTTTATTCGCACTTCCCTCGACCTCTTGAGTAATAAAGCTTGTAAAAACACATGGGATGACCAGCTAGACAATAGATGTTTTATGGTTAGAAGAAGGGAAATATACTTTATGATTTCAACTTTTTATACTCATTTCATCTCAGTTTACAAGTCTTGCACGTGTATCTAGGTCATCAATTTGACCAACTTAATATGAGGTATATATTTCAAAAAATATAACATTAGAAACTTAAGATGTTTTATTTTCTAATGATATAATTTTTATGTTAAATAAAGTCCAATTGACGACCTAAATACAGGTGCAAGACTTATAAACTGGGATGGAGGGAGTAAGTATATAAATTATCAACCGTAGGCTTCTTGTCATTTGTGGAGATATTTTCTAAAATGCCAAAACGCCTGAATTTACTTGAGGCAAGTGAGGAAACACTAGGCGTTTCATCAAAATGCCTCAAAAATTCTATATTAAGGCAATTAAAAAGAACACATCAAAATACTTTTTAATGCACGCAAGCTGCTCGGATATTTTTTTTGCTAGTAAGACTTGTATTACGATCCAGCTTACACAAGTCCACAACTTCCGTGGGACCAGAGCCCAACCAAACTACTGTTTTACATTCAGTTCTAACAAATTTAGCTAAATAATCGTAATCACATTTTGGTTACGATTGATATGAATAACACTGGTCATCTTACAAGATAGGGCCATCTTAGATTTTGACACAGGGACCTTTATTTCGATGGACTGGCCCTGGAACACAAGAACACCCCCAGCTCCAAGGAGGAAAAACGCTCGCAAATTTGAAAAACATTCATCGAGTTGAAAAAGAGTTCATGAATTTGACAAAATTGTTAGCAAAATTTAAAAAAGTTCATTGATTTAAAAACAAGTTCACAAATTTGAAAACAAAGTTTACAAATTGAATACTTTCTTCACAGGAGGCTGCCATACTGGGCCAGTTCACTGTCACGCGTGCAAACATGCAAACATAAAATAAAATAACAGTTTTAAGTATAAGTTTAAATTATGATAATTGTCCGAATGTGTCGCAACTTGCATACGGTGTCAGAAATTGTTGTTTTTTTTTTGAGGATCATATGTTGCCGCTTTATTTAATCAAAGGCGTTCGGAATCTCGTCCGACACAACGTCTAACACAAAGTCTGGGGTAACCCCTAGCCAAACCTTACAAAGTTCATCACCAACACCGACTCTAGCAAATCTATGAGCAACAACATTTGCCGACCTACGAATCCACGACACTTTAAACTCCGAGAAAGAGGCAAGCATTGCCTTGAGATCCTGTATCCACGGCCCAGCGCTGGAGAGCTCCTTTTGTGGACTGTTGAGAGTCCAGCTCCACGTGCACCCTCTCGCCGTTTATCTCATGCGCCACTTGCAAGGCTCGCTTGCATGCCAGTATCTCCATGGACTGCGGGGCCGCCGTACCGCGAACGCAATGACAGAGCCCAGCTCTGAAAGCGCCGTTGTGATCCCGAAGAACAGCCCCTGCTCCTCCTTTGTCTCCTCCTTTTGACACGGCCCCGTCTGAGTTCACTTTGATCCAGCCTTCGTCAGAAATTGTTGTTGCAACTTGCATACGGTATCAAAAATGATTCAAACCAGACATCAACAATTTCTGACACCGTATGCAAGTTGCGACACGTGTGGCCATTTATAGGCCTTTTTTTTTACTGAGAATACTCCAGAAATGCAAATTCTGTTGAAAACCAGATCACTTATCATGGTGCCTTGAATTGGTCATAAAAGGCCATGGGAAAAATTGGGACCATTTCAAGGATGTTGAAAAATGTGCCCTCAGACGGACATTTCTGACCTTTACCCGAACATTCTCTGTTGAACATGGTGTTTTTGTGGACATCCTTGAAATTACCCCAACTTTTGCATGCAGGCGTGCATGCCCATGATAGGCATACAGGCCAGGTTTGAGTGATTTTCGACACCATATGTAGGTTACGACACGTCCGACCACTTATCGCCCTTTTTGACTGAGAAAATTCCGAAAAAATACAAAACCAAAACAACTTGGCATGGTGCCTTAAGATGATCATACAAGTAAATAAAAGGAATTTGGGGTCATTTTACAAATGTCGAGAAACAACGTGCTCTTAAACGGAGCCTCCTGACCTACCCAACTTGAACATGGTACGTCAAATATGTACTTCAAATTACTATTTTGAGTTTTTAACATAAGTAATAAATACAAAGAGGTAAAATTGAAAACCGGAAGTGCTTTTTTAAAAGCATTTAATAAATATTTGAAACAGAAAAGTATTTAAAATCATTATTTTAAAAAGGTACTTAAAACTTCTACTTTGGTATTCAAAAAGAGAAAAATGAATTGACAAAAAATAGAAAAGGCAAAAAGTAGAAACAAAATAAAACGCTTAGGCCTTGGCACCCAAGAGGTCGTGGATTTGGAAAAAGTTCATCATATTTTTTTAAATATTCATGGATTTTAAAAATTTCCACAAAATTTAAAAAAAAATCACTATAAAAAGTTGCAAAAAAGCGTTCCGGTTTTGGAACATCGGCCCAGTCATTTTTCCGGTTTTGGGAACATTCTCGGAGGTCGTGAACCATGTTTTTTCTTTTTCTTTTTCTTTTTATCTTCTCTCCTGTTTTTTTCTGTTTTCTTATTTTTCGTCTTCTTTCATTTTTCATTTTTTCAGTTTATTGTTTCTATTCTCATAAATTCAAATTTCCAGAATTCAAACTTTACATACTTTTCTGGATTTTTGTGGAATTCAAAATTTCTTATTGTGGAATTCAAAAATTTACATAAATTGAAAAATTATGTACATTTTTGTAAATTCCAATATTTGTATTTATGAAAAAAAAGGATAAATAAGAACTGAGCGAAAACTGTGCAGAAAAAACGAAAGAAAAATCCAAGAGTGAAGTTGCTGTGTTTTTTTTCTTAGCGTTATTTAGAACAATAAGAAGAAAACAAATCTTTTAGGCACACCGGATTAGCTATCCCAGATGGTTGTGTACTTGAACATAGTGCAAGAGGGTTGAAGTTCGAATCCCAGTACATACCTCGTTTTTTATGAAGTTCATGTCACAAGACCAACGTGTTGTGCTTCAGACAGTGCGTGGTTATTCAGCCAGTTTTGCTCCAGAGCTGTAGAGGAACTAAATCCTGTTGAATCGACGCGGTTCTGAATCAAGTTGTTAAACTCCGTTGTCCTTCAGACAGTGCGTGGTTATTCAGCCAGTTTCTGTCAAGTTCGAATCCCAGTACAGACCTCGTTTTTTATGAAGTTCATGTCACAAGACCAACGTGTTGTGCTTCAGACAGTGCGTGGTTATTCAGCCAGTTTTGCTCCAGAGCTGTAGAGGAACTAAATCCTGTTGAATCGACGCGGTTCTGAATCAAGTTGTTACACTCCGTTGTCCCTTTGTTACAGGCTGAAGGCGACTTTGCGTCTCCAAGTTCCACCCTTCGATTTCAGTTCGCCTTCCATTCCACGGACCGCAGACTTTCCGGGTCTGTCAAGAAGATCTAGTCCCATACCCGCCGAGATCTACTCCCTCCGTCTTACATTATGGGACGGAGGAAGTACTTGTCAATGGCAATCCATCCAGAATGTAGTTTGGTTTTCCTTACTGGCGGGAAGGAAAGTACATTGTCGCGTATGTCGTATGATATGGATAGCCAGAAAGTGCAACATATCAGCAGTTTTCAAAGACGTTGTGTGCCCACACCTCTGCCTTGCATAGTTGCATCCCCTGTTTTGTGGAGTGGTCACTGAAATCAGGTGATATGAGCCAGACCCACTTTTGAGGCAGTGGCTTGGACAACTTCTCTGTCTAGTTCAATTGGCTTATCTGTTTGTGTTCAAGTGCATGCCCCTCTATGGCATTAGACACTGTTGGTTAGCCATGGAGACCTTGTAAGCTGCCTTCAGTAGGTAGTGTCTAGATATATGAACATACCTACTCGGTTAACCTATCCACTTGTTAACTGCAACATTCAGAATTATCCGCGTTTTCAACTCTTCCATTCTGTTTAATTTATGCAGGTGCCCTTAGTATACAAAAATTTAGACCTATTTGCTTGTTGAATGTCTGTTTCAAAATCATTACAAAAGTTTTGATGAACAGATTGAATCTAGTGGCAGCTGATGTGATTTCTCCTGTACAGACTGCTTTTATAAAGGGCAGGTGCATTATGGAGGGTGTTCTGTTTTTGCATGAAGCCTTAAATGATATAGAAAAGAAAAAATAAAGTGCATTGTTGTTGAAGATAGACTTTGAAAAAGCATATGACAAGATCAAATGGTCTTTTCTTTTTCAGATGCTCAAACTAAAAGGGTTCTCAGATAAATGGATAGATTGGGTGATGGAAACCATCAGATGAGGGAAAGTATGTGTGAAAGTCAATGAACATTTAGGAAAATACTTCCTCACTCATAAAGGGCTGAGACAAAAGGACTCTTTATCACCTCTTAACTTTGATTTGGCAGCTGATGCTTTAGCTATCATGCTAGATAACGCCAGGAAAAATGGGCTGGTCAAGGGGGTTTTAAATGAATATGTCACAGATGGGATTAATATGCTGCAATATGCAGATGACACCATCTTTCTATTGCAAGATGACATATATAGTGCTCACAACATGAAATATATAATATGCCTTTTTGAGCAAATGCCTGGTTTAAAAATTAATTTTCATAAAAG
>LR880967.1:105746450-105770000 GCA_904067115.1 Aegilops sharonensis | reverse complement strand
TGCTAAGATATTCACTTGCCCTATAGGCACTCTACCTATGAAGTGTTTAGGATTACCAGTCGATAAAAACAGGATTAGAAATAAACACTAGAAACCCCCAGAAACTAAAATGGAGAAAAATGTGAAACCTGGCAAGGGAAACTTCTTGCAAGCGCTGGGAGGATCACACTAATCCAATCTTCTTTGACAGGCATCCCTTATTTTATGATGTCCTTTTATGGATTACCTGTTGGGGTGAATAAACATATGGATTTTTATAGAGCGAGGTTGCTTTGGCAGGAAGATATTAAAAAGAAGAAATATGATCTTGTTAAATGGTCTGATGTCTGTAGACCTAAAGATATGGGTGGACTGGGGATTCAAAACCTTGCCCATATGAATAAAGCTTTATTATGTAAATGGTGGTGGAAAATTTATACAGAAGGACTGTGGCAGGAAATTGTCTTGAAAAAATACCAGGGGAATAAAGCCCTAGGTAATATCTCTGCTAAACAAGGAGACTCACAGTTTTGGAGGGAATTATTGAAACACAAAGATCATTTTACCTCCTTATGTGAATTCCTAATAGGAAATGGAGGGAATACTAGATTTTGGGAAGACTAGTGGATTGGATCTGCACCTCTGTGCAAAAAATTTCCTATATTGTATAATATTTGGTTTGATAAAAAGAAAACAGTCAAGGAGATATTTGAGGGGGGGGGGGGTTGATAACATGCATTTTAGGAGGACTTTGACAGGAGACTCAAGAGAATTATGGGACCATATAAAAGAGTGTAGGACCTTGAAGTATGTCTAGAGGGGGGGTGATTAGACTACTTGACCAATTAAAAACTTAGCCTTTTCCCAGTTTTAGAGTTTGGCAGATTTTAGCTATCTTAGGATAAGTCAAGCAATCATCACACAATTCAAGCAAGCATGCAAAGAGTATATTGGTAGCGGAAATTAAAAGATGCAACTTGCAAGAAAGTAAAGGGAAGGGTTTGGAGGATTCAAACGCAATTGGAGACACGGATGTTTTTGGCGTGGTTCCGATAGGTGGTGCTATCGTACCTCCACGTTGATGGAGACTTCAACCCACGAAGGATAACGGTTGCGCGAGTCCACGGAGGGCTCCACCTACGAAGGGTCCACGAAGTAGCAACCTTGTCTATCCCACCATGGCCGTCGCCCACGAAGGACTTGCCTCACTAGCGGTAGATCTTCACGAAGTAGGCGATCTCCTTGCCCTTACAAACTCCTTGGTTCAACTCCACAATCTTTTCGGAGGCTCCCAAGTGACACCTAGCCAATCTAGGAGACACCACTCTCCAAGAAGTAACAAATGGTGTGTTGATGATGAAGTCCTTGCTCTTGTTCTTCAAATGATAGTCTCCACAACACTCAACTCTCTCTCATAGGATTTGGATCTGGTGGAAACAAGATTTGAGTGGAAAGCAACTTGGGGAAGGCTAGAGATCAAGATTCATATGGTAGGAATGGAATATCTTGGTCTCAACACATGAGTAGGTTGTTCTCTCTCAGAAATGGTAAGTTGGAAGTGTAGGTTTGTTCTGATGGCTCTCTCCACGAATGAAGAGGAGGTGGAGGGGACCGAATCAACAAACTTGGTCAGACCGATTTTAGTAAACCTAGTGACCGTTAGGGTTTTCGGTGGGACTGACTTGCATCTCGGTAGGACCGATATGGTTAGGGTTAGGGCATAACGTAATCTCGGTGAGACCGATTACACAAACTCGGTGAGACCGATTTTGGTAATTAGTTAACCAGAGAGTTGGTTAGGTAAACTCGGCGGGACCGATTCGCTCTTTCGGTGAGACCGAAACGTTACGAAAGGGAAACAGAAAGTTTACATTGCAATCTCGATGGGACCGATCCGCTCTTTCGGTGAGACCGAAAAGTTATGAAAAGGAAACAGAGAGATTACAATCCCATCTCGGTAAGACCGAGATCCCTATTGGTAGAACCGATTTGCCTAGGGTTTGTGGCACTGGCTATGACATTTGGAATCGTTGGCGTCGGATAGGAAGAATCGGTGAGACCGATTTTGGCTTTAGGTTTAGGTCATATGTGGATGTGAGCAAAGTAGCTGAGGGTTTTGGAGCATATCACTAAGCACATGAAGCAAGAGGCTCATTAAGCAACACCTCATCCCTCCTTGATAGTATTGGCTTTTCCTATAGACTCAATGTGATCTTGAATCACTAAAATATAAAATGAAGTGTCTTGAGATTTTGAGCTTGAGCCAATCCTTTGTCATTAGCATTTTGAGGGATCCACTTTCATCATCCATGCCATGCCATTCATTGAGCTTTCCTGAAATGTTCACCTTGGAATAACATTATCTGAATGAGCTATATGTTGTTATGAATTACCAAAACCACCTAGGGATAGTTGCACTTTCAATCTCCCCCTTTTTGGTAATTGATGACAACATATAGATCAAAGCTTCGATAAATGATAATAAGATTGAAAAACATCGTCGCTTTGAGAAGTATGTGATAAGCAAGAGCTCCCCCTAAATTTGTGCATATTTTAATATTTTCTTTGGACTGCAAATGCACAAGGAATTAGGCTCATGGGTTACTCTTCCATTTCACATACATCTTGGTGGAGCGCTCAAAATGATACAGATTGAATACATGCACTCATCACCAAGCACAGAGAATGATCACATAGGATAGATAAGATAATATCATCAAACATGCATAAGTGTAGCTTATGATCAAACACATGATCATCAATGTCTCACAAACATAGTAACTCAAGCAACCAAAAGCAAACAAGTTTAAAGAACACCAAATGAAGAGAGAACAAAAGAAACACACACTCTCTCTCTCTCTCTCGAAGCCTATGATCTATATATTTTTCTCCCCCTTTGGCAACAAGTTACCAAAAAGTTCATAGAAAATGCATAGTGCTAGATCGACTCTCAGGCTTGATCTTCAGGTGGTGGAGTCCGGATAGCGCCGAGGACGAAAGCTTCAGTTAAAGTAGATGGAGCTGGAGCTGATGTAGGTGCTGGAGCTGGTGGCACTGAGGTTGTAGCTGGTGCAGATGAAGTGGCTCTTGTGTCAAGAACTGGCACAACAGATGACCTCTGGGCTCTGGGAACTCTGGCAAATGCATCAATTGTTGTTTTGCCCTTCCTCTCCTGCATGTCATCCTGTAGTTGCTCCACAGCAGATTGAATCTTAGTTACTTTCACATCTAAGTCATAGAACTTTTGTTCCATGATTGAGGGAGTTCCGGACTAGGGGGTGTCCGGATAGCCGAACTATCATCATCGGCCGGACTCCAAGACTATGAAGATAGAAGATTGAAGACTTCGTCCCGTGTCCGGATGGGACTTTCCTTGGCGTGGAAGGCAAGCTTGGCGATACGGATATGTAGATCTCCTACCTTTGTAACCGACTTTGTGTAACCCTAGCCCTCTCCGGTGCCTATATAAACCGGACGGCTGTAGTCCATAGGACGAACAACAATCATACCATAGGCTAGCTTCTAGGGTTTAGCCTCTTTGATCTCATGGTAGATCCACTCTTGTAACACACATCATCAATATTAATCAAGAAGGACGTAGGGTTTTACCTCCATCAAGAGGGCCCGAACCTGGGTAAAACATCGTGTCCCTTGTCTCCTGTTACCATCCGCCTAGACGCACAGTTCGGGACCCCCTACCCGAGATCCGCCGGTTTTGACACCGACATTGGTGCTTTCATTGAGAGTTCCTCTGTGCCGTCACCATCAGGAAGGATGCCTTTTCCCGTCTTTAAAGATGGCGCCGTCGTCAAGGGAGCTTTGGCCGCCGGCCAGACTATCCGGCTAGGCGGTTTTCTCATGACCGCCTGTTCGGCCACCGCCCCGACAATGACCTCTCAAGTCATTAAAAGCGATCTTCACGTCAGCTCGGAATTTGCCGAGCAGCTAGATCCGATTGAGCTCTCCTCCGTAAACGAGCTCTTGGATCGCATCGCCGCCCTGGGAGTCGCTACCGACTACGATCAGATTGGGCTTAAAACCGATCTGAGAGAAATTAACTCTCCCCAGGTTACCCACCACGTTGTCGTGGTAGAGGAACAATGCGGCGACTCTTCTTCTATGTTAAAATCCAACTATTTCCGGATTCCGGATCCCTCCATGCCGGATTCCCGTGGAGGGACGGACGCCAATCAAATACTGAACCTAAAGTCAGGCATCGGACCAGATTTGTTGGAAAGTGCTCAGCAAACCAAGCTTCCGAATCCGGAAGCTTCTTGGCCTTTGAGCCTCAGACCGGGCGGGGTTCCGAACTTAATTCCACCCGCCCACCCAAACATAAGCGATCTATCTCAAATATGGCAAGAGCCCGATGAAGCAGTACATCATTACTGGGCTAGATTCCTCCTGGTTATGAACAGGATAAAGGACTGCCGTGAAGAAAGCGTGATTTCAATCTTCTGCAACAATTGCACGGACAAGGGAATCATAAACGCCATCAGTCGTCGCGAAGTTTCACGCCTCGCCGACCTAGCGACCATCATACAAAAATACTGCGCGATGGAGAGTGCCTGGAAAACCGAAACTAGGTTTTGGGACAATCCGGCCCTGAATACAAACCCAGTCCGAAATAAAAGGGTGCTTCATACTCAAGCACCTGGGTTAAAAACCAAAAAGCAAAAAACCCCTAAGGGGTACGGAACCATACTGGAGGGATGGCTCAACGGACCCTGAAATCCACAGTACGGAGGGCGCCACTCCAACACACAGCCTTCGAGCATGTTGGATACTACAGCAGGTGGCCAAAAGTGGCGTAGGCTTTTTAGCCCCGGGCAACCAACCCAGCAGTACCAGTACGGTATTAACAGTCTTCGAGACTTTCACATCAAATAACATGCGGAAACGAACAATCCGCAGCCTCGCCGAAGTCTACGAAGTAGCAACAACAAATCCATGGAGCGACACGGCTATCACCTTCAACGCCAGCGACGAACCTAAATTCCGAACAGCTAGAGCACCAGCCGCATTGGTCCTCAGTCTGATAGTGGACGGTTTCCGTCTTACTAAGGTACTCATGGATGGCGGCAGCGGATTAAACCTCATCTATGAGGAAACCCTTCAAAAAATGAAAATTGACTGGAGCCGCATTGAGCGCAGCAGCACAATCTTCAGAGGGATAATCCCTAGTCGAGAAGTACGCTGCACAGGAAAAATCACACTAGATGTAGTGTTCGGCTCACTGGACAATTACAGGTCCGAGGAGGTCACGTTCCAAGTGGCCCCATTCGGCAGCGGATATCACGCTTTGTTAGGGCGAGAGGCATTCACAATCTTCCAAGCTATACCCCACTACAGGTACATGAAACTCAAAATGCCCGGACCCAATGGGATAATCACTCTCACCAGTGATCCAGATACAGCACTCCGCGCTGAAAATAAGACAGCCGCACTGGCCCTAGAGGCATTGTCCGAAGCCCTAGCGGCAGAGGAACTAACTACGCTGCGCTCCACGGTGGATAGGGACGATATGATACTCGATAAGAGGTCCAAGTCCAACTCTTTTAAACCAGCAGACGAAATAGTCAAATTTCAGGTCCATCCAACGGACCCCACAAAGATGGCCTCCATTGGGGCACAATTAAGTCCTGATGTCGAAGCCGCACTACGAGAATTCCTTCGGGAAAATTGGGACATTTTTGCCTGGCACCCTTCAGACATGCCAGGAATCCCACGCAGGCTGGCAGAGCACAGCCTAAATATCCTAACAGGATTCAAGCCAGTCAAACAAGCTCTTCGGCGATTTTCCGAACCCAAAAGACAGGCAATGGGAGAGGAGCTAGCCAAACTCTCAGAAGCCGGATTCATCAGAGATATAAAACATCCGGACTGGCTAGCCAATCTAGTAATGGTACAAAAAAAGGACAAATCCTGGCGCCTCTGCGTCGATTTTAAAGACCTTAACAAGGCCTGTCCAAAGGACCCTTTCCCCCTCCCTCGCATCGACCAAATCATCGATGCTACCGCAGGGCACGATTCATTGTGCTTCCTCGACGCATACTCTGGATACCATCAAATCAAGATGGCGGAGAAAGATCAGGCCGCAACGGCATTCATTACTCCATATGGGCCATTCTGCTTCAACATAATGCCCTTCGGACTCAAAAACGCCGGCGCAACATATCAGCGCATGATTCAATCATGTCTGGCTACCCAGATAGGCAAAACAGTAGAGGCATACGTAGACGATGTGGTCGTCAAGACCAAACACGTGGGAACTCTAGTAGAAGACTTGAGGGTGACATTCGACAACCTCCGAGCATATGACATTAAGCTCAATCCGGAAAAATGCGTCTTCGGCGTACCAGCCGGAAAGCTCTTGGGCTTCATCGCATCCGGTAGAGGAATTGAAGCAAACCCGGCCAAAATCTGAGCTCTGTCACAATTGGATATTCCAAAATACCTCAAGCAGATACAAAAACTAACCGGATGCGTAGCGGCCTTAAGTCGCTTCATCTCCCGTTTGGGAGAAAAGGCTCTGCCCCTCTACCGCCTCCTCCGGCGCACTGAACATTTCGAATGGACGGATGCTGCCACAGCCGGACTCGAAGGAATAAAGGCCATACTGGCAACAAATCCGGTTCTGGCCGCGCCCAACCTGGGCGAACCTATGTTATTATATATCGCAGCAACACATCAAGTTGTCAGCGCGGCACTCGTCGTTGAACGAGAAACAGAAGGGCACATATTCCCTCTTCAAAAACTAGTGTAATACGTATCCACTGTTCTAACTCCATGCAAATCCCGGTACCCACATTATCAAAAGATAGCGTATGCGGTGTTCATGGCATCCCGGAAGCTGCGACACTACTTTCAAGAGTGTTCAATAACGGTGGCCTCCGAAGTACCTCTCAACGATATTATAAACAATCGCGACGCGACGGGAAGGATTGCAAAATGGGCTATCGAGCTCTTACCATTTGACATAACCTACAAACCACGGCGAGCTATAAAGTCGTAGGTTCTGGCTGACTTCGTCGCCGAATGGGCCGAAGCCGAACTCCCTAAAGAGTATGGCGCGTACTCCAACTGGATCATGCATTTTGACGGATCCAAAATGTTGGCTGGCTTGGGGGCTGGCGTCGTCCTAACGTCCCCAACTGGAGACACAATCCAATACGTACTTCAAATAATGTACATGAACTCCAACAACGCAGCCGAATACGAGGCCCTTCTACATGGCCTACGGATGGCAATCTCCATGGGCATTCAACGCCTAGAGGTGCGCGGGGATTCAAACCTCGCAATATCCCAAGTAAATGGAGACTTTGACGCCAAAGATCCAAAAATGGCAGCTTACCGCAACGCCATCCTAAAAATGTCAGCTCGGTTTGAAGGACTCGAATTCCACCATGTAGCCCGGGATAATAACCAGGCAGCAGGCGTGTTAGCACGCATTGGCATGAAACGGGACGCCGTCCCTCCAAACATCTTCCTGGAACGGCTCTTTAAGCCATCCGTATTATGGGAAGAGGAGTCCGGAAATAACAATCCGGAGCCAGTTGCATCACCTAACTCAGACCATTCTGACACAATCGGCAGCTCAGCCAATGAAATAACACCTTCAGCTCACGAAATGATGGCAGTAATTGCCCCGTGGACAGAACCATTCCTAGCCTACTTAATGCGGAAGGAACTTCCCGAAGACCAAAATGAGGCCCGCTGCATAGTTCGGCGATCTAAAGCCTACAAGGTCCATGAGGGAGAACTTTATAAGAAAAGCACAACCGGAGTCCTTCAAAGGTGTATCTCCAAAGAGGAAGGGCGAAATCTCCTGGCTGAAATTCACGCCGGACTCGGCGGGCACCACGCTGCAGCCCGGGCCCTTGTAGGCAAGGCCTTCCGTACAGGATTTTATTGGCCGACAGCCCGGGCAGATGCTCAGGACATAGTCCAACGATGCGTCGGTTGCCAGCTCTTTGCTAATCAGAGCCACATGCCACCCACCGCCCTCAAAACTATACCCATCACCTGGCCGTTCGCAGTCTGGGGGCTTGACATGGTTGGACCCCTTAAAGGGGGAACCCACAAGCACAAATACTTATTGGTCATGGTGGACAAATTCACCAAATGGATTGAGGCCAAGCCGGTTAAAACGGCAGAATCCGGACCGGTGATAGACTTCATATCACGGGGTAGTACACCGTTTTGGCGTCCCCCACAGCATCATCACTGATAACGGCACGAACTTCACGGCCGACGAGGTTAAACTCTGGTGCAAAAACATGGGAATCAAGCTCGATTACGCTTCAGTCTATCACCCCCAAACTAACGGTCAAGTCGAGCGAGCAAATGGTCTAATCATGAGCGGCATCAAACCCAGACTAGTGCGGTCCCTCAAGGAATCTAACACGCACTGGGTAGAGGAGCTCGACTCCGTACTCTGGGGGCTGCGGACCACGCCAAACCGAACTACTGGATTCACACCATTTTTCATGGTATACGGTGCAGAGGCAGTTCTACCCAACGATATAATTCATGACTCACCTCGTGTGCGCATGTACGAAGAAAGAGAAGCCGAGCTGGATCGGCAGGACAGTTTGGACGCCTTAGAGGAGGAGCGGGACGTGGCAAAGGCTCGTTCCACATTTTATCAGCAGCAGGCTCGAAGATATCAAAGCAGAGAAGTACGGGCCAAAACTTACAATGTTGGCGAACTTGTTCTACGCCTGCCGGACAAGAAAAAGGACAAACTTAAGCCCAAGTGGGAAGGTCCCTTCATCATCGACCAAGTTCTGACCGGCGGAGCATACCTTCTACGTAACGCATCTGACAACCGACTCGAGCCGAACCCATGGAACGCAGCCCGTCTCCGAAGATGCTACGCCTAACGCCGGACTCCGAGTTCGTCTCACTCCCCCATCCACCTTTTTATTTTTTACTGTCTCTCGTCCTCCTCCTTCTTCCCACTTTTTTTTCAATACCTTTTATGGGCTGATTTGCGCTTTGTTCGCACACACTTGATGTGCTCCTGGCACTCATTATACCTGGGGGCTTCTTTAACAGAAGCTTATTCATACGGGCTTCATGCCCAATACATGTGTCATACTTCCGCATGTACCTTTTATTCACCATTGTATGCATCGATATGACTTAAGTTTTTGGCCAAGCTGGGTTGCCCGGCTCCTGTGCTTACCCTACGTTCCCGATTGTTCGGCTAGGAGGTAAAGGGAGCACCTCTGCGATTGCTACTGCCGGGTTAGCCGGATGTGTACCTCAGACTGGGTGAAGCCGAAAGCTAGCGTTCTTAAGAGAATATTCGGTTGGTGACTTGAAAGATGATTTATTGCTTACTTATTTATATGCCCCCAGATGCTTTTTCTGCTATTTTCGCAGTCCGGCATTGCACTTTAGGGCATGCCTCCCAGGGAAAGGAACCCTTAACGGAACTATTCTCCCTGGAAGATGTTTCTTACTAACCATGTAATATAACATAACTAGTTGGACACTTGTCTGATAAAGCAATTATGACCCCGACGCCTTGTCTCCATGCATGCCCCGGTTCTTTTATAACCGTAAGGGTATTCCGACACACTCCGGACTGCTGGGTCCCAAGGTTGAAGCGAAACGGTCCGCAAAGACAAACGATCTACAATCCGGCTAGAAGGCATTTTACATGTCATTTCAAATTACATCGTCAAACCGACTGATTGTACTCCTCCTCAATCCCATCTAACAGGCTGTCTAATTTACAGTCCTGTTGGGAATATTTCACGGCCAGTTCTACTTGGCCGTACATCAAGCTCATAGGGATCTCCTTCCCATCAGGCCCCGCAGGTCCGACCTCGGCCATGTGGTTTGGGTCAGCCTTCGGGTAACGTGTCTTCACCTGGCGCCCTGACGGCAGGCCGATATCTTCCACAAACGGAGGCGTCGCCGTGCTCCCTGAAGCTTCTCAGAAAGCTCACCAAGGCCCTCAGGTAGGGAGACGGATGGCCATAAAGCATGAACGACGCCACTCATCGCCTGCCGAACACGTTCGAGCAATTGCACCAGCTCAGGAAGTTGGTCACCCGTTGACCCAGGCATTTCCTCCGCAGGGCGACCTGTGAGCACACCTAAAGACATATTTCTGTCAATCGACTTCCTCGCCAAATTCTTCTTTTCAAAGGAATTTGTTCAAGCACTTACTATAAATGCCGCGACGAAGCCGCTGATTCTCCTTCACGGAGCCAGACAGCTGGGCCCGAACACCTTTCAGCTCTTCTCCTCGCTGGGTGTGGGCATCTTGGAGCTTGTTTCTCTCCTGCTGCACCTTCATAAGCACCCTCTCGCCGGCCTTTAGCTGACGCAGTAGCTGTTGCTTGTCCGGATCTAGTCTGGCGCCCTCTGCAATATTATTGTCAGATTCACGCCGCACTTTGTTAAATAATTATCTTTTCAAAGTACGTCTTACCAGTGGGGGTCTCTGTGGCTCCCCCTGTGGCGGCCAGTGCGGCCTCAAGTTGGGCCTTGCACTCTTGGAGCTCCTGGGACAGATGGGTATTCTTCTCCGTAAGATCCTGCATAATAATTGATCCTTAAATCAGTTATTTCAACTATTTTAAGTCTCGGGGGCTACTGGCATATATAACTATTAAAATTACTTACCCGTATGTCTTTCACATACAGCTCCGTGGCTCTGGTTAATCCATCTTGAGTGGCACGGAGGTGCGCGTTTCCTGCATCAAAGGCATTTAACGCCTCCAGGGAGAAACACGCGTCACGAAGAACTGTCCGGCGACGCCTGTGATTCATGGCGCTCTCCACCTCAGACCGGGTGGCGGACAGCCTGTCGGCATCCACCGTCAGAGGAGCGTCCGGCTCATACCTTGTATTCGCCTCCCCTCCCGGACCATGCGTTGGAGCATGGCTGGCGGAGGCTTGATTGGCAACCTCTCCGGACACTGTCCGGCGAGCGCTCTTTCTAGAAAAGTTATGAGCATTAATATACCTCCCGGGGATCCTTCCCTTAAAAATAGCGGTGCTCCGTACCGTTGCGGCGACGTTTCAGTTCGCGTGGCACTCCTCTTCCGCCTGCTGGGCCGGACTGACCCTTGTTGGTCGGCCGCCGCGGGTTCGGCTTCCCGCCTTAAAGGCACCTCCTGTGATGCACCATCAGTATGGGATGGTCAGGATTGAGCGCGGATCAAATGATGGTGTCAAGACCTCGGTCGTAGTCACCTGGGAGGCCGGAAACAAACCGGGGTAGTCAGCCGTAATGGCGACTAGGGCATTGTCTATGCTACGTTGGTGGAACACCCCGTCAATCAGCTCCACCTTTATGTCCGGATCCTCTTCGGAGGTCGGATCAAGGGATCGTTCCAGATCCTCGGGCTGTGGAGTTGGGCTTCGTATGCCCTCCACGTCCCGGCGCAGCTCCTGCGTCGAAATCACAGAGTAAGATACTTGACTTTAAAAAGTATGGATCGGGTAGATGAACATCCGCTTACCCAGCTCCGAGGGTTATTCATAGAAAATCCATTCAACGGATTCGTGCGGAGGAAGTCCTCCTCCTCTCCCTTGTACAAGCCGGACAGGATCTTTGCCAGATCGGCTGCTGAGCCTGGCCATATGCGGCCATGACGGGTGGCGTCATCTTCCCCGTTGAAATCCCACATAGGGTGGCTCCTATATTGGAGTGGCTGCACCCCTCGCATAATGCACGTGGCCATGACTCCAATCATGGTCAATCCGGAGTGGGCCAGTAACCTAATCCGGCCCATCAGATAATGGACGCTCCTATCATCTTCCCGTTGAGGGCTCCGCGGGCGCCAACTCAGGCGTTTCTTCAAGGGAGCATTGTTGAACTCCGGGAGGCCGATCCGAACTGGATCCGGCAGAGGGGCGTCCTCCATGTAGAACCATTCCTGTCGGTGTACTAGAGTAGGGGTACCCTAGTATCCCGAACTCGTGCACGGGCAGTTGCAGCACCCCGCGGCAAGGCTTGCCTAGTGACCTCCAAGGTCCTCCATGGTTCCTTTGGAGCCATTCAAGAACAAAGTATTTAAGCCAAGGAGACAAGGCCCCGGCAAGAGGAGCTTGCCGGGAAGGCCACTCAAGGCATGCAGAAGACAAGACCCCGGCAAGAGGAGCTTGCCGGGAAGGCTCGGTGAGCGACAAGCTTCCAGGCGCGACGAAGATTCAGCCGCGGCAAGACGCTTGCCGCGGCAGGCAACCACTCTTTATCTCCGCTCCAGCTCACCCACCAACGTGTCACCATGGGACCATTCCAGGTGCGCGTGTCAAGAGGCTGTGCGGCCAGCGGAGAGCAGCGATAAGCGGCGCTGACAAGATTGCCATCGTGGCAAGCGGTGGCGCTCCTGACGGTCCCTGTTGCACTGTTTAAGAGACATGGACGGGCAGTTAATGCTTTTGTCCCTTGCCGTTAGATTTAGGTAGAATACACTGTACAAAGTAGCTGTACCAACCGCAACTCATTTTCCCATTTTGCCCTTGTCTACGTTGCCACCTGTTGGTGACCCCTTGAGCCTATAAAAGGAGGCCCATGCGCAACGTAGAGGGGGGTTCGGTTCGGTTCGACTCATTCAAAACTAGAGACACTCACGCTAGGTCTTGTAGCTCTCTGTGCTCCCTAGCAAGAACACAATCAAGCAGCAGTAGGAGTATTATCTCTCCGGAGAGCTCCGAAGCTGGGTAAACTGCTCGTGTGCTTCGCCTCGATCTTCTCTTCGTGCAACCTCCGCCCCCCACCGAACCGAAAGGGACTCGGTCCGCCGGTCCCATAGGTGTTCATGGGTTACGATCAGCTTCCCCGACATCTTTGGCGCGCCAGGTAGGGGGCATCGAGGCTGTGTGAACCTGATCCGGCGTTCACACGAGCAACATCTTCATCATCTTCATCAACATGCCACCGAAGAAGAAGGCTTCGGCGGCAGCGGAGCCGTCCACGTCGATCCCGCCACCACCGGAGCAAACGGATGGCAGGGTAGACGCCGGCGGAAGAACGGGCGCTGACGAGGGAGCTCAGGACGCTGCCAAGTCCAAGGACAAGGCCGCGCAGACCTCGGCGTCCGTACACGCCCCGCGCCCATCTCAGGAGGTGCGGGACCGACAGCGTCATGGTATTCATAGCACCATACGCTCGTTGGATCAAGACCGAGCTGGAGGATCGCGAGGCCCTCAAGACCAGCGTGCACGCCAGCATGCTGGCACGAGCGGGGTACGGTCGCCTGGACGGGATGCTGCTCCTTCTAACATAGTTAGAAGTCTGAGCATATCCCGCTCCTCGCACCGTTCGCCATTGCCACCCACCACTCCAGCGGAAGCCTTGGCGAGAGCTCAACTGCTCCTAGACTACCCTCCAACAGCCGACAAGGTCGACGAATGGAGGGCCACCATCCAGAGTCTCATCGGCTTTGCCAACGGCGACGCTCCGCGGCAACCAACTACATCCCTGCCGCGGCGAGACGACAAGGCACGAGCCGGTGGCAATGAAACCTGTGGGGGTGCAACCACCATGCACTCTCCACCCCGAAGGCCAAGATCGCCAACTCGTCGGATCCACCTCGACAGCGACTCCACCGCGTCATCGGATCCACGAGCTCGCCGTGATCATCGCCAAGTTCTTCAAGAACGGCAACAAGAAGACGCTCGAACTCGCATCGAGCGCCGAAGAGAAGCGCGACGTCAATCTGACCAGCGCGCTGGGCCCTCTATCAATATGCATGCGCCAGGGGAACCAGGCGACTTGCCGTACACGGTAGGTTGCCCTGCGTTCACTCGTGAGCTACGGCAAGTCCAGTGGCCCAGCAAGAAGAATTTCAAGCCAGACGTGCCAGAGAAGTACGATGGCAGGACGCATCCGTCGGAGTTCCTCAGCATCTACACCATCGCGGTGCAAGCTGCAGGGGACGAGACGACAAGATCCTCGCCAACTACTTCCCGCTGGTACTCAAGCCCAATGTCAGATCTTGGCTCATGCACTTGCCGGACAGCTCCATATCCTCTTGGGCAGATCTATGCCATCAGTTTGTCGGCGCCTTCACAGGCGGCCACAAGCCTCATGGCCAAGAGAGTGACCTTCACCTGCTCGCCCAGAAGGAAGGAGAGTCTCTGCGCAAGTTCATTCAGAGATTCAGCCGTGTGCACTACAACATCCCAGATGTCCACCCTGCCGCGGTGATTAGTGCGTTTCATCAAAACGTGCGGAACCGCAGGATGAGGGAAGAGATGGCGATGTGCAAAGTCAAGGACGTCAGTGAGCTGTATGCCTTGGCAGACAAGTGTGCACGTGCTGAGGAAGGGAGGAGACTCCCAAGAGAGAATGCGGAAGCAGGATCTGATAGTGAGGAGACTGCCCCGGCGAAGAAGAGCCGGCGACGGAACAACAGAAGGAAGAAGAGCAAAGAGGTACTAGTTGTCGAGCAGTCCGGCAACGGTGGTGCCGCCAAGAAAGCCAAAGTTGGTGGCTCCGGCAAGGAGGTTGCCGCTGGCGCCGACTGCCAGCCTGTGGCGGCCGCCGACAAGCAGGACAGCTCCAACAAACAGTACTGCAAGATCCACCGCACCAAGGGCCACGACCTCCAGAGCTGCAAGAAGGTCGAGCAGCTTGTTGAACAGCAGAAGGCTGAGTACGAGCGGCGCGACAAGGAGAAGGCCCAGGAAGGTGCTGGGGGAGTTAGCAAGAAGCGACCCGGCCGGGGAGGACGCCGCTGCAAGGCCAAGCAGCGGCACGGAGATAGACCTCCCCGCGGTCGCGACAAGGATGAAGACGACGATGACGATGAAGATATGGAAGACGACGAGACCGATGAGCAGGAGTTTCAGAAAGCCACAGAGGTCCTCTGCGTTGACGGCGGTGCTTCTCTGCATACCTCACACCGTCAACTCAAGCAGTGGATGCGGGAAGTTAATGCAGCAGAACCATCCGTAGAGTCACGCAAACCTCTGAAATGGTCCAACACGCCTATCATCTTTGATATTGAGGACCACCCTGATCGCATAACTGCGGTCGGGTGCTTGCCGATGTTGGTCTCACCAACTATCCGCAACCTCAAGGTCACCAAGGTGTTAGTTGATGGCGGGGCCGGCTTAAACCTGATCTCCTCCGCGGTGCTCCAGAAACTTCAGATCCCTGACAGCGAGCTCGAAGAGACTGGCACATTCCAAGGAATCAATCCAGGAAGGAGCAAGCCGAAAGGGAAGATCACGTTGCCGGTAACATTTGGCAGCGAGCTAAACTTCAGGACTGAGAGGGTCACATTCGACGTTGCTGATTTTCCATTGCCTTACAATGGGATACTTGGCCGTCCAGCACTCGCCAAGTTCATGGCAGCCTCTCATTATGCATACAACTTGCTCAAGATGCCAGGCCCGATAAGTGTCATTTCTGTCCATGGCGACAAGAAGGATGCCCTTATCTGCGCCGACAAGATTTACCGGGAGGCAGCAGCTGCAACAGATAGCAAGTCACTTGCCGCTGAAGCTCCCGGGGGGAAGAAGAAGACCAAGTCCGGCAAGAGCTCTGATGCCCACTCCGGCAAGCGCACCTCTTCGGAGTGCTGCGCTACCGTCGAGGACGCACCATCGAGCTCCACCGGCAAGTGCAAGAAGACGATGGCAGCTCCACCGAAGACCAAGAAGGTGCCCGCCAAGGAGGACGACACTGGTGGTACCTTCACCGTGAGTGCCACTCTTGACCCTAAATAGGAAGGCGCGCTCGTTGCTTTCCTGTGGGCGAACGTCGACGTGTTTGCATGGCAACCGTCTGACATCCCCGGTGTTCCCAGGAAAGTAATTGAGCACCACCTAGCTGTCTGTCCTCATGCGCGGCCCGTCAAGCAGAAAGTAAGGAAACAGGCAGTGGAGCGCCAAGAATTCATAGCAGAAGAAATCAAGAAGTTGGAAGCAGCAGGCCTTGTCAGAGGAGTGCTCCATCCCACGTGGTTGGCCAATCCGGTAGTTGTACGAAAGGCGAATGGGAAATGGAGACTTTGTATCGACTTCACAGATGTTAATAAAGCTTGTCCCAAAGACCCATTTCCCTTGCCGCGCATCGACCAGATTGTTGACTCCACGGCTGGATGTGATTTGCTTTCATTTCTTGATGCATACTTAGGATATCATCAGATCTTCATGGCAGAAGAGGATGAGGAGAAACCCGCATTCATCACCCCATGTGGTACATACTGTTTTGTACGGATGCCTTTTTGGCTAAAGAATGCTGGTTCAACGTTTGCAAGAGTAGTCCATGACGCTTTTGAGCCGCAAATGCACAGAAATGTAGAAGCTTACATGGATGACATAGTGGTCAAGAGCAAGGACAAAGCAACTCTGGTTCAAGATTTAGATGAGACCTTTGCAAATCTGCACAATATCAACCTCAAGATCAACCCCGAGAAGTGCGTGTTTGGAGTCCCTTCCGGCAAGCTTCTCGGGTTCTTCGTGTCTCAGCGGGGAATTGAAGCCAATCCCGACAAGATCAAGGCCATTGAGCAGATTGAAGCACCAAAGCGCGTCAAGGATGTACGAAGACTTGTCGGTTGCGTGGCTGCTCTCAGCAGGTTTATCTCTAGGTCTGCTGAGCGTGCCCTGCCATTTTTCAAGATTTTGAAAAAGGCAGGTCCAATGAAATGGACCACCGAAGCGGAGGCTATGCTGCAGGACTTAAAGAGGTACCTGTCCTCCACTCCAATACTTGTCGCACCTAGGCCACAAGAGAAGTTGCTGCTATATATAGCAGCAACCAATCAAGTGGTTAGTGCTGCGTTAGTAGCGGAAAGGGAGGCAGATGATGAGCCGGCAACAAAGGCAGATGCATCCAGCGACAAGCAGGGGGCTTCACCGACAAGCTCTGGTCCCGACAACGATGGATCTGCGCAGACGTGCGAGAAGATGCAGAAAAGGATGGTGCAGCGCCCAGTTTACTTTGTCAGTTCCCTTCTGCAGGGGGCTCGGTCAAGGTACTCTGTTGTTCAGAAATTGCTTTTTGGTCTCCTCATGGCCTCGAGAAAGCTGCGTCATTACTTCCAAGCACATGAAATCACAGTCGTCACTCGCTTTCCCCTGAAGAGGATACTACAAAATCCAGAAGCAACAGGCAGGATTGTCGAGTGGGCACTGGAACTGTCAAGCTTTGGCCTCAAGTTTGAAAGCACTTCAACTATCCAAAGCAGGGCACTGGCAGAGTTTATAGCAGAATGGATGCCAACACAAGACGAAGAAATTCCAGAGACGAGCATCCCCGTCAAGGAAGCAAGTAAAGAATGGCTGATGTACTTTGATGGTGCCTTCTCGCTGCAAGGCGCCGGTGCGGGTGTACTGCTTGTCGCGCCCACCGGAGAGCACCTCAAGTACGTAGTCCAAATGCACTTTCCCAAGGAGCAAGCAACAAACAATACTGCGGAGTATGAAGGTTTGCTTGCCGGTCTCAGGATCGCAGTAGACCTTGGGATCAAGAAGCTCATTGTCAGGGGTGACTTGCAGCTTGTCGTCCGCCAAGTAAACAAAGATTATCAGAGTCCGTTGATGGAAGCTTATGTTGATGAAGTGAGAAAGCTAGAAGAGCACTTTGACGGCCTGCAGATGGAACATGTTCCAAGAGCTCAGAATGATGTTGCTGATGGCCTGTCAAAGTGCGCCGCACTCAAGTTACCTGTGGAACCAGGGATTTTTGTGCTCAAGCTGACTCAACCGACTATAACGCCATCAACTGGACAGAACAAGAAGAGGAAGTTGGTCTCTGGTGACTATTTTCCGGCAGAGCTTCCTGAAGCCACCACCGCGAAGGTCCCCAAGTTCAACACCAAAAGTGCTGAGGAGCAGTCTGCTCCGACAAGCCCTAGGGTTTGTTTCGTTGAAGCAGACGCTCCTGACAAGTTTTGCTCCGGCAAGCTTGCCGGGGAACATCAAACTCCGGCCGAGCCGCAGGTTCTTGCCATAGAAGCGGGTGTTCCCGCAGCAGCATATGTGCCTTTAGTCCTTGTTGTCGAGCCACAAGCTCCAGCATGGGCACAGCAGATTGTCCATTTCCTTCAGACAGGAGAACTTCCCGAAGAGCAAGAAGAAGCGGAAAGAGTAGCCCGGCAGTCAAGTATGTACCAGTTTGTCGACAGCACGCTGTACAGAAGAAGACTCAACGGTGTGAAATTGAAGTGTATTCACCGGGAAGATGGACAGAAGCTGTTGGCAGAGATACACGGAGGCATATGTGGTCACCACATTGGCGCAAGGGCACTTGCCGCCAAAGCTTTCCGGCAAGGTTTCTTCTGGCCGACAGCCCTCCAGGATGCAACTGCACAAGTAACCAAGTGTGAAGCGTGCCAGGTCCATTCCAAGCAGATACACCAGCCAGCTCAAGCTCTCCAGACGATCCCTTTATCCTTGCCATTTTCGGTCTGGGGGCTCGACATTCTCGGCCCCTTTCCCCGAGCTGTCGGGGGCTTTGAGTACTTGTACGTCGCAATCGACAAGTTCACAAAGTGGCCGGAAGTGGAAGCAGTGAGGAAGGTGACAACACAGTCAGCAGTCAAGTTCTTCAGGTCAATTGTTTGCCGTTTTGGGATTCCTAACAGGATCATCACCAACAACGGTACACAGTTCACGAGCCGCACCTTCATGCAGTATGTCCAAGATCTTGGCGCCAAGGTCTGCTTTGCTTCTGTTGCTCATCCGAGAAGCAACGGTCAAGCAGAGAGGGCAAATGCTGAAGTGCTGCGCGGGCTCAAGACCAGAACTTTCGACAGGCTGCACAAGTGCGGAAGAAACTGGATTGAGGAGCTGCCGGTGGTTCTTTGGTCGATCATTACGACGCCAAATCGAGCCACTGGCCAGACACCTTTCGCTCTAGTCTATGGAGCAGAGGCAGTTCTCCCCACGGAACTCGTATTCGGGTCACCTCGAGTGCTCGCTTATGATGAGCTTGAGCAAGAGCAGCTGCGACAAGATGACGCGCTGCTCCTTGAGGGGGACCGTCTTCAGGCTGTTGTACGAGCTGCTCGTTACCAGCAAGCTTTGCGCCGCTACCATAGCCGCAAAGTTAATGCCAGAAGTCTCGAGGAAGGCGACCTTGTTCTTCGGCGCGTTCAGTCCGCCAAGAATTCCAACAAGTTGACGCCGAAGTGGGAAGGCCCTTATCGGGTGAAACGAGTCACTAGGCCTGGCGCTGTCCGCCTTGAGACTGAAGATGGCATTCCGGTGAGCAACTCCTGGAATATTGAACATCTTTGTAAGTTTTACCCGTAGGGCGCGGTTGCTGGAACCTGTTTCGGCAACCACCTTTTGTACAAGTCTTGCCGATGTTGCATGTAATCCTGTGTACAAAGCCGGGCGCAGACCCCGTGCATAAGTAAAGCTCATATGTTGCGCACAACTTGTCAACTACATGCTTTCATTGTCATTTTTGCATGTGTTATCTAACATTTTGTGCAGCATCCACACCCGGTAAGCAATAACAAGCCACAAGGCTCCATAACTTTATTTTCTCTTCTTTCTCTTTCTCAAAGAAAGGAAGGTTCCCTCGCACACAAGTTGACCAGGGGGAAGGAGAAGATAATGCCGTGGACCAAGCGTTGCTCGAGGAAGTTTCGCCTTACCGGGAAGCAAACGACAGAAAAGCTAAGTTGCCAAAGTCTGAGCAATCAGCTTTTAAATTTTTAAGTTATCTTCCTCGAACGATAGTACTTTGTATGGAAAACCTGTGCGCGGAGGAACCAACTCGTAGCTAGTCGCGCCCTTACTTTGTTTCGAGTCCGCTCAACAACTTAAGTGAGCTGCAACTAGTTGCGACAAGGTTGCTTGTCGGAGGCGGCACCGCCAGCAGGCTGCTGACGTTCCGCACTCAGCGCTCGCGGCAAAGGTGCCCGCGCCGACAAGTTCCCTAAAAGCGTAGGGCACAAACATACAAAGGAAGGAATCAAGCAAAGGAAATAACATGGCAATCACTACCCGAGATAGAGTTATATTACAAAATAGCCTGTCGCAGATCTAATAAATTGTTCTCCTAAACATGATCAGAAGCGACAAGGGAAAGATAAAATTGGCGGCCTAGTCTACGCGGTCGCCATCAACCCGCTTGATCTTGCCCACCTTGTCCACAATGGGTGCGACAAGGGCTTTGAGCGCCTCCACATCGGCATCTGGCGGCAGGGATCTGAGGACGCCGGCAAGGTTGAGGCCTGGATTGCGGAAGGCCACCTTCATCAACACCTTCTGGAGAGCTCCCGCACAGATCTGGCGCGATTCCTCGGCCAGCTGCTTTGGGATTTCTTCCCGGAGTCGCTGGAGATCCGTCACCACGCCCTTGAGGAACAAGCTGAGCTTGGCGCTGGGTTGGAGACGCTCGTCGGAGGAGTACCTGAGATCCACCATCCCCAGCTCCGTCAACTCCTTGTCGATGGCGGCGGCGATATTCACAAGACCTTCAGTCCATAGCTCCACATTCTCCCTGAAGGTGCTCTGGGCGGCAGTAGCACTCGCCAGCAGCTCCTCGTTGGCCTTGATTTTCTCCAACAGGCCCACCTCCCGCTCCTTGGCACCGTCCAGCGTCTGCATCAGGGTGGTCAACTTCAGCTCAAGATCTGCCTTGGAGTCCTTGGCGGCGTCGAGCTCCTTGCTCCTCTCAGCGAGACGTCCCTGCAGCTCGCCAAGAGTATAGGCGTCCTTCTCGCGCTCGTGCTTGAGTGCAGCAAGCTCCTCGCCGCTCTTCTGGAGGTTGGCCTCCAGCTGCGTCACCTTTGTCTCCAATTCTTTCTTGGCGGCCTCGGCAGCTGCGGCAGCATCCTTTGCTTCCTTGAGAGCTCCGCCAATTGATTGCTCGCGCGCGGCAAGCTCTTCCTCATAGCTGTCAAGGTTGATCTTCCGCTGCGCCAACTCGCCTTCTTGCGCAGATAGCTTCTCGGCGGCAAGCCGTTGCTGTTCCTCAACCTCAGCCTTCTCAAGGATGAAGGCTGTGCGCTCTTCAGCGAGTTGCTCCCGCTCTTCTGCTATGTTCCGGAGAGCTTCTTGGTTGGCGCCCCGGAGCTCTTCTGCGTGCTTCTCCATGTCTGCTCCCGCCCTCGCGACAAGCGCTTCCCGGGATTCCAGTTTAGCTTGCCGGGCGCGGTAGAGCGACAACAGCTTCTTCAGCAGCTGCTCCTCCTCAGACTCGCCGCTGCTGCTGCTTGGCGCGTCAACCAGCGACAGCCCAGTGGAGGCGAGCAGCTCTTCATCAAAAGTCTCTCCTTCGACCGGCGCCCTGGAACTCGACGCCCAGGGGAGCTTGATGAAGACGCCGTCGCCAGCCTTCAGATAGGCGCCGGGCTGGGGCTCTTCGGAGCCTGACGCTGCACCGGTGGCGGAGGGATCGGTGGTCGGCGTAGCACCTGGCGCTCCTGCGGCCTCAGGGTCGTCAGTACGATCGCCAGACCCCTCGCCAGCCTTTGCGGCGGCAGCCTTGGCGGCCTCCTCGCCGGCGGACCCATCGGCGCCAGCCTCTTCCTCCATGGTAGCGACGTCGTCAGTGTTGCCGCGCGCACCCTCCTCGCCGGCGACCTCAATCTCCATCGGCTCTGCGGCGGATGGATCTGACGACCAGAAAAAGAAAGAACAGTCAAGCAAATGTTCGAAAAGAAAAACAGAAGAAAAAGAAGCCAAGGGAAATTTTCAGGCAAGAGGGTTACCTACGATGGGATCTGCAGCCATGGTCTCGACCACCGGAGGATCACTGGTGTTGTCCCTTGCCGGAGAAGTCTCTATTGCCGTAGAGCGCTCCCTTGTAGGAGAATCCTCCCTTGGCGGTGAAGTCGAAGCAGATGGTATTTCGGGAGCGGCTTCCGGGCACTCCTGATGAGGCTGCTCTGCTCCTACACAAATCAACAAGTCAGATATCAGCAAAGAAGGAGCACCCATGCACACCTAACCGTAAGAAGTAAACCATATACTTACGCTGGGGGCTGTGCTGGGGGCTGCTTTGAGGAAGGGTTGCTGGGTCCGGCAAGGGGGTCTCAGACGCGCCTCCTGTTGCCACAGGGGGATCGTCTTCGATGACAACCACCGGGGTCTTGGCTCTCTTCGACGCTCTCTGGGCCAGCGTCCTGAAAAAGGAAAGAGTTCAGAATGAAGCAAGTCAGACACAAGACAAAGCAACAAAATTGAAGAAATACAAGCACAGCATAGAAGCTTACTCTTCTTCTTCTTCCTCGTCGGAGCTGAGCACGGAGAGATCAAATTCCGGCTCGCCTCCGGTGCGAAGAGGCGGAGGAGTAGTTTCTCTTGACGGCTTGGCGGGGGTGGCAGCGGTGGCCTGAGAGGATCCCGCCTCAGTTGTTGCAGCTGTGTGGGGTGCTCCCGCGGCAACAGTGCTTGCCGCGGTGGAGCGCATCGCACGGTGCTGCGGCTGTTGGCCCGTCTGCCGCCCCATCACTTCCCCGGCTTTGCGGAGACGCCTTCTTGGTGGAGCTGTGGGCTCCGCTCGCGGCAAGCTACTTGAAGGTGTGGAGGAGGCGCCCTCGGCAGACTCGCTCGGCTCAACTTCGGGCTCGGCCTGCTCCTCCTCGCCGGCAAGCTCCTCTCGATCGGCAAGGCTTGCCGCCTCTGCTGCCTCTACCTCCTCCACAGTAAATCCAAATTCGCTCGCGGCAGCAGCTGCTGCCGCCTCCTCCAACCTCGTGGCAATGCGTTGCATCTCGTCGTTGGTAGTGTCACGGGTGAGCCACTTCTGCTCGTCGGAGCGGATCGGCACTTCTTCCAAGCTATCGAAGAACTGCCGCACGACGTCGTCTGAAGGCTCTTGCCAGGTTGGAACAATCCCATGCGAATCGCGCAACGGCATCATTGCACGGATGCGGTCGAGCGAAGAGTTGTTGCACAATGGAACGACTCCCCTCGGCAACCTAAACCACTCGGGGTGATCGGGGTCGTGCTTGAACAGCTCCAGCAGCATCGCATCCAACTCCAAGACGGTGAAATTCCAGTTGAGGCCCGGGCGCAGCCTCATGATGTCCGCCGCATTTTGGAACTCCCAAGCAGGTCTCCTCCTCTCCTACAAGGGAGCGATGCGGCGGCGAAGGAAATCTGCGCCAACGGCGCCTACGGTGAGTCCGGCAAGCCTGAGGCGCAAGATCCGGGTCACAGCAATCTTCAACCTAGCATCCTTCGGCGCCAAGTTGCTCCAATCGTCGCCGCGCACTATGGGAGTTTGGCACTGGGCAGTGAAGGGCTGCGGGTTCTCCTCAACGATCCAACACCAATCGGCTCTCCACTCCTCCCACTTGCTGCGGAGCTCTCCTTCCAGATAGGCTTCTTTCTTGCCGATCCTGGATATCCAAGCAATTCCTCCGGCAAGTGGCTCTCCTCTCTCGACGCGGGGCATGAAGAAGTGGCGGAAGAGTGCTACGTTTGGATGGACTCCGACAAAGTTTTCGCAAAGGTGTGCGAAAACTGCCATGGTCAGGACAGCATTGGGGGTGAAATCAAGGAGGCAAAGCCCGTAGGTGTTCATGATATTGCAGAAGAATTCAGAGAAGGGTGGGCAGAGCCCGCAATAGAAGAAGAGCGCGAAGAAGGGGTACCCGCTCGGAACCAACTCTGATGCGGCGG
>LR880967.1:105717759-105736529 GCA_904067115.1 Aegilops sharonensis | reverse complement strand
CCGGCGGTTCCCCGTTATTTGAGGTGGTCAGAACAGCCTATCATTTGGAGTAGAGAAGATCCCCCCCCCGGGTTGATAACCCGGGTCAGTTAGCCTTGGTGGTGGCCCCTCAGGTTGGTGGATATAAATTCACTAAGGTGCTCATGGACGGCAGAAGCAGCATCAATATTCTCTATTACGAGACCTTTTACCGTATGGGTCTGACTGATAAGGACTTGAGGACGTCTAACACTGTTTTCCATGGGGTGGTACCCGGTAAGTCGGCATATCCTGTTGGAAAGATCGAGCTGGAAGTGGCTTTTGGAGACGAATACGATTCCAGGGCTGAGAAGCTGACGTTTGAGGTAGCCAAAATCAGAAGCCTATATCATGCTCTGTTTGGACGGTCGGCTTATGCCAAGTTTATGGCACGCCCGTGTTATGTTTATCTGCAGCTCAAGATGCCGGGTTACAAGGGCACCATCACTGTGCATGGGAGTCGAAAGGTGGCCTTGGAGTGCGAGGAAGGCGATGCGGCTTATGTTGAATCCGTTTGTGTTGAAGAGGAGCTGAAGTTTTATCAAACTAATGTTGACCCGGCAGATATGACCTCTTTGAAGAAGCCAACCACAGAGCAAGACTCGGCTTTGAAATTTAAGTCGGCCGCCGAGACAAAAATGGTTGACTTCACTCCAGGTGACTCTTCCAAGCAGTTCAGCATCAGTACCAATTTGGATCCCAAATAGGAAAGCGCGCTCATCGAGTTCATCCGTGAGAACCGGGACATCTTTGCATGGAAACCTTCTGACATGCCGGGTGTCCCGAGAGAACTCGCCGAGCACACTCTTAATATTGATCCAAAGTATAAGCCGGTCAGGCAGTTTCTCCGGCGATTCAATGAGGAAAGGCGAAAGGCTATAGGGGAAGAGGTCGCTCGGCTCTTAGCGGCCGGGTTCATCGTGGAAGTTTTTCACCCGGAGTGGTTGGCTAACCCGGTGCTTGTGCTCAAGAAGAACGGCACCTGGCGGATGTGTGTGGATTACACGGACCTAAATAAAGCTTGTCCGGCTGATCCCTTTGCTCTGCCCCGCATTGATCAAATCATCGATGCCACTGCGGGTTGCGAGCGGTTGAGTTTTTTGGATGCTTACTCTGGTTATCATCAGATCAAGATGGCAGTTAAGGACCAGGAGAAGACGGCTTTTATTACTCCATTTGGAGCCTTCTGCTATGTGTCTATGCCGTTTGGGCTCAAGAGTTCCCAGGCGACTTATCAGCGGTGTGTGCAGAATTGTCTCCACAATCAGATTGGGCGCAATGTTCATGCTTATGTGGATGACATTGTGGTGAAGTCCAGAGAGAAGGAAACCTTGATCTCCGATTTAAAGGAAACCTTTGATAATCTCCGGGTCTACAAGATGATGCTTAACCCGGACAAGTGCATATTTGGCGTACCTGCAGGCAAACTTTTGGGATTCCTGGTCTCAAACAGGGGCATTGAAGCTAACCCGGAGAAGATCAAGGCGATTACCTCTCTGGCTAAACCGGCGTGCATCAATGATGTTCAGCGACTGGCGGGTCGCGTTGCTGCTTTAAGCCGATTCATAAGCCGGCTAGGGGAGAAGGCTCTACCGCTGTATCAGATGATGAAGAAAACAGACACCTTTGTCTGGAGTGAGGCTGCTGATGCTGCCTTTGAAGATTTAAAGAGACAATTGGCTGAGCTGCCGGTTCTTGCAGCTCCGATTGATAAAGAGCCATTGTTATTGTATGTTGCTGCTAACTCACGTGCGGTTAGTGTGGCCATCGTGGTGGAGCGTAAGGAGACTGACAAGGAGCATCCGGTTCAGCGGCCGGTTTATTACATCAGTGAGGTGCTCATAGAGTCCAAGCAAAGGTATCCGCATTGGCAGAAACTGGTTTATGGGGTGTTCATGGCGAGTCGGAGGCTAAAGCAGTACTTCCTGGGTCATCCTATAACTGTGGTAAGTTCAGCCCCCTTGGGAGACATCATCCAGAATAGGGAAGCCACAGGACGAGTTGCCAAGTGGGCCATCGAGCTTGGGCCTCGCGGTTTGAAGTATATGCCGCGCACAACTATCAAGTCTCAAGCCCTAGTGGACTTTATCAATGATTGGACGGAGTTGCAGGCACCAGAGGAGAAGCCGGATAACACGTATTGGACTATTCACTTCGATGGGTCCAGGCAGTTGGAGGGCTCGGGGGCTGGGGTTGTTTTAACTTCCCCCCGAGGTGACAAATTTTGTTATGTGCTCTGGCTTATGTTTCCCTGTACTAACAATGCAGCTGAATATGAGGCTTTACTCCATGGCCTCCGGATGGCCAAAGAGATGAATTTGAGCCGGGTAAGATGCTTGGGCGATTCAGACCTCGTCGCTCAACAGGTGTCAGGCACATGGGATTCTAATTATCCCCTCATGGCGGCTTATCATCGTGAGGTTAATGCGGTGGCTGGGCACTTCAAAGGTTATCAAGTAGAGCACATTGATCGAAGGAAGAATGAGGCGGCTGATGCTTTAAGCTGGCTGGGGTCTCAGCGTAAGCCGGTGCCGCCTAATACTTTTCTTGACATTTTGCATAACCCTTCTGACAGAGTGCCTACAGAGGAAGAGCTTGCAGTACCAGACCCGGAGGCGCAGCTGGTGGCGGCTCTCCATGCCATCCCGGACTGGACGGTCCCATACTTAGCCTATATGACCCGGGGAGAATTGCCTGAGGACGAGACCTTGGCAAGACAAATCGTCAGGCGGTCCAAATCCATGACGATTGTTCATGGCGAGTTGCATCACCGCAGCGTCACTGGGGCGTTTCAGCATTGTGTGTCACCTATGGAGGGTCAGGAGATACTTCGTGAGATTCATGAAGGTGATTGCGGTCATCATGCCGGTTCAAAGTCTCTGGTAGCCAAGGATTTTCGTCATGGTTTTTATTGGCTGACGGCTCATGCTGATGCGGAGGATCTGGTCAGCAAATGCGAGAGATGTAAAAAATTCTCACGACGAGCTCATGTGCCGGCTTAAGAATTGAGGATGATTCCAATTACTTGGCCGTTTGCAGTCTGGGGGCTTGATATGGTTGGACCTTTCAAAAGGTCTAAAGATAAGAAGACACACCTGTTGGTGGCAGTGGATAAATTCACCAAGTGGGCTGAAGCAGAGCCGGTCAGTAAGTGTGATGCAGCCACGGCGGTTCAGTTCATCAAAAAGGTGATCTTTCGTTTTGGTTTTCCGCACAGTATTATAACTGATAATGGCACTAGTCTCTCCAAGGGTGCCATGGAAGAGTTCTGTCAACAAGAGCACATCCGGCTTGATGTTCCGGCTGTTGCTCACCCCCAATCTAATGGTCAGGCAGAAAGAGCTAATCAAGAGATCTTGAAAGGTATCAAACCCTGGCTCTTAGTTCCTTTACAGCAAACTCCGGGTTGTTGGGTGGAGGAATTACCTTCTGTGCTATGGAGCATCAACACAACGCCTAACAGGTCTACCGGTTATACACCTTTCTTCATGGTGTACGGAGCAGAGGCGGTTCTGCCAAGTGACATCCGGCATGATTCACCCCGGGTGGCGTCTTACGTTGAGGCTGATAACGAAAAAGCTCGTCAGGATGCACTTGACTTGTTGGATGAAGAGCGAGACTTGGCCATAGCCCGGTCAGCGATTTACCAGCAAGACCTACGCCGTTATCACAGCCGTCGGGTTAGAAGCAGAACTTTCCAGGAAGGCGATTTAGTGCTCCGACTCATCCAGGATCAAACTGATATGCACAAGTTGTCCCCTCCTTGGGAAGGACCTTTCGTGGTCAGCAAGAATCTCAACAACGGGTCATATTATCTCATCGATGTTCGAGAGCACAAAGACTCACGTAAGTCGGAGGAGGAGACCCGTCGGCCGTGGAACATAGCGCATCTCCGGCCCTACTATACTTAAGCCGCTGGCTTTCAGAGTATATTTATCTTTTCTTTTTTAGCAATGTATATATTATATAAAGCAATAAAGAAGGACCTCTTTCTTTTCCATCCTACAAGGTTTATGTGTCTTCTTTACCAGGTGATGGAAACGACTAACAGGGAGCGGATCATATGTGAATCCGGTTTTCCCTTTGGTCTGGCTTATGATCATATCTGAATCAAGCCATGGTCATTTGGGGGCTTCCTGTTCAAACATAGGTCGTATTCGAACCAAAGAGAACATAGCTGTCGATACCCAATTGATTGGCACACTGCCGAACCCACTTGGGGGCTTCTTGATCATATTTGAATCATAGATTAACCTCTTTGGGTCTGACGTGGATCGTATTCGAATCAGCGTCATTAAACAACTCTCATGGTCACTTGGGGGCTTCCTGTTCAAACATAGGTCGTATTCGAACCAAAGAGAACATAGCTGTCGATACCCATTTGATCGGCATCGCCAAAGCCATTGGGGGCTATATGATCGTATCCGAATCTTAGCTTAACCCCTCTGGAACGGTTCTACTAATCGTATTCGAATTAGAGGCCTTTGAAAATCAGGTTTACTTTATTCTATAAGAGTAAATAATACTAAGGGCCAGGTAAACATTATATGTGCCAATTTTCAGAAGTTAAGTATAATTGTCTGCTTTTTAGGGATCAAGTAAGCCGGTAAGGTACGCTTTAAACCGGCTGATACTTATGATGTTTTGGTTCCTACTCCAGATTAACGTTATCTTCCATGACCCCGGATGTGGTGATATGCCAAAGGAAGTTTTTGTTTTATACACAGGGTAAAGCAAAAAGCTTTTGGATGATTCAAGCAAGCCGGCAGTACACATTGATAGCGGCTTGAGACATTGTTAAGCACCACAAAACATGCGCGAAGGCATGACAGAGTTAAGAAGTTTTTCTACCCTATTACAAGACTCCCCGAGTCTGAATAATGAAGTATTGTTTTCTTTAAAAAGACTTAAGTGCCAGGCGGATTACTACTTTGGTGGACTTGACGACTCCGGGTTATCCTTCTCCGCCTCTTCGTCTGCTGCTTTGTCCTGGAAGGTTGAAGAGGTCCAGTCAATGCCGCTTAAGGCTTCAAATTCAGCTTCATCATCTATTAAACTGGTCGGGTCAACTTCAGGAGCAAAGGTATGCTTACGAGTTGGAGGGATCAGGCTGACATCATCATAATGCGGAGTTGGAATCCTCCGGTTCTCGTTGTCATAACCCGGCTGGTACTTTGTAAGATCAATATCATTGCCGATGATGGTGGCCACAGGACGTACGACTCTCACACAGGTGGTGAAGTCTGATTGACTGAATGCAGAGCCGTCCTCCTTTAAGCTGGGGTATCCAAGAGCAACATCGCTTAAGTCTAGCTCTGGAGCCAATGCTTTGGCCCGGCTTAAGGCGGCTATGGCCCCGGCTCTACTAGATGCTCGCCTTAACTCCTGGATCCGTTGAGGTAACACGGCAAGCCGTTTGAGTACATCCTGCAGGAGATAAGGAGTATCATTTGATAAAGCCACAACGGCCAAAGCACGTTGTGACCCGGTGTACAGCTGTTCCACTAGAGTGTACACTGCCTTAAGCTTGATCAGCATATTCTGCTTCAGGTTGGTACTCCTGGGACCTGCGTTTATGCATATAAAATTAAGCCGGAGATCATATCTGAAACAGTTATCAAATAAATCATGGTGATGTTCAAAGTTTACACATAGTCACTTACCAAAAATTGCTGAGACCATTTGGGATATCTGGTTTTTTAAGCCGGACAATTCGGCAGTTGCTTCAGCAAGAGCTGCTTCTGCTGTCTCGGCCCGGGTCACAAGTGAAGATTTTTCATCCGCCCAGGCCTGCTTCTCCGCGTCAAAATCCTTCTTCAACTTTTCTTGCTCAGAGATGCTGAAGGAGAATTTGGAGTCGGCTTTTTGAATCTCAAGCTCTTGGGCCGCCAGCCGGGTCTTCAGATCAGCAATCTGCAATACGAATTAACTGGTGGAGACCTGCAACACGCCGGGTTATGGTAAGGTTATGGTAAGGTATTATTAAAGTCTCAAGCACTTTACAAGTAAAGACCCTTGACACTCGGGGGCTAATGTATGTAATGTCAGATTATGCATATTAAAGTCTCAAGTACTTTACAAGTAAAGGTGCTTGACACTTGGGGGCTAATGTATATCGCTTCTTTAAAAAGTTGCTACATTACAACCGGGTTCAAAATGCATTCTTATAAACCGTGTGAGCTAACAGTAAGCCGGTATCTAAGTCTACGACATATTTACATATAAGCAGTAGACTTGGGGGCTGGTACAGTAAGTAAGATTCAGGAGAAATGATATAAGTTATACCTCAGATTTATGTTGTATCTGTTTCACCATGTCAATTTCCAGGTCGCGGCTATTATGCACTTGATTCAGATAGCCTGAGACTATATCGCCAATGCTTAAGTGGGCATAATCAGCGATGTCCTGTTTGGTCTTCCGGCTTTTGACAAGTTCTTCCTTAGCGGTGCACCTGGCAAGAACAGTAGGCCGCCCCGGCTCAACATACTGGCTTTTCAAGTATTCAACTTCCGGTTCAGCCGTCCGGACCGGGCTAGAAATTTCCGGTTTATCGGAGTTATCAAGAGTGCTTTCTTGAAGAGGGTCGGAAGATGGTGTCGGAATTTCATGGGCCGGCTCAGAAGGAGGTTGATGAGTAGAAGCATCAGGGGCAGTGGTTCCGGGTTCCGGCTCCATCGCTACCAGATCTTCAATCGGCTTATTCTTCTTTGCCCTCTTACTGGGCTTCGCCTGCACACTGTGAATAAAACAAAGGGATGAGTACAAAATATGAGTAAAGCAAAGCATGAGGATAACAAAGGTATGTTACCCAGGGGCAGTCTTGAAAGCCGGCTTGTTGGATTGCATAGACTCGCCAGAAGAAGGAGAGGTATCCTGATAATTGGAGTCAGATGAATTGAGAGGCTGACGAATTAACCCCGCCAAAGGATAAACAGAACGCAAAGCGGAGATGACCTGAGTTCGACGCTTCCTGGTTACGTCAGGTAAGCCGGAAGAAAGCTCTACATCCTTGCTTGTCCGGGTTTGCCTCCGGTTCTCAAGCTGTTGTTGCTTCAAAAGAAATTGAGGATCTTGATAAGCTAAGGGATATGAAAATCTTACTTTCTGGGTCACCCGCAGGGTTTTGTGCTTTGGCAAAGGCTCTGAGTCGGAGGAAATTATAGTTTACCTCTTCGCTATGAGCTTGGCTGTTTCGAGTGTCTTCCTGAAAGGCGGAATATCAATAAAATAGTAACAAAGGAGTTAAAGAGAATAAGAGATTACCTCTTCCTCATCTGAAGAAGAGTCATCCAATTTGAGTAATTCAGAGGCGCTGGGTTTCTTCTTCTTTGAAGTCCCTGTCTTGGCGTTTTTCCTTTCTTTTTTCTTGGCGGCTCTGGCTTGTTGGGCAGCCTCGTGGTCATATTTGACTTTCCAGAAATCATCACTGGCCTGTGGGAAAGATAAGGAATTATAAGTACAAGGAGGTAAAACATATTAAAAAGTACTTATTAAGATTGGTAACTTACTGCAGGAGCCGGGTTATTCTTGCAGAAGGGAAGTAGCCCGAAGGTATTGTTGATAACAGTACCCTCCTTCAGCAGTGACTGGGTTGTAGCATCGCCTACGTCATCTGGTAAGTCGTCAGAACTGTGGCGCATTGGGTCGCTCTGTTCGCCTGTATAGGTGCACATTAAGCCAAAGCGGCGGCTTAATGGGAGTATACGCCAAGTGACCCAGACCCGGACCAAGTCAATGCCGTTTAAACCATTTCCGAGAAGGGCTTTAATCTTCTTGATGGTGGGGTTGAGCGGCAGACGTTCAACAGCGGTCAGTTTATCCGCCAGCGGGTGGTTGGATTCAAGTCACAGGGCGCGAAAGCCGGGCAGAGGCGGCTCATCAGCTGGAGAGGTATCCTGACAGTAGAACCATGACTGGTTCCAATATTTGGGGTGACTCGTGTAACACCCCGGATGCAACTTTCCATAATTGTAACTCCAACTCTTGCCATTTTCGGCTATGTGATATATTTTTCCTTCGTGGTTGGGTATTTGTGTTTTGTTTTGCATTTTGTTCATGTCATGCATCTCATCTCATAGCATCATTCACATTGCATCTGCATGTTTTCATAAAACCCGTATCCGTTCGTAGTTGCATCGTCACCCCTTGCCTTCGTTGACCGTTCCGAGACCAACCGGGTTTTCGCTTCCCTCTTGACCGTAACCGCCTAACCCTTCTTTGCACAACCACCAACCCCTTTGCGCGCGTCCGAAACTGCCCCGAACCCGAACCGGTCGTTCGTGACCGATGAGTCTGGATCATCCCCAAACATCTATAAAATATCTCTCGTCCTTTGTTTGCACTTCCTAACCTATTTTCCCGGAGCCGTTCGATCGCGATCGGATGACCCATAAACTCCCTTTTTTTCCTATATATATAGACCCTAGTCTATTTTAAGACCAAACCCTAAATCCTAGGCTGTCCCGTCCATACCATCCATCCCGCCGCCACCTCCTAGTCCCATCGGGATCTCACCCAGCTGATCTCCTCGTCTTCACCAACCAGCCAAGCCTCCACCTTCTCCCTCAGATCTAAGCCAGCCGACCAGCCTCCACGTCTCCCGCAACCGCCAGCGGCCAGTCCCCTCCCTCCTAATTTTTCAGCGCCGACCAATCCCCACCGAAATCGAACCAACCTGCAGCACTCGATCTCCCTCATCCCCGAGCCCTTCCTTGCTCGATCTAGACCAGGAGGGTCCCGAGCATCTCCTCCACCGCCCTTCCATCTTCCTGGAAGCCGCAACGCCTGAGCGCTCCTCCTCCTCGAGAACCATAGCTCCGGCGAACCACGCCGCCGGCGACCACCTCCCGCAGGCTCGTGCTGCCTCCTTCCTCCCTGCGCCCCTTCTCTTCCTTCCCTTTTCTCTAAGCGCCATCGCTTCCTCGTGTTTTCTTCGCACAGGAGCTCCACCCCGGCCATGGACACTCCTGCTTCCCCAGTCGACCCTGCCGACTTGAACCCCGCCGAATCAGATGCCTACTCGTCCCGCGCCCAACGCCCGCTCAAGCCCCGACCTCCTCCTCGCTGGACCTCCACCAGCACCTCCAGGTCGCGCCCGCCGGCGACCTCGACTCAGGCCGCCCCTTTGCTGCCCGCTGCCCTTTCCCCTTCCCTCTCTTTCTCCCTCTCATCTTATGTTCTCTCTCTGTCAGCTTCACAGGAGACCGACGCAGACGCCATGGATGCTGCCGCCCCGTGCTCCGTCTCTGCACCTGGAACGAGATGAGATAGACCAGATCCGGTGCCTCCTGCTCGGATCCGTGCCCCCACGACCTCGCTGCAGCTCTGCATCGCCGCAAGTCCTGCCGTCGCCCCTGCATCCCCTGCTTCACGACCGGCGTCGCCCCTGTTCAGTGCGAGCAGGAAACGAGCGAAGCCGCTCGCCCCTTTGACCGCCTTCCTCGTCCACCTGGGCTGCCTCCCCTTCGCCTACTGGCCAAGGCCCAACCGCGCCAGATCCGGCCTGCCTGGCCTCCTCCCCACCAGCCGGGCCAAGAGCCCATGGTGAGCTTCAAGTTCATGTTGCCCAGTCCGCTCGAGATGTGGCCTAGTTCCTTTTTTTCTAGTCTGCGATTTTAGCATTATCCATTGTTTTACTGTTTTGCAAAAAAAACCCTAAGCATCATGCATATAATAACTCATTAACCGTGCATCGGATTAAAATGATTTAAACATGTAAAATGCTTAGAATTCTGTCTAGTTTCACAATATGCCACTTTCATCCATGTTTAAATTGTTTTAAATGTTGTTTGTTTAAATTTGTTCAATGCCATGTTAAAATGATTTATTTCATAACTAAATAACCGTAGCTCGGTTTTAAATAAACTTTACATGTAAATGGGGTGGAAAAATGCCTAGTTTAACATGGTGCACTTTATTTTCCTGTTTAACAATATTAAAATATGGTTTAGGGCAGAACAGTACCAATTTTGAAATATGCATGTGGGGATTTTCCGGAATTGTTGTTTGTTGTTCCGGCCTCATTTAAACTTGCCTAGATAGGTAGTTTAATTATGCTTCGCCTCTTGCCATGTTTAACAACATTTAACATTGTTTGGTAGCTTAAACGAGATTAAACTAAATATGTCTATGTGGTGTTTTGTCAATATGCAACTCGTTGCATATCGAGCTCCACTTAACTTGTAGCATTGTTTGTTGCACTTTGCCATGCCATGCCTCATTAAACCGGACATGCATCATACTTGATTGTGCATCATGCCATGTTTATGCTTGTGCATTTACCATGTTGTTTGTTTCTTTCCGGTGTTGCTTCCTAGTTCCGGTAATGTTGCGATTGTGAGGATTCGTTCGACTACTCCCGGTTGTCTTCTTCATGGACTCGTTCTTCTTCCTTGCGGGATTTCAGGCAAGATGACCGTCACCTTGGATCTCATTACTATCATTGCTATGCTAGTTGCTTCGTTCCACTGCTATGCTGTGTTACCTACCACTTGCTGCTCAAGCCTCCCAAATTACATGACAGCCCCTAACCTTTGTTACCCTTCCTAGCAAACCGTTGTTTGGCTATGTTACCGCTTTGCTCAGCCCCTCTTATAGCGTTGCTAGTTGCACGTGAAGATGAAGATTGCTCCATGTTGGATTATGTTTATGTTGGGATATCACAATATCTCTTATATATTTAATGCATCTATATACTTGGTAAAGGGTGGAAGGTTCGGCCTTATGCCTGGTGTTTTGTTCCACTCTTGCCACCCTAGTTTCCGTCATATCGGTATTATGTTCCCGGATTTTGCGTCCCTAACGCGGTTGGGTGATTTATGGGACCCCCTTGATAGTTCGCTTTGAATAAGACTCTTCCAGCAAGGCCCAACATTGGTTTTACCATTTGCCTCACCTATTACCTTTTTCCCTTGGGAGTCGCGCATCCCTAGGGTCATCTTTATTTTAGCCCCCCGGGCCAATGCTTGTCTAAGTGTTGGTCCAAACTAGAGCCACTTGCAGCGCCACCTCGGGGAAACTTGAGGGCTGGTTCTAGTTGTGTGTACTGCTCATCCGGTCGTGGCCTGAGACGAGATACGCGCGGCTACTATCAGGATGTCGGCACGCCGGGAGGTCTTGCTGGTCTTGTTTTATTGCTGTTGAAATGTCTTGTAGCCGGGATTCCGAGACTGATCGGGTCTTCCCGGGGAGAAGGAATATCCTTCGTTGATCGCGAGAGCTTATCATGGGCTAAGTTGGGACATCCCTGCAGGGTTTGAACTTTCGAAAGCCGTGCCCGCGGTTATGTGGCAGATGGGAATTTGTTAATATCCGGTTGTAGTAAACTTGAAGTAAACTCTTCTAAAATACATCAATCGTGTGCGTAACCGTGAGTGTCTCTTTTCAGGGTGGATCGAGAGGAGAACACGGTTTCTGGGTTATGTCTGACGTAAGTAGGAGTTCAGGATCACTTCTTGATCATTACTAGTTGACGACCGTTCCTTTGTTTCTCTTCTCGCTCTCACTTGCGTATGTTAGCCACCATACATGCTTAGTCGCTGCTGCAACCTCACCACTTTACCCCTTCCTTTCCCATTAAGCTTTGCTAGTCTTGATACCCATGGTAATGGGATTGCTGAGTCCTCGTGGCTCACAGATTACTACACCACCAGTTGCAGGTACAGGTTTGCGATGATCATGACGCGAGAGCGATGTTGCTTGTTTTGGAGTTCTTCTTCTGCTTCTTCGATCAGGGGATAGGTTCCAGGTCGGCAGCCTGGGCTAGCAGGGTGGATATTGTTTGAGTTTCTGTTTATGTTTCATCCGTAGTCGGATGTTGATCTTGTATGTTGTATTGTTGTATTCATGTGACATTGTATGTATTGGATGTATCCCCACTATTATGTAATGTTGATGTAATGATATCCACCTTGCAAAAGCGTCTTCAAGATTCGCTTCTATCCTTGGTGGGACCTTTGAGTTCCTTTAGGATAGGGTCGCATCTTGGGCGTGACAAGTTGGTATCAGAGCCTCGACCGACCATAGGAGCCCCCTTGTTTGTTGGCCGTTGTTGAGTCTAGAAGAAAACTATTTTGAGTCTTAGGATTATATATATCGGAGAGTAGGATTCTTTTTACTCCTCAGTCCCTTTCTCGCTCTGGTGAGGCCTCCTGCCGTAGATGTTTTGTCTTTCCTCTCCTCAAATTTCACGATTTTTTTTAGGATCACGCGGGTATCTTGGGATCGTTCCGATAGTCTTGTGACGAGAACATTGTTCTTGGTGCCTCCTGACATTTAGGGGTTGTGGCAGTGTCCCGGGGAGTTGAGCTCCGAGGTGTTGTCGTCACAATTTTATTGTTGCAGTTCTGGAATACCTGAGTTTTGCCGACATCGAAAATCTCTTTTATGCAGTTGTTGGTGAGATAACCTCGACGCCACCCAGTACTGGGGAGTTCGGGAGTATTGCCATAACTCGTATAACGGATGCTTTTCGAAGGTCGAGGTACACGATTTCCGAAGGTTTCTTGGTTATGTGTTGAATGATGGATACAGCTGGATCTAGGTATTGTTAGTTTGGGTGATATATTTTGTGTCCCCTGTATCCCCAACACCAGATTGCATAACCAGAAAGTTTCGGGAGTTTATAGGTGGGTATTCAAGTAGCTCCTAGAATATCTTTCCGACAGATGCATGATATGAGATTGGGTAAATCTCTATCATATGTATTTGTTCCGGCTTATTCTGCAAGCCAAATCCTTTGTTTTGTTTTATTTGTGGTATTCGAGTTGCTTCGAAGTCAAATGTTGAATCCATACCTTTCCTAAATGGTGTTCTCATATTGCTATATGAATACTAATCCTTTTGATCATCGAGGTCGTCATGTTAATTCTTTTCCAACCGGCGTGCTTCTCTTCAAGTGGATCCGATCATTTTCAACATCTGCGAGATCAATTCTAAGTTTTCTCAACGGTGTTTGTTTCATCCATCCCAAGTGGTCTTTGTTTTCCCGCCCTCCCACCCCTTTTTCTTCAAGGACTCGGATTTCTTAATCATGTATCCTTTTATTTGTGGGAAGTCTCTTCATTCTTTTCTTTCAATGTTCTTATCCGGTGATTTCCCATGAAGATGCTCAACAGTTTCAAGTTCATCATCCTTCATTGTTGTTTCTTCTCTGGTGGATCCAATTCAAGCTTTCGATATTCATCATATTCCTTTCCTTGTTGCAAATGCTTTCTCTTGCCGATGCACCTCTTAATCATTCACTTCTCGCTATTCATTTGTTCTGGAGTGTTGAAGATATCTCGGCAGGCTCGTCTTTTCATTCCAGATCCGTTCAAGTTATTTTGAGCTTGTTATCTCATTCAAGCCATTTAATTCAACCGGTGCAACCTCTCTTTAAAATTGTTCAACGGTGTTTTCTTTTGAGTGGGCCCTAACCCACAGGTCTTTTCCTTGGATCTTACCTGACTCTTCTAATTTTCCCGGAGCTTCTAAAATTCTTTTCAAAGTTTGACGTAAGAATGAGTTATCATCAGTCAAATGTCTTTCTCCAAGATCTTCCGAATTCTTTTCATCGTTGGTACAACCTTTCTAATTTTCATCCCGGAGTATCTCAACAATTCATGGTGATGTTTTTCATCGTCATTCTCAACATTTGAAGACCGAAGAAGAGTTTCTCTTAAATCTTGCTCCATTCTCTTCAAGATTCATGGTTCTAGCTTGATGCCATTCTCTCATAATTGTTTTCGATTGTGGGAATTATTTTCACCCATCCGGAGCATTTCATGACTTGTTTCCATTTCTTTCCTCCGAAGTCCATCATGTCATAATTCTTCATTCTCAGCGTGTAGCTATCATTCTCCAAATCTTACCGGTGAATCGTTCAAATATCCTCTAATCAGTTCATGATCTCTTCATTCTCTTGTATCTAAATTCTCTCAAGCATCTTCATTCGTTTTCCAATTCTTCCCGGTGAATTGTGCCTTTGCTATGTTCATTTTCAATTCTTATGGTCGTTCGTTGAAGATTTCACTTCCTTCATTATCATATTAATTCATTCGTTGTTTCCAAATTTCACCGGTGGTTCCGTCAATACCTTCTCAAGTTTGCGCTATATCTCTCTTAATCCTTTCTACGGGAATAAGTAGTATGCCAAATCCATTGCTTGTCATCAATTTAATTTGATGAAGGATAAGCATACAATAAATCTATTTCTTATTTCCTCGAGTTGATTAATTCTTTTCTTCCGGAGATCGTTCATGATGAAGTAATTCTAGTTAAGTGTTTTCATTTTTTCTTTTCCGGAGTTCCAAGTCCTCTCGGTTATATAATCGCGAAGCTCCATCTAAATCATTGCAAGGTTTCACCTTGTGTCTTCAACTTCTCTTTCTTTTATCATCCTTTTATTACCGGAGTTCTTCATGGAGGCTCTACATGATGGTTTGTCAAGGATTCTTTTCATTCTTCAATTGTTCTTCAACATTTTCTCAAAGTTATGATCCGCCAAGATATACTCAAAATTAAACATGGTGCTCAACACATGTTTTGTTTTGAGGAGTTCAAGTATTCTTCTTTTGCATTTCGAAGTGCAATTCTTTCTACCTTATCTTTTGAGATGGTGTTATGTCATCCTTGCCAATTTCTCCTCGTGCTTCATGTTTCACATATTGTCAAGAATGAGGTATTTTAAATCCATCAATCTCTTCTTTGGAGTTATCTTGGTATAGATTTCACTTAAAGCCTTCCCTAAGGAATGTTGCTATTTGTGGTGCTTATCAATGATCCGAGTTTTCTCCGATCCTCTCGGCGAAAGAAGTTTTCATCTTTGATCTCAAACAAGCAATTGTTTTTCGTTAGTGGCATAATTTCACCTCAAGTGTTGAGATGTTTCCATAAGCCCACTACAAGCTTATTATTTTCATTGTTGGTTTTCCAACAACTCCGTTATAACCTTCTTGGAAGGGTCCTTTCCAAGCTCATTTGTGGCAGAAGTTGGCATTCTCTACTCCATTCTGTTATTCCAATGATCTATCTTCTATTCTTTCTTCCGGAGGCATGGTGATGTTGCTCTATTCACTCACCATCTCGAATTGTGAGGACCGTGTTCTTTTCATGCTTATCCATTTAACCGGAGTGTTGTGTCATCTCTTCAAGTTCTTTTCATCTTATCAAGTTTTCCTTCTTCTTTCAGTCGGAGTGCTGCCCAAATTATATCAATCTTATTCCTTCTCTATCTAGTTTCAACCGGAGTGGTTTCAATATCTATCTTATCACTAAACCTCTTGGTTCTCGTCGTATCCCTTGTTCCTCTTTTCTAACAGTGTGTTTTCAATTTTGCTCATCTTCCTTGTTTTCTTTCTTTCATTTTGCTCAACATCTCAAGGTTCATGGTTTGACTCGTTTGTCGAAGAAGCAACTTAGTTTTACCTCTTATCTTCCTCTTTCGTTTTCTCTCCGGTGCCATCCTAGATCTCGGGACGAGATCCTCTCGTAGTGGTGGAGTGTTGTAATGCCCCGGATGCAACTTTCCATAATTGTAACTCCAACTCTTGCCATTTTCGGCTATGTGATATATTTTTCCTTCGTGGTTGGGTTTTTGTGTTTTTTTTGCATTTTGTTCATGTCATGCATCTCATCTCATAGCATCATTCACATTGCATCTGCATGTTTTCATAAAACCCGTATCCGTTCGTAGTTGCCGCGTTACCCCTTGCCTTCGTTGACCGTTCCGAGACCAATCGGGTTTTCGCTTCCCTCTTGACCGTAACCGCCTAACCCCTCTTTGCACAACCACCAACCCCTTTGCGCGCGTCTGAAACTGCCCCGAACCCGAACCGGTCGTTCGTGACCGATGAGTCTGGATCATCCCCAAACATCTATAAAATATCTCCCGTCCTTTGTTTGCACTTCCTAACCTATTTTCCCGGAGCCGTTCGATCGCGATCGGATGACCCATAAACTCCGTTTTTTTCCTATATATATAGACTCTAGTCTATTTTAAGACCAAACTCTAAATCCTAGGCTGTCCCGTCCATACCATCCATCCCGCCGCCACCTCCTAGTCCCATCGGGATCTCACCCAGCTGATCTCCTTGTCTTCACCAACCAGCCAAGCCTCCACCTTCTCCCTCAGATCTAAGCCAGCCGACCAGCCTCCACGTCTCCCGCAATCGCCAGCGGCCAGTCCCCTCCCTCCTAATTTTTCAGCGCCGGCCAATCCCCACCGAAATCGAACCAACCTGCAGCACTCGATCTCCCTCATCCCCGAGCCCTTCCTCGCTCGATCTCGATCAGGAGGGTCCCGAGCATCTCCTCCACCGCCCTGCCATCTTCCTGGAAGCCGCAGCGCTCGAGCGCTCCTCCTCCTCGGGAACCACAGCTCCGGCGAACCTCGCCGCCGGCGACCACCTCCCGCAGGCCCGTGCTGCCTCCTTCCTCCCTGCGCCCCTTCTCTTCCTTCCCTTTTCTCTAAGCGCCATCGCTTCCTCGTGTGTTCTTCGCACAGGAGCTCCACCCCGGCCATGGACACTCCTGCTTCCCCAGTCGACCCTGCCGACTTGAACCCCGCCGAATCAAATGCATGTTCGTCCCGCGCCCAACGCCCTCTCAAGCCTCGACCTCATCCTCGCTGGACCTCCACCAGCACCTCCAGGTCGCGCCCGCCGGCGACCTCGACTCAGGCCGCCCCTTTGCTGCCCGCTGCCCTTTCCCCTTCCCTCTCTTTCTCCCTGTCATCTTATGTTCTCTCTCTGTCAGCTTCACTGGAGACCGACACAGACGCCATGGATGCTGCCGCCCCGTGCTCCGTCTCTGCACCTGGAACGAGATGAGATAGACCAGATCTGGTGCCTCCTGCTCGGATCCGTGCCCCCACGACCTCGCCGCAGCTCTGCGTCGCCGCAAGTCCCTATCGTCGCCCCTGCAAGGATAATTGGGCAACATTATTTAAGCCGCCACAAATGTTAGCAACAGTTCAAAAGTTTTAAAGACCTAAGAAGGTGCCAAGGGTCAAAGGTCAAGTGGGATGCGTTTAAATCGGATATTTGGATAGTTATGTTAAAGGCATTTAACATAAGAAGTGTTCCGGGTGATAAAAAACAGGTTTCATAAGTTACACCTATTATTTTGGATCAAATGGTCGTCCTGAAAAGAAAAATTTCTAGACCTAAAAACAAGTGCAAAGAAGTTCATGCACTCGAAAGAAGCTTCTGAACAAAGGAAAAGGGATCTGTTTGCATATAAAATGTGAGTGAAACAGCTAACGCAGCAGTTCTATACCATCTGACGATCAGAAAAGGGCGTCGGGGGTGAGATCTATCAAGGGTTCGTAGCGGGCGGCGATAACACCGACGAACTCGACGAAAACTGTAATGCAGATCTAAGACATGAAAGGGACTTACAGATGCAGGGCTGCGGCAGAGGTGCGTCGCGTTTCTCTGATCAGATTCAGGGTGATGCAGCGGCCTGAGTTGATGAAGACGAGGAACTCGGCGGCGGCGGCAACAACGGAGCTCGAGCGACAGGGAGAGAGCGAGCGGAGGAAGACGACTGAAAAGGTGAAAATGAAAACCTAGGTCACGCCTATTTATAAGGAGAGAATAACTGAGACAGCACGGGAAACGAGGAGATAAGAATTACTATCCAGCGGCCCCGACGCCTCGATTCTCGGAACGGGCAATAAAGACAAAGATCCATTGGGCCGATTCGGCGGGATAAAAGGAAAGATGACGTCATGACGGGTTAACACGGATCCAAAGAGTGACGTCACGCCGGGTTAAAGAAAGTCTTTTTGCGCAGTCCGAAGACTAAAGATTTATGTTTTAAGTTATTTTAAGATTAACATGAACAGGTTCAAATCAATCTGGGGCCTAATGTTGGGGATATAACTATTTGTGTAAGCCACCCAGGAGGGGCCGGGTTACGTAAAGAGTTACCAGACAGAAGCCCAAGTCCAAGCATGAAGATGGCGTCTCAACAAGGGGCATAAGGCCCACAGGCGACTTAAGGCCCATTGTAGTAAACCGCCATAATGGCATGACTTGTATCATAAGGTAGACTTGACTAGTCACCGAGCCGAACACTGTTTATGAGCCGGCCGGGACTCTGTAAGCCGCAGGGCGTCAACCCGTGTATATAAGGGGACGACCCGCCGGCCGCTTAGGGCAAGAGACAACCAATCGAGAACCGGGCATAGCGTGTTCCGCTCCCTGGTTATCGAAACCTCAAGCAATACCAACCCAACTAGACGTAGGCCTTACCTTCACCGTAAGGGACCGAACTAGTATAAACCTCTCGTGTCCTTTGTCCCGATTAACCCCTTTAAGCTTCCTAGTTGCGATGGCTCCACGATTAAGTCCTTGCAATAGGACATCTACCGTGACAATTCCACGACACTAACCTTGGGTTTTGTCGATGATGACTTCATGTAGGTGTTGAAGATGTGGATGCTCAACGTTGATGTAGATCCTTTTTGGAGCAATCCTTTGGAGTGAGTTCCACTTTCAATACCTACATGGGTTAGTCCCACAAGGAACAAACAAGTATATCCATAGACATAGAGTGATGCACACACAAAATGATGTCCATGAAATCATTAGGTTACCTTGTCCCTTGCCTTACCAACATGAGGGTTTGTGACTCCTTGAACTAGTGCAAGATATGGAAGTTGATTGCACTTGTCCTTGCCATAATGATATGAGTGAAATATGTTGGCGGAGTCACCCTCAAGAACTCTCTAGTTCTTCTTCTTCGGGATCCACATCATCTTGATGGGA
>LR880967.1:105687285-105711276 GCA_904067115.1 Aegilops sharonensis | reverse complement strand
TAACTACGCTGCGCTCCACGGTGGATAGGGACGATGTGATACTCGATAAGAGGTCCAAGTCCACCTCTTTTAAACCAGCAGACGAAATAGTCAAATTTCAGGTCCATCCAACGGACCCCACAAAGACGGCCTCCATTGGGGCACAATTAAGTCCTGATGTCGAAGCCGCACTACGAGAATTCCTTCGGGAAAATTGGGACATTTTTGCCTGGCACCCTTCAGACATGCCAGGAATCCCACGCAGGCTGGCAGAGCACAGCCTAAATATCCTAAAAGGATTCAAGCCAGTCAAACAAGCTCTTCGGCGATTTTCCGAACCCAAAAGACAGGCAATGGGAGAGGAGCTAGCAAAACTCTTAGAAGCCGGATTCATCAGAGATATAAAACATCCGGACTGGCTAGCCAATCTAGTAATGGTACCAAAAAAGGACAAATCCTGGCGCCTTTAAAGACCTTAACAAGGCCTGTCCAAAGGACCCTTTCCCCCTCCCTCGCATCGACCAAATCATCGATGCTACCGCAGGGCACGATTCATTATGCTTCCTCCACGCATACTCCGGATACCATCAAATCAAGATGGCGGAGAAAGATCAGGCCGCAACAGCATTCATTACTCCATATGAGCCATTCTGCTTCAACACAATGCCCTTCGGACTCAAAAAAACGCCGGCGCAACATATCAGCGCATGATTCAAACATGTCTGGCTACCCAGATAGGCAAAACAGTAGAGGCATACGTAGACGATGTGGTCGTCAAGACCAAACACGTCGGAACTCTAGTAGAAGACTTGAGGGTGACATTCGACAACCTCCGAGCATATGACATTAAGCTCAATCTGGAAAAATGCGTCTTCGGCGTACCAGCCGGAAAGCTCTTGGGCTTCATCGTATCCGGTAGAGGAATTGAAGCAAACCCGGCCAAAATCCGAGCTCTGTCACAATTGGATATTCCAAAAGACCTCAAGCAGATACGAAAACTAACCGGATGCGTAGCGGCCTTAAGTTGCTTCATCTCCCGTTTGGGAGAAAAGGATCTGCCCCTCTACCGCCTCCTCCGGCGCACCGAACATTTCGAATGGACGGATGCTGCCACAGCCGAACTCGAAGAAATAAAGGCCATACTGGCAACAAATCCGGTTCTGGCCGCGCCCAACCTGGGCGAACCTATGTTATTATATATCACAGCAACACATCAAGTTGTCAGCGCGGTACTCGTCGTTGAACGAGAAACAGAAGGGCACAGATTCCCTCTTCAAAAACCAGTGTACTACGTATCCACTGTTCTAACTCCATGCAAATCCCGGAACCCACATTATCAAAATATAGCGTATGCGGTGTTCATGGCATCCCGGAAGCTGCGACACTACTTTCAAGAGTGTTCAATAACGGTGGCCTCCGAAGTTCCTCTCAACGATATTATAAACAATCGCGATGCAATGGGCAGGATTGCAAAATGGGCTATCGAGCTCTTACCATTTAACATAACCTACAAACCACAGCGAGCTATAAAATCGCAGGTTCTGGCTGACTTCGTCGTCGAATGGACCGAAGCCGAACTCCCTAAAGAGTACGGCGCGTACTCAAACTGGATCATGCATTTCGACGGATCCAAATTGTTGGCTGGCTTGGGGGCTGGCGTCATCCTAACGTCCCCAACTGGAGACACAATCCAATACATACTTCAAATAATGTACATGGACTCCAACAACGTAGCCGAATACGAGGCCCTTCTACATGGCCTCCGGATGGCAATCTCCATGGGCATTCAACGCCTAGAGGTGCGCGGGGATTCAAACCTCGCAATATCCCAAGTAAATGGAGACTTTGACGCCAAAGATCCAAAAATGGCAGCTTACCGCAACGCCGTCCTAAAAATGTCAGCTCGGTTCGAAGGACTCGAATTCCACCATGTAGCCTGGGATAATAACCAGGCAACAGACGTGTTAGCACGCATCGGCGCGAAACGAGACACCGTCCCTCCAAACATCTTCCTGGAACGGCTCTTTAAGCCATCCGTATTATGGGAAGAGGAGTCCGGAAATAAAAATCCGGAGCCAGCTGCATCTCCTAACTCAGACCATTCTGACACAATCCGGAGCCAATGAAATAACACCTTCAGCTCACGAAATGATGGCAGTAATTGCCCCGTGGACAGAACCATTCCTAGCCTACTTAATGCGGCAGGAACTTCCCGAAGACCAAAATGAGGCCCGTTGCATAGTTCGGCGATCTAAAGCCTACAAGGTCCATGAGGGAGAACTTTATAAGAAAAGCACAACCGGAGTCCTTCAAAGGTGTATCTCCGAAGAGGAAGGGCGAAATCTCCTGGCTGAAATTCACGCCGGACTCGGCGGGCACCACGCTGCAGCCTGGGCCCTTGTAGGCAAGGCCTTCCGTACAGGATTTTATTGGCCGACAGCCCGGGCAGATGCTCAAGACTTAGTCCAACGATGCGTCGGTTGCCAGCTCTTTGCTAATCAGAGCCACATGCCACCCACCGCCCTCAAAACTATACCCATTACCTGGCCGTTCGCGGTCTGGGGGCTTGACATGGTTGGACCCCTTAAAGGGGGAACCCACAAGCACAAATACTTATTGGTCATGGTGGACAAATTCACCAAATGGATTGAGGCCAAGCCGGTTAAAATGGCAGAATCCGGACCGGCGATAGACTTCATATCCGGGGTAGTACACCGTTTTGGCGTCCCCCACAGCATCATCACTGATAACGGCACGAACTTCACGGCCGACGAGGTTAAACTCTGGTGCAAAAACATGGGAATCAAGCTCGATTACGCTTCAGTCTATCACCCCAAACTAACGGTCAAGTCGAGCGAGCAAATGGTCTAATCATGAGCGGCATCAAACCCAGACTAGTGCGGTCCCTCAAGGAATCTAACACGCACTAGGTAGAGGAGCTCGACTCCGTACTCTGGGGGCTGCGGACCACGCCAAACCGAACTACTGGATTCACACCATTTTTCATGGTATACGGCGCAGAGGCAGTTCTGCCCTGCGATATAATTCATGACTCACCTCGTGTGCGCATGTACGAAGAAAGAGAAGCCGAGTTGGATCGGCAGGACAGTCTGGACGCCTTAGAGGAGGAGCGGGACGTGGCAAAGGCTCGTTCCGCATTTTATCAGCACCAGGCTCGAAGATATCAAAGCAGAGAAGTACGGGCCAAAACTTACAATGTTGGCAAACTTGTTCTACGCCTGCCGGACAAGAAAAAGGACAAACTTAAGACCAAGTGGGAAGGTCCCTTCATCATCGACCAAGTCCTGATCGGCGGAGCATACCGTCTACGTAACGCATCTGACAACCGACTCCAGCCGAACCCATGGAACGCAGCCCGTCTCCGAAGATTCTACGCCTAACGCCGGACTCCGAGTTCGTCTCACTCCCCCGTCCACCTTTTTATATATTTTACTGTCTCTCGTCCTCCTCCTTCTTCCCACTTTTTTTTCAATACCTTTTATGGGCTGATTTGCGCTTTGTTCGCACACACTTGATGTGCTCCTGGCACTCATTATACCTGGGGGCTTCTTTAACGGAAGCTTATTCATACGGGCTTCATGCCCAATACATGTGTCATACTTCCGCATGTACCTTTTATTCACCATTGTATGCATCGATATGACTTAAGTTTTGGCCAAGCTGGGTTGCCTGGCTCCTATGCTTACCCCTACGTTCCCGATTGTTCGGCTAGGAGGTAAAGGGAGCACCTCTGCGATTGTTACTGCCGGGTCAGCCGGATGTGTACCTCAGATTGGGTGAAGCCGAAAGCTAGCGTTCTTAAGAGAATATTCGGTCGGTGACTTGAAAGATGATTTATTACTTACTTATTTATCTGCCCCCAAATGATTTTTCTGCTATTTTCGCAGTCCGGCATTGCACTTTAGGGCATGCCTCCCAGGGAAAGGAACCCTTAACGGAACTATTCTCCCTGGAAGATGTTTCTTACTAACCATGTAATATAACATAACTAGTTGGGCACTTGTCTGATAAAGCAATTATGACCCAGACGCCTTGTCTCCATGCATGCCCCAGTTCTTTTATAACCGTAAGGGTATTCGGACACACTCCGGACTGTTGGGTCCTGAGGTTGAAGCGAAATGGTCCGCAAAAACAAACTATCTACAATCCGGCTAGAAGGCATTTTACATGTCATTTCAAATTACATTGTCAAACCGACTGATTGTACTCCTCCTCAATCCCATCTAACAGGCTGTCTAATTCACAGTCCTGTTGGGAATATTTCGCGGCCAGTTCTACTTGGCCGTACATCAAGCTCACAGGGATCTCCTTCCCATCAGGCCCCGCAGGTCCGACCTCGGCCATGTGGTTTGGGTCAGCCTTCGGGTAACGCGTCTTCACCATGGCCCAGGCCTCCCTGGGGCCCTGACGGCAGGCTGATATCTTCCACAAATGGAGGCGTCGCCGTGCTCCCTGAAGCTTCTCAGCAAGCTCACCAAGGCCCTCGGGTAGGGAGATGGATGGCCATAAAGCATGAACGACGCCACTCATCGCCTGCCGAACACGTTCGAGCAATTGCACCAGCTCGGGAAGTTGGTCACCCGTTGACCCAGGCATTTACTCCGCAGGGCGACCTGTGAGCACACCTAAAGACATATTTCTGTCAATCGACTTCCTCGCGAATTCTTCTTTTCAAAGGAATTTGTTCAAGCACTTACTATAAATGCCGCGACGAAGCCGCTGATTCTCCTTCACGGAGCCAGACAGCTGGGCCCGAACACCTTTCAGCTCTTCTCCTCGCTGGGTGTGGGCATCTTGGAGCTTGTTTCTCTCCTGCTGCACCTTCATAAGCACCCTCTCGCCGGCCTTTAGCTGACGCAGTAGCTGTTGCTTGTCCGGATCTAGTCCGGCGCCCTCTCCAATATTATTGTTAGATTCACGCCGCACTTTGTTAAATAATTTTATTTTCAAAGTACGTCTTACCAGCGGGGGTCTCTGTGGCTCCCCCTGTGGCGGCCAGTGCGGCCTCAAGTTAGGCCTTGCACTCTTGGAGCTCCTGGGACAGATGGGTATTCTTCTCCGTAAGATCCTGCAAAATAATTGATCCTTAAATCAGTTATTTCAACTATTTTTAGTCTCGGGGGCTACTGGCCTATATAACTGTTAAAATTACTTACCCGTATGTCTTTCACATACTTCTTCGTGGCTCTGGTTAACCCATCTTGAGCGGCACGGAGGAGCGCGTTCCCCGCATCAAAGGCATTTAACGCCTCCGGGGAGAAACACGCGTCACGAAGAACTGTCCGGCGACGCCTGTGATTCATGGCGCTCTCCACCTCAGACCGGGTGGCGGACAGCCTGTCGGCATCCTCCGTCGGAGGAGCGTCCGGCTCATGCCTTGTATTCGCCTCCCTTCCCGGACCATGCGTTGGAGCATGGCTGGCGGAGGCTCGATTGGCAACCTCTCCGGACACTGTCCGGCGAGCGCTCTTTCTGGAAAAGTTATGAGCATTAATATACCTCCTGGGGATCCTTCCCTTAAAAATAGCGGTGCTCCGTACCGTTGCGGCGACGTTTCGGTTCGCGTCGCACTCCTCTTCCGCCCGCTGGGCCGGACTGACCCTTGTTGGTCGGCCGCCGTGGGTTCGGCTTCCCGCCTTAAAGGCACGTCCTGCGATGCACCATCAGTATGAAATGGTCAGAATTGAGCGCGGATCAAATGATGGTGTCAAGACCTCGGTCGTAGTCACCTGGGAGGCTGGAGACAAACCGGGGTAGTCAGCCGTAATGGCGACTAGGGCATTGTCCATGCTAAGTTGGTGGAACAACCCGTCAGTCAGCTCCACCTTTATGTCCGGATCCTCTTCGGAGGTCGGATCAAGGGATCGTTCCGGATCCTCGGGCTGTGGAGTTAGGCTTCGTATGCCCTCCACGTCCCGGCGCAGCTCCTGCGACGAAATCACAGAGTAAGATACTTGACTTGAAAAGTATGGATCGGGTAGATGAACATCCGCTTACCCAGCTCCGAGGGTTATTCATAGAGAATCCATTCAACGGATTCGTGCGGAGGAAGTCCTCCTCCTCTCCCTTGTACAAGCCGGACAGGATCTTTGCCAGATCGGCTGCCGAGCCTGGCCCTTTGCGGCCATGACGGGTGGCGTCATCTTCCCCGTTGAAATCCCACATAGGGTGGCCCCTATATTGGAGTGGCTGCACCCCTCGCATAATGCACGTGGCCATGACTCCAATCATGGTCAATCCGGAGTGGGCCAGTAACCTAATCCGGACCATCAGATAATGGACGCTCCTATCATCTTCCCGTTGAGGGCTCCACGGGCGCCAACTCAGGCGTTTCTTCAAGGGAGCATTTCTGAACTCCAGGAGGCCGATCCGAACTGGATCCGGCAGAGGGGCTTCCTCCATGTAGAACCATTCCGAAGGCCAGTCTTCGGACGCCTTCTTCGGGGTGCCGGATAGATATCCGGTCCCGGCGATGCGCCATATTTTGGCTCCGCCCACTTGATATATCGACCCCTCGTGAGAACGGGGTACGAGACAAAACAATCTCTTCCACAGTGCAAAATGGGGCTCGATGCCCAAGAACAGCTCGCAAAGAGCTACGAAGCCCGCGATGTGCAAAATGGAGGCGGGCGTGAGGTGGTAAAGCTGGAGTCCGTAGAACTCCAGGAGCCCCCGGAGAAACGGATGTATGGGAAATCCGAGTCCCCTTATTAGATAGGGGACAAAGCATACCCGCTCCCCTTTGGAAGGGTTGGGGACGCTCTCCGCCTGCTTTCCACCCTTGTAGGTGGCTAGTCCGGCTCGAACCGGAACCATGAAAGCTGGGGGAAGATATCCCTCGGTTTGGAGTGCCACTAGCTCGCTGTGTGGAACTGAGCATCTCCCCCAATCTCCTGGCTTAGGGATGGGTGCGCGAGAGGAGGAGCCGCGTCGGCTATCCATGATAGAATGGATTTTTGTCAGAGGCGCTTCGATGAGAACTTGCAGATGGAGGATGGTGTGAGCTGGATCTAGATCCTCGCCTCTCTTATAGGCGGCTCGTTCGCACGGCTAGGGGGTAAAATGTAAAAATACCCCAGCCTTTCGCATTCGTACGACACGTGGAAGAAGGCCATTATTGGGCGTAGAAGCCAAGGAGCGCAACATTTATAAAGAAGCCGGACACTATTCGACGGGAACATGAAGATTGAAGGAGAACCCGCCTTGCAACGCCGAAGACAATATACGCGCCGGACTCGTCGTCGCTGAAGCCCGGTTCGGGGGCTACTGAGGGAGTTCCGGACTAGGGGGTGTCCGGATAGCCGAACTATCATCATCGGCCGGACTCCAAGACTTTGAAGATAGAAGATTGAAGACTTCGTCCCGTGTCCGGATGGGACTTTCCTTGGCATGGAAGGCAAGCTTGGCGATACGGATATGTAGATCTCCTACCTTTGTAACCGACTCTATGTAACCCTAGCCCTCTCCGGTGTCTATATAAACCGGATGGCTTTAGTCCATAGGACGAACAACAATCATACCATACGCTAGCTTCTAGGGTTTAGCCTTTTTGATCTCGTGGTAGATCCACTCTTGTAACACACATCATCAATATTAATCAAGCAGGACGTAGGGTTTTACCTCCATCAAGAGGGCCCGAACCTGGGTAAAACATCGTGTCCCTTGTCTCCTGTTACCATCCTCCTTGACGCACAGTTCGGGACCCCCTACCCGAGATCCGCCGGTTTTGACACCGACATGGAGCTTCTTTCTTTGCTTCTAATCTTGTAGAATTTGTTAAAGTTCTTTACCATTAAGCTCAATTCTTCATTGAAGGTGTGATTCTCACTTGATGATGTGGGGGCTTCACTTGAGGCTTTGTAAGCACCACTTGACTTGTTGTGAAGTTCCTCCTTATCCTTAAGTGACATCTCATGAGCAACAATCCTTCCAATGACTTCCGTTGGCTTGAGATCTTTGTAGTTTGGCATCATTTGGATAAATGTGCACACGGTATCATACTTTCTATCCAATGCTCTTAGGATCTTCTTGATGATGAATCTGTCGGTCATCTCTTCACTACCTAAGCCGGCAATCTCATTTGTGATAAGTGCAAGCCTAGAGTACATTTCAGCGACACCTTCACCATCCTTCATTTTGAGCTTGTCAAGCTGACTTTGGAGCACATCCAACTTGGATTCCTTGACGGATTCGGTACCTTCATGCATATCAATCAAAGTATCCCAAATTTCCTTTGCATTCTCAAGACGGCTGATTTTGTTGAATTCTTCGGGGCACAATCCGTTGAAGATGATATCACAAGCTTGAGCGTTGTATTGCAACATCTTCAATTCTTCCGCTTAGCTTCACGGTTCGGCTCTCTCCCATCAAAGAATTCACCTTGCAAGCCAATACAAATAATTGCCCAAACGGCGGGGTTATGTCCAAGAATATGCATTTTTCATCTTATGCTTCCAACTAGCAAAATTAGTACCATCAAAGTAAGGACCTCTACGGTGATAATTTCCCTCGCTAGACGCCATACTCTCCTAGGTTGTGAAACCAAGGCTATGACCACCAGAAGCTATGGAAATCAAAGCAAATGGAAACCAAAGCTCTGATACCACTTGTAGGACCTTGAAGTATGTCTAGAGGGGGGTGATTAGACTACTTGACCAATTAAAAACTTAGCCTTTTCCCAGTTTTAGAGTTTGGCGGATTTTAGCTATCTTAGGATAAGTCAAGCAATCATTACACAATTCAAGCAAGCATGCAAAGAGTATATTGGCAGCGGAAATTAAAGCATGCAACTTGCAAGAAAGTAAAGGGAAGGGTTTGGAGGATTCAAACACAATTGGAGACACGGATGTTTTTGGCGTGGTTCCGATAGGTGGTGCTATCGTACCTCCACGTTGATGGAGACTTCAACCCACGAAGGGTAACGGTTGCGCGAGTCCACGGAGGGCTCCACCCACGAAGGGTCCACGAAGTAGCAACCTTGTCTATCCCACCATGGACGTCGCCCACGAAGGACTAGCCTCACTAGCGGTAGATCTTCATGAAGTAGGCGATCTCCTTGCCCTTACAAACTCCTTGGTTCAACTCCACAATCTTGTCGGAGGCTCCCAAGTGACACCTAGCCAATCTAGGAGACACCACTCTCCAAGAAGTAACAAATGGTGTGTTGATGATGAACTCCTTGCTCTTGTGCTTCAAATGATAGTCTCCCCAACACTCAACTCTCTCTCATAGGATTTGGATCTGGTGGAAAGAAGATTTGAGTGGAAAGCAACTTGGGGAAGGCTAGAGATCAAGATTCATATGGTAGGAATGGAATATCTTGGTCTCAACACATGAGTAGGTTGTTCTCTCTCAGAAATGGTAAGTTGGAAGTGTAGATTTGTTCTGATGGCTCTCTCCACGAATGAAGAGGAGGTGGAGGGGTATATATAGCCTCCACACAAAATCTAACCGTTACACACAGTTTACCAATCTCGGTGGGACCGAATCAACAAACTCGGTCAGACCGATTTTAGTAAACCTAGTGACCGTTAGGGTTTTCGGTGGGACTGACTTGCATCTCGGTAGGACCATATGGTTAGGGTTAGGGCATAACGTAATCTCGGTGAGACCGATTACACAAACTCAGTGAGACCGATTTTGGCAATTAGCTAACCAGAGAGTTGGTCAGGTAAACTCGATGGGACCGATTCGCTCTTTCGGTGAGACCGAAACATTACGAAAGGGAAACAGAAAGTTTACATTGCAATCTCGGTGGGACCGATCCGCTCTTTCGGTGATACCGAAAAGTTACGAAAAGGAAACGGAGAGATTACAATCCCATCTCGGTAAGACCGAGATCCCTATCGGTAGAACCGATTTGCCTAGGGTTTGTGGCACTGGCTATGACATTTGGAATCGGTGGTGCCGGATAGGAAGAATCTGTGAGACCGATTTTGGCTTTAGGTTTAGGTCATATGTGGATGTGATAAAAGTAGCTGAGGGTTTTGGAGCATATCACTAAGCACATGAAGCAAGAGGCTCATTAAGCAACACCTCATCCCTCCTTGATAGTATTGGCTTTTCCTATAGACTCAATCTGATCTTGAATCACTAAAATATACAATGAAGAGTCTTGAGCTTTTGAGCTTGAGACAATCCTTTGTCATTAGCATTTTGAGGGATCCACTTTCATCATCCATGCCATGCCATTCATTGAGCTTTCCTGAAATGTTCACCTAGGAATAACATTAGCTCAATGAGCTATATGTTGTTATGAATTACCAAAACCACCTAGGGATATTTGCACTTTCAAAGAGGCCTGTAGTTTGGTGTTTTTGAGGGATGAAAATGATAAGGTAAAATGGACGTTGACAATAAAAGGGATCTATACTGTAAAGTCTTTCTATAGACACTTGATAGAAAACGGGATCAAGTACCTGTACTTATATATGTGGAAACTTAAGATGCCACCTAGAGTTAAAGTCTTTATGTGGCTAACTCTTAGGAACAACATTCTCATTAAAGATAATTTGCTTCGTAGAGGGTGGAGAGGAGATAAGAAATTCCCTTTCTGTGGACGTGAGGAAAATATAAATCATCTATTCATATCCTGTTCAGTAGCTAGGTTACTGTGGAATATCCTAAAATGTGCTTTCAATTTAACTGATACACCAGACGACTTAGATCTGGTGATGAGAATTTGGGCTAAGACTTTTGGAAAGGAAGAGAGGGGCTTAGTCCTGATAGGAATTTCGGCTATTTGTTGGACTATTTGGAAATTGAGAAATAGTGTTGTTTTTGGTAATAACAGGGTTCATGACCCCTGTGTGTCTGTTATTTTGCTTCTTAAAAACTAACATGATTGGAACATTTTGCAGAAAAACCCCGCAAGAAGTAGTATGATGGAGGCAGGAGTGAAGCAAGTTGGTGAAGTTGCTGAGGAAGTGTTCAGAGCAGTGCATGGGTGGTGCCTGGAGACTAGAAGAATTATGGGATGAACAAAAAAGCTTCAAGTCTTCTGAAAGGATCGATATAGTTGACTAGAGGGGGGGGTGAATAGGCAACTAACAATTTTTAGCTTTTCTTTACCAATTTAAACTTTACATCAAAGTAGGTTGTCTAGATATGCAACTAGGTGGGCAACCTATATGATGCGATAACAACAAGCACACAAGCAAGCAAGAGATGCAACACAATATAAGCTTGCACAAGTAAAGGTGAGAGATAACTAAAAGTGGAACCGATGGAGGCGGGGATGTGTTACCGAAGTTACTTCCTTTTTAAGGTAAGTACGTCTCCGTTACAGCGGTGTGGAGGCACAATGCTCCCCAAGAAGCCACTAGGGCCACCGTATTCTCCTCACGCCCTCACACAATGCGAGATGCCGTGATTCCACTATTGGTGCCCTTGGAGGCGGCGAACGAACCTTTACAAACAATGTTGGGGCAATCTCCACAATTTAATTGGAGGCTCCGAACGACACCACGAAGCTTCACCACAATGGACTATGGCTCCGCGGTGACCTCAACCGTCTAGGGTGCTCAAACACCCAAGAGTAACAAGATCCGCTAGGGATTAGTGGGGGGAATACAATTTCTCTTGGTGCAAGTGTAGATCGGGGCCTTCTCAACCAATCCCGAGCAAGTCAACAAGTTTGATTGGCTAAGGAGAGAGATCGGGCGAAAATGGAGCTTGGAGCAACAATGGAGGTTCTGGGGGAAGAGGTGAGTCAACTTTGGAGAAGAAGACCTCCTTTTATAGAGGGGGGAACAATCCGACCGTTACCCCCCAAAATAGCCCCGCAAAGGATGGTACTACCGCAGGGGGCAGCGGTACTACCGCTGGCCCCAGCGGTACTACCGCTCCCCCTCGCGGAACTGCCGTGCAGCCTGGCACGGCTAGCAGATGGGCAGAAATCAGACCCAATGCGGTACTACCGTGGTGGTACACTACTAGGGAAAAGCCTATACACATAATCTTACCAGCAGCGTGCTTTAAAATAAGGCGCTACTGCTAACTAGCAGTAGCGCGTGCGCACAAAACTCGTTGCTGAAATAAATGTATCAGTAGCGCGCCCGATCTAAGATGCGCTACTTCTATAATTGCCACGCCACCGCCACGAGGCTAGTTCTAGCAGCAGCGCGTTAATATGAAGAGCGCTACTGCTACGGATCATAGCAGTAGCGCATTTGCACAATAACCGCTACTGCTAAGTTTACTAAAAAATTTAGTCCCACCTCGCTCCGTGAAGAGAGTTTGTACCACCTTAAATATGTTATTTCTCAAACTTTCACAAGCACTTGGTCTTCATTGAACTCTATGTGTAGAATTTGTGGCTGCAGTATGAGTCTTCACCAGTTCCTAAACCGGTGAGGACTCATATTGACAAATCATATTGTACACAAAAAGATCATTGATGATCAATGTATTTTTGTTGTATATTTTTACATGCTGACACATAGCAGTAGCGCGTTCTTTGTGAAAGGCGCTACTGCTAGGTCGTTTAGCAGTAGTGCCTTTTGCTATAGCGCGCTACTGCTAAGCCATTCCATCTCCCCCCTCTCCTCTATCCGATACACTCACACTCACACTCACACTCACTCGATCTCCCCCCACGCCAGTCCTCCCCCGTCGCCCTCCTCCGATATCCGCCGCTGTCACCTCCGCCTCCTCGCTCTGTCTTCCTCCTCCGTCCTACTCTCTTCTCCCTCCTCGAGTTGCCCCTCCTTCTCCCTCCTCCCTCCTCCATCCACAACCCCTCCTCCCTGCTACATTTTGATTTAGTAGGCTAGTTGATTTAGTAGGTTAGTTGATTTAGAACATTTTGATTTAGTTGATTTAGTAGGTTAGTTGATTTAGAACATTTTGATTTAGTTGATTTAGAACATTTTGATTTAGTTGATTTAGTAGGCTAGTTGATTTAGTTGATTTAGAACATTTTGATTTAGTTGATTTAGTACATGGATGGGTAGATGCTTTTTTTGTAATAAGTTATTTTTTGGCAAAATGTAGGTGCCAATTTAGTTAAATTTGCCACTTGTTTTTTAATCAATTATCTTAGGTAATAGGGGCCAAATGAGATGAAATGTCTTGGTAGGTGGTACCCTTATTTGGTAGATATTTGTGAAAAAAAAATTCGGCAATAGATGCCACCGAAATGCTTTGTCCATAAAATTGCTTCTTGCGGAAGAACCAAAAATATCACATGCTACTGTTTTTCTTTCCTGTGAAGTGAATCGTTAATCCTTTGCTCATATTGCTTTAGGAAAATGGCGCCACCACCACCACCACTATGTCGACTGTGCAAGTCAAGGTGCGCCAGCAGCCTTGCAACTGGCAAGTTGTTCGGCATCTACTTCCAGCCGAGTTTTCCTCATGCGGCGGTAAGAAATTAGATGAAATGTAACAACTATTATATTTTTAGTGTTGGCATTACTGCATTGTGTCATTTTTCTTTTTTTACACAGATCGTCCCATGCAATGTGAGGTTGAAATTCAACAAGCTGACAGGAGACACTGTGACATTTGAGGCTCCTGGGGGGGCGTACACTATGGAGGTCGAGAAAGGATGCAATATGTCGTAGATTGGAGGGGATGGATGGGCCCGTTTCCTTGCCCGCATGCGTATTACTGGTGGTGAGTTGATCAGCTTCTCCTTCAGAACAGAAAGACCCAAGCTGGCTATCATTTATCTCAACCTGGTGGAAGATGATGAAGATGACGAAGATGATGAAGATAATGAGGACCCACTCGATGAAGATGATGAGAACCCACTTCATGAAGCCATCGTAGCTCAAAGAATGAGGTTGAGCGAGGAGGAGATGTGCAACATATGGGACATAATTCCGCCACGTGATGACTTTGTCTGGGTGCCATTCGTGACCCGCCTGACAAGTATCATGGTCGATCTTCATGAAATGGTATGTTATATGTACTAACTGTAGTAATTTGATGATATATATATATGCTTTATTGTTATACTTACAAATGCAAATTATCCGATTATATGCTTAGTGAATCCGATGATATGCTTAGTGTAGAGTCCAATGATATGCTTTGTGGAATCTAGTCAATGATATGCTTTAGTGTAGAATCTGATCACATTCTTATTAGTGTAGAATCCAATGAACTATTAATAGTGTAGATAATCCATATATACTTATTAGTAGAATTCATGATTAGTTAGTACAAATGCGTAGTACTGTGTCTTTTGGTAGTGTAGAAATCTAGACTTAATAGAAATATATTTGCAGGAGTATGTGCGAGGCTATTTATTAATTGATATGTTTTTCTTATTCAGAAATTGCCAAAGAACCTATCTATGAGTTGTGGTATTGAGCCTGATGAAGAAGGCTCAGCTGGACTACGCCTTATTGCAAGGGGCTCCGTCACCACCTATACTTACCGCATGGACACAGACGGTCGCACACACTTAAACTCAGTTGGGTGGAAGAGATTCCTCGTTGGCAAGAATCTTCGTGTTGGACAGGCCATCCTAATTACTATCAGGAACACCCACTGCCCAGGCTTGAGGATGATGATCGTTGTCGATATCATCTAGAACTACATATGTGTGTGTGGCTATATCATCTAGAACTACATATGATGATCGTCGTCGATATCATGTAGAACTACATATGATGATCATCGTCGATATCATCTAGAACTACATAGGATGATCACCTTGTACTGCTTGAGGATGCATGTTGAGTATATATGAAATTGTTATCTAGTACTCCCTCCGTTCCAAATAACTCATCGTGGTTTTAGTTCAAATTTGAACTAAAACCACGACGATTAATTTGGAACCGAGGGAGTACTACCTAGTACCTATAATGCTTTATGAAATTGATATCTAGTAGTACCTAGTATCTGGAAATTGCAGTTTATTGAAGCTGAAACGGGGTAGGAAGCAGGGGGAAATGATGGAAGATATAGCAGTAGCGCGGGGCCAGGAAATCGCTGATAATCCCCAAGTGCAGGGAATTATTGTAGCAATTCCCAAAGGTGGAAGTGATAAGTATGGAGTGTCGAACCCACAAGGAGCTAAAGGTAAGATCAATATTCTCTCAAGCCCTATCTGCCACTGATACGACTCTACGTGCACCGAACGTTTGCTTCCAACTAGAAACAAGAAATAAAACTGTGGTGTGTGTATAAAGAGGATAACTTTGCATGATATCGGAGAGCTAAAATATGAAAGTAGGTGTTGTTATCATAAAGTTAGAATATATTACTAAATCTATAATACTATAATAGTTCATCCCCACTAACCTATTTCTCTTGACATGCAGCCTATCCACCTCATCTAAACATGCAGCCATCCATGTCAGCGCTCATGCCACATCAGCATGGTTTCTAAAATGCACATGCATGTACAACTCATTCAACTATGCACCCGAACAGCCGAACTCCGTAGAAAAAAGGGCACGCATGTTGATCTCCCTCAAACCTGAGACCCCCGCTGCGTGCCTCTCGATCTCCCACATATCTGAGACGCCCGCTGGCTGCGTGTCCAATTCCACTTCTTGTGCAGAAACCTGCTTCTCATTTTTTTAGGCAAACCTGCTTCTCATTTGGAGCCAGCTATAGAGCCCACATATGAACAATTGGCTGACCGACTCTTCACCTGTAGTGTTACAGCCAAGTTAATCTCTCCAATTAAGTCTCCCAAGATAATCTCTTCTTCTTCTACAGTCAAGAGTACTCATGTTCCTCTTTGTCTTCTCCATGAAATAACTGCAGGAGTAATGGATGGAGTTGATCTCCCCTATAATAAATGGAACAAACATCTCCTGCTGGTGTAGGTCTCAAGGAGGAGGCAGAGCCTCAAAGCTTCTTGAAGCAGACGACCCTCCACGGGAGACGCCGCCTCCAGTGCGCAGCCACCGCCCGTGGCGTTCCCTCCTTCCTACCTGGCTGTGCTCGGCAACTTCCCAAACACTTTTGTTCTCGTGTTCACCATGGCCTATCCCATCGAGGGTTTCACCACATGGTACGCCTCTTTCTCACACACCACCCGTCCTACCTCGGCGTCTACCGCCGGCTGGATCTGAACTCTCTGTCATGTGGTCTGTGTGCCCGTAGGTACCAAAGAACTCGTGGGACAGAAAGCATCTATTGGTGTCTGAGGATGTCGTCGTCGCACCCTGCCAGTGCCACCACGCTCGCATCGCCGATCGACCTACAACAAGGCTTCAACAGCTCCTACCTCCGTTAATGTCATCTTTGCCACTGTGGTATGTTTTGATATTGGGCCAGGGTTGTCCTCAGACAGTTGTGTTCAATTCTAGGACCACTTTGGCAATATTACAGATGGCAAGAAACTGCTAAGACCTCTGATTACATAGAGGATAATAGATGTGTTTGATGCCAAAGTGTAGCCATGGTGATGATATTGTTTGTCTGTGAAGATGTACTAGTCCGACATTGCCCGTCGGCAGGTAAAAACCCCATTATCTTAGTCCCCAGTTATTTCTGAAATTAAGCTCGCCGTGCTATTTATTTTTCTCATACAAGTTAATAGTGCTCGGAGAAATTTGGAGTTCCCATCTTCTGTTGGTACCGATGTCAAACCCTCACGGCATTTTGTTTGTAATAGGCTGTTTCTAATTCAAATATGCTCCATTCCTAACCCTCATCTATTATCTTGCGACTTACCATGAGGTTATCCTATATGATTTGCTAAAAAAATTATTTTTATGACATGCCTTCTATATAATATGTTCATAGATAAATGAATGTCCGTATTATTTTCCATCTACAATACATGCTTATCGGTTGTTCTTCTATAGATTATTATTAGTAAACTGTGATATCTAATTTCCTACATCACAACAATGAAAAATAGATGGTTATGGTACATGGAGGGTTGCTCAGTTACAATGCATATCTCAGTTGGCTGCTCATATCTTGCTTGATGACAGGATGATTAGGTTTCGGTGATTTACCTGTATTGACATACGGCCATCGCATGTCCATTTTGTCCCGTGGTTAAAATTTGGCTAGATTTTTTGAACATTTGTGTACAGGTGAACAAATTTGGCCAACGAAGAGGACAAGATCAATGCTCTTACAAGTTGGAGTACAAGCCAACCTAACAACCAAGAAGAGAAATACCTGTACATTAGAGATAAATCTCTATATTTGGGTAAATGGTTTTGATCAACATTTTAATTAAATGTAAATATATATATTCCATTCAATCTATAACATGAAAATGTCAAGTGTAAATGTACAGAAAGTCCCGCAGCAACGCGCGGGGTATTGTCTAGTATTGTAAATAGCAAGTGTGGAATAATGGTGGATCGGTGTGTGGAATTGTCCTAGGCAATTGTTAACAAGATCGGTAGTCGTAATTGCAATTTCATATGAGGGAGAGGCATAAGCTAACATACTTTCTCTACTTGGATCATATGCACTTATGATTGGAACTCTAGCAAGCAATCTGCAACTACTAAAGATCATTAAGGTAAAACCCAACCATAGCATTAAAGCATCAAGTCCCCTTTATCCCATACGCAACAACCCCCTTACTCGGGTTTGTGTTTCAGTCACTCACGCAACCAACTATAAGCGAATCATGAACGTATTGCAACACCCTACAGCGGGAATCCCTCACGCTTGCGCGACACGGAGGGCACCATAGGACAGCACCAAAATAAAACACACAACTCGTACAAATCTAGACCATCAATCAACCTAAGGACAAAAGATATCTACTCAAAACATCATAGGATAGCAACACATCATTGGATCATAATATGTGGCATAAAGCACCATGTTCAAGTAGGGATTACAGCAGGGTGCGGGAGAGTGGACCGCGTAAAAGAGATGAGGATGGTGATGTTGATGAAGACAATCACCGCGGCGATGATTCCCCTCCTGATGGCACTCCGGTACCACCAAGAGAGAGGAGGAGAGGTTCTCCCCCTTGTGCTTCCTCCTCCATGTCTTTCCCCCTCTGGTCCTCGGCCTTCATGGCGATGATGGCCCCTCCGACATCCTTCTCCATGGCCTCCGGTGATGATGGCCCCCTCCGGCAGGGTGCCAGAGAGGGCCTAGATTGATTTCTCGTGGCTACAGAGGCTTGGGGCGGCGGAACTTCCAATCTAGGTTATTTCCCGAAGGTTTCTGTATTTATAGGAATTTTTGGCGTAGGTTTCATGTCAGGGGGGTCATCGGGCTGTCCACGAGATAGGGGGGCCAGCCCTAGGGGGGTGGGCGCGTCCCCCACCCTCGTGGGCAGCCCGGGACTCTTAGGGCGCGCCCCCACCCACGTGGGCAGCCCGGGACTCTTCTGGCCCAACTCCGATGCTCCGTGGTCTTCTTTTGGTCCATAAAAAATCATCAAAAATTGGCACGGCAATTGGACTCCGTTTGGTATTACTTTTCTGTAAAACTCAAAAACAAGGAGAAAACAGAAACTGGCACTGGGCTCTAGGTTAATAGGTTAGTCCCAAAAATCATATAAAATGGCATATAAATGTATATAAAACATCATAGATGGATAATATAATAGCATGAATACTTCATAAATTATAGATACGTTGGAGACGTATCAGCATCCCCAAGCTTAATTTCTGCTCGTCCTCGTGTAGGTAAATGATAAAAGAAATAATTTATGAAGTGTGAATGCTAGCAGGTGCACAAGTTTGATAAATGATAATTTCAATCACTTTTTCTAGCATCATTATGTGTCATAATAGTAGCTTATCTCATAAAACTTTTCATGATCAAGTAACAATCTATTCACAATGTCAAGTATGGTTCAGAAACTTCATTGAGAATTAACAAACTATAATCTCAGTGATTGAAGCAATTGCAATTTATCATAACATCGGAAAGAGTCAAGAATAGAGATTTTCAGCAAGTCCACATACTCAACTACCATATAGTCTTATACAATTACTAACACTCACACAATACTTGTGGTTATGGAGTTTTAATCGGACACTGAGAAAGATAGGGGCTTATAATTTCGCCTCCCAACGTATTCACCTTTAGGTGATGTCAACAATAATAGCTCATGCTAACTTACATCCAATTGGATATATATATTAGGATCTTTCCAACACGGGGTGCTTGCCAAAGGATAAAATGAAAAAGGGAAAGGTGAGGAACACCTTGACTCTTGCATAATATAAAAGACATAAAGTAAAAGATAGGCCCTTCGTAGAGGGAAGCAGAGGTTGTCATGCGCTTTTATGGTTGGATGCACAAAATCTTAATGCAAAAGAACGTCACTTTATATTGCCACTTGTATATGGACCTTTATTATGCAGTCCGTCGCTTTTATTGCTTCTATAACAAGATCGTATAAAGCTTATTTTCTTCACACCAATAGATCATACATATTTAGAGAGCAATTTTTATTGCTTACACCGATGACAACTTACTTGAAGGATCTTACTCAATCTATAGGTAGGTATGGTGGACTCTTATGGCAAAACTTGGTTCAAAGATATTTGGAAGCACAAGTAGTATCTCTACTTGGTGCAAGGAATTTGGCTAGCATGAGGGGGAAAGGCAAGCTCAACATGTTAGGAAGATCCATGACAATATACTTTAACTGAGATGTGAGAAATCATAAACCATTATGTTGTCTTCCTTGTCCAACATCAACTCTTTAGCATGTCATACTTAATGAGTGCTCACAATCATAAAAGATGTCCAAGATATTATATTGATATGTGAAGCTTCTCTTTCTTTATTACTTCCTATTAATTGCAACGATGACCAAAACTATGTTTGTCAACTCTCAACAACTTTTATGCCTCATACTCTTTATATGTGAAGTCATTACTATCCATGTTATAAGCATATGAAACATATAAAAATTCAGATTTATGACATTCAATTCATTCCCCCATTTACTCATAGGACATACATGAAGCACATGAGTAAATGACAAACTACTCCAAAAGATATGAGTGAAGGACACTGAGTAGTCAAATAATTAACTAGCCATGGGAGGGTTCCTTTTTTATTAAATATTTCAGATCCAATGATTTTATTCAAACAACAAGTAAAATTGAAAATATTCTCCTAGCAAAACACATATCATGTGACGAATAAAAATATAGCTCCGAGTAAGGTATACCGATAGTTTTGAAGACGAAAGAGGGGATGCCTTCCAGGGCATCCCCAAGCTTAGGCGCTTGAGTCTTCCTTGAATATTACCATGGGGTGCCTTGGTCATCCCCAAGCTTAGGGTCTTCCCACTCCTTATTCTCCTCCTATCGATATCTCACCCAAAACTTGAAAACTTCTACCACACAAAACTTAATGGAACTTCATGAGATAGGTTAGTATGATTGTCGGTGTCAAAACCGGCGGATCTCGGGTAGGGGGTCCCAAACTGTGCGTCTAGGCGGATGTTAACAGGAGACAAGGGACACGATGTTTTACCCAGGTTCGGGCCCTCTTGATGGAGGTAAAACCCTACGTCCTGCTCGATTGATATTGATATTGTGGATGTTTACAAGAGTGGATCTACCACGAGATCAAGGAGGCTAAACCCTAGAAGCTAGCCTATAGTATGATTGTAAGGGTTGTTGTGATCGTAGTCCTACAGACTAGAGCCATCCGGTTTATATAGACACCGGAGAGGGCTAGGGTTACATAGAGTCGGTTACAATGGTAGGAGATCTACATATCCGTATCGCCAAGCTTGCCTTCCACGCCAAGGAAAGTCCCATCCGGACACGGGGAGAAGTCTTCAATCTTGTATCTTCATAGTCTTGGAGTCCGGTCGATGATGATAGTCCGGCCAATGATAGTTCGGCTGATGATGGTAGTCCGGCTATCCGGACACCCCCTAATCCAGGACTCCCTCAGTAGCCCCTGAACCAGGCTTCAATGACGATAAGTCCGGCGCGTATATTGTTTGGCATTGCAAGGCGGGTTCCTCCTCCGAATGATAGAAGATTGTGAACACCAGGATAGTGTCCAGCTCTGCAAAATAAATTCCACGTTCCACCGTAAAGAGAATAATATATATATATATATATATATACACAAGTTCAATCTGCTGACGTTTTTTGTGGCATGACGTCACACCACTACCAAGCCATTACTCGAATTGTTTTTTACTTTACCACCTTAGCGCATTTAGCGAGGCGGTTTCCTTGGCACGTCTTTGTCGAAGCAGAGATCATGTTTCCCCTTAATCCGGGATTCTCATTAACACGGACGTGGGTAACCCAACCGCGCCATTGATGGTGACGCTTGGGAGATAAGCGAGTTTTACCAGGCCGGTGGGTGACGCGTAAGACTTCGCCCGCCCATATAAGGGATAAGGATTCACCTTCTCACCTACGCCTTCTTCCTCCTTTGCTTATCCATCTCCGCGCACTCGAGCTCCAGCGCCCAAGTTCGCGCATCTCGTTTCAACCTTCTCCGACCATGTCCGGAGCGGGAGGTAAATGGTTGGCCTCCACCGTTAAGGAGGAGCAAATCGCCAAACTGCGCGGCGCCGGATACCTTTCCAGCGACATCGCGCACCGGCTGCCCGACGAGGGGAAGCTCATCCCCACCCCCAGGCCCCATGAGAGGGTCGTCTTACTTCCCCACTTCCTCCGTGGACTGGGCTTTCCACTTCACCCCTTTGTCCGGGGGCTCATGTTCTACTACGGCCTGGATTTCCATGATCTGGCGCCGACCTTCATCCTCAACATCTCGGCGTTTATCGTCGTGTGCGAGGCCTTCCTCTGCATCCAGCCCCACTTCAGCTTGTGGCTCAAGACCTTCAATGTCAAGCCGAAGGTAGTGAAGGGCACTCAAGCGAAATGCGGAGGCGCCATGTTGGGCAAGATGCCCAACGTCCTTTGGTTCAAAGGGGCCTTCGTGGAATCCGTCAAGGGGTGGCAATCGGGGTGGTTCTATATCACCGAGCCGCGTGACCCTAAATGGGCAGCGGCCCCCGAGTTTAGATCTGGTATCCCCACGCAGCTCACCTCCTGGAAAGAGAAGGGCTTGCTATGGGGTAGTTTGAAGGAGCTGACGGGACTCCAAGCCTGTATCAAGAAGCTGGTGAAGAAGCTCAGGCTGGTTAACGTGGTCCAGGTCATGCTCGTTCGCCGGATACTCCCATGCCAAGAGCGGGCATTCAATCTGTGGGAGTTCGATCCGGAACAGCACCAGGCGCTGAGCAAGCTCTTCGACACGACGTACGAAGGCGCCTGGAAGGTGCTGTTCAAGGGCGCTGAAGCCCCCGCATCCGCGACTGAAGATCGCGGATTTCGCTCGCAGCGCCAGGCTGACGAGGTAAGTGATTCTACCCCTTTACGGGACACTTGTTTTTCATAGTTTGACTCTATGCGGGTTTTAATTTCCCCTTTTCCTTTGACAAGACTGGATGAAGAAGGCGGAGCAGATTACCTGTCCGGCTCCTATGCCAGAAAATCCAGTGGACGCCCGTCTAGCGGGGCTGCTGGTTCCGGCACCGCACGTGGTGCCGGAGAAGAAGGCCAAGAAGGAGGCCACGGGTGCTCGAAAGAGTGCCCGTTTTCAGGTGTCCGACGAGTCCGGGGCGGACTCCTCCCCCGAAGAAGAGGAGGAGGAAGAGGACTCTCTCCCAGAAGAGGGAGAGAGGAAGAGGAAGGCTTCCCCAACAGGGGAGGCCGAAGGGTCCAAGAGGGGAAGGACTATTCCCCCGGGCAGCTCCGCCAACATCAACGTTGGCGAGGAAGAATGGCCTTCAAGGGCCAGGCCTCCGGCGAGACCGTAAGTATCCGGATTCCTGAATGATTTATAATTTCTTTTTCTGTGTCACATAGTGTCATTCTAATGCCGCATGCTGCCTGTAGTCCGGCCAGTGATGATCTCCCCGCTTCATCAAGCGGGTCGTTGGCTCCATCGAATGTAGACTCCATACCGACCGCCTCCACCCCTCGTGACACCGAGGACGCCGAGGTGGGATCCCAAGAAGGGACCCATCGGGGGGGCTCCGGAGGCGCCACAAGGCGTCCTCCCGGACTTTGCGCCGGACTCCACATCAGAACCCGCAGTGGTTCCGGAGTCCGGCCGGCGGCCCCTTCGAATGAAGGGCAAGACCGTGACGCCGGCGGCTTCCGTCCAACTTGTTGGAGGCGCTAAAGAGCGCTTCCATCGAGGAAGAACACCGCACTATTATGAGTGCGGTGATTCAGAAGGTGCAGCTCGCCAAGGGCAGGCTGACCGAAGCCTGCAGTAGCCTTCTATCAGGCTTTGAGGTAAGAAGTTAAAAATATGCAATGTGATACCGCATAGACAGTAGCCCCTGATGCTCGGTTCGGTGTTCGGAAAGAAAATCCGGACTGAGGATCTGGAAAAAAAAGATATACGCAGGGTTGCTAAAAAATTATGTCAATATGGGTTGCAGGCTGCGCTGCTGACCTCTGCCGCACTGACTGCAGAGGTCGGTGCTTTGAAGCAGGAGCTCGAGCGGTCTGAGCAAGAGCTCGGCCGCGCCAGGAAGCGGCTCTAGGACAAAGAAGGTGAGTAACACCACTTTGAACTTGTACCTTACAGAAAAGGGTTTAGGTTGCAACAAAAAATAACAAGGATAACATGGGTACTGCAGGGACCACGAACGAGGTGGCGGCCCTGAAGGAGGCCATGTCTGCGGCCGAACGCAATGTGGCAGACGGGCAGAGCGAGAAAAGCAGGAGGCGCGTGTGGCAGTGGTTCAGCAAGAGCTCCAGGCTCTCATGGAAAAGCATGAGAGTTTGGAGCGTGACTCAAAGACTAGAGAGTCCGAGCTTGCCTCGGCCCTCGAGAGTGCCAAAACCGCCAAGGCCGAGGCCCATAAGTCCCTTCAGGAGATTGAGTTGATGAGGAAGATAGCGGCGGGTAAGGCATTTTTCATGCAAAGCAAGCATGTGAGTGTAAATTACGTGTTACTTACCCGAATTCGGAGCTCTCCAGGGGCGTTTGCAGATCTGCCTCGAAGCGTGTCTGATGCCGCCGCATTCTACCGAGCCGAGGAGGGGAGCTCAACGGAGAAGGTCTTCTGGTCTCAGTATGCTG
>LR880967.1:105661162-105674087 GCA_904067115.1 Aegilops sharonensis | reverse complement strand
CGAGCCCGCCACCACCACCCGCCAACCCCGCCGCCGAGCCCCGCCGCCCCGTGAGCCGCCGCCCCACCGCCAACCCCGCCCCGCCGGAGCCACCTCGCCGGAGGTACTGCGCCGATCCGTCGCCGCCGGTTTTTTTTTAAAAACCGTTCGGTGTTTTTAGAACCCTAGTTCGGTTTTTTTAGATCGGTTCGCCGGTTTTTCTCGGTTCTTCTATTTAGCGGACGTTCGTCCGTACATTCGTTTTAACGAACGGTTTTCTCCCGTTAGTTACAGATAACGAACGCTCGTTCGTTAGTCTGTTCGTCAGTTTTCTTTTATCGGATTTATCTGCGATTAGTTTCGATCGCGATTTATGATCCGATCTTAGTTTCTGTTTATCTTTTCGCTCGTTAGTCGGAATCAGGCGATTCAAATGCCTAGAGTTTCGCCTCGAGACCCTCTTTCTGTTTAATCAACTTAAACAAGATTTTGATACTGTAAAATTTGACCTTAGTTCAGATTAGTAAACGGATCTTGTTTCTTTCGCCGTTTGAGTTTCGTTGCTCCGTTTGATTTGATTCTTTTTGTGAACCGGAGTTCCTAAGTTGAACTTTCTGGTCAACCTCTTTTATTTGAAGTTTTGCTTGTGCAACTTTGCTTGCTGCTTATGTATGTTATTGTTTGTTTGCGATAGAATTCCCAGAGTGCGAAGCGTGTTACTACAAGTCTCTAGGATTCGCGGATCATTAGCAAGGCAAGTAACACATTGATCATACTCTTTTCATACCCAGTTTTTATGCATTAGTTCAATCCTCAAACATTGCATGATTAGGATGTCATTAACTTGTGGGTTCGGAAGTAGTTGTTGAGGTAGAACCAATTGCCCTGTTACTATCAAACCCTTGGGAGTTACTTCTACGCGTTTCTTATATTGCTATGTTATGCTCGTAGACGTGGTTTGGGTTTGAGTGAATCCATGACAGATGTGAGATTGTTAATTAATGGTTCAACTTAAGGTGGCAACTTAAATTAACATCTAGGTGGATTGAGGCACCTAGGGAACCCAGTGTTGTATGTATTTTGTTTGGAAATCCCGGGGTACCCGTGTGATCTTCCTATGGACCGCCAACCAGGCTTAAAGGGAACTGAGATGATTCATGCTAGAAACTTCCGTGTGCAGCCACAAGCTATTATGGGCTCTAGCATAGTTGAGTAAGTTATGTGAAGCTCTTGAAGAGGTAGATCAGCAGGTAGTGGGTTTTGTAGGTTTGGTATGGTCTACCCTGAGTAGGGAGTTAATGTTTCTGAAAGACTGTGTCTCGGTCATCCGTTTCTCAAACACCATGCAGTGCGAGAAATCCACGGAGGCGATCGAGTCTTATGGGGAAAAGTGCGCAAACCTCTGCAGAGTGTACAATCTAATCATGGTTAGCGGTGTCCCCGGTTATGGACAATCTTGAGTATCTAGTTCTTGGGTTATCACATGTATCTCATCACTCTTAATTAATATTGTTGGGTTGTTAATTACTTTAATTGGGATTGAGTTGGGGTTATACCTTCTCAATGTTGTTTCAACCACCATGATAGTTAAATTAAAATCTATTCCTTTATTGTAGGGAAAAATTGGCTTTTCGCAAAACTTTAACCATAGAGCTTTCCACTAGCCAAATATGCATGTAGTGATAGTATTATCCTGTTCTTGCTCTACTGTGTTATATTGCTAGTATATTCCATGTGCTGACCCGTTTTCGGGCTGCAACGCATTATGTTGCAGACTTTTCAGACGAGGAGTAAGGTTCGTTAGGTCATTGCCGTGCAGCTCAGCTATGCCGTCGGAGTTGATGGACTCACTTTATCTTCCAAGCCTTCCGCTGTTATCGCATTAGATGACCTTAAGCCATATTATTGTAATAAGTTCTCTTTTGAGGCATTCGATGTAATAAGTGTGTGATTGCTACTCTGTTATAAATCCTTCGAGTATTGTGTGTGTCAGCATTACTGATCTAGGGATGACCCTGAAGCACAGAGACTTGACCATCTGAGGTCGGGTCGCTACACTTTCCCCCTCTGGTCCTTGGCCTTCATGGCGATGATGGCGCCTCCGAGATCCTCCTCCATGGCCTACGGTGATGATGGCCCCCTCCGGCAGGGTGCCGGAGAGGGCCTAGATTGATTTCTTGTGGCTACAGAGGCTTGCAGCGGCGGAACTTCTAATCTAGGTTATTTCCTGAAGGTTTCTATATTTATAGGAATTTTTGGCGTAGGTTTCACGTCAGGGGGGTCACCGGGCTGTCCACGAGATAGGGGGCGCGCCCCCCACCCTCGTGGGCAGCCCGGGACTCTTCTGGCCCAACTCCAATGCTCCGTGGTCTTCTTTTGGTCCACAAAAAATCATCAAAAATTGGCACGTCAATTGGACTCCGTTTGGTATTCATTTTCTGTAAAACTCAAAAACAAGGAGAAAACAGAAAGTGGCACTAGGCTCTAGGTTAATAGGTTAGTCCCAAAAATCATATAAAATGGCATATAAATGCATATAAAACATCATAGATGGATAATATAATAGCATGAATACTTCATAAATTATAGATACGTTGGAGACGTATCAATTGCTACAGCTAATTAATAGTAGCGCGCTACGGAAACGCGCTGCTGATATAGTCCATAGTAGTAGAGCGGGTACAGACCGCGCTACTACTAACAGTTAGTTGTAGCGCCTTATTGGTAGTGCGGCTGTCCGCGCTGCTGATAGCCTCAAAACCCGCGCTACTACTAGGGTTTTCCCTAGTAGTGGTATGGCGGTACTACCCCTCACGAGCAGTACTACCGCTTCTACTGCCGTTGCTTAGTGTCGCACAACTCGACACGAGAGGCGACCCCCTCGAGTCGAGGCGGTAGGAGCTCGGTACCGCAGCGGTACTACGGCTGAGGACCCCCAGGCGGTACTACCGCTGCAGAGCGGTACTACGGCTGAGGACCCCCAGGCGGTACTACCGCTGCAGAGCGGTACTGCCGCCTATGGCTCTTGAGCGGTATTACCGCTGGGCATCGCGGTATTACCGCTGGGACCAAAATATGCACATAGGAAGGAAATGGAAGCTCCATCGAAGAGGGAAGGCTTAGAGGGTGCGAAGAGGATGTGTACGTGTTGATTCCACCCTAGCCTTACCAAAGCGGATCCCCTCTTGATAGTACGGTGACTCCTACGAAACCAGTCCACCAAAACAGAAATGAAGGAGCTACACCATCTTTGATTAAAACTCCGAGGGGAAGGAATCGTCTCGTGCCAAAGGATGAATCTCTGAAATACTCAAAGCACACGATTAGTCCGCAAACGTGTTGTCGTCAATCACCAAAACTACATCGAGAGAGATATGCCTTAACAATCTCCCCTTTTTTGGTGGATTGATGACAACCAGGGATTTGCACAAAGATAGGACATGAAAGTAAAGATAGACTTAGAACTACAAAATATAGACGGGCCCCCTGAACGTGTGCACCTAATTAGTGGTGCCTTTGGAATGCAAGGCACACACATTAGGATCAACACTCCCCCTATGTTTTATAGTCCAACAACATAAGCAACAAGTAAACATGGCTTAAAAGGAGAAGGGTACGTGTGAGCAAGGTATATAACCGGATAAGCATGCAACTCACAAATTACCAAAGTACTTGATGGACATAGATAATAATGGATAAGGTAGCATATGTCTCACACCATATGAACTGGAACTAGGTCTCACAGGCACAAAACCAAACAAAGCAAACGACGAGAGAAAAGACACAACTTGGCAACGACACAACAAACCATAAAGACACAACCCGGCAACGACACAAATCCCTAGACTCTCTTCCCCTTTGGCATCGAGACACCAAAAAGGCAAAGAGCGTTGCTACGGCTCCAGGTGATAGAAAACTGAGGATCTCGAGCATCACATCCCAACGGGATCGCCTGCACACCGCCGTCATTGGTAGGAAACTGCTCGGTGTCTGAATCGGTCCATGGGCAGTGATGCTGAACCCACTCCTCCTCATCAGTGATCCTTCCCTCAGATCCGCTGTTAACATTTGCACCCAACTGACGCATGAGCTCCTTGTGACGGTTGCGGACCTTCTTCTCAGAGACATGAGACATGTACTGGCCATGAGACTCCATGCAGAAAAGTTTCTTCATCTTGTGCCTAATCTTCTTTGCCCAAGAGGGCTCCACTCCGGAGGACTCATAGTCCTCATCATCATCGGCCTCAGCCTCGCCCTCGGTCTCCATGTCAGAAGCATTAGATGGACCCCTAGATTTAGGAGCCGGGGTGCCCCAATTGTCCTTCTTCCTCAGACGCTTGATCTCATAAGAAACCAACTCTCCAGTTTCCAGCACAACCCTAGGATAGACATGTGCCCAGGCCTTCTCAATGAGCAACATGATAAACGAACCATAGATCGGGCACTTGCGCTCAGAAACGGCAGAGAGAAGTTCAGACCACATGACATGGGAAATGTCCAGGGACTCGCCAGTGTTTGCTTCCTTCTCATGCTGACAGAAGAGAAGCATGTCCACGAGATAGGAGTGGACCATATCCAGATTCCTGATGCGAGGGAAGAGAGTCTCTCGGAAGACGCGATGAAGGATGTCCAGAAAGGTAGGCAACTCATAGGTCTCCTTCTCAGTCAAGGGGTGAATCTTCACAGTACAGTAGGGCCAGAGGGCTTGCTTGTGAGTGGAGGTTGCATTGCGGTGAGGGCGGAAGCCGACTGGAGTCTCAAGCCCGTGATCTTCCACCCCAAGTAACTCCATGAAGGCCTTCCACTTGACAGAAAGCAACTTGCCATTTGTCATCCAAGTCAGAGTCCTTTCATCATCAGTTCCAAGATGGACAATGGCAAATAATTGAGCCACCAAATCTGCATCAAAGTCCTTGTTGAACTGCATGATTCTGAGAATGTTCAGCTGAGAGCACATCTGAAGGGCTTCGCCAAAGTACTCAGGGTCCTTTTCCATAGCATCCGTGTCGATGGAACGCACATCAACATAGAGATTCTTCTTAGCCTTGATCACATCAAAGTAGATGGCAAACTGAAAGCGGTTCCAGAACGGGCGGTTGACCAAAGTGGGTTCTTGGTCTTCCGCATAGGGGTTGCGGCGACGCCTTTCCCAGAATTCCTTGGCAGTCATCTCAGTCACAGTCTTGCCCCTCGGCTTCGGCTTGTTGGGAGGCTTCTCCTTGAGTTGAGGCGGAGGTGGAGCACTTGAGGAAGCACCCGTTGTCTCAGAGGTGCGGTAGCGCATGTTGAACGTCCGGGGTTGACATGGCGGACTTGCTGCTCAGGATGTTCATCACCTGGAACCAAACACACCAGCAGAAGAAACAACACAAAATAAAGAGCATAAGCCTCCAAACAAAACAACATGGATCAAAAAGTGGTAGGAAAATGATGGAATTGGGCATCCAGCGGTAGTACCGCGACCCAACCACGGCAGTACCGCTCGAACGGTAGTACCGCGCCAGATGAGCGGTAGTACCGCTCTAGATGGGGAACGGTGGTTCCCTACTGCCGTGGACAGATCCGGCACTACCGGTGATGCCAAATTCAAAAATAATCCTACCAAACATCAATCCAAAAGGTCTAGATGCCATCTCCATCCTACTCAAGCCTCGACTTAGCCAAAATAGAGAAAAGCAATGCCTATTGCCCCTAACAACTAGATGTGAGATCTAGGCAAAGAGAGAACGGGAACGGGGGCAATACCGGCATCCATGGCAAGAGGACGCGGTGGGGATCGATTCTACCGAAGGAACTAGAGAGGGGAGGCACGAAAACGGCGGCCTGCCCAAGCCCTCCTGCGGCGAGACGTCGCTGGAGCGACGAAGAAGACGAGTGAGTGGAGCGAATGGGTATGGGGAGAAATGGGGGAGAAAGGCAACTCCCCCTGCCCCAACATAAACCCCCATCGCGCGCCCCGTAGCGGTAGTACCGCTGGGGTGGGCGGTAGTACCGCTTGATGAACATCAGCGGTAGTACCGCGCACCCAGCGGTAGTACCGCTCAGCCGCAAAAAGACTGTCCCAAAAGGCTTAGCTCAAGAAAAGAAAACGATGAGAAACGAGAGGAAACACACACGCAAAACCAACACAAAGAGGACGAGAAACACACTCCTATCCAAGAGAGGGCGGTGGCCGTGCCCACCTATGTTTGAGTCCGGAGGTATGGCGCCGCGAAGATTTTAACCTTGGGCCCATGACCAACACTCATCTTTGAAGCACAAGTACCATAAAAAATGGCTAATGTGAAAGAGTTTGATTAATTTATGCATAATGGGGGGAGGGAAAGTTCATTGAGAGAACAACACTCCCCCTATGTCCATGCCTACACCTAGACAAGAAAGCATGATGAGTATGGTGGGGTGTGCAAGGGTTCAAGCCACATTGCTCGAATCAATGATATTTAGCTCATGCCTTAACTCGTGAAATCTTTCTTCATCCAAGGGCTTCGTGAAAATATCTGCAAGGTTATCATGAGTGTTGACATACTAGAGCTTGATCTCCCTTCGCCTAATGTGATCCCGGATGAAGTGATACCGAATCTCAATATGCTTCGTCTTGAAGTGTTGCACCGGGTTGAGAGAGATCTTGATGGCACTTTCATTGTCACACCAAAGAGGCACTTCGTCACAAGTGACACCGTAATCCTTCAAAGTTTGCCTCATCCATAGGAGTTGAGCACAACAACTATCGGCAGCCACATACTCTGCTTCGGTGGACGAGAGAGATACACAACTTTGCTTCTTAGAAGACCAACCCACTAAAGAGCAACCAAGTAATTGGCACCCTCCGGAGGTGGACTTCCTATCCACATTGTCTCCCGCCCAATCTGAATATGTATATCCCAAAAGATCAAAGTTGGCTCCTCTTGGGTACCATAAGCCAAAGTTTGGGGTATGAGCCAAATATCGAAAGATTCGGTTGACCGCCACAAAGTGGCTTTCCTTAGGTGCGGCTTGAAACCGTGCACAACTTCCCACACTCAACATGATATCCTGTCTGCACAAAGGTAAAGCAGGGATCCAATCATGGAGCGATATACCTTTTGATACACCGCTTTACCATCGGGATCAATGTCAAGTTGGAATTTGACGGGCATTGGAGTGGAGGCCGGCTTGACATCCTCTTAGCTTGAATCTCTTGAGCATGTCTTGAGTGTATTTGGCTTAGTTGATGAAGGTTCCTTCTCTTCTTTGCTTGATTTCGAACCCGAGAAAGAACTTCAACTCTCCCATCATAGACATCTTGAACTTTGAGGTCATGAGAGTGGCAAATTCTTCATTCAAAGCTTTGTTAGGGGAACCAAAAATAATATCATCAACATATAGTTGGCACACAAACAACTCCCCTTTGACCTTCTTAGTAAAAAGAGTGGGGTCGATTTTCCCGATGTCGAACCCACGATCTTGTAACAACTCCGTAAAATGCTCATACCACGCACGTGGAGCTTGTTTAAGGCCATAGAGAGCCTTGTGGAGTTGGTACACATGATCGGGGAAATAGGGATCTTCGAACCCAGGGGGTTGTTTGACATACACCAACTCATTAATGGGACCATTATGAAAAGCACTCTTCACATCCATTTGTTGCAACGTGAAATTATGATGAGAAGCATAAGCAATCAAAAAACGAATAGATTCAAGGCGAGCAACGGGAGCAAAGGTTAGTCGATACCCTCGACTTGGGAGTAGCCTTGTGCCACCAAACGAGCCTTGTTGTGAACAATGATCCCATGAGCATCTTGCTTGTTCTTGCATATCCACTTTATTCCAATGACATTATGATTCACGGTTGACCTTGGCACTAATTTCCACACTTGGTTATGCTCAAAGTTGTTGAGTTCTTCATGCATGACATTGAGCCAATATGAGTCCTCGAGCGCCTCATAAACCTTTTGGGGTTCGTCACAAGAAACAAATGCATGATGTTCACAATAGTTTGCTAATTTTCTATGAGTGCGTACCCCCTTTCTTAGGCTTCCAACCACATTCTCCATAAGATGACCTTTGGTAGTGAGCTTGGAAGCGATCTTCGCGGCACGACGCTCTAAATCATCCTCGGATGTGAAAAGAGGAGGGGTAACTTGATCATATCGAGCGCCATCTTGAGCTTGCTCTTGATCTTGAACTTGCTCGAAGGGGAGAACTTGACCTTGGGTATCATTTGGTGGTTCACCACCATCTTGAGGTTGATCTTGCCCTTGATCTTGTTCATGAGGTTGAGGGCCTTCACTTTGTTCTTCGGAAGCATGTGGGTCTTGGGTTGGTGATGGCTCCACTTGAGTGGAGCATTGTCCTTCTCCTTTGGCCACAAGGGGTTCCTCAATGGGTAGGATATGACCAACACCCATTCTTCTTATGGCTTGGGGAGGAATTTCATCACCTACATCAGAAGTACCACTTTGCTCCACTTGGGAGCCTTTATTCTCGTCAAACTCCATGTTACACGTCTCCTCAATGAGTCCGGTGGACTTGTTGAGGACACGGTAAGCATGAGAGTTTGTAGCATAACCAACAAATATGCCCTCATAAGGTCTAGCCTCAAATTTAGACAAACGAACACCTTTCTTGAGAATGAAACACTTACACCCAAACACCTGGAAGTACTTGAGGTTGGGCTTGTTACCGGTAAGTATTTCATAAGGAGTCTAGTTCAAGCCTTTGCGGAGATAGAGCCGATTGGATGCATGACATGCTGTGTTGATGGCTTCGGCCCAAAAGTTGTATGGAGATTTGAACTCTGCTATCATGGTCCTTGCCACATCCATCAACGTCCGGTTCTTCCTCTCCGCGACACCATTTTGTTGAGGGGTATAAGGTGCAGAATATTGATGCTTGATCCCCTCATCACTAAGAAACTCATCCAAGGTGTAGTTCTTGAACTCGGTGTCGTTGTCACTCCTTATTGTAAAGATCTTTGCATCATGTTGACGTTGAGCTTCATTTGCAAAGTCGATGACGGTTTGTTGAGTCTCACTCTTCCTCTTGAAGAAATATACCCAAGTGTATCTTGAATAATCATCCACAATCACCAAGCAATACTTTCTACCTCCAAGACTATCAAAGGATGGAGGCCCAAAGAGATCCATGTGAAGGAGCTCCAAGGGTCTCTTCGAGTAGATGATAGTCATGGGAGGGTGAGCCTTCTCATGTAGCTTTCCTTCGATACAAGCACTACAAGCACGATCTTTGGCAAAACTAAAATTTATTAGTCCACGGACATGGTCCCCCTTGAGAAGACTTTGCAGAGATCTCATATTGACGTGGGCTAAACGGTGATGCCAAAGCCATCCCACATCAACTTTAGCCATTAGGCATGTCGCGGTCTTAGTGGGTCGCTCCAAAAAGATAATCACATAAAGATCGTTCTCGACATGCCCAACAAAGGCTACTTTAAGAGTCTTGCTCCACAAGAGGGCCACGGTATCAATATCAAAGAAAGTGGCAAAGCCCATGAGTGCAAGTTGACGAACGGAAAGTAGATTGTAAGCAAGGGAATCAACAAGCGTGACTTTCTTGATCGTTAGATCATGATAAATGACAACCTTGCCAAGACCCAATACCTTAGAAGACGAGGCATCACCCCACTTGACGTTGGTGGGCATAGAAGGGATCTTGTGCACGTCCACCACCAAGTCCTTGCTTCCGGTCATATGATTTGTTGCTCCACTATCGAGCAACCATGATCCCCCACCGGAAGCAAACACCTACAAGAGATCAGTGCTTGGTTTTAGGTGCCCATTTTGTAATGGGTCCTTTGATGTTAGTAACAAGGGTCTTAGGAACCCAAATAGACCATTCAATGTACTCATAAGGAGAACCAACAAATTTAGCATAAACATGCCCATCACTAGCACGGCACAACACATAAGAAGGGTTAAAGTCGCTGGCTTTGTTGGAAGGGGTGGAATTGCCCTTTTTGACATCACCACCCTTCACATTGTTCTTCTTCTCCTTAGGAGCACCCTCTCCCTCCTTCACAAAAGTTTGCTTGAGAGGGGGAGGTCGTTTGGTCTTGTCGTTCTTCTTCTTGTTCTTGGACTTGGGTGCGAACCCAACTCCCTCCTTGGCCACAACTTCCTTTTGATTGCTCAAAAGGTCATTGAGGTTCTTCTCACCTTGTATGCACGTCACAAGGCCTTTCTCAAGTTGCTCCTTCAACTTAGCATTCTCCTCCACAAGATGCACATGCTGGCATTTGCATTATCAATTCCATATGATGAAAGGTGGCTTTTTCCTTGGTTAGCTTCACTTGGAGTTGATCATGAGACTCCTTGAGGCTAGCATGAGCACCCTTCAAGACCTTGTGGGCCTTTTCGAGTATATCAAACTCCTCCTTGAGTCTAGCATGGTCAACGCCAAGTTTAGCCTTCTCGAAATTTAGCACACGAGATACAACAAGAGCATGATCAAGATCTTTCCTTAATTTAGCATGGTCATCGTTGTGTGACTCCTCAAGAGCCAAACGATGGCCACGCTCTTCCTCAAGAGCATTAGAGAGATCCGATATCTCATCAGCATAGTCACGACTATGACCTTCCATCTTAGAGATGGTTTCTTCATGAGACTCGATCATGTCATTGGCTTCACCAAGTTGTTCCAAGAGAGCAACGAAGTGCTTTTTGGATTTGCCCTTGAGCTTACTCATAAAAGACTCAAATTCATTCACTTCCTCATTAGACCCCTCACTTTCATCAATGCCATCCGTCAAGGAGGGATTATTAATGATGGTGGTTTTGATGTTGGGGGTTACCTTGTTGGTGGCTTTAGCCATGAGACACTTGGCGGTGATGTTCTCATTGGGTGAGTCGAAGAGGGACATCCGTGAAGTTGTGGCAATGGCAACGGAGGCCATGGCCATGGCTTCACTATCTTCATCATCATCGTCATCCTCATGGTATTCTTCTTGAACCACCAACCCTCGAGTAGGAGTCTTTTTGGTGAAGTTGTTCTTGTTGGGGAAGGACTTGGCTTTGTCTTTTCGGATGAGCTTGCCACCATTGTCTTACCGCTTCTCGTAAGGGCAATCCACAACAAAGTGGATCACATTGCCACAATTGTAACATGTTCTCACACGTTGCTTGCCCTTGAACCCACTTGAGTTGTTCTTGTTGAAGTTGGGCCTTGCGTTCTTCTTGCTCCAAAATTGCCTTGAAGCAAGAGCCATGTGCTCATGATAATCATATTTTGTATCTTCGGGGTTGCTCTCCTCATCTTCCTCTTCTTCCACAATAACCTTGGCCTTCAAGGCAAGGTTGGGCTTCTTTGCTCTTTCAGAACACAACACCGCGATGTCGGCGGTCTTGTCCAAGATCCTCATTGCCACAAACTCATCCTACACTTCATTTGAGGACAAGGAGTGGAAGTCCGGTCTTTGACGGATGACAGAGGACATGGCCTTGTGGTAAGGCATCATTGCTTTGAGGAACTTGCGCTTGATCCAATTGTCATCCGTGTCCTTGCTCCCATGATCTCGGAGTGAGACCGCGAGTTTACCAAACTCTCTGAAAGAGCTCACGAGGTTCTTCATCTTCTTTCATTGCAAACTCATCGGCTTCATCTTGCACCACTTCATAGTTGGAGCGTTGAATGCTTGCGCTCCCCCTGTAGAGGGAAACAACACAATGCCATGCATCTTTGGCCATGGCGAAGGGTCGAAGATGAGGGAGATCTTCGGGTGGAATTGCATCTTGGATGATGAAGAGAGCATTCTCATTGAATTGATTATCCACGGCTTCTCTAGGGGTGAATTGCTTAGGTCATGTGGATAGAAACCTTCTTCAATGATTCTCCAAAGATTAGTATTCACATGATTTAAATGACGCTTGAAGCGATAAACCCAAGAATCAAAGTCCTCATTTTTCACAATCTTAGGAGGAAGGCCGGCATGATTTAAGTGAGTAGAGGGAATCGGTCCTCGATAAATTGGAGGTTCCACATGGGCAAAGATGTCGGTGCCATTTCTACCACTAGTAGAAGGACCCTTTTCACTAGTAGCTTCCCCCTTGTCGGAGTTAGCATGCGTCACCTTGTTAGTGGGATCACCCACTTTCATCGGCGAGGTAGATAGTTTAAGTCCTTCTAAGAATTTATTAAACATGCTTTCAACCTCGGTTATCATGGAGGTTTTCAATTTGTCCAAAGCCACATTGAATTCCTCACGAGAAACCGTGGTTCCCCCATCAGCCGTAGATGAGCTCGGATTCACACCGGAGTGCTCCTCCCCACCGTCTACGATGTCAACCATACTCTTCGGACGGCAAAGTCCTTAATAAAGAGACGAGGCTCTGATACCAATTGAAAGGATCGATATAGTTCACTAGGGGGGGGTGAATAGGCAACTAACAATTTTTAGCTTTTCTTTACCAATTTCAACTTTGCATCAAAGTAGGTTGTCTAGATATGCAGCTAGGTGGGCAACCTATATGATGCGATAACAACAAGCACACAAGCAAGCAAGAGATGCAACACAATATAAGCTTGCACAAGTAAAGGTGAGAGATAACCAAAAGTGGAACCAATGGAGACGAGGATGTGTTACCGAAGTTCCTTCCTTTTTAAGGGAAGTACGTCTCCGTTAGAGCGGTGTGGAGGCACAATGCTCCCCAAGAAGCCACTAGGGCCACTGTATTCTCCTCACGCCCTCACACAATGCGATATGATGTGATTCCACTATTGGTGCCCTTGGAGGCAGCGACCGAACCTTTACAAACAAGGTTGGGGCAATCTCCACAACTTAATTGGAGGCTCCCAACGACACCACGAAGCTTCACCACAATGGACTATGGCTCCGCGGTGACCTCAACCGTCTAGGGTGCTCAAACACCCAAGAGTAACAAGATCCGCTAGGGATTAGTGGGGGGAATCAAATTTCTCTTGGTGCAAGTGTAGATCGGGGCCTTCTCGACCA
>LR880967.1:105611790-105660642 GCA_904067115.1 Aegilops sharonensis | reverse complement strand
CCAAAACAGCCCCGCAAAGGGTGGTACTACCGCAGGGGGCAGCGGTACTACCGCTGGCCCCAACAGTACTACCGCTCCCCCTCGCGGTACTGCCGTGCAGTCTGGGAGGGCTAGCAGATGGGCAGAAATCGGACCCAGTGCGGTACTACCGAGGTGGTAGGGCGGTACTACCGCTCACAAGCGGTACTACCGCTTCTACTGCCGCTGCTTAGTGTCGCACAATCCGACACGAGAAGCGACCCCCTCAAGTCGAGGCGGTAGGAGCTCGGTACCGCAGCGGTACTACGGTTGAGGATCCCCAGGCGGTACTACCGCTGCAGAGCGGTACTGCTGCCTGTGGCTCTTGAGCGGTACTACCGCTGGGCATCACGGTACTACCGCTGGGACCAAAATATGCACATACGAAGGAAACGGAAGCTCCATCGAAGCGGGAAGGCTCAGAGGGTGCGAAGAGGATGTGTATGTGTTGATTCCACCCTAGCCTTACCAAAGCGGATCCCGTCTTGATAGTACGGTGACTCCTACAAAACCAGTCCACCAAAACAGAAATGAAGGAGCTACACTGTCTTTGATTAAAACTCCGAGGGGAAGGAATCGTCTCGTGCCAAAGGATGAATCTCTGAAATGCTCAAAGCACACGATTAGTCCGCAAACGTGTTGTCATCAATCACCAAAACTACATCGAGAGAGATACGCCTTAACATCTTCTCGGGTCTATGTTGCTGTGACGGACGCTTGAAGAGGCGACAAGATCACTCCTGCTTTACTTTTTCTGCTCTTGTCTTTTGGGCTCTCCTTGAGGGGGCTATTTGTTTCTATACGATGTTAAAACGGTCGTGTTCGTGTTCGTTTGGTCTCCTAGATACTTTCCTGTTGTTGAAACCCTGTTATGCTGGCACTGGGACATGCTCTTAGAGCCCAGGCCTTTGATCTCTCTGGTGGCGCTGCTTTGGGGGCTATGGGAAGGGAAGGGATGGCTCCCCTTCCTCCTCATTTGCCAAGTGCATGCGGGGAGAGATGCTTTGGTAGTTTTTAGTTTTTCTTCGCTGTAAGACTTGGTGATTTCTATTAATGGAAATCGGAGAGGACACTCTCTTTTCTCAAAGAAAAAACTAGGCGGCCATGGATGTGGAGAGCAATGCGAGCGCCATAGCGGAGGCCGGCCGAGACTGTGACAAGCTTCCGCTGGCGCTGATCCCTGGAGGCGTTTGCCAAGCCGCGGCGGTGCTACGGCTCTTCGTCTTCAAGAATTCCGATGGTATGTTCCTCCACCATCGCAAGGTGGCCTTCTACCTGTACTACGCCTTGCTGACGGCTGTGGCGCTCTTCGGTTTCACGAAGGCGTCACTTGGCTTCTGGGTGGCACGCGACCTGCACGACCGTTGCCGGCAGGCCTACGGGAAGTCGGTCATGGTGGTCTCCTTCCTCTTCCTCGTCCTCGTTGGTGGCTTGGGTGGTTTTGCCATACCAAAGTAGTAGCCATGAGCCTATGATCACGGTGCTTTCCTTGTATTTGGAAATATTAGAAGCTCATGCAGCAAGTTTTTGAACTTAAGCTCATGCAGTAAGTTTGTCCATCGATCCACATAGGAATTATGTTGATCTAGCGGATTATGTCATGCTTTTTGGCGGGTATATGTCACGTTATCTTTGTTTGCATTGTGCCGTGTAATTTTATTTTGATTTGTATAGTTTTTTATACTGTCCTGATACGAACTGTAAGCACTATAATCTCCCATGGCTTGGAATAATTTGATTGAATTTTTTGAATGAAACTGTCTTTGTTTTCCATTTTATTACACTTGCATCCGTTCTGTATGTAATGGAAAAGGGGGGAGATTAGTTGTTTTTTTAGCAAAAAGAGGCGAGATCAGCTTTTTTTTAGGCAAGGGGCAAGATCAGTTGGAAAAAGAGAGAAGGAACTGGGCAATTGTAGCCCAGCCCACCTATACGGGCCGTGCTCTCGAGTACTCCCTCCATTCGGAATTACTTGTCTCAGAAATGGATGTATCTAGAACTAAAATATATCTAGATATATCCATTTCTGCGACAAGTAATTCCGAACGAAGGAAGTATTATTTATTTGTTTGATTACACTTGCGGCCAAGTTAGTTTGCTTAAGGGATGTCCCCCGGCCTTCCCTGTAAACTGCTCTTCCATTGAACGCTCCGCCTCCCCCTCCCCCTCCCTACCTCCTCTTTGGCTTTACTTCCGCCGTTGACCATGCCCGAGAAGCTTTGATGGAGGAAGAAGCTCTGAGGGAGGCGATGGAAGACGCTTTCCTGGAGGGCGCGGTTCTATGGCGAGCGGAAACCGTCCTCCAAACCCTGCGGATGGACAAGCTGGATGCGTGGATCCGCCAAGAGGGGCTTGGCGGTGACATCGAGGCGCTCAAATCTGTGATCGATGAAGTCATGGCGACGGTCTCTTATGTCAAGGGGAGGGGGAGGGCGGTAGGCAACAGGCGGCTGGCTAGATCTCTCGCCGCGCTCAAGCAGAAGCTGCACGAAGCCGATGACGCAGTGGACGAGCTCGACTAGTACAGCCTTAAATACGAGGCCCAAGGAGGTAGTTTGATCCACAGAAATGGTTTCTATTTCAAATTCCAGTAAAATTAGAATTCAATTCATTCTTGTTATGCAATGAAAAAGATCAAACTAAATTCCACCTTCTATTCTACATTTCTTTTAATAAAGCGAGCTTGCTGTCCGATTTCAAACCACATGCTGAAACACTACCCAAAAGGCAGCAATAGAAGAAAAAAAGCGATGCACGATCAAAGACAGGAACAACATGAGTTAAGCCTATCTGCCCCGTCAAGACCGCAAAAGGAGTTGATAACTACAATAGTGTTAAAAACGCTCTTATATTGTGGGACGGAGGGAGTACATCAGCATAAGAGATGACCCAGACACATAGTTTAATATTCCAAACAATCAACCTCCTAGGCCTTCCACAGGCCGAAATCTCCAGGGTGAATGTTAATCAAATCCTAACATTTTTGTGTCACGGTCTCATGAAACCAGCAAGTTAAACAACAATGCAAAAGTTTTCATGCGAAACAGATCTGCTTGTTTTTCACTTTCGAGTTTTTACGTTCCGACAATCCGAGCCCACTTGCAAATATGTGGTGCCGCATGAATTGGCTACCACCACATCACGTCATCCCCTCTATCGCACCGGGTTTTTCTCCTGTGTACCGAGGAAGGAGGGCACCGCCACTGCCTCTCGGGCGTGGCAGCATCGCCCGCCTCCCTAGTTCCTAGTCACAACCTAGGTGGGTAGAAGCTAATGGTAGAGACCGGTGAAGTGTATATGTGTATTGCCTAGCACCTTTTATTTATTCGGACTTTTGGTTGTGTTGGCTAGTGCATAAAGCTTAACATGGTATCAGGGCCTAGGGTGTTGAGTTCAAATCTTGACTTTCGTAATTTATTAAAAAATTGTTGTTGCCCCCCTCTATGTCTACGTATAGGCCGAGTTTAGTTCATTTGGCCCCTTCTAACTCTAGATCCTAGCTCCCCCTTCAGGGTTTGATCTTTTGATCTTCATCTTGAAAATTAGTGTATATGAAACTATATTGAGATATAGAGAAAAATATTATTGTGTGCAATCACATGCATATAATTTATTTGGAGCCCTCAAGGCTCATGTAAGAAGGAGGATATAAATGTGTATGTTATCACAGAAATTTGTGAACAAAACAGCTTAAACTAATGTTAGTTTCACGTAGAAGTAGATGTATTCGTCATTTTAGTTTGATAGTTTCCTAATTTATGTGGTAATGTTGTGCGTATTTTCCCTTCAATTTTGATTAACAAGGGAGGAACATTTCCTTTGAAGGTTAAACGTATTCATTTTTATTTTGATCAGAACATCTTTTATTTCAGTAGCAATATAATAAGTCTAATTTTACTAAAAATTAAATTATCTGATTTGGAAACGAATTTTTAAGATTGGTGGAGCGCTATTCGTTGACACAGTCAACTGGCGGGAATGACATGTTCCTCGATCTCACGTCATTGCCACCAATCACCCTGACGAAAGGCTACGTGCCTGTTACGTAAACTTCCATCCCTAACTAACTGAACCCCCCGATTTTCAGGCGGGGTGGGCCTCATCCTCCCCCTAATCCAATCCAATACTCTCACGTCAGATCAGCACGTAACATTACGTAAATCATTACGTAGATGTAGCATTGCTCGTCTCAGTATCATGCTTGCAGACCCGCACAATTCTAGAGTTTTGGGGAGGGGATTTGATGGCAGTGTAAGAAGCCAATATATTGTGACGGGATCATGGGAGAGTTTTTTTTTTTTTTTTGGTGTCAGACAAAGAAACTTTTGGGGAATTAAGGTCTTTTTGGGCTTGGATTGGAGTGGGTTAAAGCTCTGAAATGGCAGTTTCTTGGGAGTTAGACATTTATTGTGATCGACTAGAAGTTGCCCTTAGAGTTCAGTTTTTTTGTCTGTCGAGCACAAGCTTTTGACGTGGTTGATCGCATCAAGCATCAAATCCTATAGTTGATCCCCACTAACTATAATTATTTTCACATGCAACTATGCTAACTCATTATGTCACTATGCATGGCAAAAAGTAACCTTAACATGCACTTTCCTCAATATAATAGCAATTATGTCAACTCACCATGCCACCATTCATGAAAAAAGACACAGCTAAACATGCACCATGCATGCTACCCATATTTAACAAATATTCTACAACTATACTATAATAAAACTTATGCATTTGCCGAAAAAGGGTTTCCCCCGCTTTGTATACAAAGCAACCAACCGAACCATACAGAAATAGGTGCTGGGGCGGAAGCAGCACAGACACGCCAAAAAAACGACAGAGAAAGAGCAAAAGAAACAAATGCCGACAACGGCGGATCAACAAAGAAGCCTCGCGATCGCTGCGCCCACCGGAATCTACCCCTAGGCTCCAAGACTACGAAGCGCCGGCACCTATCAACACCTCCAAGAAGGATCGCGACGATGACGACGCTGCTGCCAAGGGTTTCCCCCAGTACACGACGAGGCGAGAGGCAGGGTAGCCCCCGACGCCCTCCCGAAAGGCCAGGTGGCACCCTCAAGCGCCACCGCGCCGGTGTCGGCCACGCCGACAGGGGTTTCCCCCGATCCCAACCAAACCAACCACCACCCTGCGCCAACACGGTCATGAAGCACCCACGCCGTCTCACCACGGCACCACGAAATGAGGGCAGTGCGGCGAAGGATCAGAGCCGGGACTAGGACATCAGCACCGTCGGCACGCGGGAGGGCCCCACCTCCAATGTCAGCGACGGTAGCCGTCCGGACGCAATAGCAGGAGCACACCAGGCCCGTGGGCCCACAGGCCCGGCCGAGCCCTTGTGGGCCTGTAAAGCTCCCGCCTTCGCGCTGCTGCCGGCACGCCATCGGCGCCAACGCCCCATATCCGAGCCGCTCCTCCTCCTCACCGCGCCGCAGACAACGAGGCCCACGCCGGGGGCCGGCCCGCTAGGACCCAGATGGGGCCCGTCGGGCCCAGATCTGGGCGGGGGCGCGACGTCGGTCACCCAGCACCACCACGCCGCCCCGCCACCAAGGAGCAGCGCCGCCACCATGTCTGCCGCCGGCCACCCCGCCGGGTCACCGGACCGCAGCCAAGCCGAGCGACACCGCCGCCGCCCCCTGCCCCGGGCCAGGAGGACGCGCGCGCGGGGGAGGGAGATCCTGCCGCCGCCGGCACCCCCCGGGCCGGAGCCGGGAGCGCCCGCCGGCGACGGCAGGGGAGAGAGAGAACGGAGCGAGGCCGAGAGCAGCAGCGCGGGGCCGCCCCGGCCGCCTCCCGGGAGGCGGCACGAGGGCAGAAGGAGGGGAGGAGGAGGAAGGGCGGGGGGAGGGAGGGCCGGATCCGGGCCGCGCGCCGGCGAGGGCGGCCGGATCCCGCCGGCGACGGGCAGGGGGAGGCGGCGGTGGCTAGGGTTGCGGGGACGGGAGCGGATGGGGAAGCAGTAGCGCGAGGATCTCTGGCGGCGTGAGCGTTCGCCCCTGGGGAGACGACGTGAGGCCCGGGTCTGCTGGTCAAAACATATGCATTTAGTTTCAATTATCATGTTGTTATCAAAATATTAATGTTTTATACAACCAAGTCTAATTGAAATAATTGCACTGTATTCCTGCGACAACGTGCGGGTATCATCTCTAGTTAGCTAAGGGAGCCAACTGTCGGCTCGTTCGCACAACTCAGGCTGGCAGATGGCAGACCTCTCCGACGACCGGCCTTCACATGTCTAGGCCTTGTTCGGTCAGCTTCGCGATGCTTTGATTGGCGACTAGTGACCATTGAATATTTTAGTTTTAGTATATATTTCTTCTTTTTTTTGCTTGCCCTTTGTTGTCTGCACCTCAGATCTAGTGTTGTATGACTCTAAGGGCCTCAGTTAAAGACGAGTTAAGCGCCTATTTTTTTAAAAACAAACATCAAATTAGCTTTGTTTCAGTCACCAACACTGTGTCCATCTTCCAACAGGCCAACACCTGCTGCCATCTTCGTCCAACACGCACAATTGCTTCGCCTCCGACAATGTTACCCAGCGTTGCACCCCAGCCGCAACGACTAACCCCGGTTAGCCACAGAACGACCTCCACTCAACCTCGGTAAAATCTTTTTCTTGTCCAGCAGGACCATGCTAATAGCTCCTTTCTTTTGGCGCAGTTACTTTGCAGGAGCCCGAAGGCATGCGTGAAGCAGCACAAGTAGATCATGAGTTCATGACACATCGAGGGGCGAAGATAATATTACCGCCGAGAAGCAGTCGCGGCAAAAAACGGTCCAAGGCATGGGATGTTTTTGAAGACATAAAAGACGATAATGGAACGACCGTGCAGGCAGAATGTAGACACTGTAGGAAGAGAGTTCAATACAAAGGTGCACAAGGGACAAGAGTCTTGATAACTCATGTCAATAGTGCCGAGTGTAAGAATACGCGAGAAGCACGTCCCCAGCCGCCAAGCCATTCAAGCTGGTACAATTCCAAACTTAAATTTGAATTGCTTTAGGAAAGCTGTATACTTGATTCTACATTGATGCACATTTCCTCTTGTTCTCGTTCTAATAGCCTATCCACCTTCTTTTTTCTTCTTGCAGCATAAACGATGCTACTGAAAATGCTACCATCGCTGCTGCCAGTAATTCATCCAGCAGACCAATGAACCAAGAGCCAACACAGATCACCGCAGTTGCTGCTCACCCTTGGAATAAGGACGAAATTTCCAGTAGGATACAGAAAATAACTCATCAGTTGCAAGGCATCCGAGGGGATGTGACAAAGGATCTCAACATGTTTGGGTCACACTCTGGTGCAAGTTCAGTTCTCCATCAAAGTACAACCTCAGATCCATGCCGAAAAACATCAAGTCTTCTTCAAGGCAAAGTGTAAGGGAGACACAAAGAGAAGAACACCATCATAAAGGTGATGACTGCTGGGAAATTTGACAGTGTGACTGTTGTGCCTATTGTAGGCATTGGAGGTGCTGGGAAGACAGCTCTCGCACAATCTGTATATAATGATCCGAAAGTGCAAAACCAATTTGACCACAGCATATGGGTTTGGGTGTCTAACAGCTTTGATGAAATGAGACTCACAAGAGAGATGTTAGATATTGTCCCACGAGAAAAGCACGAAGGGTTATGCAGCCTTGACAAACTTCAGCACGTCTTGAGAACTCATATTGAATCAAAGAGGGTTCTACTGATTTTAGATGATGTCTGGGATGGCAAGAATAATCGAAGATTGGACCTAATACTGGCTCCTTTCAAGTCCAACAATGCAAATGGCAGTGTGATCCTTGTGACGACTAGAGATCTCTATGTTGCCAAAAAGATAGGAACAACTGAACCAGTTGTGTTAGGTGCTCTGGAAGATGAAGATTTGTGGTTGTTGCTCAAAGAACGAGCATTTCGTGATGAGAACTATGAAGGAAATCTAACAAACATTGGACGGGATATAGCACGCAAGCTAGAAGGCAACCCATTAGAAGCAGTAACTGCAGGGGAACTATTAAGAGTTGATCTTACCGTTGATCATTGGATTAAAATTCTGAAGGACGAAGATTGGAAATTGTTGGGGCTCAGTGGAGGCATCATGGCTTCTTTGAAGCTTAGCTATGATCAGTTGCCGTACCATCTACACCAATGCTTCTCGTATTGTTCTATATTCCCTGACAGTTATAAGTTTCTTGGTGAGGAGTTGGTCCGTATTTGGATTTCACAAGGATTTGTCCAACAGAGCCATCCGAGTAAGAAATTAGAGGAGATAGGAATGGACTATTTGGCAGATTTGGTGAACCTGGGCTATTTTCAGCAAGTTGGAAGAGAAATTTCATATGTTTTGTGTGGTCTTATGCATGACTTTGCAAGGATGGTTCCAAAAACTGACTGTGCAATTATAGATGGTCTACAGTGCAATGATATATTGCTAACTGTACAACATTTGTCAATAGTATGGAGCGAATATCCCCATTGGGACACATCTCAGATTAACAAGTTTATAGAAAATTTGAGAAATACAATTGGAGTGAATTGCAAAAAACCACCACATTGAAGCGTAGGGTTGCAGAAAAGACTCTTCTACGAATTTGTGCCAAAAAACACTGATTTTGGTCCTAATCTGTTGCAAAAAACACTGATCGACCGTTTTATGCATTTTAACCTCGATTATGACATGTGGGGTCCTGGTATTTTTGCATAGTCACCCTTCATGTAAAAGTCCAAAACGCAATCAGCTCCAGAGGAGGCGGCGGTGGCTGGTTCATGCGCGCGGCGGCGTTGCTGGCTTGGGTCGTCGGCGACTAGGGGCGGGGGCTCGGTCATGCGCGCCGCCGCTGGTGCCCGGGCTGTGTGTCGCCGGCGCCGCTTGCTCCGCTGGAGGCCGGGTCGCGCCCGAGTTGCGTGCGCCTAAGCTGTCGCGCTGGGGAGGGAGGCGGTGGTGCTGGGAGGATGGGGGCGCGTCGGGAGGGAGGCGGCGGCGCTGGGAGGCGGGGAGGGAGGCGGCGGCGCTGGGAGGACGGGGGCGGGGCGGGGGGGAGGCGGCGGCGGCGGGAGGCGGGGGGGGCCGGGGAGGGGCGGGGGCGGGGGGGGGGGGGGGGGGGGGAGGGGGGGAGGGAGGCGGGGGGGGTGGGAGGACGGGGGCGGGTCGGGAGGGAGGCGGCGGCCAGCGCAGGCGGGCGCGGCGCGAGCGCGACGAGGCCGCTGGGAGGCGGCGAGGGAGGCGGCAGCGCTAGGAGGACGGGGCGCGTCAGGAGGGAGGCGGCGGCGCTGGGAGGACGGGGGCGGGGCGGGGGGGAGGCGGCGGCGGCGGGAGGCGGGGGGGGCCGGGGAGGGGCGGGGGCGGGGGGGGGGGGGGGGGGGGGAGGGGGGGAGGGAGGCGGGGGGGGTGGGAGGACGGGGGCGGGTCGGGAGGGAGGCGGCGGCCAGCGCAGGCGGGCGCGGCGCGAGCGCGACGAGGCCGCTGGGAGGCGGCGAGGGAGGCGGCAGCGCTAGGAGGACGGGGCGCGTCAGGAGGGAGGCGGCGGCGCTGGGAGGCGGGGGCGGCCGGAGAGAGGCGGTGGCGCGGGGAGGCGGGGAGGGAGGCGGCGGCGCTAGGAGGACGGGGCGCGTCAGGAGGGAGGCGGCGGCGCTGGGAGGCGGGGGTGGCCGGAGAGAGGCGGTGGCGCTGGGAGGCGGGGGCGCGGCGCACCAGAGGGAGGTGGGGCGTGACCGAGCTGCGCACCGGGTTCGCGCCGGAGAGGGAGGCGGCGGCGCCGAGAGGAAGGGCGGGGCGCGCCGGGAAGGAGGCGGCGGCGCTGGGAGGTGAGGCGCGCCGGAGGGAGGTGGCGCCGCTGGGAGAGGGTCAATTTAAATTTTCAGGGAGGGGAGGACGTTTTGGCAAAAAGCCCGTTAGCCACATCAGCAAATGGTGGGCTCCATCTGTCATAATCGTCATCAAATGGGCCAAACTCATCAACTAGTGTTTTCTGCAAAAGATTAAGCCAAGAATCAGTGTTTCCTGGCATAAATTCGTAGAAGAGTATTTTCTGCAAACCTACGCTTCAATGTGGTGGTTTTTTGCAATTCACTCAATACAATTGCACCAGTAGTTACAAAACTGAGGTCGTTGGTGTTTATTGGGCGCTACAAGTGTTCTTTCTTCTAGTCCTCCAAGACATATTCCGGAAGGCTCCTAATTTACGTCTGCTGCAAATATCTGTAACCTTTGCAGATTTTAATTCCCTCATGTGGAGTTCTGTTAATCCCACTCATCTTCGCTATCTAAAACTGACGGTCAATGAGACGAGGAGGGGTTTGCCTCAGGTTTTGAGCAATTTTTGTCACCTTCAAGTATTAGCTGTCGGCTCAAGCACTCATCTTGATGTACCTGATGGCATGAATAATCTTGTCAGTTTGCGGCATCTTGTTGCAACTTCCATTGATAGAATTGGCAAATTGACCTCACTTCAGACACTAAACAATTTCAGCGTACAAGATTCCAATGGCTTTCATATTATAGAACTTCAATGCATGAACGGTCTTGTCCAACTTGGGATTTCTCAACTTCAAAATGTTAAGACTCAGGAGGAGGCTTGTGGAGCAGGACTGCTTGACAAATGGCACTTAGAAAAGCTGCACTTGTCCTGGGAGGATATCAACCTGAATATTTTAGATGTTGAGAACGTCACGTGCTCTGAACCTTCTACCAGCATAGAAACAGAGGAGTTCTTGCAAAAAGAGGTGCTTGAGGGTCTTGAACCACATAAAAACCTAAAGCATCTTCAGATATCTGGATACAATGGTGCTACCTCTCCATCTTGGCTATCTGGATACATACGCAATATCTCTGTTACCTCTTTACAGACTCTGCATTTGGAGAACTGTAGAAAATGGCGGATACTTCCATCTCTGCAATTGCTTCCCCTTCTTAGAAAATTAAAGTTAAGCGGCATGCCAAAAGTAGTAAAAATATCAGTTCCTTCGTTAGAGGAGCTGGTGTTAGTTAAGATGAAAAAGCTGGAGACATGCTCCTGCACTTATATGAGGGGGTTGAACTCCTGTTTAAGGGTTCTGAAAATTGAGAATTGCAGTTCATTGAAGGTGTTTGATTTGTTTGGGGACGGCCATAAATTTAAAACTGAGAAGTCATGGTTGCCACGTATTTGGGAACTCGTTATCCACAACTGTCCTCTTTTGCTGGTACCACACCCTTTACCATCTTCAAGTATTGTTTCTAGAATTTCCATGAGGGGAGTTTCGAATTTTCCAAGTATAGAGGCATCGTCCTTTGGAAGTTTAATCATCGGCAAGGATCCTGGTAGGTATGATTATTATGAATATGAATATGATTCTAACGAGGATCGTTTTGAGGTGCTTTCTGATGAGCTGTTGGTGCTAGATGGAAATATTTTGGCATTCCATAATCTAAGTTTCCTGACAGAGTTGATAATAGGTTACTGCAAAAATCTAATGTCTATTTCATTAGAAGGATTAAGTCAACTTGTATCCTTAAAGACACTGAGGATAGTGGATTATCCAGGGATTTCCAGTTTCGATGTCCCACCAGAGCATGCCCGTGAAGATTTGACACCTGCAAACTGCAATGCCCTCCCATCTCTTAAACATATAAAGATCCGGTCATGTGGAATATCATGGGAGTGGCTATCTTTGATTGTGCAATATGCGCCAGCACTGATGGAATTGGATGTACAGAACTGCCCAGAGTTGGAATCTCTACAGCTGAACTCCTGCACGACACTGAAAAAGTTGAAGGTATTTGCATGTGAATCGCTTGGCACACTAGATGTCTTGCAATCCAGTTCCCTCTGCATTATGGAAGTAAGGGGCGCCCCAAATTTGAAATCTCTACAGCTGCACTCCTGCACGGCACTGGTAGTGTTGGATATTCGGAGCTGCACATCACTCTCTACACTGGAGGGCTTTCAATCCCTTGGCAGCCACATGCATTTGTATCTACGGGAATGCCCTGGCTTGCATTCATGTTTGGAGGGTTTGCCAGTGCAGGACTACGAATTATGCCCTCAACTGAAATATCTTTCTATTAGTGACTTCTCTTTCCTTGCCACGTCTTTCTGCAAGCAACTCACATCACTCCAGATCTTAGCTATTAGTGGTTTCGAAAAAGGAACACCATCACATCACTCGGCAGAAGGACTAACAGATGAGGAAGAGACAGGGCTTCTGCTCCTCTGTTCCCTTATAGAGCTCCGATTTATGAGTTACAAATATCTCAAAGATCTTCCTGCAGGCCTGCACAGACTTCGCTTTCTCCAGGTGTTGGATATTTCATTTTGTCCGAGCATCTCAGGATTGCCGGACCTCCCGCCTTCTCTCGAGGAGTTTATAATCTTACGGGGCAGTGAGGAGCTGAAACTTCAATCCAAATCGCTAGCATCAAGCAAGTTAAAGGTCAAAATTGATGACCAATATGTGAACTGATTACTCGGTGGCTTGTTATGCACACATGCACGACAGATATCGCTATACACGTGTACTGCTTTTGAGGTACACTTCTATCATAGATCATGCTATGCCCAGAGTTTACTATACCGCAGTTAGAACCGGACTTGCGTGGATCACATCAAGCATCAAATTACTCCTATTTCAGTTGCTCACACGGTGTCCATCCCCCAAGACCCGCTATCTTCTTCCTCCAACCCGTACAATCAGTACGCCTCCAACGCTGTTACCCAGCCTTGCACCGCAGCCACAACAACTACCACCGGTTAGCCGCCAAACGAACTCTACTCAACCTCGGCAAAATTTTTTCCAGTCTTGCAAGGACAATGCTAATAATAGCCCTCTTCTTTTGGTGCAGTTACTTTGCAGGAGCCCGATGGCATGTATGAAGCAGCGCAAGTAGATCATGGCACATTGAGGGGCGATAATAATATCCTGGCGACAAGCAGTCGTGGCAAAAAACGGTCCAAGGCATGGGATGATTTTGTGGACATAAAAGATGGTAATGGGAAGACCGTGCAGGCAGAATGTAGACACTGTAAATAGAGAGTTCAATACAAAGGTGCACAAGGGCTAAGAGTGTTGACAACTCATGTCAATAGTACCTACTGCAAGAATGTGCGAGAAGCACGTCCCCAACTGCAAAGCCATCCAAGGTACGATTTCAAACTTAAATTTGAATTTCTTTAAGACATATAGTTTACCTCCATATACTTGATTCTACATCGATGCACATCTCCTCTTATTCTTTGAAAGTGGTTACATGCATCTGCTTAACAATCCCTTGTAGTTCTTGTTTTAATAGCCAATCCACCTTTTTTCTTCCGCAGCGTACATGATGTTGATGAAAATGCTATTCCAGTTGCTGTCAATAATTCACCCAGCAGACCAAGGATGGAAACGAATCAAGATCCAACACAAACCACCGCAGCTATTACTCACCCTTGGAGTAAGGACGAAATTTCCAGTAGGATTCGAGAAATAACTCGTCAGTTGCAAGGCATCCGAGGTGATGTGACAAAGGATCTCAGCATGCTTGGGTCAGACTCCGGTGCAAGTTCAGGTCACCATCAAAGTACAGCCTCAGATCCACGCCGAAGAACATCAAGTCTTCTTCAAGGCAAAGTGTATGGGAGAGACAAAGTGTACAATGCCAAAACTGGCAGTGTAACTGTTCTGCCTATTGTAGGCATCAGAGGTATTGGGAAGACAGCTCTCGCACAATTTGTATGTAATGATCCAATTGCGCGAAACCAATTTGACCACATCATATGGGTCTGGGTGTCTAACAACTTTGATGAAATGAGAATCACAAGAAAGATGTTAGATATTGTCCCTCGAAAAAAGCACAAAGGGTTATGCAGCCTTGACAAACTTCAGCAGGTCTTGAAAACTCATACTGAATCAAAGAGAGCTCTGCTTATTTTAGATGATGCTGGGATGACATAAACGATTGCAGATTTAACCTAATACTTGCTCCTTTCAAGTCAAACAATGCAAATGGCAATGTGATCCTTGTAACGACTAGATATCTCTCTGTTGCAAAAAGGATAGGAACGATTGAAGCAGTTGTGTTAGGTGCTCTGGAAGATGACGATTTGTGGTTATTGCTCAAAGAACGAGCATTTCGTGATGAGAACTATGAAGGGCATGGAAACCTAAAGAAAATTGGATTTAAAATAGCAGACAAGCTAAAAGGCAACCCATTAGCAGCAGTAACTGCAGGGGAACTATTAAGAGTTGATCTTACCATTGATCATTGGATTAAAATTCTGAAGGACGATGATTGGAAATTGTTGGGGCTCAGTGGAGGCATCATGGCTTAGCTATGATCAGTTGCCGTACCATCTACACCGATGCTTCTCGTATTGTTCTATATTCCCTGACAGTTATAAGTTTCTTGGTGAGGAGTTGGTCCGTATTTGGATTTCACAAGGATTTGTCCAACGGAGCCATCCGAGTAAGAAATTAGAGGAGATAGGAATGGACTATTTGGCAGATTTGGTGAACCTGGGCTATTTTCAGCAAGTTGGAAGAGAAATTTCATATGTTTTGTGTGGTCTTATGCATGACTTTGCAAGGATGGTTTCAAAAACTGACTGTGCAATTATAGATGGTCTACAGTGCAATGATATATTGCTAACTGTACAACATTTGTCAATAGTATGGAGCGAATATCCCCATTGGGACACATCTCAGATTAACAAGTTTATAGAAAATTTGAGAAATAAAATTGCACCAGTAGTTACAAAACTGAGGTCGTTGGTGTTTATCGGGCGCTACAAGTGTTATTTCTTCCAGTCCTTCCAAGACATATTCCGGAAGGCTCCTAATTTACGTCTGCTGTAAATATCTGTAACCTTTGCAGATTTTAATTCCCTCATGTGGAGTTCTGTTAATCCCACTCATCTTCGCTATCTAAAACTGACGGTCAATGAGGCGAGGAGGGGTTTGCCTCAGGTTTTGAGCAATTTTTGTCACCTTCAAGTATTAGATGTCGGATCAAGCACTCATCTTGATGTACCTGATGGCATGAATAATCTTGTCAGTTTGCGGCATCTTGTTGCAACTTCCATTGATAGAATTGGCAAATTGACCTCACTTCAGACACTAAACAATTTCAGCGTACAAGATTCCAATGGCTTTCATATTATAGAACTTCAATGCATGAACGATCTTGTCCAACTTGGGATTTCTCAACTTCAAAATGTTAAGAATTAGGAGGAGGCTTGTGGAGCAGGACTGCTTGACAAATGGCACTTAGAAAAGCTACACTTGTCCTGGGAGGATATCAACCTGAATATTTTAGATGTTGAGAACGTCACGTGCTCTGAACCTTCTACCAGCATAGAAACAGAGGAGTGCTTGCAAAAAGAGGTGCTTGAGGGTCTTGAACCACATAAAAACCTAAAGCATCTTCAGATATCTGGATACAATGGTGCTACCTCTCCATCTTGGCTATCTGGATACATACGCAATATCTCTGTTACCTCTTTACAGACTCTGCATTTGGAGAACTGTAGAAAATGGCGGATACTTCCATCTCTGCAATTGCTTCCCCTTCTTAGAAAATTAAAGTTAAGCGGCATGCCAAAAGTAGTAAAAATATCAGTTCCTTCGTTAGAGGAGCTGGTGTTAGTTAAGATGAAAAAGCTGGAGACATGCTCCTGCACTTATATGAGGGGGTTGAACTCTTGTTTAAGGGTTCTGAAAATTGAGAATTGCAGTTCATTGAAGGTGTTTGATCTGTTTGGGGACGGCCATAAATTTAAAACTGAGAAGTCATGGTTGCCACGTATTTGGGAACTCGTTATCCACAACTGTCCTCTTTTGCTGGTACCACACCCTTTACCATCTTCAAGTATTGTTTCTAGAATTTCCATGAGGGGAGTTTCGAATTTTCCAAGTATAGAGGCATCGTCCTTCGGAAGTTTAATCATCGGCAAGGATCCTGGTAGGTATGATTATTATGAATATGAATATGATTCTAACGAGGATTGTTTTGAGGTGCTTTCTGATGAGCTGTTGGTGCTAGATGGAAATATTTTGGCATTCCATAATCTAAGTTTCCTGACAGAGTTGATAAATGGTTACTGCAAAAATCTAATGTCTATTTCATTAGAAGGATTAAGTCAACTTGTATCCTTAAAGACACTGAGAATAGTGGATTGTCCAGGGATTTCCAGTTTCGATGTCCCACCAGAGCATGCCCGTGAAGATTTGACAGCTGCAAACTGCAATGCCCTCCCATCTCTTAAACATATAAAGATCCGGTCATGTGGAATATCATGGGAGTGGCTATCTTTGATTGTGCAATATGCGCCAGCACTGATGGAATTGGATGTACAGAACTGCCCAGAGTTGGAATCTCTACAGCTGAACTCCTGCACGACACTGAAAAAGTTGAAGGTATTTGCATGTGAATCGCTTGGCACACTAGATGTCTTGCAATCCAGTTCCCTCTGCATTATGGAAGTAAGGGGCGCCCCAAATTTGAAATCTCTACAGCTGCACTCTTGCACGGCACTGGTAGTGTTGGATATTCGGAGCTGCACATCACTCTCTACACTGGAGGGCTTTCAATCCCTTGGCAGCCTCATGCATTTGTATCTACGGGAATGCCCTGGCTTGCATTCATGTTTGGAGGGTTTGCCAGTGCAGGACTACGAATTATGCCCTCAACTGAAATATCTTTCTATTAGTGACTTCTCTTTCCTTGCCACGTCTTTCTGCAAGCAACTCACATCACTCCAGATCTTAGCTATTAGTGGTTTCGAAAAAGGAACACCATCACATCACTCGGCAGAAGGACTAACAGATGAGGAAGAGACAGGGCTTCTGCTCCTCTGTTCCCTTACACAGCTCCGATTTATGAGTTACAAATATCTCAAAGATCTTCCTGCAGGCCTGCACAGACTTCGCTTTCTCCAGGTGTTGGATATTTCATTTTGGCCGAGCATCTCAGGATTGTCGGACCTCCCGCCTTATCTCGAGGAGTTGATAATCTTACGGGGCAGTGAGGAGCTGAAACTTCAATCCAAATCGCTAGCATCAAGCAAGTTAAAGGTTAAAATTGATGACCAATATGTGAACTGATTACTCGGTGGCTTGTTATGCACACATGCACGACAGATATCGTTGTACATGTGTACTGCTTTTGAGGTACACTTCTATCATAGATCATGCTATGCCCAGAGTTTACTATACCGCAGTTAGAACCGGACTTGCGTGGATCACATCAAGCATCAAATTACTCCTATTTCAGTTGCTCACACGGTGTCCATCCCCCAAGACCCGCTGCCTTCTTCCTCCAACCCGTACAATCAGTACGCCTCCAACGTTGTTACCCAGCCTTGCACCGCAGCCACAACAACTACCACCGGTTAGCCGCCAAACGAACTCTACTCAACCTCGGCAAAATGTTTTCCGGTCTTGCAAGGACAATGCTAATAATAGCCCTCTTCTTTTGGTGCAGTTACTTTGCAGGAGCCCGATGGCATGCATGAAGCAGCGCGAGTAGATCATGGCACATTGAGGGGCGATAATAATATTCTGGCGACAAGCAGTCGTGGCAAAAAACGGTCCAAGGCATGGGATGATTTTGTGGACATAAAGGATGGTAATGGGAAGACCGTGCAGGCAGAATGTAGACACTGTAAATAGAGAGTTCAATACAAAGGTGCACAAGGGCCAAGAGTGTTGACAACTCATGTCAATAGTACCTACTGCAAGAATGTGCGAGAAGCACGTCCCCAGCTGCAAAGCCATCCAAGGTACGATTTCAAACTTAAATTTGAATTTCTTTAAGACATATAGTTTACCTCCATATACTTGATTCTACATCGATGCACATCTCCTCTTATTCTTTGAAAGTGGTTACATTCATCTGCTTAACAATCCCTTGTAGTTCTCGTTTTAATAGCCAATCCACCTTTTTTCTTCTCGCAGCGTACATGATGCTGATGAAAATGCTATTCCAGTTGCTGTCAATAATTCACCCAGCAGACCAAGGATGGAAACGAATCAAGATCCAACACAAACCACCGCAGCTATTACTCACCCTTGGAGTAAGGACGAAATTTCCAGTAGGATTCGAGAAATAACTCGTCAGTTGCAAGGCATCCGAGGTGATGTGACAAAGGATCTCAGCATGCTTGGGTCAGACTCCGGTGCAAGTTCAGGTCACCATCAAAGTACAGCCTCAGATCCACGCCGAAGAACATCAAGTCTTCTTCAAGGCAAAGTGTATGGGAGAGACAAAGTGTACAGATGCCAAAACTGGCAGTGTAACTGTTCTGCCTATTGTAGGCATCGGAGGTATTGGGAAGACAGCTCTCGCACAATTTGTATGTAATGATCCAATTGCGCGAAACCAATTTGACCACATCATATGGGTCTGGGTGTCTAACAGCTTTGATGAAATGAGAATCACAAGAAAGATGTTAGATATTGTCCCTCGAAAAAAGCACAAAGGGTTATGCAGCCTTGACAAACTTCAGCAGGTCTTGAAAACTCATACTGAATCAAAGAGAGCTCTGCTTATTTTAGATGATGTCTGGGATGACATAAACGATTGCAGATTTAACCTAATACTTGCTCCTTTCAAGTCAAACAATGCAAATGGCAATGTGATCCTTGTGACGACTAGATATCTCTCTGTTGCAAAAAGGATAGGAACGATTGAACCAGTTGTGTTAGGTGCTCTGGAAGATGACGATTTGTGGTTATTGCTCAAAGAACGAGCATTTCGTGATGAGAACTATGAAGGGCATGGAAACCTAAAGAACATTGGATGGAAAATAGCAGACAAGCTAAAAGGCAACCCATTAGCAGCAGTAACTGCAGGGGAACTATTAAGAGTCGATCTTACTGTTGATCATTGGAATAAAATTCTCGAGGACGAAGATTGGAAATTGTTGGGGCTCAGTGGAGGTATCATGGATGCTTTGAAAGTTAGCTATGATTAGCTGCCGTACCATCTACACCGATGCTTCTCGTATTGTTCTATATTTCCTGTCAGTTATAAGTTTCCTGGTGAGGAGTTGGTCCGTATTTGGATTTCACAAGGATTTGTCAAACAGAGCCACCATCCAAGTAAGAAACTAGAGGAGATAGGAATGTGAAGAAGACTCCTCTCCATGCAGTCAAAATTCATTTCCTATCGAAGGCAGCAAAAGAAATTATGTTGTGTCTGGACTTATGTATGATTTTGCAAGGATGGTTTCAAGAGCTGAATGTGCAATTATAGATGGTATGCCATGCAATTATATATTGCCAACTGTACAACATTTGTCAATAGAGTGCAAGAAAGATCAGCATGGGAACGTGTCTTGGAGTAGCAAGTTTAAAGAAGATATGCGAAAAACAGTTACATCAGTGAGGAAACTGAGGACATTACTGTTAATTGGGAAATATGATTGTTACTTCTTCCAATGCTTTGAAGACATATTCCAGAAGGCACATGATATACGTGTGCTACAAATATCAGCAACATTTGAAGATTTTAGTTCCCTCGTCCACAGTATAAATCCTACTCATCTTCGCTATCTAAAACTTACTATCAATGAGGTGAGGGGAGATTTGCCTCAGGTTTTGAGCAGTTTTTGCCACCTTCAAGTGTTAGATATCGGCTCAAACACTCATCTCAATGTACCTGATGGCATGTATATGTTAGATGTGTATAGTCCTTTTTCGGTATATCCCCGTTGTATAAGCGGTTTTCTGCACTTTGACACACATGTATATGTACTGGCCTTTGGCCCTCAGTAAAGATAGTTGCCCATTCCTAACATGGTATCAGATGCTTAGGTTCCTCTCCCGCTCCCGCACGCTCGCAGCTCCGTGCCTCGCTCCACCGTCGCCGGCCTCCCTCTACCTCGTCGCCGGCACCAGCCACCTCCTCCCTCGCCCCCGGTCTGCGCTGCCCCGAGCTCGGCCGCGGCTTGTCGCCGCTGTCCCGCGCCGCCCCGAGTGCGGTCGCGGTCTGCCCTCGCCGCTTCGCGCCGCCCCGCACCTTCCCATGCTCGGCCGCGCCCGGCAGCCACCTCCCCGCGCCTCCCCGCGCCCCGGCAGCCTCCTCCCCGTGCCTTCCTGCGCTGGCCCACAACCTCCCGCGCCCGGCCGCCCCTGGCTGCCTGCTGCAGCCGGTGCTGCCCTGGTCCGGCTCCTCCCACGCTCGCCCTTCCCCCCGTTTCCTCCATCGGGGCTGGATCGGGCCAGCGCGAGCCTGATCCCGATCTGGATCGGGGTCCCCTGTAGCGGTTGACCAAAAAAAAAAAGAGAGCTCCTCATGTCTTCTTTGGGCTATGTCACCGTTCCTCGGTGCTCGGTGATCTTCGATGGCACCAACTATGCCGAGTTTGCGGGGTTCATGAGGATCCATATGCGCGGTCTCCTTCTGTGGGGTGTTCTATCTGGCGAGGTCCCCTGTCCGCCTTGCCCTGTTGCTCCTGTGGCTCCTACCCCGCCGGCACCGCCGGTTCTTGCTGCTGATGTTTCTCAGGCCGATCGCGATGCCGCCAAGGCTCTCGATGATACTGCAGTTGAGGCCTATGATCAGCAGATGTCAGCTTATTCGGATGCCCTTTCTGCCTATCGTGATGAACTGTTAGCTTACACTCAGTGGTGCAATGATGATGCTCGTGCTGCTGCTGTTCTTACTGCGAGTGTTCTTCCTCAGTTCGCCTCGGAGTTCATGGGATTTGGCACACTTGCAGCGATGTGGTCTTATCTCTGTCAGCGCTATCAGCCCTCTGGTGATGCTCTCTACCTCTCTGTGGTGCGTCAGGAGCATGCACTCCAGCAAGGTGATTCCTCTATTGATGAGTTCTATTCACAGTGCTCTGCCATCTGGCGTCAGCTTGACTCTCTTCGGACCGTCGTTTGTGGAACTTGCCGTTGCTGTCAGACTACACGGTCCGATTTGGAGTATCAGAGGGTTCACGAGTTCTTATCTCGTCCTCGCTCTGAGTTCGAGCCTCGCCGTGCTCACCTGCTTGCTCGTGGTCGTGTTCCTATCTCGGAGATCCTTGCTGAGCTCCGTGCTGAAGAAACTCGACTTTGCTCTGCCGGGTTACTTGTGGTTCCATCAGTGCTGGCCGCCCGAGCTCCCATGCCACCTGCTCGCCTCACAGCTCCACCGCTCCTGCCTACTCCTCCAGGGGGGGTGGGTCGTCCTTCTGCCGAGAGGGGCCGGTCGCGCCGTGACACCTTTTGTGGCTATTGCTCACGGTCAGGTCACCCAGAGTCTGATTGCCGTGAGAAGAAGCGAGACCAGAGGCGCTCCTCTTCCAGTGGGACTCCTGGATCCTCCTCGACCCCGTCACTCACTGACCATGACATTATGAGGCTCAAGCGTCTCTTAGCTTTCTCAGGCTCTTCGTCGACCGGTTCCGCTGCTGCTGTGACTGCAGCCACTGCTCCACCACCGCAGGCATCGACACAGTCAGGTACATCTTCGTGGGTTCTGGATTCTGGAGCCTCTTTTCATATGTCTTCTGATTCTTCCGTGCTGTTTTCTCTCCGACCACTTGATTCGCCTGTTAATGTCCTTACCGCTGATGGCACACCTCTTCCTGTTGCTAGCCGTGGTCTTCTTTCCACTCCATCTTTTTCTGTTCCTAGTGTTTCACATGTTCCTCGCCTCACCATGAACCTTTTTTCCGCTGCCCAACTTACTGATTCTGGTTGTCGTGTCATTCTTGATACCGACTCTTGCTCCATTCAGGATCGTCGCACCAAGGCTTTGGTTGGTGCTGGCCCCCGGCGTCGTGAGTCCGAGGGCCTTTGGGAGGTTGACTGGCTTTGTGTTCCTTCCGCTGCCACCACTCTTGCCAGCTCCCATGCTCTTGCTGCCTCTTCGTCTGCGTCCTTCCAGCAGTGGCGTCATCTCCTTGGTCACATCTGTGGCTCTCGCTTGTCTTCTTTAGTTCGTCAGGGCCTCTTAGGGTCTGTATCTGGAGATGTCTCCTTACATTGTAATGGTTGCAGACTTGGCAAACAGACTTAGTTACCTTACCCTACTAGTGAGTCTGTATCTCAACGTCCGTTTGACTTAGTTCATTCTGATGTCTGGGGTCCTGCTCCCTTTGATTCGAAAGGTGGTCATCGCTATTATATCTTGTTTATTGATGATTTCTCTCGCTACACTTGGCTCTACTTCATGAAATCTCGTAGCGAGGTTCTCTCTATATACAAACGTTTTGCTGCCATGGTTCACACCCAGTTTTCCACGCCCATTCGTACTTTTCGTGCTGACTCCGCTGGTGAGTTTATCTCCCAGCTGTTGCGTTGTTTTCTTGCGGAACAGGGTACTCTTGCCCAGTTCTCGTGTCCTAGTGCTCATGCTCAGAATGGCGTTGCTAAACGTAAGCATCGTCATCTACTTGAGACGGCTCGTGCTCTGATGATTGCCGCTTCTCTTCCACCCCACTTTTGGGCTGAGGTTGTTTCTGCATCCACCTACCTCATCAACATACAACCATCGACTGCTCTGCAGGGTGGTATTCCTATGGAGTGTCTCACTGGTCGCTCTCCTAACTACTCCGCTCTTCGTATGTTTGGATGTGTGTGCTATGTCCTTCTTGCCCCGCGAGAACGCACCAAACTGACTACTCAGTCGGTTGAGTGTGTGTTTCTTGGCTACAGTGATGAGCATAAGGGCTATCGCTGCTGGGATCCTGTTGGTCGTCGTCTGCGCATCTCGCGTGATGTGCCCTTTGACGAGTCTCGCTCTTACTACCCACGTCCTTCTACCTCGAGCTTCTTTGTGGATGATCTTTCCTTTCTTCTTCTCCCTGATACACCCCGCTATGTGCCTCCTCATGTCTTTCCTCCTCCGCCTGCACCTCTCCTTCCTTCTCCTTCACCTCCGACCCCGTCTTCTCCCTCCTCCTCCTTCACCTCTCCCCCATCCTCTCCAGTCTGTCGCCCTCTCTCACCATTTCCTCTCCACTATACTCGACGTCCTCATACTGAGGATATTGCCTCTGACGAGCCTTCCACCTCCTCTGGTGCACCTCCTCTCACATCCCCTCCGGCTCATAACCTCCGTGCTCGGCCTCGCCCTCCGCCTGATCGCTACTCCCCTGATCGGTACGGTCTCTCTGTTTTGACTGAGCCCACTTCCTATCGCACTGCCATGACTCAGCCTGAATGGCAGCTTGCGATGGCCGAGGAGCTTGCTGCCCTTGAGCGCTCTGGCACATGGGATCTCTTTCCCCTCCCTTTCGGTGTCCGTCCCATCACCTGTAAGTGGATCTACAAGCCTAAGACTCGCTCTGATGGTTCTCTTGAGCGCTACAAAGCTCGTCCTGTGGCCCGTGGATTTTAGCAGGAGCAGGGGCGCGATTATGATGAGACTTTTGCTCCTGTGGCCCACATGACCACTGTCCGCACTCTTCTTGCTGTGGCTTCTGTTCGTCAGTGGTCTATCTCCCAACTTGATGTTCAGAACGCTTTTCTCAATGGTGAGCTGCGTGAGGAGGTTTATATGCAGCCACCACCGGGGTACTATGCTCCTGATGGTATGGTCTGTAGGCTTCGCCGCTCTCTATATGGTCTCAAACAGGCCCCTCGCGCCTGGTTTGAGCGCTTCGCATCTGTGGTGACCGCGGCTGGTTTCTTGCCCAGTGACCATGATCCCGCGCTGTTTGTTCACACGTCTCCTCGTGGTCGGACTCTTCTCCTTCTCTATGTTGATGACATGATCATCACTGTTGACGACACTGATTACATCGCCTTTGTTAAGGCCCGCCTTCACGAGCAGTTCCTCATGACTGATCTTGGTCCTCTTCGCTATTTTCTTGGGATTGAGATCTCCTCCACCTCTAATGGCTTCTACATCTCTCAAGAGAAATACATTCAGGATCTTCTTGCTCGAGCTGCTCTCAATGATGACCGCACTGTTGTGACTCCTATGGAGCTCAACGTTCAGCTTCGTGCCTCTGATGGTGACCCTCTTCCTAATCCCACTCGCTATCGTCACCTCGCCGGTAGCCTTGTCTATCTTGCTGTTACGCGTCCTGACATCTCCTATCTCGTTCACATCCTGAGTCAGTTTGTTTCAGCCCCCACCTCTGTCCACTATAGTCACCTCCTCCGTGTTCTACGATATCTTCGTGGCACGATCTCTCAGCGCCTTTTCTTTCCTCGCTCCAGTTCTCTTGAGCTCCAGGCTTACTCTGATGCTACCTGGGCTCGTGATCCCTCTGATCGACGCTCGCTGTCTGCCTACTGTGTCTTTCTTGGTGGCTCTCTGATTGCCTGGAAGACAAAGAAACAGACTGCAGTTTCTCTCTCGAGTACGGAGGCTGAGTTGCGAGCAATGGCTATGTTGACGGCTGAGGTGATCTGGTTGCGATGGTTACTTGAGGATTTTGGTGTGTTGGCTACTACCTCGACTCCCTTACTGTCAGACAGTACTGGTGCTATCAGTATTGTGCGTGACCCGGTGAAGCATGAGCTCACCAAGCACATCGGTGTGGATGCCCACTTTGTGCGTGCTGCTGTGCAGGATCAGACTCTCGCTCTTTACTATGTGCCCTCGGAGTTACAGTTGGCTGACTTCTTCACGAAGGCACAGACTCGAGCGCAGCATACCTTTTTCCTCTCCAAACTCAGTGTTGTTGATCCACCATGAGTTTGAGGGGGGGTGTTAGATGTGTATAGTCCCTTTTCGGTATATCCCCGTTGTATAAGGGGTTTTTTGCACTTTGACACACATGCATATGTACTGGCCTTTGGCCCTCAGTAAAGATAGTTGCCCATTCCTAACAGTATAATCTTGTCAGTTTGCGGCATCTTGTTGCAGCTTCCATTGCTAGAATTGGCACATTGACCTCACTGTGCGATAGCTGGAAACGTCTTAGCCTGTTGAGGCCGACGGGTTCGTGTTATATAGAGTTGGGGCGCACCTCCCAACCATAGCGCATACATTGTTGAGATTACAAGAGGGAAAGAGATATTCAAGGAAGAGATAGAACTTGGAGATCAAGGAAGATAATCTATCTATATCTATCTATCCTAACTACCTCATGGAGCCGGATGGTGCACCTGTGGTGCAACCATATTGCGTTCAACACCCTCCCGTAATCACAGCTTCATTAAGTTGAGATTATGCTTGAATTCTTCAAAACTTCTTGAGGGCAAAGGCTTTGTAAATCCATCTGCAAGTTGATCCTTTGAATGCACAAATCGAATATCAAGTTGTTTTTGAGCAACTCTTTCTCTGACAAAGTGAAAATCTATCTCTATGTGCTTTGTTCTAGCATGGAACACAGGATTAGCAGAAAGATAAGTAGCTCCAAGATTGCCACACCATAGACATGGAGCTTGTTTACTCTTTACCCCAAGCTCTTTCAGCATAGACTGGACCCATATGATTTCAGTTGTAGCATTTGCCAATGCCTTGTACTCTGCCTCAGTACTTGACCTGGATACAGTAGCCTGTTTGCGTGCACACCATGATATTAAGTTAGGTCCAAAAAAGACTGCAAAACCACCTGTTGAGCGTCTGTCATCCAGGCACCCTGCCCAGTCTGAATCAGAAAAGGCACTGACAAGAGTAGAAGATGACTTGCTGAAATTTAGACCTATACTGAGAGTATGTTTAACATATCTGACTATACGCTTGGCAGCTGTCAAGTGAACATCAGTAGGTGCATGCAAAAAATGGCAGACTTTGTTGACAGCAAAAGATAAATCTGGTCTGGTAAGAGTTAGATATTGAAGAGCTCCTACGAGACTTCTATATTTTGTGCTATCTTCCTGACTCAAAATTTTACCTTCTGCAAGAGACAATTTTTCGGAGCTGGATAATGGAGTGAGTGAGGGTTTACAACCTTGTAATCCTGCTCTTTTCACCAGATCAGCTGCATATTTTGCTTGAGAGAGATGAAGTCCATTATGATGTTTCTTTACCTCAATCCCAAGAAAGAAGTGCAAGTCTCCAAGATCCTTTAATGCAAACTCTGCACTCAGGTCCTTTAAGAGTCCTCTGATTGCTTCATCAGATGAGCTAGTCACAATTATGTCATCAACATAGATGAGAACAAATATGCATGTATTGGACTTGTTGTAAATGAACAATGACGTGTCTGATTTAGAAGGAACAAATCCAAGTTTTTGCATCTTGCGACAGAGGCGAGAATACCATGCCCTTGGAGCTTGTTTTAACCCATATAGAGCTTTATCAAGTTTACACACATAAGAAGGAGTACTCTTACTTTCAAACCCGGGAGGTTGTCTCATGTACACATCCTCTTCCAGAACACCATGGAGAAACGCATTCTTCACATCAAGCTGCCTGAGACTCCATCCTCTGGAAACAGCAATAGACAAAACGAGACGAATAGTGGCAGCTTTTACCACAGGACTGCATGTATCCTCGTAGTCTATGCCATATCGTTGCTTAAAACCTTTTGCAATGAGTCTAGCCTTATAACGGTCAATGGTTCCATCAGATCTCCTCTTAATTCTGAAAACCCACTTGCAATCAATTAAATTTTTACCTTGCAGTGGTGGAACCAGATGCCATGTTTTATTTTTCTTTAGTGCCATGTATTCCTCATTCATTGCCTTCTTCCACTTATCATCACAAAGTGCTGCAGCAAGAGTTTTTGGTTCATCTGGTTCTCCTGTGGAACAGACCAAACCATATTTAGTCATATGTTTATAATTTACGGGTTGAGTTACCCCTTGTTGCAGCCGTGTACGCCGTGATGGTGGGGCCACAGAATCTGTAGCCATAGAGGATCCAGGATGCTGCGCAGAATCGTCCGCTGCAGTCGCAACTGATCCCGAGGCGGATCATGTCGCTGCAGCCGCACCAGCGCCCGAGGAAGATCCTGTCGCCGCAGCGGCAAGAGAGCCCGCCGGGTCGCCCTGATCTTCTGTGGCAAACGGCTGAAGTGCAGCGTCTGCACATGGCGCAGAGAATCCCGAGCCCCGCGCCTCTGCACGCGCGCCGGTCGGTCGGCCGCTCGTGGCGGGGCCCGCTGGACCCGCGTCCTCCCTGGCACGCGCCAGGTCCCGCCGCTTGTACGTGACGGGTTGGGCGCCGTACCGAGCGCCAGTTGGGGGAGACCGCGTGTCGGGCGCGGGGTCGCAGCGGCGTGAGTCTGGCTCAGGGGAGCGTGCGCCTGCGCCTGCGCCTGCGGTGGCTGATCCCGAGGAGGATCCTTCCTCCTGCGCCGTTATCGATCCCGAGGTGGATCCGATCACCTGCACCGCTGCTGATCCCGAGGCGGATTTGTCTCCTGTCACGGGACACATGGGATAAAGCCCAAAATTTTCACCGTTTACTTCATTTTCTTCGCCGTTTTCTCTGCCGTTTTCACCTGTTGCATCAACACAGGACTCATGCATGCCATTAGATGAGTTAGCCAACAGTTGATCATCAATATTTTGTCCCCCTTGATCAAAGCTAGTGAGATGGGGTGGCAAGAGAAGAATCTCTTCCCGAAGAAGTGCGTCGGCGTTAGGGTGGAGATCAGCGAAAGGGAACTTAGTTTCATCAAAAACTACATCACGGGATATGTAAACACGTCCAGTGGAAACATCCAGGCACTTGACTCCCTTATGCTGGGCACTATAGCCAAGGAACACGCACTGCTTTGATCGAAACATGAGTTTACGGTTATTGTAGGGACGTAGGTTTGGCCAACACGCACACCCAAAAACACGTAGAGACTTATAGTCTGGTTTTGTGTGAAGAAGCCTTTCTATAGGAGTTTCATGGTGAATGACACGACTAGGAAGCATGTTTATGATATGAACGGCAGTGAGAAACGCTTCATCCCAAAATTTGAGAGGCATGGAAGCACCGGCCAAAAGGGCAAGGCCAACTTCAACGATGTGGCGATGCTTGCGCTCAGCTGACCCATTTTGCTGGTGAGCATGGGGACATGACACGTGGTGTGAGATTCCAAGTGTCTGGAAGAAGGAGTTCAACTTTTCGTACTCCCCTCCCCAGTCGGATTGGACAACAATAATTTTACTGTCAAACTTCCGTTCAACTAGAGCTTGAAAGTTTTTGAAAACTTGAAACACATCAGAACGTTTCTTTAAGAGATAAATCCAAGAGAATTTGCTAAAGTCATCGATAAAACTGACATAGTAGTTGTGTTTACCAACAGAAGTGGGAGCAGGGCCCCATACATCAGAAAAAATCAACTGTAATGGTTTGGTAGAAATACTGATAGAAATTGGGTAAGGCAACTGATGACTTTTAGCTCTCTGACATGAATCACAAATTGTTTCATTATGACGCTCACCAACAAACAGGAGTTTATTTTTCCTAAGCAACTTTTCAACTAAAGAAAAAGACGCATGTCCTAAACGATCATGCCAACGTGTGGATGATAGCTTGATAGCACCACAAGCTTGTTTATTTTGTCTTCGAAACTCCGGAATCAACGGGTAAAGGCCGCCAATGCATCTACCTCGATAGAGAATGGTCCTCGTGGCCTGATCCTTGATCAAAAAATAATAGGGGTGAAATTCCAAAAAGACATGATTGTCAAGGGCAATACGATGGACAGAAAGAAGACTTTTATTAGCATTAGGAACATGCAGAATTTTCCTAAGATGAATGCTGCGATGAGGGGTACGAAATATTGAGTGACCAAAGTGACTTATACTCATACCTTCTCCGCTGGCAGTATGGATTTGATCCTTGCCGCGGTACTTTTCCTTCATGGTGACTTTCTCGAGCTCGTTGGTGATGTGATTAGTGGCTCCGCTGTCGACGTACCAATTGGTGTCGACGCCATAGGAGCCATCGGCCGCCGCAGCAACTTTCTCCTCTTCTTGCGAGTCGTAGTCGTCCTCCTCATACCTGTACCAGCAGTCCTTCGCTGTGTGTCCAGGCTTGCCGCAGATCTGACACCGAGGAGCGTCGGGGCGGTTCCTGCCGCCGCCACCAGTGCCGCGGCCGCGGCGACCACGGCCTCCAGATTGAGGTGGCGTGGGGCCACGGTTGCCGCCACCGGATCTGCCCTTGGTGCGAGAGGAGCCACGCGATCGGGAGCCGCCACCCCGACCACGAGTGGCCATGTTTGCGGACGACTTGAAGCCGCCGCCGCCGCCGGATCCTTGGAACTGGGCCATGCGTTGATCGAAATTTGACAGCATGGCAAAGAGCTCATCAAGGGTTACCTGACTCACGCGAGCGTCTAGGGCAGAGACGAGGGGCTGATAGTCGGCGTCGAGCCCGTGGGTGATGTAGGAGGCCAGTTCATCGTCGGGGATCGCCTTGCCCGCGGCTGCGAGCTCGTCGGCGTAGCCGCGCATGGCAGCGAAGTAGGAGGCGACGGAGAGGTTGCCCTTCTGCGCGTTGATGAGGGAGGTTCGGATGTTGTTGATGCGGCTGGCGGACTGCGAGGAAAACATGCCGGCGAGCGTCGTCCAGAGCGCGCCCGCGGTGGTGACCGTGGTCACCGTGAGCAGCACCTCGCGCGTCAGATTGTTCAGCAGGTATCCGAGGACCTGCTGATCCTCCCTGACCCAGATTGGGTGGAGAGGGTTGGGCGATGACACCTCCTTGCCTTCCTTGGTGGTGACGAGGAGTCTCGCGGGCTCCGGCTGGGTGCCGTCGACGTAGCCGAAGACACCGGCGCCACGCAGCTGGGGAATCACTTGCGTGCGCCATAGCACATAGTTTGTGCGCGTCAGCTTCTCGGTAACATGACCATTGAGGTTGTTTTGGGAAGCGCCGGAGGATGAAGACATGGCTAGGGCTAGATGGAGTTTGTTTGGAGCTTAGATGGGAAAAGGATGGCTCTGACTACCATGTGCGATAGCTGGAAACGTCTTAGCCTGTTGAGGCCGACGGGTTCGTGTTATATAGAGTTGGGGCGCACCTCCCAACCATAGCGCATACATTGTTGAGATTACAAGAGGGAAAGAGATATTCAAGGAAGAGATAGAACTTGGAGATCAAGGAAGATAATCTATCTCTATCTATCTATCCTAACTACCTCATGGAGCCGGATGGTGCAACTGTGGTGCAACCATATTGCGTTCAACACTCACTTCAGACACTAAGCAATTTCAGGGTACAAGATTCTAATGGCTTTCAGATTATAGAACTTCAATCCATGAACGATCTTGCCCAACTTAGGATTTCTCAACTTCAAAATGTTAAAACTCGGGAGGAGGCTTGTGGGGCAGGACTGAGATATAAACAACACTTAAATAATCTGCACTTGTCCTGGAATATATCAGATGCTGAATATGACTCGGATGGCAGTGATGAATGTGAGAATGTCACGAGCTCTGAACCTTCTACGAGCATAGAAACAGGGTGCTTGCCCAAAGAGGTGCTTGAGTGTCTTGAACCACATAATAACCTAAAGCATCTATGGATATCTGGATACAGTGGTGTTACCTCTCCATCTTGGCTTGCTCGCAATATCTCTGTTACCTCTTTACAGACTCTGCATTTGAAGGACTGTAGAAAATGGAAGATACTTCCATCTCTGAATGGGCTTCCGCTTCTTACAAAATTGAAGTTAAGTGGCATGCCAAAAGTAGTAAAAATATCTGTTCCTTCTTTAGAGGAGCTGGCGTTAATTAAAATGCGAAAGTTGGAGACATGCTCCTGCATTTTCTTGAGGGAATTGAACTCTTGTTTAAGGGTTCTGACGATTGAGAAATGCCCTGCACTGAAGATGTTTGATCTGTTTGAGAACGGCCATAAATTTAAAATTGAGCAGAAGCCATGGTTACCACGTCTTTTTGAACTCATTATTCACAAATGTCCTCTTTTGCTGGTACCACACCCTTTACCATCTTCAAGTTCTATTTCTAGAATTTCCATGAGTGGAGTTTCAAAATTTCCAGGAATAGATTCACGGTCCTGCGGAAGTTTAACCATCGGCAAGGATCCTGAGATGGATGATTCTGATTCTGATTCTGATGAGGAGGGTGGTTTTGACAGGTTCTCTGATAACCTGTCAGTGTTAGATGGTAATATTTTGGCATTCCATAATCCAAGGTTCCTGACAAAGTTGATAATAGGTCGTTGCCGAAATCTAACGTATATTTCATTCAAAGGATTAAGTCAACTTGTATCCCTAAAGAAACTGAGAATACTAGACTGTCCAGGACCTTTTGGTTTCGATGTTCCACCAGACCATACCCATGAAGATTTATTTGAAGCTGATATCCATGAAGATTTGACAGCTGCAAATTGGAATGCCCTCCCATCTCTTGAATGTTTAGAGATTTTTTCATGTGGAATAACGTGGCAGTGGCTATCTCTGATTCTGCAACATGCGCTAGCACTAATGGAATTGGATTTAAGTTGCTGCCCAAATTTGGAATCTCTACAACTGAATTCCTGCACGGCACTGGAACAGTTGTGGGTATATGACTGTGAATCGCTCGGCACACTGGAGGTCTTGCAATGCCGTTCCCTCAGGGATATGGAAGTAAGGGATGTCCCAAAATTGAAATCCCTACAGCTGCACTTTTGCACGGCACTGGAAGAGTTGGCCATCGGTGGAGCTGCAGTCTGCGTGCTAGAGGGCACGCAATCACTCAGGAAGTTGCAACTCCGTGACAGCCAGTATTTGGAATCTCTACACCTGTACTCCTGCACGGCACTGGAAGAATTGGATATTCACAGCTGTACATCACTCTGTACACTAGAGGGCTTTCGATCCCTTGGCAGCCTCAGGCGTTTGTATCTACGTGAATGCGGTGGCAGCCTGCATTCATGTTTGGAGGCTTTGCCAGTGCAGGACTACAAATTATGCCCTCAACTGGAATCCCTTGAAATCAGTGACTTCTCTTTCCTTACCACATCGTTCTGCAGGCAACTCACATCAGTCCAGCGCCTAGTTTTTAGTGTTTCGGTGAAAGAAACAGAAGCAGCAGGACTAACAGATGAGCAAGAGAGAGGGCTTCTGGTCCTCAGTTCCCTCACAGAGCTCCAATTTGCGACTTACAGGCATCTCAAATATCTTCCTGCAGGCCTGCACAGACTTCGCTCCCTCCAGGTGTTGGGGATTTCATCTTGTCCGAGCATCTTAAGGCTGCCGGACCTCCCGCCTTCTCTCGAGGAATTGATAATCTTCTCGGGCAGTGAGGAACTGAAGCTTCATTCCAAATTGAGGGCAAATATGTGAACTGATTACTTGGTGGCTTGTTAAGCATACCTGCACAACAGATATAGTTGTACGCTTGTACAAACTATATCTTAGGGTTGCCGGACCTCCTGCCTTCTCTCGAGGAGTTGATAATCTTATGGGGCAGTGAGGAGCTGAAACTTCAATCCAAATCGCTAGCATCAAGCAAGTTAAAGGTCAAAATTGACCACCAATATGTGAACCGATTACTCTTTGCTTGTTAAGCACACCTGCACAACAGATATAGCTGTACACGTGTACTGCTTTTGAGGTATACTTCTATCATAGATCATGCTATGCCCAGAGTTTACTATACTGCAGTGCTTTTTTTTGTGTGTGCATAGAAGCAACGAAAACTGACTTTACACTTTAGGCCAATTCCTTGATAGATGAGTATGCTTGCTTTCACCTCAAACCTCATGCTCTGATGTGATTTGTTCGCTGTCATACAGATATAGTTGCACAGCCATCCCTCCCTGGAGAGGTTGGAGATCCAAAGATATCCGAATGTGTCAAGACTGCCGGAAATGGGCCTCCCACTTTTGCTGGTAGAGTTGGGCATCTCGCTTTGCAGCGAAGAGCTGAACGATCAATGTAGAATGCTCACAACAAGCAAGATAAAGGACGGCATTAATTTCCAATATGTGAATTGGCTAGTCATTGTCTTGTTAAGCATGAGCTTGTATATGCACAGAGGATATCGTTGTACTGCTTTGAGGTATACTTTTACCATAGGTCATGCTATTTATTTTTTCTGTAAGTACCAAAAACTGTCCTTATGCCAGTCCCTGGACAGGTTTGCTTTCACTTCAGAACCTCATCCTCATTCCTCAATGCCGTAGCCAGAATTTCCCCACGCCCCCGGCTACGGCCTGGGCAGCCCGGGGCCTGCCTACGCCCCTGCTCATCCTCATGTCAACTGGTATTAGTCAATTTCCTGTCCAAAAAGAAACTGATAGCAGTCAACAGGTTAACTAGTATGTTCCATTGCTTGTCACTTCCTTTTTCTAGTCTTGTGAACTGAAAATGATTATTTTTTTCATTTCCTTGACATAATAAGGCAATGAAAGGCACAATTTCCAGGACGCATTGTGCTGTTCATCACAAGTTGGCCTGAAGAAGCTTATCCAAAACTTCCTCGATACACTATCAAGAAATACTCTGCACTCTGCAGCTACAATGATGCACATTGTAGCCAGCATATGTTGCTCTGTCATAACTCAGGACGCGTCAGCAGACACTGATTTGCTCATAGATTTGAGTATGCGAGCTTGCTGGGTTGGCTTCAAATTTTGTTCATCGTAATACGTTCCAAATTTTGGGGCTTCTTTTGTGATGCCACAAGGCCAACGTGTTGTGCTTCAGACCATGCTTGGTTATTCAGATAGTTTTGCTCCAGATCTGTAGAGGAAGTGGGGAACTAAATCTTGTTGAATCGACGCGATTCTGAATTGAGTTGCTCGCTCCTTTGTGCCTTTGTTACAGGCCGAAGACGACTTTGTGTCTCCAAATTCCACCTTTCGGTTTCAGTTCGCCTTCCATTCCACTGACCGCAGACCGTCCGGGTCTGTTAGGAAGGCCTGGTCCGCTGGTCGCATACCTGCTGCTGAGATCTAGGAGTACTTGTCATTGCAACACATCCTGAATGTAATTTTGTTTTCCTTACTGGCAGAGAGGAAAGGTCATGGTCGCTTGTGTCATATGATATGGATAACCGGAATGTGCGACATATCAGCATTCTTGAAAGACGTCGTGTGCTTGTCTGCCTTGCATCCCCTTTTTCGCAGAATGGTCCTCAGATGGAAAATGAAATCAGGCGATATGGACCAGATCCACTTTTCAGGCAGTGGCTTGGACAACTTCTCTGTCTAGTTCAATTTGCTTATCTGCTGGTGTTCAGGTGCATGCCGCTTATGGCTGTGTTCGATGCAGAGGTCAGGGGTCATCCTCCTTTTTGCAGAAAAAAAGAAGGTGCATACCGCTTTATGGCATTGGGCAATGTTGGTTAGCCACGATGACTTTGTAAGTTAGCCTTCAGTAGGTGGTGTCTAGTTATATGAACGGAGCTACTCAGTTAACCTATTTGTTCTTTTGATGCTCTCCTCACTTGTTTATCCGTGTTTTCAACTCTGCTGGTCCGTTTATTTTATTGAGTTGCCCTGTTTTTATGCATTTATATTTTGAAAGTATTGTGAGCTTATTTTTATGTGATATGATTATCTTTCTTATTTGGTAATATAATATAATAATGCGGATTGACTTCTCTATATTGCAAAGTATGCTTAGTGACTGAACTGGTAAGTTCTTTTAAGGCCCTCCACTATGTAGGCCGAAAGAGGTGCCAAATTCACTTTCCAGCCTTTTGGCAACGATAACCTACAATGCTCAGCCGGAGCCACAAAAATGTTTCTAGACATCGGAGCAGCTACTTGCTCTGATGCCAAATTCCGCAAAGTTGGCTGGAAGCCCCCTTGTAGCTAGATCAATGGAATTGTTTATTCCTTATTCTACACATAGCGGTGCCCTCCATTATGAAGCTAGTGCCATAAATTTTTCTTTGGGCACTGGTGATGATGTGGCACCTTTTTGACTAGTGTGGCACCGTTAACATAGTGGAAGGCCTAATGAGATCTGTATGGTCTTTCATTGGTGGTGTCATAAAACCTAGAGAACAGATTTCTTCATTTCCTTTTTTGAGGGGAAGAGATCAACATAACTCAATCAATCATGTGTTGAGCATATCTTTATCCTCGCCCTGGTAATCTGCTCCTTTAATTTGTGGAGTCCACAGCCTTCATACCACGGTGCTTTATCACCCTGAAGACAATGGACACTGTCTGCCGAATATGCAGCTGTAAACACAACTATGTTGCAGCTTCCCCTACGGCGCCCATATAAGCACAGAAATAACTCCATGATCCTTTAGATCCTGGTGTAAAGTGTCAACTATGGGTCTATGGTGATCAGTTTATCGAGAGCCTTGCTCTGACTTACCCGCGAAATAGAAGAGCCTTGGCCAAACTGACATATTGCAGAGGTATATTTGTCTACCGGTTAGCATCCATTGTTCCATATTGATGAAAGAGGTGCTTTTTAGGCACAATTCTATGACAGATCATGTTACGTCCAGAGTTTACATACCGCAGTTCTATTTTTTTTTCCTGGGCAGATTATGTCCAGAGTTAGTCAGTTGCACTTTGTGCCGCTCGGACCCTCCGAGCGAGGTGTTCAGTGTATCCAGGATTCTATAGAAACATACTATTCACGTTCGGTACCTCCGAGTGGCATTTGTCCGGTACCTCCGAGTCATTCAAAGTTCTGTTCATCATTCTGAGATAATCCAGTAGCGAAATCCCAGTATTACAGTATAGATCGAACCATTTCAGACACTTCCCTACTTTTAAAAGAAAAAAAAATAGACCAAGAGAGACTATCAAGTCATTGTATTTGTTGACTGATGTCTTATTGATGTACTCCAGGAGTATTTTTTTGTGGCATTTTTGGGTTAAGGCATAGACGATGTTCACTTTTTTCATTCAGTATAGGAGTAATATCTCGGGTTATTACATCTGCACTCTTTGCTCGTATGGTTCACATGGCCTTTCTGTGCAGTTGAATCAACACATGTTTTGACTTCACAGAAACCTGGAAAGCGCGTCGTTATCGCTGCTGCACGATCAAGCTACACATACTTACTTTTATTTTATCTTTCTACCTTGGCAGGCTACATGCACAGGCCCTTACCCCTGGCTGCCTTGGGCTGTTCTGCACTGGAGTAGTACTAAGATCATCAGTCAGGTTCAGGATCAAAAGTCCATTTCATCTGACAGAAACCCCCCCAAAAGACTAGAATACACTGTAGAAGCGGCAGCAACTTATAGGCACCGACATCTGCTGATTTGGAGTTTATTGATGTTATTTTCTGAGCAAACAATGTGGCGTCCTGTGTGCCATTATCGAAATTCTGCAGGCTCCATATTTTCTGTAAAAGCTACTGAACCGGCGTTTAGATGTAGCCGTATGAAGACGCGTGGTAACGGAAATATGTACTTTCCTGAACCACACATGAAGGTAATAAGTGAAATGTTTCCCTCTTACTACTGATGAAGTAAGTAAACTAGCAAGAAAATTGCATATTACTTGCATGCCTCCTAAGCTGGTGTGCAGAAGCTTCTGCTCAAGTCAGTAAAATTTCATTTCCCTTCCACTGGATCGACAGCCCCATATGATGAGATTCCTTCCTCTGTTTGAAATACAGTACTGGAAGGTAGTGTTAGTACACAGGAGGCATTAATTAAATCACGTGCTAATATGCTGCTGTGGAGATGATGGGTGAAACATCAGTGTTGCTTCCTGCACTGGGTGCCTTCTGGTGGATCTGGTGGTGGGTTAGTTTATGGTCTCCTATTGGGTGATTAGTTCATACTTTCCATAGTAGCATTGTTTAGTCTGGACTTTGGACTAAACCTAAGCTAGCTGCATGGTCCGTGTCAGGCTCATGAATCTTTGAGTGTGCTGTAAGATACCTCTTTCTTCGAATCTGAATTCCTGGGGCTGGCAACTTGCAAGGTGCTACACATAAGCATGGTAAGTGTTAAAAAAATATTTTTGCTGGACATAAGGGTATGAAAGAAACACCAGTTTCAGCAATAAGCAAAGGGTTATGTTGAAAATATGTGTTATATTAAACAATGAGCATGACTGAACTTACCAAAGCCTTATGTTGACATATATATAGAAAAAAAAGGGAAGAGAGGGAAAAAAGAACGTCATACACAGATCTGATGAAGACGCGTCTCTCATCTTCTTGGATTACCAGAGGAAGATTTCTTTACTGTAAACATGGCATGGCGTTGACCTCGATTGAGATCACCGTCTAGGAACTTGTAGATCTCTGATGAGTAATCGAATCTCCTCGAAACCACCACACTGTTTATTAACAATAGGAAGTCTCCATAGCTTCTTCAGCGGCCCTCATAGGAAGTCTTGTACACTCCAGACAAGGGAGTATAGCACCGACTGTTTCAGACACTCCGGTTTAATCTAATTCAGCGTGATCAGGAGTGGTAATGAATCGCGAATCAGGAAATAATTGAGGGGCGTGCATGGCCTCGAGCAGGCCACCCCCACTGTCACTTACCACCAGCCCGTAACGACCTACTAACCCCCTTGTCTCTTCCTCAACTTGCCCACGCCTTTTCTCGGCGCAGTGTGGTCTAATCATGAAGCAAAACTGCACAAGGCCACACACATGCTATGCTACACCAAGCTAGCTGCTGCTACAAAAAAACAGACGAAGAAACAATAAAGAATGTGAACTGACAACATCACAAAATGACCATTACTTTCTGCTCTAACAAGAAAATCATGAAATAGAAGCACTTTTCAACTTTGAAAGTTACAAGTCTTTTCCAGATTGGAATGACTCCGATTGTCGGTTCCGCAATCATCGGTCAGTTAGGCATTTTGCAGCAGCAGCTAGCTAGCCGGGCATTGGTCAAAGCTGAACCAAAGTTCTGAAGAAAATGATACTTCCTCCTGCTACCAAGTCTGAAAGTGATGTGCACCATACGAGCCCGCTCTGATCCCGGCGAACCGGGGATCCACACGCCATTGTTTAGCTCCTGATACCTCGCTCTCGGTCAAGCTGTGCACGCAACCTGGGCCGAACCTCCGATGAAAGATCCAGTGCAAGAGGTTGGGCAGCTCCAGGACCGGAGGAGGAGGAGGAGGACCCTCTACCTAACGGGCATGGCCAAACCAATGGTCATAGAAAAGCAAAACACATGACACATGAGGTTGGTTGTGCGCGCGTGATCTGCTCATGGCTTGGCTTCTTTACACCCTGGGTCTACCAGAAAGGAGTTTGTACGATACGATCTGGAGTTGTGGACTGCTCATCTTGATGTTGGTGGCACCGGCTTTCATCTTTCTGGCATTGGGGTAGCTGTTTATGGGCAGACACTGTGTTAAAAGAACAGGTTAATTTGTCTGTCGGTTTGTTTTGTGCGCGTCGAGTGTCAAAGCACAGACATAGAGAAATGAGAATGGTTCATTATTAGGCTGGTTGTAATGGGAAGTATCATGTACTAGTATCATGCATATATGATACTAGTGTATGATATTACCTCCCTAATGCATTGTATCATATATTAGTATCATGTAGCACTTTATTTATTGTCATGCATGACACATAGTAGCATGACATTTATTATGATACGGTACTCCCTCCTTTCCAGTTTATAGGGCTCAATTCAAAAATCTCATAAACCAAGGTAGGCGGTGAGTGGTGGAATACTTTTTGTAATTTGCAAAAGCACCCAATTAATGCTTTTGTTTTCCTCAAAAATTTATGTTTACTAATGTATTAATTGCAATGCATGCATGCATAAAGTACATGCACTGGTCAATTTTCTCTTAATACTTGCATGTAATTATTTAATGCATCTAAGAATCTGAAATTGTGATGGGGAACAACCAATTTGAGCCTTATAAAATGGAAAAACCAAGATTTTGGGATAAGCCATATAAACCGGAAAGGAGGGAGTATCATGATATGATACTCAACCCTCTCTTTCTTCATTTAATTCTGTGACACCTCATCAAAATTGCCTAGTTGGCATGCATGATACTAGCTATGATACTACCATTACGACCAGCCAGCGAAGAAGGGGCCTCTTTGATTCAAAGGATTTTCATAAGAATTTTGAAGTATTGGATTTCTTTAAGAATATTTTTCTTGTTGGTCCTTTTATTCATAAGATTGAATCCTATAGGAACTATTCCTGAGGATTCCCTTGTACTATATTACATAGAAATTTTAGCATTAACTCAAACCACTTGAAAAAAAACTTTTGTTTTTTGGAAATGTTATGTACTTGACATCCGCCCAGCCATTTGCGCGCGACACGAGAACAATGTGGTGCACAAATCCTTGCACAAGGATAGTCACCACATCGTTGTCCCCAAATCGTCCATTCGTGACGGCGACGGTACGAAAGCAGACATGTGTGTGGGGGGTTAGTGAGGGTGTCCTGGGCTAAGAGGTATCCACCTGTACGGCCTGCCGTCCATGGGCCGGGTTGATGGCCTGCCGACCACCGAAGGAAGGGCTATTGAAGCTGCGACCCTTGACGTGAGCAAGATGGAAACTTTTAAAGACTTGGCGTACACTTCAAGGAGAGTTCTAGTAGTCGGCATGTTTATTCCTAGTCAGCATGTGTAACCTAGGTACCCCGGTGTTGTAGGGTGAAACCCTAAGATGGATCTTTTCACACTTGGAGGGGGAAAAGAGGATGAACACCAAGAACACAAAGAGGAATTCACTCCAACAATACCCCATCACGCATCCACTAGAATAGCAAACACAAGATCCACTAGAATAGCAAACATAAGATCCACAAGATTACAAACACAACCAAAGGAAACAAGCACTAGGTAGAGTTCTTCCCACTCCTAAGAGACGAGGTCTTGATGATGGTAGTCTTTTCCAAGAGGACGTCTTGAAATCCACAAGTGGATCCTCTCCTAAGAGGCCTTGATCTCTAATGGAGGGGGTACAAGGAGCAAAGCTCTCAAATATCTCACATATGTCTTTGCTAACCCTAAACATAACCCTAGGTACGAAATATATAAGCTTGGGGTCGAAGTGGATGAAGGGGAGGTCCAAAACCCAATCTCAGCCGCCCATCCTGTAGGGCCCGTGCGCACGGGGTAAGTTGGGCCCGTGTGCACGGGTACACGCCCGTGCGCACGGGGTGCTATAGCCGTAGCCCCTTATGTAGCCCGTGGGCATGGGTCTCAGGGGCCCCTGCGCACGGGGTCGCCTAGGACTTCCAGTCTTGCTGCTGTTGGGCTTCTCCTTCCTTCGTGTGGCCTTGGGGTGGTTCTCCTACTCCTTGGTGGTGCTCCTTAGCTGCTTGGGAGTGTTCCTCTGCGTACCTAATGACACATAGAGCATTTTGGTGAGGTAGCAACCAAGTTCCACTTATGTCCAGATGCATGTCAACTAGGAAGGAGTTCACCTCCGTTTCCATTGCGCGCGCTCGAGCTCTTGTCATGGGTCCACGTGGGGCTTGATGTGTTGGTGTAGAGTCCATGGCGATGATGGAAGGATGCTCCGCATCATCTCCTCCCCCTTGGGAGAGATCCGTCCACGGATCGTGATCTTCATCTCCATGGTACTTGGCCAAGTCTTTAACATTGAAGATGTCGCTTACGTTGTACTTGTCGCGTGGGATGTCGATCTTGTACGTGTTGTCATTGTAGCGTGCTAGCACCTTGAAGGGTCCGTCGGCTTGTGGTAGGAGCTTTGACTTGCATTCGTTGGGGAAGCGGTCCTTGCGAAGATGAAGCCATACAAGATCTCCCGGTTGGAACACCATTGGTGTCTTGGTGATGTTGAGCTTGGTGGTGATGCGATGTACTTGATGCTCGATTGTTGCCCTTGTATCTTCATGCATCTTCTTGAGAAAACTTGCCATTGCACTAGCATCCATGTTTGCATGTTCTTGGAGCGGAAGAGGTAGGATGTCCAATGGGGACAATGGGTTGAAGCCGTAGACAACCTCGAAGGGGGACTTGCCGGTAGTAGAGTGTCGAGCTCGATTGTAGGCGTACTCGGCGATGGGTAAGCACTCCTCCCACTCCTTGATGTTCTTCTTTATCAACACGCGTAGGAGAGTAGATAGCGTCCGGTTGGTGAATTCCGTTTGGCCTTCGGTTTGGGGATGGTAGGCCGTCGAGAATAGTAGCTTGATGCCGAGCTTGGCTCATATTGTATTCCAAAAGTAGCTTAGGAACTTGACGTCGCGGTCCGACACAATGGTCCATGGTACTCCATGTAACCTCAAGATTTTCCTACAAAAGAGATTTGCAACATGTGAAGCATCATCTATCTTATTGCATGGGATTAAATGTGCCATTTTTGAGAATCAGTCCACAACAACAAATACGGAATCCTTTCCATTTTTAGTTCTAGGCAAACCAAGCACGAAATTCATACTAATATCTTCCCATGGTTGATATGGAATTGGAAGTGGCATATGTAAACCATGAGATTGTGCTTTTGACTTAGCTTTGCGGCATGTAGAGCATTTGTTGGTAAAGCGTGCCACGTCGCGGAACATCTTTGGCCAAAAGTACTTGAAGGAGAGTGTGGCAAAGGTCTTGTCGCGCCCGAAATATCCCATAAGTCCTCCGCCGTGAGCCTCTTGTAAAAGTAACAAACGAAGAGAAGACTCGGGTATACAAAGTTTGTTAGCACGCATAAGGTAGCCATTCTTGAGATAGTATTTGTCCCAACAAGTGTGAGCAAGACATTTTGCATAAGGAAGCGCAAAGGAAGGATCATTTGCATAAAGATCTTTAACATGCTCAAAACCAATCACATTCAACTCAAGTTGAGTAACTAGCATGCATATGTGGGAAAGAGCATCCACCACAACATTTTCTTTGCCCTTAATGTACTTGATCACATAAGAAAAAGACTCAATAAATTCACTCCATTTAGCATGTCATTTATTCAACTTAGTCTAACCTTTAAGGTACTTTAGTGTCTCATGATCGATATGTATGACAAATTCATGTGGGCGGAGATAATGCTCCCAAACATGCAATATTCGCACTAAAGCATACGATTCTTTGTCATATATAGGATAGTTAAGTTGAGGACCGAAAAGTTTTTCACTAGAGTAAGCAATGGGTCGCTTTTCTTGCATCAAAACTCCACCAATTCCATTGCCGCTAGCATCACAATGAACCTCAAAAGTTTTGTTGAAATCAGGTAATGCAAGAATTGGGGCATGTGTAAGCAAAGATTTGAGCTCATCAAATGCGTTAGATTGAGATGGACCCCAAACAAAGGGTGCATTCTTCTTACTCAAAGCATGCAACAGTGTGGCAATAGAGCTAAAGTCTTTAACAAAGCGACGATAAAAACCCGCTATACCAAGGAAACTAAGCACTTGTTGCAAATTAGTTGGTTGGGTTAATTGCTTAAATTTTAGATTCATCTACATGAACGCCCTTCGAAGACACAACAAAGCCCAAGAAGACGATCTTGTCAACACCAAAAGTGCATTTCTCCATATTGGCATAAAGACACTCTTTCCTAAGTGTTTGCAAAACGGTCCTAAGATGATCTACATGCTCCTTGAGGGATTTGCTAAACAAAACAATGTCGTCAAAGTAGACCACAACAAACACTCCAACGTAAGGACGAAGCACATAATGCATAACGTGCACGAAAGTAGCGAGTGCTTCCGATAAACCCATAGGCACAACTAACGACTCATACAAACCAAATTTTGTTTTGAAAGCGGTTTTCCATTCATCACCTTCTTGTATACGGATTTGATAATAATTTTAAGATCAATTTTTGAGAAAATGGTGGCACCGCTAAGTTCATCTAGCATATCATCAAGGCATGGAATGGGATGCCTATATCGAACGGTGATAGCATTGATGGGTCTACAATCGGGACACATGCGAAAGCTATCGTCTCTTTTTGGCACAAGAATGACCGGTACGGCACAAGGACTCAAACTTTCACGCACATGTCCATGGTCTATGAGATGTTGGACTTGCCTTTGTATTTCTTTGGTTTCTTCGGGGTTGACGCGGTATGGAGCCTTGTTAGGAAGAGGTGCGCCGGGGATAAGGTCGATCCGATGTTCGATGCCACGTAGAGGAGGAAGACTGGGAGGTAGCTCGTCGGGAAAGACATCCACAAATTCCTGCAACAAATCAGACAACACCAGAGGAAGAGAGTTAGGAGTGTTAGTCTTTGCCACCTCATCTTTGCACACTAGGATATAGTGGATGACACTTGATGGGTTCTCACACACTTCTCTCATCTCTCTTTTCGTGGCTAGGAGGATTGATTTTTTCTCTCTTGGCGAAGAGGCACTCAATTTGGGCTTGTGGCGCTCACTCTCTTTGTGGTGGTTCACTCTCTCACTAGTCTCTCCATGATGGGTGGATGCTTGCTTGTCGGCGATCACTTGGCTTGGTGACATAGGTCGTAGCACGTACTCCGTTCCCTTCAACTTGAAGCTATAGTGGTTTGTTCTCCCGTTGTGGATGACGCCGCGGTCGAATTGCCAAGGTCTTCCCAAGAGAAGATGGCACACGGACATAGGAACCACATCACACTCCAGGGTGTCCTCATAGGCGCCGATCTTGAACGAAACTTGCACGGTGTGCTCCACTTGAATGGTGTCGGAGTCGCTTAGCCATTGGACCTTGTAGGGGCGAGGATGCTTCTTCTTGGCCAACTGTAGCTTGGAACATAGCTCTTCACTTGCCAAGTTGTGGCAACTTCCTCCGTCGATGATGACTTTCATGGAGCGCCTGTTGATGTCGGCCTTGGTGTGGAAGATGTGACACCTGTGGTCTTTGTCTTGTTGGTGTTGAAGTGTCAAGACCTTAGAGACCACGAGAGCGGGACTTGAATCATTGCCACAATATACTTGAGCATCTTCTTCTTCATTCACTTGGCGGTGCATGGTGACGTGCTCTAGAGCTTCCATCTCGTCTTCACTCATGGTGTCGTATGTGCCATCATCATTAGCTGTAAGGGCATATTTATCCCTTAAGTGTTTTGGTGATTGATGACGATACTTTTGCGGACTAATCGTATGCCTTGAGTTTCTCAGATGCTTCATCACTAGGCACGAGACGATTTGGTGCCCCTCGGAGACTATTGAAGACGGCGTTGTTCTACGTTTCTCTTTGGTGGTTTTGAGTCGTAGGAGAGCCGTACTATTAAGAGGGGGTCCGCGTCGGAAAAGTTTGGGTGGAATCAACACGTACACTTGTCCTTCCTTTCCTTGCACTTTGGAGCATCTTCCCGTTATCACAGTTGTGCATAATCCGACGGCTACTGCTGTTCTTGCGGTAGTACTGCTCTAGGGAGCGGTAGTACCGCACGCACCAGCGGTAGTACCGCTGGGGGTCACGGTAGTACCGCTCCCCTGGAGCCGTAGTACCGCTCCCCTGGAGCCGTAGTACCGCAACTCCCAGGCCTAGTGCTGCTCCGGTACGGTAGTAGGCGCGGATATAATTTTTTACATCCGCGCCCACACGGTAGTACCGCACGTCTTGCGCGGTAGTACCGCGGGAGGCCACGGTAGTACCGCTCTCTTGGAGCCGTAGTACCGTGGCCCTCATGCCCAGTACCGTTGCGCCGCGGTAGTAGGAGCGGATGTAATTTTTTACATCCGCACCTCCACGGTAGTACCGCACCTCGTGCGCGGTAGTACCGCATCGGGTTTTTGCACTGTTTCTTTTTCAGCGAAAGTAGGCACGGATGTAGTTTATTTCATCCGCGCTCTTCGTAGGCTGTGGCTTACCTGCCTTGCGGTAGTACCGCAATGGTGAGCGGTAGTACCACGCGAGCAGTAGTACTGCACTCAGTCAGGCCAGTCCCGGCCTCTGCTGCTGCCGCGGTAGTACCGTGGTCCTCCACGGTAGTACCGTGTGGCCGCGCGGTAGTACCGCGCTTTCGGAGCGGTAGTACCGCGTGTCGCGGGCTGAACTAGAGGATAACGGTTGGATCTTTTCCACGAGTATAAAAGGTGTGTCTCCTACCTCTAGTTGACCACCTCTTCCATCTCTAAGCTCCATTGTTGCTCCAAGCTCCATTTTGGCCCGATCTCTCTCCCTAGCCAATCAAACTTGTTGATTTGCTCGGGATTGGGTGACAAGGGCCCGATCTACACTTCCACCAAGAGACATTTGATTCCCCCCACTTATCCCTTGCGGATCTTGTTACTCTTGCGTGTTTGAGCACCCTAGACGGTTGAGGTCACCATGGAGCCATATTCCATTGTGGTGAAGCTTCGTGGTGTTGTTGGGAGCCTCCAATTAAGTTGTGGAGATTGCCCCAACCTTGTTTGTAAAGGTTCGGTTGCCGCCTTCAAGGGCACCAATAATGGAATCACGGCCCTTGCATTGTGCGAGGGCGTGAGGAGATTACGGTGGCCCTAGTGGCTTCTTGGGGAGCATTGTGCCTCCACACCGCTCTAACGGAGACGTACTTCCCCTCAAAAGGAAGGAACTTTGGTAACACATCCTCGTCTCCACCGGCTCCACTCTTGGTTATCTTATCCCTTTACTTGTGTAAGTTTATTTGTGTTTCTATCTTTGCTTGCTCTTGTGCTTGTGTTGATTGCATCATATAGGTTGTTCACCTAGTTGCACATCTAGACAACCTTTATTATTGCAAAGTTTAAATTGGTAAAGAAAAGCTTAAAAATTGTTAGTTGCCTATTCACCCCCCCCCCCTCTAGTCAACCATATCGATCCTTTCAATTGGTATCAGAGCCTCGTCTCTTTTTAAGGACTTTACCGTCCGAAGAGTGTGGTTGACGTCGTAGATGATGTGGGGGAGCACTCTGGTGCGAATCCGATATCATCTACGGGAGGTGGGGGTACCTCGATCTCTCGTGAGGAATTCAATGTGGCGTTGGACACATTGAAAACCTCCATGATGACCGAGGTCAAGGACATGTTTAAGGAATTCCTAGAAGGGCTTAAACTTTCCACCACACCCGTGAAAGTGGGTGATCCCGCCAACACGGGAGCGGATGCTAACTCCGATAAGGGGGAAGCTACTAGTGAGAAAGCCCCATCGTCTAGTGGTAAGAATGGCACCGGCATCTTTGCCCATGTGCAACCTCCTCCGGTTTATGGTGGACCGATTCCTTCCACTCATTTGAATCATGCCGGTCCACCACCTAAGATTGATAAAAAGGAGGATTTTGATTATTGGGTTTATCGTTTTAAGCGTCATTTAAATCATGTGAACACTAACCTTTGGAGAATCATTGAAGAAGGTTTCTATCCGCATGATCCGAGCAACTTTTCTCCAAGAGAAGTCGTGGACCATCAATTCAATGAGAATGCTCTCTTCATCATCCAAGAAGCAATCCTTCCCGAAGACCTCCCTCATCTCCGGCCCTACTCCCTTGCCAAAGATGCTTGGCTCAAGGTGGTTTCCCTTTATCGAGGAAGCGCAAGCATTCAACGTTCCAATTATGAAGTAGTGCAAGATGAAGCCGATGAGTTTGCAATGAAAGAAGAAGAAGAACCTCGTGAGCTCTATCTGAGAGTAACCAAGCTTGCAGTCTCCCTCCGGGATCATGGAAGTAAGGACACGGATGACAACTGGATCAAGCGCAAATTCCTCAAGGCAATGATGCCCTACCACAAAGCCATGTCCTCCGTCATCCGTCAACGGCCGAACTTCCACACCCTGTCCTCAAGTGATGTGTTGGATGAGTTTGTGGCTATGAGCATATTGGACAAGACCGCCGACAATGCGGTGCTTCGCTCCCAAAGAGCAAAGAATCCCAACCTCGCTTTGAAGGCCAAGATTTGTGTCGAAGAAGATGGAGAGGAGGAAGAAGAAGAGAGCAACCTCGAAGATACGAAGTATGACTATCATGAACACATGGCCCTTGCTTCAAGGAAATTTTGGAGCAAGAAGAACTCAAGGCCCAACTTCAACAAGAGCAACTCAAGTGGCGCAAAGGGCAAGCAATGAGTGAGGACTTGCTTCAATTGTGGCAATGTGAGTCACTTTGTTGCGGAGTGCCCATATGAGAAGAGGGAAGACAATGGTGGCAAGCTCATCCGTAAGGACAAGGCCAAGTCCTTCCCAAACAAGAGCAACTTCACCAAGAAGGCTCCTCACAAAGCTTTGGTGGTTCAAGAAGAGTACAATGAGGATGATGACGATGATGAAGATGGTGAGTCGGTTGCCATGGCCTCCGTTGCCATTGCAACGACTCCTCGGGTGTCTCTCTTCGATTCACCCAATGAAAGCATCACCGCCAAGTGCCTCATGGCTAAAGCCACCAACAAGGTAACCCCCAACATCAAAACTACCATCATCAATCATTCTTATTTGACAGATTGCATTGATGAATATGAGGGGACTAATGTGGAGGAGAATGAGTTTGAGACCTTTATGGGTAAACTCAAGGGCAAATCCAAGAAGCACTTCGTTGCTCTCTTGGAACAACTTTGGGAAGCCAATGTCATGATCGAGGCTCATGAAGAAACCATCTCTAAGATGGAAGGGCATAGTCGTGACTATGCCGATGAGATTTCGGATCTTTCCAATGCTCTTGAGGAAGAGCGTGGTCTTCATTTGGCTCTTGAGGAGTCATACAACGATGATCATGCTAAATTAAAGAAAGACCTTGATCATGCTTTTGTTGTGTCTCGTGTGCTTAGCTCCGAGAAGGAAAAGCTTGGAGTTGATCTTGCTAGACTCAACGAGGAGTTTGACATTCTCGACAAGGCTCACAAAGTCTTGAAGGGTGCTCATGCTAGTCTCAAAGAGTCTCATGATCAACTCCAAGTGAAACTAACCAAGGAGAAAGCCACCTTTCCTCATATGGTATTGATTGATAATGCAAATGCTACTAACCCTTGTTGTGAGCATGTGCATCTTGTTGAGGAGAATGCTAAGTTGAAGGAGCAACTTGAAAAGGGCCTTGTCACATGCATACAAGGTGAGAAGAACCTTAATGACCTTTTGAGTAATCAAAAGGAAGTTGTGGCCAAGGAGGGGATTGGGTTCGCGCCCAAGCCCAAGAGCAAGAAGAAGAATGACAAGACCAAGCAACCTCCTCCTCTCAAGCAAACTTTTGTGAGGGAGGGAGAGGGTAATTCCAAGAAGAAAAAGAACCATGCAAAGGGTGCCAATGCCAAGAAGGCCAACGCCACCCCTCCGAACATAGCCGGCGACTTTAACCCCTCTTATGTGTTGTGTCGTGCTAGTGATGGACATGTCTATGCTAAATTTGTTGGTTCTTCTTATGAGTACATTTAATGGTCTATTTGGGTTCCTAAGACCCTCATTACTAACATCAAAGGACCCATTACTAAATGGGTACCTAAAACCAAGCATTGATCTCTTGTAGGGGTTTGCTTCCGGTGGGGGATCATGGTTGCTCGATAGTGGAGCAACAAATCATATGACCGGGAGCAAGGACTTGGTGGCGGACATGCAAAGGATCCCATCTATGCCCACCAATGTCGAGTGGCGTGATGCCTCACATTCTAAGGTATTGGGTCTTGGCAAGGTTGTCGTTTCTCATGATCTAACGATCGAGAAAGTCATGCTTGTTGAGTCCCTTGCATACAATTTGCTTTCTGTTCGTCAACTTGCACTCATGGGCTTTGCCACCTTCTTTGACATTCATACCGTGGACCTCTTGTGGAGCAAGACTCTTAAAGTATCCTTTGTTGGGCATGTCGAGAACGGTCTTTATGTGATAAACTTTTCGGAGCGACCCACTAAGACCGCGACATGCCTAATGGCTAAAGTTGACGTGGGATGGCTTTGGCATCGCCGTTTAGCCCACGTCAATATGAGATCTTTGCAAAGTCTTCTCAAGGGGGACCATGTCCGTGGACTAACAAATGTTAGTTTTGCCAAAGATCGTGCTTGCAGTGCTTGTATCGAAGGAAAGCTTCATGAAACGGCTCACCCTCCCACGACTATCATCTACTCGAAGAGACCCTTGGAGCTCCTGCACATGGACCTCTTTGGACCTCCATCCTTTGATAGTCTTGGGGGTAGAAAGTATTGCTTGGTGGTTGTGGATGATTATTCAAGATACACTTGGGTATACTTCTTCAAGAGGAAGAGTGAGACTCAACAAACCGTCATCGACTTTGCAAATGAAGCTCAACGTCAACATAATGCAAA
>LR880967.1:105543800-105566037 GCA_904067115.1 Aegilops sharonensis | reverse complement strand
TGACGGAAACTAGGGCGGCAAGAGTGGAACAAAACACCAGGCATAAGGCCGAGCCTTCCACCCTTTACCAAGTATATAGATGCATTAATTAAATAAGAGATATTGTGATATCCCAACATAAACATAATCCAACGTGGAGCAAACTTCATCTTCACCTGCAACTAGCAACGCTATAAGAGGGGCTGAGCAAAAGCGGTAACATAGCCACACAACGGTTTGCTAGGAAGGGTGACAAAGGTTAGAGGTTCATGGCAATTTGGGAGGCTTGATAAGCAAGTGATAGGTAACGCAGCATAGCGATAGAACGAAGCAACTAGCATAGCAATGATAGTAATGAGATCCAAGGTGACGGTCATCTTGCCTGAAATCCCGCAAGGAAGAAGAACGCGTCCATGAAGAAGATGAAGCCACGAAGACGAACCAAGCGTAGACGAACGAATCCTCACGATCGTAACGAAACAGGAACTATCGAAAAGAAGCACACAACACGGTAAACACACCACATATAAACAAGACATGATGCACAACAAGCATGATGCATGACAAGGCTACATGAAGCTACTCATGGCAAGAGACGATGCATACAAGAGCAACACAACAAAGCAAGTTTAAATGAGGCCGGGAACAACATATAACAATTCCGGTAAGTCCTCATATGCATATTTCGAAATAGGTCCAGATCTGAATAAACATTATGTTCAAGTTGTTAAACAGCAAGTTAAGATGCACCAAGATGATCTACACGAAATTCTAGTCAAGTTACCCATAAAGTTCATTTAATTCGGAGCTACGGCCTAGAAGATATGAGCAAAACAAGTTAAACATGGCATTGATGCAAAATGCATACAAACCTCAAGAAAACACTCTCAAAACAAGGATGCAACATGATAATATGAAACTACATGCAAAATCAAGCAAGTTTCATATAGAGCACACTCAAAACGGAGCAACGGTTCAGCACATACACATGAAACAAGTTATAGCAACAATCTGTCCAAAACAGCAACTAGGCATATTGCAAGCACCTAAACAACAAGCTACAGCATCTTAACATGAGAACAAAAGGCATGGGCACGATGTACAGGTAAAGCATTACAAAACATGAACACTGAGCTATCTCCAGAAATCACTAGAACATGCTCAAACACACATGGCAAGATTGCAAATAATAACAGTTTCAGACTTTAGCAGAAATAACATCAGGTTGCAATGTTTAGAGCTATCAAACAACATGTTACAGGAACTTAACATGGCAAACAAAGGCATGGCATGATACTACTAAATGCATAGAACAAATGTCCTTTACTGACCATGATCCAAAAAGGATCGGAAGATATGTTGAAACCCATGTAAACATGGCAAATGATATGACAGATTCATACATGGCAGGAACAACGATAAATAGGCATGTTGGTGAGCTTGAACCACTCACCACAGAGAAACACATGGCATGGCAAGGAAACCAACAGTAAGATGGCATGTTTATGAAGCTAAGCATGGCAATAGCAAGTTCATAGCATGCGAGGATCACTAGGAAATCACACGGCAAAACTGAACTTCATGTTAACAGGCTGACAGCAACATTATTTAGCAACTTTGGAGCAAGATATTAACAATCTACAGCAGGCTATAAATGCAACCAGGGGCATGTATGGATAGCTCATAACCATATGTACAAAACATCCTTACTGAAGTATCTCAAAATATGCATGGATCTCTCTGTAGCATCAAGTTTACATGGCATCAAAATAACAGCAGAACAGGGACCAAAATCAGCAACATTATGAAGCCTAGTTTGCATGCTTGTTCTAGTCACCACATTGATCAAAAAATTACATGACAAACACCTCTGAAAAGATGGCATGACATAATTCAAAACACATGTAGACATCAACCTCATAGGATGCACACATCAAACATGGCAAGAATGACAAATGAGCATGTTATAACAGTTTCAGCAGATTAACAGCAACATGCACTATTGCAACGATGATTCAGGCATCATGATGAACTCAAATGAACATGATGCAATGGAATGAAATGAAGTACTCGTTGAGAAGAACAATTTGACATATTACACGCACGAAACAGAGCAGTATGCAGCAAGTTATGATGCGATGAACATGACATGATTATGCAAAATATTTCGGGGACTTGGACGAAAAAACGGGGTCAACCTTATCTTCTCAGATCCAGATCGGGGCGCAGAAACCGAGGACGGCCGGAGACGGGGCGGCCGGAGTTTCGCCGGAGCTTCTCCGGAGAAGAGGAGGGTGGTGGCGTGGCGTGATCGGGGAGGAGGTCGGCCGGAGCGTGGGCGGAGGCGGCAGCGCGCTCGGGACGCGGGCGGCGCCGGCGAGCGGCGGCCGCGGCAGGCACGGGAGGCGGGGAGGTCGGCCGGGGACGTGGAAGCCGGGGCGGCGGCGGAGACTGGCGGGGGCGATGAGGTTCGGCGGCGGGGCAGCGAGGCGATCGCAGGCGGCGGAGGAGCGAGGCGAGCGCGGGCGGCGCACGGGCCTGGACGGGCCCGACCCGGGCCCGGCGGGCCGCGGCGGCGGGGGCGACGCGGGAGGCCACGTGGTGGCGCGCCATTGGCTACGGATGGCGGCGGAGATGGGTCCGGCGCGGACGGACATGTCCGGCGCGGCGCGGAGGGGAAAAGATCTAGGGTTAGGGGATGCATCCGTGAATTTCGGGGGAGGGGCTAATTTATAGATAGAGGGAGCTAGGAGGCTCCAAATGGAGTGCGGTTTTCGGCCACGCGATCGTGATCGAACGACCGAGAGCATGGAGGGGGTTTGGATGGGTTATTGGGCCACTTTGGAAGGGGTGTTGGGCTGCACACAAAAGAGGCTTTTACGGTTACCCGGTTAACCGTTGGGGTATCAAACGGACTCCAAATGGCACGAAACTTGACAGGCGGTCTACCGGTACTATACCTAGGCCGCTTGACGAACCTCGGTCCATTCCGAGAACGTTTAACACCCGCACACGAAAAGAGGGAAAAGGGGGCGCCGGGGGACATAGGAGTGCCGGATTGCAAAACGGACAACGGGGAAAATGGTCGGATGCATGAGACGAACACGTATGCAAAAGCGATGCACATGATGACATGATATGAAATGCAGATGATGACATGGCAAAATACAACACGCAAGCACATGACATGGCAAGGACGGCAAATAACTGACGGACACCTGGCGCATCGAATCCGGGGCGTTACACCAATGGAGGGGGTACAAGGAGAAAATCTCTCAAATATCTCACATATGTCTTTGCTAACCCTAAACATAACCCTAGGTATGAAATATATAGGTTTGGGGTCGAAGTGGATGGAGGGGAGGTCCAAAATCCAATCTCAGCCGCCCATCCTGTAGGGCCCGTGCACACAGGGTAAGTCGGGCCCGTGCTCACGGGGGTCCCGTGTGCATGGTACACGCCCGTGCACACGGGGTGCTACAACCGTAGCTCCCTGTGTAGCCCGTGGGCACGGGGTCTCGGGGGCCCATGCGCACGGGGTCGCTTGGGACTTCCAGTCCTGCTGCTATTGGGCTTCTCCTTCCTTCATGTGCCTTGGGGTGGTTCTCCTACTCCTTGGTGATGCTCCTTAGCTGCTTGGGAGTGTTCCCCTTCGTACCTAATGACACATAGAGCATTTTGGTGAGGTAAAGTTCCACTTGTATTCATATGCATGTCAACTAGGAAGGAGTTCACCTCGGTTTTCATTGCGCGTGCTCGAGCTCTTGTCATGTGTCCACGTGGGGCTTGATGTGTTGGTGTAGAGTCCATGAGGATGGTGGAAGGATGCTCCGCATCACCCGGTGCATATATAATTCGAGGGGTTTAGTCTTTGCAGCTAGGATTTACTACCTCCATTCTTAAATATAAGTCTTTCTAGAGATGTAAAATGAGTGAATCTACACTCTAAAACATATTTATATACATCTGTATGTAGTTCATAGTGAAATCTCTGGAAAGACTTATATTAGGAACGGAGGGAGTAGAACACAATCATCTGATCTCGAGGTAGATCATTTTGTACTCTGTACTCCATCGAATCAATACAATCTAAGCGGGACGTAGGTTTTTACCTCTTCAAGAGGACGAGCTTGGGTAAAACATCATCTCCCTTGTCTCTTGTTACTATTGTTCCTAGACTCACAGCTCGGGACCCCCTACCCGAGATCCGCCAGTTTTAGCACCGGCATTGGTGGCCCATGCAGGTCTCGCTGTATAGTTGCTCCGGAACAATGGAGGTATCAGTTAATGATCAAAGCCAAGACGGCGTATCTCCTATGCCAGAGCTCCAAGTCATCGGATCAACCGAAGGAGAAAACCATATTGGACCGCCCCTTCTCCCTTTAGAGTCGAGGTATAATGATCCTGAACCTATAGCTCAACCTCACACTTTCTCTCCTAGCTCGACCGAGGATCTTCATGCGCACATGAATCAAGAACTAGCACGCCACCCGATGGAGGATGGCGAACCCAACCAATTGGAAGGAGCCTGGAGCTCATATCCAAAAGTTAGTCCGGTTGGTTCAGCTTTGGCACAGCGACCTCGGGAGGAGCATCTCGGAGCGTCAAGCCCACAATAGATCGGGGTCAACTTTTTGATCCCATCCCAAGTAATTCAGGGACGCCCAATGTCTGGGACCTAATCTACGTTAAACAACAACCTTGCGAGACAGTTCGGCAATTCTGGATGAGAATTTTGTTCGTCAAGAACAAAAATCTGGATTGTTGTGACTTGAAGTCTTGGCGGCTTTTCGACACAATTGCCAAGATGAGGGCATCTTGAACGCCCTCGCTCGCCAACGAGTTTAAACGTTCTCCGAACTATCAGACTTGGTATCAAAATTCTGCATCATGGAGGACACCTAGTTGGCTCAAAAAGAATAGAGGGATTCAATTTGTGTCGAAGCAGCAAACCATCATAAACAACCAAACGAGTGCATTCGACGCTCTAAGGCGGAAGAGCCACCAAGAAAAAGAAATAGGCCTGTAACAGGATCCAAAACTGTCTTCGACGCACTCCTGGACCAACCATGTCCAATCCACTTTGTCGTATTGAACACAAACCCAACGCATAGCCTTAGAGCTTGTTGGGTGGTTAAACAGGTGGCAAAGGGAGGGGAATGTCTCCTCAACAATGCTGAATCGTGTAACAAGCGTTCGGCGATATCATCCGACGAGTGTGAGATCTTAATGATCTACGAAACTCATCCTTCAATGAATCAACGAAAAAGAGCCCTTCGGGAGATGAGCCATGTTTATCCTCAAAATTACATGGAAAATCCGTGAGAATTCGCATGGCAAATAACCACTACTTACATAATATCTTCAACATCTTTCAATTTTTTTGCCATGGCAAATCCTTGAAATTGCACCTAAATCTTGGATGCAACTTTTTCTCTCTTGCAATTTGAAGGGAATCGAGGGGGATGTAGTGTAGGGGGTTGTTCCTCTGTTGTGCGTGATTACATCAATTCTCGTCGGATTTTTTTCCTGAGAAATCAAGCTTCAGGCAGCTAATATTTTGCCATCTCGTCGATGCAGAGGAGGAGGAATGGGGACAATCAAGTGGAGATCGCAAGGAGAGGATGAGGGGTTCCTTTGCTTAGCGTCCAAGAAGGTGGGGTAAGGAGAGGGGGGTTTAGTTTGGGGGTAGGGTTTTTCTCACAGGTGGAGTGGAGCCGAATTCGCCATGGCTCGTGCTCGCACTCATTGCATAGAGCAAGGGTCTGGGGCAAACGTTCATGTTCGCATGTTTGATCATCAGTTTATGGACGTTCATTCGCTCCCAGGTCCATATGAAGGGAACGTTCCCACCATATTCGCGTCCTTTGTTTTCCATGAGAAACAATAAAACAAATAAACATCTTCCACAGAGAAAATACAAATGTGTTGTGAGATTTATGTTATTTTATTTTGCGGGAGAATGTCTTGTAAGATTCATATTGCGATGGCATTGCAATCATTTGTTTTTGAAATCCCGCGAATCAAAGAGCCACGTAAAAAGGGCAAGGATGAATAGTAATTTAGTAGGGTTTTTTGAAACTAGATATTTTGACAACATGCATGTCCCAATCATCTAACTGCGTGCAAAATTTCATGAACATATGGCATATACTGTGATGTGAGGAGAAAATTGTAACTCTGAAAATCGTGTGTGCCCGGGCTCCATTTCCAAGGTTAGCAGAAAGAGCCAAGACCCAAGAGTACTTTGATTAGTAGAAAGAGCTCCGATACTCTACGATGCGGCTTGTGTTGAGTCGTTATCAGGTAAGTAAGTAGGAGTACTTCACAAACCAGCCGCCTAATCATCCCTAACCAGCTCTATTTTTCAGTAATGATGCTCGTTTTGAGGTGACGAGCCGCTCTCTGTTCCGTTCACCGAAACAATTTTCCGTCTATGGGGCCTATTTTGTCTTGCCTTACCTCTCCCTGCAAGTTGGGCGTACGCAGCACTCGTCGACAGATGGAGTCGCCGTCGCGTCGACCTAATTCGGGTGCCGAATTTTCCTTGACAGGAGCGAAGAAGAGACCGACCTCTCTCTAGGAGAGAAAAACTGTCGTACTTCTGTCCAGATTAATTAGGCCTCGTTTTCACGTCGCTGCGCCTTGGATAGTACTTCCATATTGCCGCCTGCTCACCCTTCCCCTGCAGCGCCGTGTCATGTTGCTGGCTAGCACTCGTGGGTGGCCGGCCTGATTTCCGGCTTGGGAAGGCAGCTTCGTACGCTCTTTTGTCAAACAAGATGGCACGGTTACGGCAAGGGCACTAGAGGTAGAAGGAAAAGGTAGAGGCCGTTTCTTGTCACGCATGCATGGACCTTTCACCGGCTGACCGCCTCTGTTGGAGTCTATCTTTTCGAGAAAAGAAAGAAAGAAAACTCTGTTGGGGCGTCACTCTCGCCTCCCCAACTGTTCACCAGACTCCTCGTGACTTTACTTGCGGCTGCGTGCATCTTCAGATACAAAATCCAGCTGCGTTTCATTTGTCATAATATATAAAAATATCGAGACTTTACGAAATGTAGCGTGAAACAGAAACAACATCAGAGAAGAGAAGAGGCCAGGCCTGGCCGAACGCCGCACGGGCGGCAGGATGGATCCACGATCCGTCGGCCCACCAGGAGGCCACGTCGACGTACGCGTGCGGTGCGGTGCGCGCGCTCACCGGATGGATCCGACCAACTTCGTCGCCCGTCAGCCGCGCTGGCCGCGCACGCTGGCACGCACCGACGGACGGCCTGGCGCGCGCGCTCCCGGTCAAATGTGCATCCCGCGCGAGCGCGGCACGAGTTCGTTAGCCTAGCCTAGACGGTGGAAGCTCAGACTTTTCGTGCCGTGTCGACCCAAGCTAGACTGCCCGCTAGCCAGCCGACATAGGCCCACACGTAGTACGAGAGGGATAGCCTGCACGTTTCCACACGGTGCATGCGACGCTACGTGGCTAGGTGAGCGCTCTGCAACAGACCATGACATGTGCACCGTATCCTAAGGCTACGACGCGGACATTACTTTGCTGGTTCAAACGGGAACCTGGTCTGGTCGAGTGAACCTGGGTACGCTTCATAACGCTTGACACCGCCCCCATACGGCCATCCCATTGACGCGTAACAACGCTGTTATCACACGTGCACACCCTTGACGTGCGCCCTCCCCAAAGCGCCAATCAATCCACCGCTGGACCACGGCAAAGAGTGCGATCGAGCTAAGCACAGCACTTCGAACCCGTCAAAACCAGCCCTACAAATCGTATTCAACCGGTTTTCGAAATGGCCCTTTCCGTGTTACTGGTGTTTACCCGAGCCCGTAACGACCCGGCAACCAGCATTTTCTCCTTTGTTTTTACTCGAGCATCCTTTCCTCGAAGCCAGCCGTTGAGAATGTGCACACTTGCTGCCGATCCTTTCATCATGAGATAAAAAAAAATACTAGGACTCGGTCGGTGAATGCACACATGCTCTCAGCCTCAGTCAAACGGGGGCCGGTGGCAGGGCCGGGTAAATTTCGCCACATCGAGGGGCGGGCTGCGCGCGAGCCAGACTCCCGCGAGACGGCGCCGATCGCGGGGCCACGTGGGCGGCTCAGCCCGCGCCCGCGATCCGATCGCACGGCCCACGCGCCGCCCGCGGCCAGCCCACCTAACCTCAACCTCCTCCTCAAATACGCGCCACTCCTCCCCCTCTTCTCCCGCACACCCCCCTCCCCGCGCGCACCAGCTCAGGAGCCGAGAGAGAAGTCCATCACGCGATCCGCCAATGGCGTCCTCCGAGCTCACCTACCGCGGCCAGCAGGCGGCGGCGGCGGCCGACGGGGCGCACGCCGCGGCCGAGAGCAAGCCGCGGACCAGGCAGCAGCTGCCGCAGCCGCTCCGGTACGTGCTGGGCGAGCAGCGCCTCGTCTTCTCCTTGGTCGGCATGGCCCTCGCCACCCTCCTCTTCCTCCTCCTCTCCCCCTCCACCACCACCTCGTCCTCGGGCAGCAGCGTGGCGCACCTGGCGGCGGTGGGGCTGGTGTCGCGGCAGTACCACTCGGGCGGCGGGGCGCGGATGGCGTTCGAGGAGGGCACCGGCGGCGTGCGCCACGGCCGCGTGCCGCTGGGGCTGAAGCGCAAGGGCCTGCGGGTGGTGGTGACGGGCGGGGCCGGGTTCGTGGGGAGCCACCTGGTGGACCGGCTGCTGGCGCGCGGAGACAGCGTGATCGTCGTCGACAACTTCTTCACGGGGCGCAAGGAGAACGTGGCGCACCACGCCGGGAACCCCAACTTCGAGATGATCCGGCACGACGTCGTCGAGCCGATCCTGCTGGAGGTGGACCAGATCTACCACCTCGCCTGCCCGGCCTCCCCCGTGCACTACAAGTTCAACCCCGTCAAGACCATCAAGACCAACGTGGTGGGCACGCTCAACATGCTCGGCCTCGCCAAGCGCGTCGGCGCCCGCTTCCTCCTCACCAGCACCAGCGAGGTCTACGGCGACCCCCTCCAGCACCCCCAGGTCGAGACCTACTGGGGCAACGTCAACCCCATCGGTACGTCATCACATCTATCTTCTCTCCTATCCTAGAGCCGCCGCCGCCATCGCCGTCGTCCTCGTCTATCTGTTGGAGCACACAGGATGCATGGGAAAAAGACAGAAATGCTGCCGTCGTCCTCTCCTCTTTCTGAACAGAAGTATTTGTGCAGGTGTGCGGAGTTGCTACGACGAGGGCAAGAGGACGGCGGAGACACTGACCATGGACTACCACCGCGGCGCCAACCTCGAGGTTCGTGCCCGGCCCTGCTTCAATCATTCACCACTCACTCAGCAACCTCGACTTTGCTGGAAACGAAAGCATCCTCTACACCTTTTCTTTCCTTTACTAGAAGCAGAAAAATTAGATACTCATGGCAGCTATTACTAGCATCGGATCATCATGCAAATGTAGAGACTAATCGTGTGTGTGTTGGCAGGTGAGGATCGCGCGGATCTTCAACACCTACGGGCCGCGCATGTGCATCGACGATGGCCGGGTCGTCAGCAACTTCGTCGCTCAGGTAAGAAAGATAACCTACTAGTACTACTGTAACTAACTAATTACCCATGCACAAGCATGCACGCTTCCACGTAACTTCCTTTTTTCCCGCTTTACTTGGCTTAGTCGTAGGCTCGTAGCTACACTTCTCCCACTAGCACTAGCCTATTATTATTTTTTCGATCTAGATCTACGATAGGAATTGATTAGTGCTACCTCGAGTCCTCGATCCTGTAACTTGTAAACTTCTATTCCATCCAGCCGTTGAACCCACAGCCCCACATGCAAGTCTACTGATTTTTTTTTAAAAAAAAGCATGTATGGGAATGCACTATTCTATTACTCCATATTTTATTTTCTAGTAATTCATTATATAGTTTAATTTCTCTCTAGTTGTTCATTTTTTACATACTCCAAAAATAAACCTTTTCTAAAAAGGCGATTGTGTACAATTCAAGAAATAATAGAGTCATTACAGTCACGCGAGGCCAAATGCGTCACGCGATCGAGGCGGCATTGCACCTAGCAACACACCAGCTCCAAAAATAGTCGTCATCGATGATAACGCCTATCGTCGAAGACATAAAACCCTCCCCCTTTCTGTTGGGGCCTTGGGGGTATCTTTGCTAGATCGTGTTCCACGTGTCGGGGGTTTTGCGGGTGTAGCATGTTAAGAGCTTATGGAGATCCACTTATGGAGCTTACGAAAATAATAGGGTCACTGTAGTCACGCAAGGCAAGATGGTCAAGCGGGACGGCACTGTACCGGGCAACACACCACCACACACACACTACAAAAATAGCCTTCTGTGATACTCCATCCGCTCCATAATATAGCGCATATAAACTTTTGGTTAGCGGTGTCATTTATCGTGGATCATCATTTACCTTTGTTTAGGAAATTTCTACCTACATGAATCATCATTTCTAGTTTCGTTTTTCCTCTGGCTAGCTAGGCTTTGGTAAGGGGGGACACACACAACCAGTGGACCAAGTGTTTGGTTTGTTATTCGTCCCAGGGTCCAAATCACGTGCTATCGTGCGTGGCAAAAGCAGCGCAGAATTAAATTAAGCTAGATGGAGAAACTTTGACAAGTGGACGCCACGTTCCAACTCTCATTTTCTTAATCCCAAGTAGCTGACGCGAATCACCTCCCTAATTAAAACCTGCTTTATTATGAACCTGACACGATTCTTTACACGCGAAAGGTACGTGTGTGCGTGTGTGGAGGAAGAAATGATAGCATTAGCAGGAAGATCAGTCACACAGCCATACACGGCTAGATGAAGAAACCAGTGATGCTTAGCCAGTGAAAGCGCATAGACATGACACGATTTGTCTTTGATGGGTGTAGGTAGCATCGGTGTGTATGTATATGCACGGTTTGTACGTGAGAGATGTTAACAACTGCTAATGGTGACACTGGGTTGATTGATTTATGATTGATTGGTGCGTGCAGGCACTGAGGAAGGAGCCCCTGACGGTGTACGGCGACGGCAAGCAGACGAGGAGCTTCCAGTACGTCTCCGATCTGGTAAGCTCTCCCTCTCACCAACACACACCGCCACAAGTCAAGATTCATATATGCACACGCACGTTCCCTTGCTGGTGGCTCCGCCGCATGCTTTTCCCTTCCATTATACAAGGCTCAACAGCAGCAGCACGGTTTTCATTAATCGATCGGTTGGATCATGGACCGTGCAGCTGAAGCTAATCTAATTCAGTTGCGGTTGATTCGCATGTGCTCGATCTTGGTAGCACAGTTTGCTTTGCAATGCAACCTTTTTCCTCTCCATTTTGCTTGGCGTTTGAGACGCCCGTCTGGGTCAGATTGCCGTGACCGGCTAGTGACCGGGCGAGCGTTTGAGGCTGATTTGGGGCGCCTGGCTGTAGATGCTTTGATGCTGCCATGCCAATGCTACACGTAGCTACACATGTTGGCGTCTCCAGAGACGCGAATGCGTACGTGGGTGCTGTTACAGTCGTCCGTGCTCCCAACGGCACGCGGCTGTGGCGCTGCTACGTTGGTTAGGTCGGGGTGGTCCAGGTCCCAACCATTTCCATTTGGCGCTGGTGCCTGCCTTGCCTACTCAAGTACAGAGTCGCCGAGTTGCTAGCATTTTCGGCTTTGGCCTTGGACCACGTACCCTACTGATACGGGCCGAGTTGGCTCGATCATCAGCTGGGACCTCTTGCATTTGCATCGTCGTGCTGCCTAGCTAGCTAGTGTGGTCTCTCTCTCCCGTACCGTACGTTGCTGCTTCGACTTCGACAGGAAGCAATGTGTAATTTAGATGAAACTGCACGAACGAAGGGTCGTTAAGGGATGGTGGAGGCAGATGGCGCACCGTACACATCGATCGGGACCACGCACGCACGCAGGCGCAGGTGTTTCCAAACTGGTTGGTGCACTGTTGCTGCCGATCGATCGATGGACACGGCAACATCTGCTGAGTAGCTTTCCATCACCCTTTTTGGCTCCCGGGAACAGCATGATCGAGCCCCTTTGTCGTTGAACGGAACCACGAGCCACCACTGTTCCATCGACCAAGAGCGTCGTGTCGTCTCACGTCCATGCCGTCGTCCTTGCCGGACTGGTAGGAGTACCTCAGAGCTCGGTGTCATGGCATCCATGGGTGAATATATTCTGGTTTTACCAAGGAAGTGTGTAGTGTCTAATACATACATATCTGATGGTGCAGGTTGAGGGCCTGATGAAGCTGATGGAGGGTGACCACGTGGGGCCCTTCAACCTGGGGAACCCGGGGGAGTTCACCATGCTGGAGCTGGCCAAGGTGGTGCAGGACACCATCGACCCCAACGCGCGCATCGAGTTCCGGGCCAACACCGCCGACGACCCGCACAAGCGCAAGCCCGACATCACCAAGGCCAAGGAGCTGCTCGGGTGGGAGCCCAAGGTGGCGCTCAGGAACGGCCTCCCCCTCATGGTCCAGGACTTCCGCACCCGCATCTTCGGCGACCAGAAGCAGCAGCAGCAGCAACCAGACGGCTCCGAGTAGTGATCGCCCGTCGTCGTCCATCAACGCACCGCCCCGCCGCAGGGCGGTGCCGTTTCATCATCTTGTTATGTAGGATGGATTTGTTGAGGGGGGGAAGAAGAAACATGTGACAGTAACAGCAGGGATACCGGAAATGAATGAATGAAACCGGGGACTATACACCATCATATCGACTGTGTAGCTTTTTAGCGCCATGTATCATGGGTGGAGTAGCTAGATGGGTGCACAAAGAGCAGGCCGCGATCTTAACTATGACCATGCCCGAAATTTGTTCGCTCGCATTCTTCTAATTTTACGCCATAATATTGGAAAATTTCCATGTTGATTTCTAGAACTGGTACGAAGGAGGGCACATGTTTGATGAAATCCAAACAATCTCGATCAGCCATACAATCAGAGACCCATTTACTGGCTCCTGCACAATAGCGTCTCCCTGTTTAAGACTTTTCTGAACTTCCAGTCCTCGTGAAGGGCAGGGAGGAAACGGCATGCCGACTTTCTCGTCTTTGCAAACCTGTAAATGCAACAGCTACCCTACATACGGTCGTCAATTGCCTGCTGGAGATTTGATTGAAGTTCAGACAAGCAAAGATGCAGTAGAATTAGACCACCAGCATCACATTCACAGTGATAATAATTATTACCAGAGATAACATTCGTGCAGCATCATAATTTACCCGGAACATCGACAACATAAGTTAGTAACACGCATAATGCGCTCCAGGGGAACAAGAATAAGCGACTGGTGCTACAGAGAAGCCATGGTACCAATCTAGAGTCATATTAGCGCCCAAAGAGTACATCGGGGTGGGAGGACGATTGGCATCCAAACGATCAGAGGCTCGGTATAGCCCTGAGTGAACTACAAGCGCTGGTTATCCGGTAGACGACGCGCTTACACCTTTCGGATGAGGAGGAACAGCTTTTGATCCAGCTCGAGGTTAGCGGCACTTGAAGGATCGCCTTTGAGCAGCATCAGGAGGCCACCAAAAGATGCATAGATCTCCCTGGACAGAGGAAAAGGTGGGCAAAATCATTAGAATAGTTGCACGAGTGAATTGGTCAAATCACTTGGTTGAGAAGTAGCCACTAGGTGTAAAAGGTGTAGGTCGGTTTGAGATATAAAAATAGGCATTCTGAGTTGCACTTGTACTGCATGGTGTGAATGTGCGATTCACATAATAGAACTAGCCAAGCATGCTTATATGGTTCAAAAACGAGAAAAGAGACAAAAGACCGTCAACACACCTATCAATAAATTTTGCTTCATCTGTTTCATAAGAAAAATGAGCTCCTTTTGCAAATATTTAAGAATATTTTTAGCAAGTACAAACTATAAACTTGGAATATCAAATATGTAAAACCAAATCCTTCAATCAGCCCTTCAACGGATGGAACTTTGCTCTTTGTATGAGTCTATGAGTTGCACCAAAGATCTCCACATGGGAACAGCCCATGGCATTATTTCATTTGTACTAACATTCATTTTGAGGGAAAGCAGCCGAGCTTCACCTTGGACCGTGTATATAGCATCAGGCTAGTCAGTAACACTCAAATTAAGCAATCCCAAAACCAACCCCTTATCTTGGACCATGTATATACACCATGTTACTAGGTAACATTCACATAGCAATTTGAACTGCCCCACCCACCCATTATCTTTGACCATGTATATACACCATGTTACTAGGTAACATTCACATAGCAATTTGAACTGCTCCACCCACCCATTATCTTTGACCATGTATACATCAGGTTACTCAGTAACACTCAAAAGGAAGCAATCTCAAACAACAGCCTTTATATTGGAGTATATTCACCAAGTTACTCAGTAATACGCGCATCAAGCAATCTCAACACCCCTCCCCCACCCACACAGGATTATATGTAGATGCATTAAGAAGCCAGGATTAAGGAGCTGAAGGGCAAATAAGAGAATCATTATGTACTCTCAAACTCACGAGCTTCAGCAACATGGTTATAGGGCAAATTCCTCATCGGCTATATGAAGGTAAGAAATCAATCTCACATTAAATCATATATTACTCAAACATATCGCATAAATCAAATCCTGCAAGATTAAAAACCCACACAAAATCACTAATCTAGAGTTCAGAGAAGTCATACACTTTAGTAGGTCCTTTATCCTTGCTGGAATTGTCCTCTGAGATCTTGTAAAGCTTTCCATGCATGACATAGTCATACTTGTCAGCAAGTGTTTTCCTACCAGCCTGAAAGAAGGAAAGAAATAACATGAGCTTCCTGAGTATCAGCCCCTAAACATGCGTCCTCCTTGAAGACAGGTCCATGCAAGACAATAACAACATTTTGGCAACTGTCACATATAATGAGCCGCATTCACATCATTCAGCTGCCAAATTATCTCATGATCAGCTTCTAAGAAGAATCAGGTCATGTTACCTGTGTATAGTAGCCTGTGTCTGGAGTCCCATCCAGATTCAGCGTCGGAGCTAAAACCATGGTGAACTTGTCACCCATATGCATTGGGTAGACATCGGTAGCGATATCTAGTTGCATGTACATTTCCAACTGCTCACTTCTAGCCTCAATGCGATTAACTGCACACCGATGTGGAAAGGTAAATGTTTTCAGTTCAGTAATCATCTGCAGCTATGAGGTTGCACAGGTGTCGCTATGATGTAAGTGTGTTAACAGTCCAGGATCCAAACATTGTAGAGCACTGTGAACTGGGTAGGCATAAATTCCAAAGTTAAAATCTCAAAAGGCCTAGCGTTTTTTTTTTTTTTTGACGAAAAGGGGTTTCCCCCCGCCCCAACTTTATATAAAGCCAAGGCAAAAACAACCAGGCACGGACTGTTAACAGCGCTCGACGACAGATAGTAGCTGCCGCAGATAAAGAAGGGTTTAAAGGACTGCCCTATTACAAGTTCTGGGATAGTTTGCTTGCACTTAATCTGCACATGATTGCGCATAAGCGTGTGCCTTGGTCAGAAAAGCGCAAGGCGGTGGCAAAACGCACAATTAACGGCTAGTGCTTTCTTTAACCATGATAAATTATGTTGCTAGGTAGTAACTGCTAGGAGCAACGCCAGGGGACGGACAGGCATAATGAGCAGCATGATTCGGCAGAGCAAAGCGCTGCGCAGTAGAAGTGTAAATTCACCATGCATAAACGGCCAGAGCGATTACCTCTGTCGAACTTCTTGCCATCGGGATCGATCCTGGTCACGTGGAAGATGTCCTCAAAGAGATGCTCGGCCATTTTCCCTGCCCAAGACGGAGAGCACGAACTTCAGTTATTATGCAATAATAAACTTGCTAAAAGAGCACAGCAACCCTAGCATCCTGCCGATTGCTTGTTCTCAGATAATCCACACAAGTGCCTCCTGACCCGCGCTCTCCAAACATTCTCCAAACAAACAAACAGAAAACGTCCCTCGAATCCTAAATCAACAAGCGGCGCAGCCTAGCCCCCCAGAAGCCGGGAATAAGCACGCACGCACGCACGCACGCGGATCGGTCGGGCCCGACGGCGGCGAGGAGAAGAGAGGCGAGCCGGGCGGGTAGAAGGAAGGAGGGAGGGAGGGGGGGTCGACCTGAAGCGCCGGGGAGGAGCCGGCGCGGATCGCCTGGGTTGCGCTGCGGGGAGCGGAGGCGATGTGGGGACTGGCAGGAGAGGAAAAACAGAGGGTTTGGGCAGAGATTCGGCCTTTGGGGTGTAGTGGAGCGAGACTACTGGTGGGTAGGGTTTCTGCCATCGACGGGCCGTTCGTGGGCTAGGGCCTGGGCCCGGGCCGCTATACGGCGCCCTGTCTTTCTTAAAAAAATGTCGTTCTTGGTGTGAAATAATATTATTGCTGAACGAGTCAAAAAAGTTGTTTCTCATTCTTCTCTTTCCTTTTCCAAAAGTATGCTCAGGTCACAGAACTCTGTCAAACCAAATCACAATTAATCTCAACATTCCAGGCATTATATGTACGGTTATTGTAGGTCCCAATTTACTTGTCAGGTGAAATTCCTGCGAAGGCTGAAAAATATGAAACAATTCATGTCAAACAATAAACCTGAGAGATCACCCAGGCTAAAAATAGAATCAAATGTATATGCTGGATGTTTCATACGAACATGGGCGACAGTATGCATCACAACTCACACAGCTTTGCTTCAATGTATATCTCCATCTCAGTAATGGTTACAAGATTACAACAGAAACAATGAACAGATTCAGCACAAATTGGCTGCTTGCTCTGAGGTCAGAGCTATAGTTCTATTGAGCAGCCTTCTGCTCTTTTGACACCTGGTTCTATGGCCTGAGCCTTCTCTTCAGCAGATCTAGTACAGGTGGCATTGGGTCCTTTCCCTTCCAGATAAGAGTACAGGCTGCTGCAAATCGAAGTCGGCATTCTAGGGTTGGACAGCTTCTAGGAGCTTCTCATAAACTTGCCGTGCAGACAAATCTTCAACCTGAATAAAGTCAAGGTATTTTGTGCAAGAGAAACAATCAATAGATGGAACCAGAAGATTGCTGGAAAACAAATAATGAACTAAATGTGAAATGTTGAGTCAAGCTCGGCACATTGAAAACCGATCTTAAATTAGCTAAATTCCTGTAGCACTAATATGTTCCCTAAAACGGGACAGGAGAAATGGGAACTCACAATCAGAAGCTTTGATTTATTATTCCATCCCCTTTGAAGGGTCATCTGACTCAATCTTAAGCCAAGCACCTGATGATTACATAAATTGTCAGTACAAACATGTTCAAGTGAGAAGTTTGAACAGCTTATTAGATTTATACCCATATAGGTAACAAGGTAACGAATATTGCCAAGAGTTAAAGATTGAAGAAAGTGACCTTGCCCATAAATTCTAGCAACTCGTTGTTAGCCTCCCCCCGAGCAGCAGGGGCAGCTACTGCTACTCGAACATCATCAGCGTTCACTCCTGATAAGAAATACAATTGTCACATCTTATTTTCTTTTGGTAACTGAAATGATACTGATTCCTCTTAGTACTGTCCAATTTATTATGTTATAAAGGAGAGTGACGGTGCTTAGTTGCACTGGTTTAAACAACAAATTACTAAAAGATTAACATAACGTACTTGTTATTGCTGAACGTTGTGCTCGGTCTTCTACTTCAATGGCAACTTGGACAAGTCCACCCTGCAACTGTGTGATGCAAGGGGGTACAGGAGCATCCTACAGTTTTCATGGTCTGTTAGCTTACAAAATAGTACTCCCTCTTATATTTCTTTACAGAGGGAGTAAAACAGATTGGAAAGATCAAAGGAAGTTCCATCACGCGTACATGTGGATTTGTCTCAGCCGCCACCGAACTCAGTGCTCCATCAACAACATATATATAAGGAGCAAGCTCCAAATCTTCCTCCGATCGGTAGCAAACAAAAAGGTCGCATCCCACGCAGGTCATGCGAAACTGCTTTTCGAGCTTTCCTTCTCCACTGCATCAGAGATACTTACATTATATAATCAGCAAAAATGTAGTCCACTGCAACAATGGAATCACTTAAGACAAATGACCCTTGGGTGGTTACTACAAATGAGTATTCACATGAAAACTGTGGATGGTGTAGAAGGATTCACATATTTCAAAGTACAGAATATATCTACCAATCTGATACAGGGAAAATTGATTCTAACAGTAGCACTAGCTCTATACTGATTGCAGGTCATATTTACTGACCCGCAAGAGTTGATATGTACATGCATGTGTTGTGTTGCAGGGTGTGCCATTAAAAGAGATGATTTAAGTTAATTAGCAAAAAGGTAGTACCCCCTCTGTAAAATGATATAAGATTTTTTAGATCACTAAAGTAGTGATCTAAAAAGTCATATACGTATTAGTTTACAGAGGGAGTACATCATAAGGTCCTACTGCCGGTGTTATTAATTGGTGTTTGAGAGATAAGATACTATGATCTGTTGTGTTCATGTCTCCTCTTATCTTTTGTCTCTGGGCAATTTTTTTATTGAAGATTCAATCTTTAAATGTGTCATCAAAATTATTCATTTGCAAGTTGGCTACTGTTATGCAATAAAAAGCTGTGTAAGTTTACCCTGAGTTGATGCAGCTACCACTGGATTTTCTTCTCAAAAACAATTGTGCACACTTAAGATCGCACCACTCATATCATGGGTACATACAATGTGATAATAGATGAAGTGGCAAATTTCACCAGGGTAGTCAGCATACATAACATCGCGTTACCAAGGTGTAATATTGTCTATCAATTGTGCAATGATACTAGAAAACATGGGATTTGACTCAACTACCTAACAATAACAAAGTTACAAGGTATGATTAGTATACCGTTTCAACAAGATTTTTCCTGCGTCTTTCACATTTAGCCTCGCAAGATGCTTTGCCTTATCTAGAACATGTGCTCGGTCGGTCTTCCTCTTTGGCATTTTCTGCAGTAGGGTATCTTTATAACAAACACATCAGAACTGATTTTATAGCAGATACTTGAAGTATTAACAGGGCACACCGAATACAACAATCTTGAAAGTAGTCAATATCAGAAAGGAATTTCAACTTAGCAATTTAAAATTTCTATCACTAGCTAGATTTAACTGCTAACCATATGAAACAACACAATTATAAACAAGAAAAAATGACAAGATTCAAAGTGAGGGCAAAATAAATTTGATAGGCGAAAAGTCCGATTAATCAGTTAATCAGGTACTCGGTGACCCTCCGAGGAGGGATTAATTGGCCAGTTAATAGGCGGATTTTTTGGACAGTGCAAACAAGTTATTGTGGTTTGATCTGTGACAAATTACAAACATAGATCAGTACAGCTTTCTACTATTCCAAGGAACCATCTATGGCAACCTCAGCTAAGAGAAAACTCATGATTACTAGTATTAATTAATCTCAGAAGAACAAGGGTGAAATTCAAAGTTCACAATGCTGACACCCAAACAAAGAAAACCTTCTAGCAAGCCGAACCCCTTTAGCACTATGTTACTCATGTTCTTGATTAGTTCGTAACAAGTAAGCAGGCAGAGATTGGATAAAAACTGAGTTGGCCTCAGAGCATCGGAGGTTATGAACGATGCGGATCCTTGAGACGCAATTTCACCGCTGGTAAAGTCGGGGAGACCTGATCCCGCTCCTCCCACAGCGGTTTTGGTTTCCCTTCCCCTTTGGCGGCAGCGGCGACAGTGGGGTGGTTGTGCGGTGCTTGACATTGCATCTTTCATGCTTCTTTGATTTGAAGTCTGTTGTGGTCTTCCCCCATCCCCCAAGGCAGGTCACACCGGATCTATCTCACTCGCTGGTGAGTGCGGGGAGGGCACGCGGCGGGGACATTTTTTCGTTGGTATTTGTTGGTGGGGGGTTAGTACCCTTTGCATCTAGTTTTAGTGCGGTTTCCCTAAGGGCACCTTTGATCCAAAGGAATTTCATATAAATTTTTGCAGGATTTTTAGATCCTTAGAAAGTTTTCCTACATAGGTTTGATTCGTGGGATTGGAATCCTTAGGGAAAATTCCCAAGGATCGCTTTGCCCTCTAGTTTGGAGGAAAATTTCCATCCACTCAATCCTCCTTTTACAATTCCTTTGTTCTTGATTGGCATCAAATACTCCTTTATCCAAATTCCTATAGTTTCCAAATCATGTAGGATTGAAGAGAGCACGCCACTCAAATCCTATATTATTTTTCCTATTCCTGTATTTTGAAGGTCCTGTGAATCAAAGAGGCCCTAATTAACCAAATAAGCTCTAAGAAAGACAAAAAGATTGACACTTCATTGACAAGAATCCCCACTCGGTGCTTCAGCTAAGAAAGAACAACAACAAAAAACACTCCTTCATTCCAAAGCTGTAACATTAGCCTAGAACACTCGGAAGGACTTGTCAGATCTGTTAAAACAAACCGAAAGCCTCCGGATACAAGCCCACGCTGCAACGAAGAGGAACCGATAAAGGGGGTGTGAGGGAGAAGGACCGACTGACCAGTGATGAGGACGTGGGAGGCGCAGTGCTTGCAGTAGTAGACGAAGAGGTCGGACTCGGGGCCCTCCGGCAGCGCGTCCTCGCTCGAGTACGTGTGGGTCGTCCGCTTAGGCATCTCCCCTCTCGCTTTCTCCGCTGCTGCGGTCGGCGGCGAACCGGAGCGGCGTCAGGGCGTGGGGCGGTGGGTGGGTGGGCTCTCGGGCACGGCTGCTCAGGCGGAGGCAATGGAGTAGGAATCTGCGTCGTAGGGGAAGAGATGACGTAGAGGCGGCGGGGCGGAGGACGAGACGGGAGGGGGAGGGGGAGGCGGGCCGCGTTGTTGTCTCGGTCGGAGTCGGACCGGGGAAAGTTGGGGATTTTGGTTGGCTTTCACAGAAACTAACTAGATCGGAATCGCGCCCTAGCACGAGGATGCCGGTCTCGATGTCTTGATCAAGCAGGTAATGTTGAGTTAGTAGGAACCCAGATTCAGCATATGCATTCATATAAAATAATTGTTGAGCGATTCATTAAATAGGGATTTGATAATCTGAAACATCAATTACTGCATCAGTCAGTACAAACAATACACTTCGTACCAAAACATGTATATCCTCTAAAATCAGAATTAACATGGATAAACAAAGGAATTGTTGACGAACAACACTTGGACGAAGCAAATCATTCTAAGCCTACAATTGATAAGGTGGCTGAGAACACATATGCCTGCCACGCAACTCTGTACCGACCAGCCGCTGAGTGATGTATTTAAATAGGGTTCTCACAATCTGCAATGATAGTTAGGAAATATTTCATAAAGCAGAGCAAGGGTATTACTAATGGCAGGGGGCAAGCATTATTGGCTTCTTAGCAGTCGCTTAATATGTCAATCTTTTGATCGTCATCTTTAACCTCCTTACATTCTGGACATCTGCCAGGTGCGGTCACATACAACCTAACATAGTAGGTCATGCTTCAAATTCAATAGATTGACATGATGAAAGGAAAAGTGCAGACGTTTAGAATGTAAGGTTGAATGAAGCATGACCTATTGTGTTAGGTTGTATGTGACCGCACCCGGCAGATGAGGTGAGAGTTATATCTTGTTTACAATGAAGTGAGAGTTATATCTAAATCTGAGAACGGTTGGGGAACTAAACTAAACCTCAACTGAACCCGCATGATCAATTTGGGCAAATCGAACCTAACTAAACCTCTTTAATTTTTATTTAAACCCAAACCAAACTGAACTACGTCCTCACTCCACCTAAACTAAACTGAACCGATGGTTGAAACCATGGTTTTAGCCAATGGGTAAACAACAGTTCTATACCATGTTGCCTCCTACGTTCATGGCAAATGGCCTGGTGCTGCTCCCATCTCTCTGCCTTTGTGAACAGCTTGTAAAGGAGTGTGAGGGAGTCCTGAATTAGGGGGTGTCCGGATAGCCGGACTATAACCTTTGGCCGGACTCCTGAACTATGAAGATACAAGATTGAAGACTTCGTCCCGTGTTCGGATAGGACTTTCCTTGGCGTGGAAGGCAAGCTTGGCGATACGAATATGTAGATCTCCTCCCATTGTAACCGACTCTGTGTAACCCTAGCCCTTTCCGGTGTCTATATAAACCGGAGGGTTTTAGTCCGTAGGACGAACAACAATCATACCATAGGCTAGCTTCTAGGGTTTAGCCTCTCTGATCTCGTGGTAGATCTACTCTTGTACTACCCATATTCATCAAGATCA
>LR880967.1:105493706-105518556 GCA_904067115.1 Aegilops sharonensis | reverse complement strand
CCGCATCTTGGCACCTCCCTTCCCCCTTGCTACACCTCCTCCTCCCGCAGACGCTTGGCGAAGCCCTGCCGGATCCCTGCTGCATCCACCACCACGCCGTCGTGCTGCTGGATCTTCATCAACCTCTCCTTCCCCCTTGCTGGATCAAGAAGGAGGAGACGTCACGCTGACCGTACGTGTGTTGAACGCGGAGGTGCCGTCCGTTCGGCGCTAGGATCTCCGGTGATTGGATCACGGCGTGTACAACTACCTCAACCCCGTTCTTTTGAACGCTTCCGCTCGCGATCTACAAAGTGGTATGTAGATGCATCTCCCATGACTCGTTGCTTAGATGAACTCATAGATGGATCTTGGTGAAACCGTAGGAAAATTTTTAATTTTCTGCAACGTTCCCCAACACCTGTCCGGCCTGTATAAGGGGGAGAAGGAGGATTTCCTTCGGACGAACCCGTTAAACGGGTTCTCCATGAATAATCCCCGGCCTTGGGTAAGAGAACACTCTGCGTGTCCGACCCGTGCCTTTCGAAACTTAAGTTTCTTATATTGTGTTCTTCTTGCGACGCAGGAACTGCGCCGGACCGTGGAGGGCATGCTAAGTCCGGCTCCGCAGCCCGAGGATCCAGAGAGATCCCGGGATCCGGCCTCCGAAGAGGATCCGGACATAAAGGTGGAGCTAATCGACGGGGTGTTCCACCAGCTCAGCATGGACAATGCTTTAGTCGCCATCACAGCCGACTATCCCGGACTATATCCGGCTTCCCAGGTGATTGCGACCGAAGCCCTGACACCGTCATTCCTTCCTTGCTTATTTCTGACCACCGTATATGATGGCGCTGTGCAGGAGGCGCCCCTAGGGCGAGAAGCCGAGCCCGCGGTGGCTGACCAACAAGGGCCAGTTCGGACCAGTAGGCGGAAGAGGAGCGCGGCGCGGACTGAAACGTCGCCGCAAAGGTATAGCTCACAATTCATTATTTAGAGCAACGTTCCTAGGAAGCGTTTGAGTGCTCATGACTTTTATAGGGAAAAAAGCGTCCGCCGGACAGCGGGCGTGGAGGTTGTCAATCCAACCTCTACCAGCCAGGCTCCCGCACCTGGTCAGGAGGGGGAGACGAGCGCAAGGCGCGAGCCGGACGTTCCTCCGACGGAGGAAGCCGACAGACTGTCCGCCACCAAGTCTGAGGTGGAGAGTGCCCTGAATCACAGGCGCCGCCGGACAGTATTTCGTGACGCGTGCTTCTCCCCCGAGGCGTTGGATGCCTTTAACACGGGGGACGCGCACCTTCGTGCTGCTCAAGATGGTTTTACCAGAGCCACGGAGCAGTATGTAAAAGACATACGGGTAAGAGAATTTAATAGTTATATATGCCAGTAGCCCCCGAGACTTAAAGTAGTTATATTAACTGATTTAAGGATCATATGAAACGTAGGATCTTACCGAGAAGAATACCCAACTGTCTCAGGAGCTGCAAGAGTGCAAGGCCCAACTTGAGGCCGCACTCTATGGCGCAGGAGGAAACGCAGGGACCTCTCCTGGTAACGCATTATTTTAGAAAGATAAGTAGCGTTTGGCCTTTGCGCAAGTCTGAAAGAAAAAAATGACGTTGCAGGTGCTGCCGGACAAGATCCGGACAGGCAAGAACTTCTGCGCCAACTAAAGTCCGGCGAGAGGGTGCTACATAAGGTGCAGCATGAAAGGAACAAGCTCCAGGATGCCCATGCCCATCTTGGAGAAGAGCTGAAAGGCGTTCGGGCCGAGTTGTCGGGCTCCGTTAAGGAGAATCAGCGGCTTCGTCGCGGCATATATAGTAAGTGCTTGAGCGAACTCCTTTGAAAAGAAGAGTTCGGCGAGGAAGTCAATTTGACAGAATATGTCTGCAGGTATGCTCACAGGTCGCCCTGCGGAGGAGATGCCCGTATCAACGGGTGATCAACTTCCCGAATTGTTGCAACTGATCGAACGAGTTCGGCAGGCAATGAGCGGCGTCATCCAGGCATTATGGCCAACCTTCTCCTTACCCGAGGGTCTTGGGGAGCTTGCGGAGAAGCTGCAGGGAGTGCGGCAGCGCTTCCATTTATGGAAGATTTCGGCCTGCCGCCAAGGTGCCAGGGAGGCCTGGGCCATGGTAAAGACGCGGTACAAGAAGGCGGATCCCAACCACATGGCCGAAGTCGGACCTGTGGGGCCTGATGGGAAGGAGATCCCTGTGAGTTTAGTATATGGCCAAGTAGAGTTGGCCGCTAGATTTTCCCAACAGGACTGTAAATTAGACAACCTGTTAGACGGGGTTGAGGAAGAATACAATCAGTCGATTTGACAATGTATTATAAAATGACATACAAAATGCCTTCTAGCCGGATTGTAGATCGTTTGTCTTTGCCGACCTTTTCGCTTCGACCTCGGGACCCTAGAGTCCGGAGTGTGTCCGAATACCTTCTCGGTTATGAAACAACCGGGGTATGCATGGAGACCAGGCGTAGGGGTCATCAGTGCTTTATCAGACAAGTGCCCAACTAGTTATGTTACATTACATCGGTAGTAAGAAACATCTTCCAGGGAGAATAGTTCCGTTAAGGGTTCCTTTCCTCTGGGGGTGGCATGCCCTAAAGTGCATGTCCGGACTGCGAAAAAAGCAGAAAAACATCTGGGGGCAGATAAATAAGTGGATAAAAGATCATCTTTTAAGTCACCGACCGAATATTCCCTTAAGAACGCTAGCTTTCGGCTTCACCCAGTCTGAGGTACACATCCGGCTGACCCGGCAGTAACAATCGCAGAGGTGCTCCCTTTACCTCCTAGCCGAACAATCGGGAACGTAGGGGTAAGCACAGGAGCCAGGCAACCCAGCTTGGCCAAAACTTAATTCATATCGATGCATATAATGGTGAATAAAAGGTACATGTGGAGGCTTGACACATGTGCTGGGCATGAAGCCCGTATAATTAAGCTTCTGGTAAAGAAGCCCCCAGGTATAATAAGTGCGGATAGCACATCAATTGCGCGCGAACGTTGCGCAAGTAGGCCCTTTAAGGCTTGGATGAATAGGGTTGAGAAGAAAAATATAAACAAAAGGCAGCTGAAGTAAAAAAATTTGGACGGGGGGAAAGGGACGAACTCTTAGTCCGGCGCTAGGGATAGAATAGTCGGAGGCGGGCTGCATTCCATGGGTTCGGCTCGAGTCAGTTATCCGATGCATTTCGTAGACGGTACGCTCCGCTGGTCAGGACTTGATCGATGATGAAGGGGCCTTCCCATTTGGGCTTGAGCTTGTCCTTTTTCTTGTCCGGCAGGCGTAGAACTAGTTCGCCAACGTTGTAAGTCTTGGCCCGTACTTCTCTGCTTTGATATCTTCGAGCCTGCTGCTGATAGAATGCGGAACGAGCCTTGGCGACGTCGCGCTCTTCCTCTAATGCGTCCAAGCTGTCCTGCCGATCCAACTCGGCTTCTCTTTCTTCGTACATGCGCACTCGAGGTGAGTCATGAATGATGTCGCAGGGCAAAACTGCTTCTGCTCCGTATACCATAAAAAATGGTGTGAATCCGGTAGTACGGTTAGGCGTTGTCCGCAGCTCCCAGAGTACGGAGTCGAGCTCCTCTACCCAGTGTGTGTCAGATTTCGTAAGGGACCGCACTAGTCTGGGTTTGATGCTGCTCATTATTAGACCATTTGCTCGTTCCACTTGACCATTGGTTTGAGGATGATAGACTGAAGCGTAATCGAGCTTGATTCCCATATTTTTGCACCATGATTTAACCTCATCGACGGTGAAATTCGTGCCGTTATCGGTGATGATGCTGTGGGGGACACCATAACGGTGTACTACCCCGGATATAAAGTCTATCACTGGTCCGGACTCTGCCTCTGCCGTTTTAACTGGCTTGGCCTCTATCCATTTGGTGAATTTATCCACCATGACCAATAGGTACCTTTGCTTGTGGGTTCCCCCTTTAAGTGGTCCAACCATGTCAAGCCCCCAGACCGCGAACGGCCAGGTAATGGGTATAGTTTTGAGGGCGGTGGGTGGCATATGGCTCTGATTAGCAAAGAGCTGACAACCGACGCATCTTTGGACTAAGTCCTGAGCATCTGCTCGGGCCGTCGGCCAGTAAAATCCTGTACGGAATGCCTTTCCTACAAGGGCCCAAGCTGCGGCGTGGTGTCCGCCTAGTCCGGCATGAATTTCAGCCAGGAGGTTTCGCCCTTCCTCTTCGGAGATACACCTTTGAAGGACTCCAGTTGTGCTTTTCTTATAAAGTTCTCCCTCATAGACCTTGTAGGCTTTAGATCGCCGGACAATGCAGCGGGCCTCGTTTTGGTCTTCGGGAAGCTCCTGCCTAAGCAAGTAGGCGAGGAATGGTTCTGTCCACGGGGCAATTACTGCCATTATGTCGTGGGCGGAAGGTGTTATATCATCGGCTGAATCGCCGGTTGGTGCGGCTTATTCCGGTTTGTTAGTTCCGGACTCCTCTTCCCATAGTACGGATGGCTCGAAGGCTATGTGTTGGGACGGCGCCTTCTGTACTGTGAATTTTACAGGGTCCGCTAAGCCATCCCTCTAGTACGGTTCCGTGCCCTTTATGGGGTTTTTGCTTTTTGTTTTTTGTATCTGGTGCCTGAGTGTAATGCACCCTTTTGTTGCGGACTAGGGTTGTATTCGGGGCCGGATTGTCCCAAAACTTATTTTCGGTTGTCCGGAAACTCTCCATCGCACAGTACTTTCGTACTATGGACGCCAGGTCGGTGAAGCGTGTAATTTCACGACGGCTGACGGCGTTCAAGATTCCCTCGTCCGTGCAATTATTGCAAAAAATTGAGATTGCGTTTTCCTCTCGGCAGTCCTTTATCCTGTCCATAACCAGGAGGAATCTGGACCAGTAGTGATGTACTGTCTCAGCAGGCTCTTGCCGAATTAGAGATAGATCGCATATGTCTGGGCGGGTGGGTGGAACTAAGTCCGGAACCCTGCCCATCTCAAGGCTCGAAGGCCGAGAAGTTTCCAACTTTGGAAGCCTGGATTGCTGGACGTTGTCCAACGAGTCTAGTCCGATGCCTGACTTTAAGTTCAGTGCTTGATCGAAGTCCGTCCCTCCTCGGGAATCCGGCATGGGGGGTTCGGGAGCCCGGACATGACTAGTTTTCAATACAGGAGAAGTGTCGCCGCATTGTTCCTCTACAACTGCAACGTGGTGGGTGACCTGGGGAGAGTTAATCTCTCTCAGATCGGTTTTAAGCCCAATATGATTGTAGTCTGTAGCGACTCCCAGGGCGGCGATGCGATCCAAGAGCTCGTTTACGGACGAGAGCTCTATTGGATCTAGCCGCTCGGCGAATTCCGAGCTGACGTGAAAATTGCTTTTGACGACTTGAGAGGTCATTGTCGAAGCGATGGCCGGACAGGCGGTCATAAGAAAACCACCTAGCCGGATAGTTTGGCCGGCGGCCAAGGCTCCTTTGGCGAAAATACCGTCCTTGAAGACGGGAGGAGGCATCCTTCCTATCGGTGACGGCACAGAGGAACTCTCAATGAAAGCACCAATGTCGGTGTCAAAACTGGCGGATCTCGGGTAGGGGGTCCCGAACTATGCGTCTAGGCGGATGGTAACAGGAGACAAGGGACACGATGTTTTACCCAGGTTCGGGCCCTCTTGATGGAGGTAAAACCCTACGTCCTTCTTGATTGATATTGATATTGTGGATGTTTACAAGAGTGGATCTACCACGAGATCAAGGAGGCTAAACCCTAGAAGCTAGCCTATGGTATGATTGTAAGGGTTGTTGTTGTGTCCTATGGACTAGAGCCATCCGGTTTATATAAACACCGGAGAGGGCTAGGGTTACATAGAGTCGGTTACAATGGTAGGAGATCTACATATCCGTATCGCCAAGCTTGCCTTCCACGCCAAGGAAAGTCCCATCCGGACACGGGGCGGAGTCTTCAATCTTGTATCTTCATAGTCTTGGAGTCCGGTCGATGATGATAGTTCGGCCGATGAAAGTCCGGCCGATGACGGTAGTCCGGCCATCCGGACACCCCCTAATCCGGGACTCCCTCACCAGCCCTTTCCGGTGTCTATATAAACCGGAGGGTTTTAGTCCGTAGGACGAACAACAATCATACCATAGGCTAGCTTCTAGGGTTTAGCCTCTCTGATCTCGTGGTAGATCTACTCTTGTACTACCCATATCATCAATATTTATCAAGCAGGAGTAGGGTTTTACCTCCATTGAGAGGGCCCGAACCTGGGTAAAAACATCGTGTCCCTTGTCTCCTGTTACCATCCGCCTAGACGCACAGTTTGGGACCCCCTACCCGAGATCCGCCGGTTTTGACACCGACAGAGTGGTTGAGCGGGGCAGTGGTCGAGCAGAGCGATGCACCTCAGGTGTCGGCGCCGCCCGTTCATGTCAGTGCGACGGGTCGTGCATGCGCGCGGCTGCCGTCACGCCTCCGAGTCACGAGCTGAGCATGATCTTCAGCTGCTCCTACACCATGTAAGTAAGGCCCATTCCGAAAGCTACCAAATTCACCACCCAGAGTCCATTATATTTATCCAGTTACTTGCCTCCCATAAGGCCTACAATTATGGTCACAATCTATATATAAAAAATATATAAGCCATGAGTAAAAAGTAGTTGACTGTGAACCATAAGCATTACTCGTAAACAATTCATGTTGACTCCTACGTCTAAATATTGGCTCAACTTGTTCTAGTTAATCAGTACGCACAACAATAAAATCTAATTCTTCTGATTGACACATGAAAATAATGGAAGAAAGGGAAGAGAAAAAGTAATGTCAGCATAGGAACAACTCCCATCCGACAAAACACATGCCTTCAGGTTATCTACATAAAGAAAAAATGATAAGGATTTTAAAGGCTTCATTGAACAGGTGCACATATGACTCATATGTCCATATTAGCATAGGCATATTTTAAGAGCACTGGCATTTTCCCTTTTCAACATACGATGCCCTAATGTTAAGGAGTACATTAACATGTAGGGAGTGCAGCTTGCCACACACTGCCTAAACCCACTCCACATAACAGGTCGAAACCATCAAAAAAGCTTGTAGGCACATCAAATAAGAAAGTGGCCATCGAGATAAGAGACAACATAGCCCATAATAATACAAAGTAAATGTTCCTATGATCAGGATATAAAAATCTACATAGGTGCCCATTAGAATTACACAACAAACTGTGTAAAGATAAAAAAACATGGGCATGGAAGGTACATAATTCAAGGTGTATCCTTATTCTGATAAATATAAGGTAACAACAAATATCTATATATTTGAACTCTCGTATGATATGGGGTTGAACAATATAGATTGACCATGTAGATTTGTTAGTCATTACCAGAATAGATTTGGCAAGAAAAAAGACTAAAATTTTGTATAGTTCAAACTGTAGGTTGGCTCTCAGAATGCTGGTGTGGTCACAAAATCACAGATAATCCAGAGAAGCATAACAGCTCCATGCAAGAAAAAGAAACCAAGACATAGGAGCATCAACGTAAAATGTGAAAGAGAAGAACCAGTGCATCCAAGATAGTGAATCTTGTATTTTCAGTCGCAAAGTGGGCTCTACCAACTTCGACAGTCTTCTCCTGAGCACATGCAAGAAAAAGCATAAGAAACCATAGAGCATTAACACTGATCATCAAGCAGGCACATATATGATCCACTTTGAGAACATGTGTAGCATTTAAAATGAATGCATACTACATCATCGATTATCCAAAAAGGCACAGATGTCGTGCTTTGTTTAACGACACAAAAAATCAGGAGCACTCTTGCAAATAAATGTGAGAAGCATGGGCATTATTATAGATTATTAATCCAGTCCTATGAAAAATCTCAAGAACTACAATAAGTTGGTGTCTCATTACTTGAGCAAAAGAACCATATAGGACCCTGAAAAATCTCAAAAACATATGAGTGTTGCACAGGCCTTCAGAAATCGAATACAACATGGGTTTTCTTTGCAAGCTAAAATAAACATCTCTGATTACATCATTTGATCAAATATGGTTATCTCGGTTGTGCAAATTTCCCCCAAAAAGAAGTGCATTTGAAGTTTCGAGCTACTGTATTTATCGGGGAAAAATATCCTATTTGTACAAATAGTGTCACATGGCGATACCCAATACTGTATACCTGAAATTAACGGTCATGAATAGACTGCAGCAAAAAAATCCAGCTTCAAAGTATCTACTACAGGGGGGAAACTCATTTGACCTCCAAAGGGAAGTTAATGATTATTTTTAGCAAAAAAGTAAAGTTAATGATTGAAATAAATCTATAAGAAATACGTGAAGGTTAGCTTGTTATGATATCAATACCTCATATACTTTGCTGCGATCATGAAGCAGGTATTGTGGGTCCAACTCATTGACCAAAAAAGGCCTGAATAGCAATATTTACAAAATCAGATCGCAGAACTCCTTTAAAGTTGAATGAGTATTATAACTTCTAATCGAAATTGTATTCTTGAAAGGATAAAATATATAATTGAAGTGTCATTTTCTTGTGACTTTTCAAACATAAATAAAGTAGCTTGACAATTCAGCAGAATCTACATTGGCTAAATCAAGCAGACAATCAGTGGAAGTGTCTGTTGCATAGTATAATCAAGTGTGCGTTTGATGTCATTTTCAGAGTGTAAAATTCTGCAAGCTGCGTGATAGTTCAGCACTCTTTGCTGGCATCTTCCACAAAGAAGCCTATGGAATATTGAGGCTATTGGATTCAGAACTGGTCTGCACATGTTTAATAAATTAATCAAAATATAAAGGCTATCGAATCCAGAATTTGGCTATGTTTTCATAAATTAGTCAGGAAGTTAGTCCGTAAACTAAGATCTTAGTATTATATAAAGGGGAATCCTTAATACCACAAAATTGTAGGGAAGAAACTTGAGAAAGAGAACTCCTCGCTTGGATCCCCTTTCAGGCCTGTCTCTAGCCTCTTTTGGAAGTAACCCAGGTATATCCAACTCATATAAATGCCAAACAGTATAACTGGGAGGTAAGATACCAAGTCCTTCATGAAGAAGCTTACAACAACGGAAATCAGTGCAGTAAGAGATGGGATCCACTGAGTAGGGACAAAAAATAAACATGTCAGATCAGACGATAACATCAAACAGAGTCAATTCTATTAACAGTATCAATTACAAACCTTTCCCTTAATCTTCAGCACAAAAAGACTAAGCTCCATCTCTGGCATAAGTTGCTTGATGCCCACTGAGGGAGTCCTGGATTAGGGGGTGTCCGGATAGCCGGACTACCATCATCAGCCGAACTATCATTTGCCGGACTATCATCATCGACCGGACTCCAAGACTATGAAGATAGAAGATTGAAGACTTCTCCCCGTGTCCGGATGGGACTTTCCTTGGCGTGGAAGGCAAGCTTGGCGATACGGATATGTAGATCTCCTACCATTGTAACCGACTCTATGTAACCCTAGCCCTCTCCGGTGTCTATATAAACCGGATGGCTTTAGTCCGTAGGACTATAACATCAACAACCCTTACAATCATACCATAGGCTAGCTTCTAGGGTTTAGCCTCCTTGATATCGTGGTAGATCCACTCTTGTAAACATCCACAATATCAATATCAATCAAGCAGGACGTAGGGTTTTACCTCCATCAAGAGGGCCCGAACCTGGGTAAACATCGTGTCCCTTGTCTCCTGTTACCATCCGCCTAGACGCACAGTTCGGGACCCCCTACCCGAGATCCGCCGGTCTTGACACCGACATTGGTGCTTTCATTGAGAGTTCCTCTGTGTCGTCACCGATAGGATTGATGGCCTCTTCAATCAACAACGATGCAGTCCTGGGTGAGACTTTTCTCCCCGGACAGATCTTCGTGTTCGGCGGCTTCGCACTGCGGGCCAACTCGCTTGGCCATCTGGAGCAGATCGAAAGCTACGCCCCTGGCCGTCAGGTCAGGTTTGGAAGCCTAAACTTCACGGCCGATATTCGCGGGGACTTGATCTTCGATGGATCTAAGCCACAGCTGAGCGTGCCGCGCTGTCACGATGGGCATGACCTAACTCTGCCGCCGGACAACACCTTGGAGGCCGCACACGAATCCGCTCCGACCCATAGTCCGGAGCCGATCACTCGGATCGAGGACGGATGGCTGGACACCGCCTCGGGAGCTGCAACTTCTACGACGATGGAGCCGAATACTTACCTTGTCCCGCATAAAGCTCATGACTCCGAGGTGCCGGACTCTCTGCCGGACTCCGAACCTCCTGCGCCCCTGCCAGTCGAATCCGATTGGGCGCCGATCATGGAATTCACCGCTGCGGACATCTTTCAGCACTCGCCCTTCGGCGATATCATAAATTCACTGAAGCATCTCTCGCTATCCGGAGAGCCCTGGCCGAACTACGGCCAGGACGGTTGGGATGCGGACGACGAAGAAATTCAGAGCCCACCCACCACCCACTTCGTAGCCACCGTCGACGATTTAACCGACGTACTCAACTACGACTCCGAAGACATCGACGGTATGGACGACGATGCCGGAGACTACCAAGAACCAGTGCCTACAGGACACTGGAAGACCACCTCGTCATACGACATATACATGGTGGACACCCCAAAGGGAAGCGATAACAAGGAACAACGGGACGCGGCAGAGGATAATCTCGCCGATAAAGAGCCAAAACGGCGACGTAGACGCCGCCCTAAGTCCCGCCTCGATCAAAGCAGCCTTCCTAACGACCCAGCGATAGAGCAGGGCAAACTAGCGGACGAGCCGGATAATCAACCCCTTCACGGAGCAATCAACAGTCTGGAAACAACACCGGAGCATAAGAACATACACAAAAAACTCATCGCCACTGCAAGAAGTTTGAAGAAGGCGAAACGGAAGCTCAAAACAGCAGAAGACACGCTCAGAATGAAGTGGAGCAAAGTATTCAAGACTGCAGACAAATATGGCAATGGCCATCAAACTAAGAGCTACCCGAAGCGCAAGTTGCTGCCAGAATTTGACGAGGAAGCCATAGAGCCTTCACAGTCAAAAAATAAAGAGGCCGCCTGGCCGGATAGACGGCCAGATGACAGGCCCAAAGCGACAAGCGGGGCTGCACACAAGCCGAATTATAATCTTGGGAAAACGGACGGCCCAACTAGGTCCATCTACGGGCCAAAAAAGAGGACCCCAGGAAGTAACACACCACGACAGGTGTTCGAAGACAGCGGCACACCCAAATACAGGGGCGCCGCACACCCGCTATGTTTTACCGATGAGGTGCTGGATCATGAATTTCCAGCAGGGTTCAAACCCATAAACATAGAGGCATACGACAGCACAACAGACCCCGGAGTCTGGATAGAAGATTACATACTACACATACACATGGCTAGAGGAGATGATCTCCACGCCATAAAATACCTACCCCTCAAGCTCAAAGGGCCAGCTCGGCATTGGCTCAAAAGCCTCCCAGAAAATACTGTTGGAAGTTGGGAAGAGCTTGAGGACGCGTTTAGAGCAAATTTTCAAGGGACTTATGTCCGCCCTCCAGATGCAGACGATCTGAGGCATATAACCCAACAGCCCGGAGAGTCAGCGCACAAATTTCTGGAACAGGTTCCTTACCAAAAAGAACCAAATAGTCGACTGTCCGGACGCAGAAGCCCTAGCAGCTTTTAAATACAACGTCCGAGACAAATGGCTCTCCAGAAACCTCGGCCAAGAGAAGCCAAGAACAATGGCCGCGCTAACAAGCCTCGTGACGCGCTTTTGCGCAGGAGAAGACAGCTGGCTAGCAAGATGCAGCACCAGCGACCCGAGTACATCCGAGATCAGAGATGGAAACGGACAGTCACGGCGCAGGAAAGACCAGCGCCGGAATAAAGAAAAAATCCCAAAGGGCACGGCGGTCAACGCCGGATTCAAAAGCTCGCGGCCAAACAATACAACACGGCCTCTTAAGGAGAACAGAGACGAGCTATCAAATTTAAACAAAATTTTAGATCGGATATGTCAAATCCACAGTACCTCCGGAAGGCCTGCAAACCATACCAACCGAAATTGTTGGGTTTTTAAACAGTCCGGCAGACTCAACGCCGGACACAAGGGGCTCGATGCGCCAAGCGAGGACGATGACGAACCCCACCAGCAGAGCACCGGAAGTCAAAAGACTTTCCCACAAGAAGTCAAAACAGTAAACTCGCTTCACGTGGTAGTACGGAAAGCCAACACGGCACTGGCTAAGACAAGTGTCGCATGATCCACCCTAGTGGACCGAGATTGGACGTCAAAACCAATCACTTTCGACCATCTAGATTAGTCCAAAAGTATCCAGAACGCAGGATAGACTGCCCTGATATTGGATCCCATAATAGACGGACTGCAATTAACGCCGGTTTTGACGGACGGCGGCAGTGACTTGAACCTGCTATTTCCGGACACAATCTGCAAGTTGGGATAGACCCTACTACAATTCGGCATAGCCGCACTTCCTTCAAAGGAGTGGCGCCAGGCCCTTACGCCAGGTGCACAGTTTCATTATTACTAGAAGTTGTGTCAGGGTCACCTGACAACTTCCGACGAGAAAAGCTAACCTTTCATGTCGCCCCATTTAAAAGTAGCTATCAAGCATCACTGAGACAGGAAGCTTTCGTCCGCTTCAATGCAATACCACATTACGCGTCTCTTACGCTTAAAATGCCCGGTCCACGTGGCATCATTTCATTAAAAGGTCGCTTGAGACCCCGGACACGGCTGGACGAGTCCGGAATAAATAAGATAGGGGCTACCTAGCCGCACATCCCTTCACAAGGGTTTGCACATATAAGCCATAATGAGCTAGCATAGGCTCAGCTTTCTTAATCTATATTTCAATTCTTTATACACTTTCTCGCACGATTTCTTTTCCAACCAAGTTCCTCTCTTTTTTACAGATAAACAGCGTGCACACCGTCCAGGATACGGCACAACGGAGACACAGGCGCAGACGTGCAGTAGGGACCCGTTGCAAGGACTCTTTTCAGACTAAGACCCTACGTAAACCTTTCTTACTGTCTCTTGTTGCTATAATCCCCTGGTTTATCATTATAACCAGAGTGGAGACTGGCGTTTTGGCATCGGCCACGCCAGAAGAACCTGCCCATACCTGGACACAAGGGGCTTAGGGCTTTGTTTTGCCCGCTATTATAAAGACCGAACACCTTCGGGAGTGTTCGGCGTCTCGAGTTAGGCCTTATATGCATCAGCTCCGAATCATGTCTTTGGTCAAATGTTGGGTTTGCCTGGCTCCTGTGTTTTGCTGCCTTACGTTCCGTATCATCGGCTAACGCGGCTCCAGGAGAACTACTGCGATTGTGCCCCAGTTCGGCTGGGCGAGCACCTCAGTAGAGAAAGCCGAAAACTGACTGTCATGATATAGCGAGAGACTGGTCAACCACTCGATCGACCTTGGGAATGTTTAGGATTCCTCCGCTTTGACGAAGGGCCGTTTCCCGGCCAGGCACATACGCGCCCCGAATTCGGAGAGCGCGGTGCCCCCAGGGGCTATGTCGTAGCCCCACCCTCGAACTCCATGGCTAAGTGAAAGTGATAAAGCATTATAGTCCGTTTGCCTTGTTTGCTACGCTACCACCTCCTTTACAGGACCGAGACGTCGGATTAAGTGTGAAAATGCGCTATTTTTTGCGAACACCCCCGCACCTTGTGCGTGGGGGCTGAAGCCGACGGCTGCCATCTTTCAGGTTATACACACGTATACATGAACGGCCGCATAGGAGATATTCTATTACTTGAACGCACAAGTATAAAAGGCGCTTACATCACAAATATCGTTTTACATCATATAAACGTTCATTCGAACGTAACATTTTTTGAGCACTGTGACTCTATTACACGAGCACCACGCAGTACTTCGCCAAAATAGTGCTCGGCGGGTAACCGGTTATCATCCGAACCCGGGGTCGCAACAGCGGTGGCATCCATCTCTGTCCAATGTGTCTTCACACGGGCGAACGCCGTCCGCGCACCCTCTATGCAGGCCGACCACTTCATCGCCTTGATATGCGGCACCGCCCCAAGAAATTGCTGCAATAATCCAAAGTAACTCTTTGGCTGGGGTCTATCCGGCCGGATATGAGTCACTATATCCGTCATAGCAAGCCCGAACAACCTATTTAGCTCAGCCCACTCAGCCAAACGGTCGGTCAGCGGAAGTGAACGCTCCGGACTATGGAATTGAGACCAAAACAGCTCTTCCGTCTTGTGATCCTTCTGGCTTAGAAAATGCACAACGGCATCCGCCGCACTCGCTGCTAAGTCCATATAAGGGTCCTCTGAACCCCACAGTTGGCCCAGCTGAGCATATTTTGGATCCGTAAACCTTCGGCGCAGCAGAAACGGCTTGCCAGCTACAATATCTCCGGCCTGGCGCAGCTCTTCCTTCATAGCCCGCATTGCAGAGCGGGCATTCTTGGCTTCGACGGTGGCCTTCTGCAGGTCTTCTTGCCCCGCTAGGCGTTCCTTCCCAAGAGCCTCATTGCGGTCGGTAGCATCTTTTAACTTCACGGCCATTTCGGCTATCTCTTCCCTGCTCCGGCAGTGTGCGACCCTTTCGACGCTAACTCCTCGGCCGCCCTCGAGGCCGCCGCAGTACTCCTTCTGGCCTGCTCCTTGGCTTGAGCAAGTTCGGCCCGAAGGCTCTCCACGGCAGCGGCACTATCTGCATTTCACGCACATGTTGTAAGGAGATGGCTTCGGCTCCCTTACCAAGTGACCGCGCAGTAACACTTACCTTGCGACTCATCAAGTCGCCTGTTGATCAGCGTGATGTCCGCATCCGCAGCTTCGAGTTGCCGCTTTAGTTCGGCAACTCCATCAGTCCGGCTAGCCCCCGGACGACCCGCCACCTGCATCGGCATGACGGGAATTTAAACCTGCGATTTTGATCCTCGGCACGCTGTCGATTTCGACAACCTACCGAGTCTCAGGGGCTACTATCTATACAGGGCGCATTCTATATGCAAAACTGTTAAAAGGTGTGTCATTTTTACGTACCTCAAACCCCGCCAGTAAACTCCTGACGGCATCGTGCAACCCGCCTTCGGCGGACGAAATCCTTTCAATCACCATGCTCATCAATGCGTGCTGATCTTCTGAGATAGACGCCTTCTCAAGCAGATCCTTCAGCCGTACACCAGTTGGCGCCGAACTATCCGGCTTTGCCGAACCCGGGGGCTCCCTCCTTGATGACACTTCAGGCTTGTCCGCCCTATCCGACGGCGCCCCGGACGAAGGCGTCGCGCTCTCTATCATCTCCGGACGAAGGTCCCCCGAAGACGAGCTCATCTGCGAAGGACGGAGATCCGAACTACAAGGTAAAAACTTTAGTTATCCTCAGAAGCACAAATAGGGATGTCCCTTATTATAAAACTCCTTTCTTTCTACTTACGGCTCGTTGGAGGGCTGACTCATTAAGGGAGATTGTGCGGCCGGGGCCTCCCCGGACGCAGGACCCTCTGGCGAAGATTTCCTCCCCCGTTTAGGGGCTTTTGCCCCCGGGTCCTCGGAGGCAGTCCTCTTCTCCCCTTGGGGGGAGGGATTCTCGATCCCCCCTCTTTCAAGAGCCTCCTTAGGCGAGGCAGTAGCTTCCTTGTTTTCCCCTTCATCTTCCTCTGAAGGCGCAACCTCAAGCATCCGGACCAGCACGGGATCCGGCACGGTCTCGGGGAGGGGGGCTGGACACCGTATCAATTTTGCTTCCGCTATCCACTCCTGTGTAGAAGGAAGTTGGTCATAAAGCGAATCATCGAAAGGCAAACAAACGGTATGTCCGGACTCAGGAACTACTTACTTGAGTATCCGGGCGATTGCAGCTTAGGCCAGCATCCTCGGTCAATTCCGGACGCACCTCTTGTGATCCGAAGAATAAGTTATACATCTCCAGGGGTGTCATACCCATGAAGTGTTGAAGAATCCGTGGGCCCTCCGGATTGAACTCCCATAGCCGGAGAGGACGGCGCTTGCAGGGCAGGAGACGCCTAATCAGCATAACCTGCATCACCACCACCATATCGATCTCCCTCGTTAGGAGATCTCGAATCCGGCCCTGCAGTAGGGGCACGTCCTTTGACGGCCCCCAGTTGAGCCCTTGGTCGACCCACGACATCAACCGTCGTGGAGGTCCCGGGCTGAATAGGGGCGGCGGCTTTTGTCTGCGGCCCCTCGGAACGGTAATATAGAACCACTCTTGCTGCCACAGGCCGAGCTCCTCTTGGAAGGAGCCAGCAGGCCACGGGGCATCGGCCCTCTTACTTATGGCCGCCCCGCCACACTCCGCTTGACACCCCCCGATCATCTTCGGCGCCACATTAAAGGTCTTCAGCCACAGGCCGAAGTGAGGGGTGACGCGGAGGAAGGCTTCGTAGACGACAATAAATGCGGAAATATGGAGGATGGACTCCGGAGCCAAATCGAGGAATTCCAACCCATAATAAAACATGAGCCCTCTCACAAAAGGATCCATCGGGAAGCCTAAACCCCGACAGAGGTGGGATACGAAAACGACATACTCGCCGGGCTCGGGGGTGGGGATGGCCTGCCCTTCGGCAGGCAACCTGTGCGAAATCTCGTAAGACAGGTACTTGGCTTCCCGCAGCTTTAGCACGTCCTCCTCCGTGACGGAGGAGGGCATCCACCGGCCCTGGAGGTCGGAGCCGGACATCGTTGGAAGTCCGCAGCGCTCGAATCTGGAGCTCTAGGTGCTGGAACTTGGAGCGGGGAGAGGATTCGATTAAGGATTGAAGAAAAAAGAAACGAGCCTTGGTCCCATTATAAAGAGGGAGAATACCAAGAGCCGTCTCCGTGGCCGTTTGGGACTCGCCTTCGATAGAGGGGGCGTGGTGAACGGGCGCGGTTGGGTTACCCACGCCCGTATTGATGAGAATCCCGGATTAAGGGGAAACACGATCTCTGCTTCGACAAGACGTGCCAAGGAAACCGCTTCGCTAAACGCGCTGAGGTGGTAAAGTAAAAAACAATTCGAGTAATGGCTTGGTAGTGGTGTGACGTCATGCCACAAAAAACGTCAGCATATTGAACTTGTGTATATATTATTATTCTCTCTACGGTGGAACGTGGAATTTATTTTGCAGAGCCGGACACTATCCTGGTGTTCACAATCTTCTATCATTTGGAGGAGGAACCCGCCTTGCAATGCCAAGCAATATACGCGCCGGACTTATCGTCATTGAAGCCTGGTTCAGGGGCTACTGAGGGAGTCCTGGATTAGGGGGTGTCCGGATAGCCGGACTACCATCATCAGCCGAACTATCATTTGCCGGACTATCATCATCGACCGGACTCCAAGACTATGAAGATAGAAGATTGAAGACTTCTCCCCGTGTCTGGATGGGACTTTCCTTGGCGTGGAAGGCAAGCTTGGCGATACAGATATGTAGATCTCCTACCATCGTAACCGACTCTATGTAACCCTAGCCCTCTCCGGTGTCTATATAAACCGGATGGCTTTAGTCCGTAGGACTACAACATCAACAACCCTTACAATCATACCATAGGCTAGCTTCTAGGGTTTAGCCTCCTTGATCTCGTGGTAGATCCACTCTTGTAAACATCCACAATATCAATATCAATCAAGCAGGACGTAGGGTTTTACCTCCATCAAGAGGGCCCGAACCTGGGTAAACATCGTGTCCCTTGTCTCCTGTTACCATCCGCCTAGACGCACAGTTCGGGACCCCCTACCCGAGATCCGCCGGTCTTGACACCGACACCCACCAACAATCCTGATAGAAGCCCATAAAAACCAGAAAGAGGAGTGTACGTGAGAAATCAAACATTAAGAAAAACTCATCAGTTTACCCAATACAAAACATCAAACCAGATGTGCCCGGACACTTCTATAGAAATAGAATACTTACAGGTAGCTCTCTTGTTGTGTTACATAGTACACAACAATAGCAGTTACGGAAGCACACATTGAAGTTGAGAAGTTGACAATAAAAACGAACTTCGATAACTCCTTTGTTCCCCATAAAGGCTCTAATAATTTCCCAAATAAAAGAAGACCAATTATGCTGATAATCACCTGGAAGCACATTATCCATGTCAATTGAGGGGGCTCGATTAAATATGAATGGTTTAAGTCTTATTAAAATAGTGCAATTGGCAGCTGGGGACCAAGGAAAGGCGAATCTAAAGGTATGATAGTATATTCTATTTAATATATAAACACCAAATATGAAACCACTGATCACATGGTCCAGAGCAAACAATGATAAAGGAGAGCACTACTCGCTGTCACTCCCTAACAAGCTTAACATGATCCTAAAGTTAAGGCTCATCTGCAGAAAGTATCTCAGGTAAGTACTGTAGATAGCTCACTGTACATCCAGGCCATACACTGCATATGTGTTATCACTTCTCACAGATATTTCCACTCAATTGATTTTGCCACTATTGCTCAACATAAATGAAGATTGAATTCTAGGTATTATATTTTCTACCTTACTAAAACATGATTTAATCATGAGAAAAACTTACCAATCTATAATCAGAAAAACATAGCAACCATACTCTAATTCACTCCCTACTCAAATCTCATCAAGGGTGCGGATTTTGGCTAAAAGAAAGAACCAGAGATGACGAACATACAGAAGTAAATTCAGGAGCGTGCGTGGGAGTTCTCCTTGATTTCCGTTCATCACTAATAGCATAATATATGTGTCCTAAATCTCCTGGTTGACTCTGCGGCACCAACTATAGTTCCTAAAGGTTGCATAGCTATGCAAAGGCAGTACTTGCTGGATGGATGCGGAGCACTTGTACATTGTACCCACTATTAATTCTAAATAGAATGTATTCTACAAAATGGAATATGAGAAAAGAGATGAACTAAATTTTAAGAGCTACTTCTTGAACCAAAAATAATAACAAGGGAAGACAATAAAAGATAAATCATTTGTACATGGATGGTACAGATTTATAGGCACATCAGAAATGTGTGCTAACTAATGTGATGTCACCAGCAATTAGATGGACCAGGAGTGGCGAGTGATGTTTTTTCGTACCTAGCAAATGTTGACCAAATATTATGCAAAACCTAATAAAAGAATTGTACCTAGCAACAAAATTGTGAGGCAAATTAACAGCAATCCCTCAGTGACTCGTGCAGTAAACTGAACATCAAAGGATTGTGAAAGAAACCTTTGAAGCTGATTTAAAAATCAAAGCCATATTGACTCGTACAGTAAACTGAACATCCAAAAGGGGATGATGGAGGATGCTGCAGTTTTGGACATACACAAGCACACCTCATGAGAGAGATATGTCAGTTCTAGCTAGTGCTCTTTCCCATAAACGAAAAGAAATACTGCATCTACATATGAAAACTAAGATCAACTGCTTTCAGCACATGGATCAAATCAACAACAAGCTATAACAAACTTCAACATAGGCCAGCAGTGAAACAATAGGGGATTTTTTTTACCAAAAACAACAACATCAAGCTTCTACTTGCCCCATGGCTTGTAGAATTAATTAGGATCTTGATTCATACCTACTGCAGGCGAGCAGGAAGCAGTGCACGGGCATGGAGGTGGCAGGGCTTCTCCTTCCTCTTTTCCTCCTACTCCATTCTTTTTCCACATCTGAGGAACACCATCCACGTACCAAGAAACGACCATGCCATGAAACCCTAGCCACCACAATGTGCAGCCGAGAAAGCCAAGAAAATGACCCTGGTTAATTGTCCAACAGAGAAAATCAAGGAATGATGGAGATGGTGATTTTATACCTACTCTGTTGACCCCGACTGCCGAAGAACACCGCCATGGTGGCGTCGAGCAACCGTGCGTCACAGGACCAGAGGTGGAAGGCGAGGAGGACCAGCGCCCAGGCGACGGCGGAGACGACGAGAAGACCGCGCCGACCCCCTGGGCCACGCCGCCCGCGCCGCGTCCCATACGTCGCCGCCTTTTCCTTGCCTCGCCATTCCTGCTTCCCTCCCGCGGGAGCCGGGGCCGGGGCGGGAGGGGGTAGAAGGAGGAGGACGCGAGGGGAGGAGGCCAGGCGCCAGCAGGGAAGGAGGAAGCAGCGGCGGCGGGCTCGGGCAGAGCAGCGACGGCGGGCTCGGGCCTAGGGTTTGGAAGGAGAGAGAGGTGAGGCAGGAGGAAGAGGAAGGGGCGGCGCGAGTGCGGCTGTGCGGGAGGAGCGACGGCTAGGTTTCCTGTCCACATGAGTGGACCCTTTTATACCACAGGATGCGAAATGACGAAAATGCCCTTGTGGGGGCGCTGGAATTGCGTGCGGTGGCATGACCGGGAGTGCTACAGGGGGCTACAAGGGACGGGGATTCGATCGGACGGCGCAGGTCATCCCACTGCCTGATCCAACGGACGAATCGCATCAGCCAAACGAATCCAACGGCCAGGAGGGCCAAATCGCTGAGAACGCCCATGTTTCGACCAGATTCGGTTTTCTGGAAGCTGCCAGGCACCATTTGGGCACGTTTGATTCCAGTTTGCAACAGTAGATGCATTGCATGTCCATCTCCAGCCAGCTTTGTTCTTAAAATGCATCCTCATATGTAGCAGATGCAACCTGTTTGTTTACCTGCATCGTATGGAGGGGCACTTAGAGCAACTCCAATGGGGCGACCCATTTTGTCCGCCCGTGTCCGTTTGGGTCGGCGCGGACAAAAGTGGCGGCCCAACGCGCCGACCCGAACGGGCGCGCATCCATTTTTCGTCCGCGGGCGACCCATTTCAGGCCCAATTTTGAGCCGGATTTGCGTCGGCGCGGACACGAGACAGACGCGCACGCGCCTGCTCCTCTCCCCGGGCCCGTCGGTCGATGGCGGCCACCAACATTCCCCCCATTTTCCCCAAAAACGCTCCCGCCCGCGCGCGCCCCCACCACCCAGCCAGCAAGCCATGGAGGACGCCATCGACCTCGACCTCGACGCCGATGCCGGCCTCGCCTCCCTCGCCTCGTTCGGGGCCATCGCCCCCTCCGGGAAAGGCAAGCCTCGTGCCCCGCGCAACACCGCCGCCGCGACTAAGCCGAAGAAGGCGCTAACGCCCGAACAGCGGGCAAGGGAGTCGGCCAAGAGGAAGGGCCGGAGGCACGCCGTGGACGCGAGGGATGAGGCCGCCGTAGTCGCCGCCGCGCAGCAGGAGTTCACCAACGCCCGCGTCGCCGCGGCAATGAGGGAGGCGCTCTACATGCTAGGGGTAAACCCTAGCCAGCACACCGTCCTCCAAGCCGCCGTCGCCGCGGCCAGCACCGGCTCTTCGGCGTTTCCTCGGATGGTGTTGCCCGACTCACCCCGCGCGTTGACTTGCAACCCGGTCCCCGGCTTCCATGTCTACCCGCAGGCCTCCCGCCTCTCCGGGGAGTGCTCACCTGACGTGAGCGTGGTCGCGCCTTCCACGCCCGCGCCCGCGCCCATCGACCTCAACGTCACCCCGGTGGTCGGTGGCTCGTCGTCCGGCGGCATGAGGAAACGCGCGCGACAGCCGCCGGTCGGCGGGCTCCCGGACGCCTATAACCTATTCGAGGAAATGTCGTCCGCCGTCGACGAGGACCACATGCAAAACCTCATCTTCGAGGGTGGTGCGTCGGGCGCTGGCTACGATCCCGACGAGACACAAAGCCAGGACGGCCGCGGGGCATTCACGCCGGCCGCTGGCTATGATCCCGATCAGGCGGCCTTCATGCGTGATCAGGTCGGCATCGACCTCGACCACGAGTTCCCGGAGGACTATGGGCTATAGGAAGAGGACGAGTGCGACATCGAAGTGGATCCTTTGTTCGAGGATGAGCTCGCCAACCAAACCGCCGGTCCTAAGCCGAAGCGCAAGAGCAAGCGCATGAAGGCATACACAACTGCTGAGGACAAGCTTCTTTGCGGGTGTTCGCGAGACATTGGACAAGACCCAAAGACGGGCGCCGAGCAAAAGCATTCGACCTTTTGGACTCGTGTGCACCGCGAGTTTCATGAGCGCAAGAAGTTTCCACCTTACCAATTTGTGAGCACGCGCGGGTGGGTCTCCATTTCCAAGCGGTGGAGGGTGATCCAACAAGAGTGCAACAAGTTTTGCGCCACCCTTGAGAGCATCAAGGCCTGCCCCGTGAGTGGCACTGGCGTGCAAGACATGGTATGATAGCAAGCAAGCCGCCCTCTTTTGTGCCATCAAGATAATCCTTTTACGTCTTCATTTGCTATCACTTGCCCATATGCTTGCATGAAACATTTTGTAGGCATTTCAAGCTTTGGAGGCATTCAAGGTTCAACACAATGGCAAGTGCTTCAACCTCTCCCATTGCTATCGGGTCATCAAGGACGAAGAGAAGTTCAAGGCACAATATGCCACACTCAAGGCACGTGGGGGGAAGGGCGCCGTGGAGGATGTTGGGGAGGGCGAGCCGGCACGGCCGCGGGGGAAGACCAACTCCAAGAAGGAGGACAAGCGAGATGCAACCACCAACGCCTCGATCGCAAGCGTGGACGGGATGATGAATAAGAAGGACTCAAGGGAGGAGGAGCGCCGGTGTTTCAAGGCGGAGCAAATGGATGCTTTCATGGAGATCCAAAGGAGGAGGCTTGATCTTGACGCCGAGAAGCAAGCCAAGATGTTCGAGCTCGATGCGGAGAAGCAATCCAAGATGCTAGAGATCGAGGCCGCCAACGCCAAGACAAAGGCGAAAGAAGTAGCTCTTGCAAGCATGATGATCGGGGTGGAGATCATGAAGGTGGATTTCAACGCCTTGTCGCCAAGGAAGAGGCCGTGGTTCGAGAAGATGCAGGCCGGCATGCTCAAGTTCGACGACGAGTGATCTATGGCGTTGAGGGCCATCTTTTTTGTATGCCGGCAGGTGTGCCGGCATGACCACGGGAGCGGCGATGGCGTGGTCGAACTCAAGTCCCACCATTTTTTGTGTGCTGGCATGTGTGCCGGCCGGCTGGTGAGTGCGCCAGCATGAACTGTGGTATTTTCTGAAGCCGGCATTGTATGTCGGCGCTGGCATGGTGCCGGCATGAGACATGGCCGCTGGCATGATCGGCCGCGGGCCTTTTTTATTTAAAAGTTGAATGCGGACATGAAATGGGTCGGCGTGTTGGGCGCATTGCCGACCCAAATGCAAAACTGGTCGGACGCCGGGCGGGCGGCCGACCCAAACGGACAAAAAGCGGACAAATGCGCCGCCCGTTTGGGTCGCCCCATTGGAGTTGCTCTTACCCCCCGGCCCTGTTGTTTGATTGCCGTTTTTGTGCTTAGGGTGTGAGCAGATACAAACTTCAGCTGTTTGGTTGCAAACAGCGTTTGAGTTCTGCTCACCTCATTCAAATATGATGGCCTTACCATCACATGATTAGCACAACAGCAAAACAAAGCAAGCAAGCAAATGAAGTCAAACAAATCAAGCAAGCCAATGACAACAAACTACTTAATTACATAGCATAAGTCTAGATTAACAGCAGGGGCATCCTCCTTCCCTGCTCCACGCCAGGGTGCTGCTCCTGGCCAAAAGATGAACAAGCTCCCATCACAAGTACCCATAAGTCTCGCCACACACCATAGAAGTTCAACATTAACATCTTACTTAACTTAACTACTTAGCATGCTCGATGTCACCAACGTAGTTGTGCCTGCTGCAATGAAACCTGCACATGACCGAGGAGTCGTGGTTGTAGATCTGAACCTTTAGTCCGAGTCCTGAGATGCGCACGACGACGAGGTCGTCGGGGACGATCCGGTGGCGGTGGCAGAAGTAGTTCCAGCCCCGGCCAAGCACCATGTGCCCCTCGAAGTTCTGGACCTGCACCCAGAATACGCACCGCTTGTTCGCCGACATCCTGACCACGCGCGGGAGCCGCTTGATGACCAGCCAGGTGTTCATCACCTCCACGAACTTGCGAGGGATGATGAAAATGATCGAGATGGACCTAGAGGGGGGGGGGGTGAATAGGTACAATTACAAATTTTATTTACTAAGCAATTTTAGGCAATAATGTGGAATATGAGAGTGAGCCTAACAATTGCAAGAGTAGTACTAAGTGCTAATCAAGTAACACGAGTATGAAAAGAAGCAAGCACAATATGATATAAGTAAGTGCTAAGAGACAAGTAACCACAAGTAGGGAGTTAGGGTTAGGAGTAACCACAACTCCGGGAGACGAGGATGTATGCCGATGTTCACTTCCTTGGAGGGAAGCTACGTGTCACGCCCAATATGCGACCCTATCCAAAAGGAACTCGAAGGTCCCACCAAGGATAGACCCGCATATTGAAACGCTTTTGCAAGGTGGATATCATTACATCAACATTACATAATAGATGGGGATACATACATAAGGCACAAATGCCACAAGAATACATCAACATAATATACAAGATCAACATCCGACTACGGATCAAACATAAACAGAAGCTCAAACGACATCCACCCTGCTAGCCCAGGCTGCCGACCTGGAACCTATCCCCTGATTGAAGAAGAACTCCAACACAAGCAAACATCGCTCTCGCGTCATGACCATCACAAAACCTGTACCTGCAACTGTTGTGTAGTAATCTGTGAGCCACGAGGACTCAGCAATCCCATTACCATGGGTATCAAGACTAGCAAAGCTTAATGGGTAAGGAAGGGGTAAAGTGGTGAGGTTGCAGCAGCGACTAAGCATATATGGTGGCTAACATACGCAAATGAGAGCGAGAAGAGAAACAAAGGAACGGTCGTCAACTAGCAATGATCAAGAAGTGATCCTGAACTCCTACTTACGTCAAACATAACCCAGAAACCGTGTTCTCCTCTCGATCAACCCCGAAAAGAGACA
>LR880967.1:105466203-105484374 GCA_904067115.1 Aegilops sharonensis | reverse complement strand
AGCAAAGCTTAATGGGTAAGGAAGGGGTAAAGTGGTGAGGTTGCAGCAGCGACTAAGCATATATGGTGGCTAACATACGCAAATGAGAGCGAGAAGAGAAACAAAGGAACGGTCGTCAACTAGCAATGATCAAGAAGTGATCCTGAACTCCTACTTACGTCAAACATAACCCAGAAACCGTGTTCTCCTCTCGATCAACCCCGAAAAGAGACACTCACGGTTACGCACACGGTTGGTGTATTTTAGAAGAGTTTGCTTCAAGTTCACTACAACCGGATATTAACAAATTCCCATCTGCCACATAACCGCGGGCACGGCTCTCGAAAGTTTATACCCTGCAGGGGTGCCCCAACTTAGCCCATGATAAGCTCTCGCGATCAACGAAGGATATTCCTTCTCCCCGGGAAGAACCGGTCAGTCTCGGAATCCCGGCTACAAGACATTTCGACAGCAATAAAACAAGACCAGCAAGACCTCCCGGCGTGCCGACACCCTGATAGTAGCCGCGCGTATCTCGTCTCAGGCCACGACCGGATGAGCAGTCCGTACAACTAAAACCAGACCCCAAGTTTCCTTGATGGGGCGCTGGAAAGGGCTCTAGTTTGGACCAACACTTAGACAAGCATTGGCCCGGGGGGGCTGAAATAAAGATGACCCTTGGGTTAATTACTCCCAAGGGAAATGTAGGTGGTGGTGAAGCAAATGGTAAAACAATGTTGGGCCTTGCTGGAGGAGTCTTATTCAAAGCGAACTGTCAAGGGGGTCCCATAAATCACCCGACCGCGTTAGGGACGCAAAATCCGGGAACATAATACCGATATGACGGAAACTAGGGCGGCAAGAGTGGAACAAAACACCAGGCATAAGGCCGAGCCTTCCACCCTTTACCAAGTATATAGATGCATTAATTAAATAAGATATATTGTGATATCCCAACAAGTAAACATGTTCCAACAAGGAACAACATCTCCATGTTCCAACAAGGAACAAAATTCATCTTCACCTGCAACTAACAACGCTATAAGAGGGGCTGAGCAAAGCGGTAACATAGCCAAACAACGGTTTGCTAGGAAGGGTGCAAAAGGTTAGAGGCTGACATGGCAATTTGGGAGGCTTGAGGAACAAGTGATAGGTAGCGCAGCATAGCGAAAGAACGAAGCAACTAGCATAGCAATGATAGTAGTGAGATCCAGGTTAGCGGTCATCTTGCCTAAAATCCCGCAAGGAAGAAGAACGAGTCCATGAAGAAGACGAACGGATGAAGCCGAACCAAGCGTAGACGAACGAATCCTCACGATCGCAACGAAACAGGAACTAACAAGAAGAAGCACACAACATAGTAAACACACCACACATGAACAAGGCATGATGCACAAACAAGTATGATGCATGACAAGGCTACATGAAGCTACTCATGGCAAGAGATGATGCAAACAAGAACAACACATCAAGGCAAGTTTAAATGAGGCCGGGAACAACATATAACAATTCCGGTAAGTCCTCATATGCAAATATCGAAATTGGTCCAGATCTGAATAAACCTTATGTTCAAGTTGTTAAACAGCAAGTTAAAGAGCACCAATAGGATCTACACGAAATTCTAGTCAAGTTACATATAAAGTTCATTAAATTCGGAGCTACGGCCTAGAAGATATGAGCAAAACAAGTTAAACATGGCATTGATGCAAAATGCATACAAACATCAAGCAAACACCTCAAAACAAGGATGCAACATGATAATATGAAACTACATGCAAAATCAAGCAAGTTTCATATAGAGCACACTCAAAACGGAGCAACGGTTCAACACATACACATGAAACAAGTTATAGCAACAATCTGTCCAAAACAGCAACTAGGCATATTGCAAGCATCAAAACAACATGCTACAGCACCCCAACATAATAACAGAAGGCATGGGCATGATGTACAGGTAAAGCATTACAAAACATGAACACTGAGCTATCTCCAGAAATCACTAGAACATGCTCAAAATGACATGGCAAGATTGCAAATAATAACAGTTTCAGACTTATCAGGAAATAACATCAGGTTGCAATGTTTAGAGCTATGAAAGAACATGTTACAGCAAGCTATCAAGTCAAACTAGAGAATGGCATGAATCTACTAAATGCATAGATCAAATGTCCTTTAGTGACCATGAGCCAAAAAGGATCATAAGATATGATAGAACCCATGTAAACATGGCAAGTTATATGACAGATTCATACATGGCAGGAACAACAATAAGTAGGCATGTTGGTGAGCTTGAATCACTCACCACAGAGCAATACATGGCATGGCAAGGCAACCAACAGCAAGAAGACATGGCATAGAAGCTATACATGGCAAGAACAACATCATAGCATACACGGATCAACTACAACAACCTTGGCAAAATTGAATAACATGTAAACAACCTGCCAGGAAACATTTTATAGCAAAAGTAGAGCTCGATTGACTCAAGCTATGGCACTCCATAATTGCAAACAAGGGCATGGATGGATAGAGAATAACCATATGTTCAAAACATCCTTATGAAGTAACTCAAAATAAGCATGGATCTCTCTGTAGCATCAAGTTTACATGGCATAAAAATATCAGCAGAACAGGGGATGAAATCAGCAACATCATGAAGCCTAGTTTGCATGCTTGTGCTAGTCACCACAGAGATCACAAAAATACATGGCATACACCCCTGTAAAGATGGCATGGCATATTACAAAACACATGTAGGACTTAAGTTCATAAGGTGCACACATCAATCATGGCAAAAATGACAAAAGTGCATGTTCTGATAAGAATCTGAAACTAACATCACATAGCCCTCTCCCAACAGCATTTCGGGCATCAAGATGAGCTCAAATGAAGATGATGCAATGAGATGAAATGATGTACTCATCGAAGCGAACAACTCGACATATTACACGCACAAAATGGAGCAATAGATGCAGAGATACGATGGCATGAACATGGCAAGAAAATAACACAGATTCGGGGACTTAGAGGATTTTGGAGGGGGAAAGTCAACCTTCGGTGGATCTCGCCGGAATCCCGCCGGAGTTGGAGGAGACGGCGGCCGGAGCGCGGGAGAGGTCGGGGAGGCCGGGAGAGGATGGATCCGGGCCGGATCTCGCCGGATCCGGCCGGATACCGGCAAGGGACGGCGAGGGGCGCGGGGAGGAGAGCCCGCGAGCTCGCCGGAGCTCGGGGCGAGGACGGGCGTGGCACGGCGGTGCGGTGGCCGGCGGCGAGGAGCTTCGGCTCGGGCGAGGCAGCGCACGGGCGCGGCGGCCGAGGCGCACCGGGGCGGCGGGAGGGAGGAGGAGGAGGCAGCCAGGACGCAGCGGCGGGCGGCGGCGTCCGGCGGCCGACGCGAGCGGGCGGCGGCGGCGCGCCGCGGCGGAGCTCGCCGGCGACGGGGCGGCGCGCGGGCCGGGCGACGGCGGCGGCTGGGCTCGCGCGGGCCCGCGGCGGGCCTGGCGGGCCGCGCGGCGGCGGAGGAGGGAGAGAGCGCGTGCCGGGACACGTGGCAGCGGCTGATAGGGCGGGGGCGGCGGCACGGACATGTCCGGCGGGGTCCGGACGTGTCCGGCTGCGGGAGGAGGACGAAGGCTAGGGTTCATCCGCGAATTTCGGGGGGAGACACATTTATATAGGTGGAGGGAGCTAGGAGAGTCCAAATGGAGCGCGGTTTTCGCCCACACGATCGTGATCGAACGACCGAGAGCATGGAGGGGAGTTTTCTGGGTTTTGGGCCACTTTGGAGGGGGTGTTGGGCTGCACACAAAAGAGGGCTTTACGGTTACCCGGTTAACCGTTGGAGTACCAAACGACCTCCAAATGGCATGAAACTTGACAGGCAGTCTACCGGTGGTATACCAAGGCCGCTTGACAAACCTCGGTCCATTCCGAGACCGTTTAACACCCGCACACGAAAAGAGGCAAAAGGGGGCGCCGGGAGACATAGGAGTGCCGGATTGCAAAACGGACAACGGGGAAAATGCTCGGATGCATGAGACGAACACGTATGCAAAATGAAATACACATGATGACATGATATGAAATGCAGATGATGACATGGCAAAGTGCAACATGCAAGCACATGACATGGCAATGACGGCGAATAACTGGAAGACACCTGGCGCATCGAATCCGGGGCGTTCCACTACGTCACCGTTAGAGAGGTGGATGTTACCACGTAGGCACACCAACGCCACGAAGGCTCACCCTATTCTCCCTTTGAGACAACACCACGAAGGCGTTTCTCAACCACTAGTGGTAGACCTTGGGGTGGTCTCCAAACCCTCACAAACTTTTCCGGGGGTAATCACAAAGGTCGATTCCTCTCCGAAAGACTCCTACCGCCTAGGAGTCTCCAACATCCAAGAGTAACAAGAACGATGGGGAAAAGCTCAAGACTTGCTCAAATCACAAATTTCTTTGGTGCAAAGAAGGGGAAGGAGTGGATCTATCACTTGATTGGAGAACTTCTCTCAAATGTTCCTAAGTCCCTTGGGGATCTAGGATTTGGTGTAGAGGATTGAGAGAGAGAGAGAGAGAGAGTGAAGAGTGTTCTTGGCAAGCTCAAAGTGAATGGTCAACCTCATCCCGTGGAAGGGAGAAGCCTATATATAGTGGGTGTGGAAAAAGTGACCGTTTGAGCCACTTAAGTGCACAGGAGGGTTCAGACGTCCGGACAACCCCGGACGTCCGGTGGCACAAGTATGTCCGAACGTCCGACAGTTATCGGTCGTCCGACCGCTGGGAACAAATAAGCCACGAATCAGTGCACAACACACGGACGTCCGAGATGTGTCGGTCGTCCGGAGCCCGGACGTCCGGAGAGGCCTGAAAATCCGTAAATATGGTTCTGTGGTGGAAATACCGGACGTCCGAGACGTGCCGGTCATCCGGAGGCCGGTCGTCCGGAGTGATCCGGAAATCCGTAAATAGTGTTCTGTTGGTGAAACACCGGACGATCGTAGGGAGCCGGACGTCCGGACATCTGAGAGGGATCGGACGTCCGTAGAGTACCGGATGACCGGAGAGAGAAAAAAATGGAGTTGTGGATTTGAGCAAATCTTTCACTAGTTCCAACGATCCCCTCTTAATAGTGCAGGATCCCTATACTCGAGAACAAACCGTAAACAAAGCCAAGGCTAATGTCTTGTATTTCCAATCTTGAGTTATATGCATTTGTCCCTAGTCATGATCCACACACGGCCTTCAAGACATAATCCTGAGATATACTTGATAAACATGATTAGTCCCAACATACATGTTGTCATCAACATCAAAATATGATTAAGTGCATGATTGCACTTTCAATCTCCCCCTTTTTGGTAGTTGATGACAACATATATGCACACACATAAATCTAAAAATCTAAACACCGAAAGTATTTGTTGTGGAGCTCAATAAGCAAAGAATAAGCAGGAAGAGAGCTCCCCCTCAATATGATACCATAGAGAATAAACATGAAGAGAGCTCCCCCTCAATATGATACCAACACAAGCAAATCTCATCCACAAGATAATCAAGACAATAAGCTCCATATAGATTCATCACTCATAGCATAGAACACTCATAGCATAGAACATCAGTTTCTACAATCTCATAACATAAGTTTGATACAAGCTAATCAACAATCATAGCAATGAGTTCGATTACAAGCTAACAAACTAATACCATAATATCATAGTGCATAGTGCCTACTCCCCCTTGGCATCAAATACCCAAAAGGAGGTCATAACAGTATCAGAGAGCATCATCATCATCATCATCATCATCATCATCATCATCATGTGCACCATTGCCACCAGCCTCGTCAAAGAAGTCAGCCCACTTAGGACCCGAGGGAAAACCAAAATCAGAAGGTGGCTCATCAGGAAAACGGTCATCATCACTCACATCGAACACTTCGGAGTCTTTCAGACGAGTCTTCAGAGCATTCTTGGAGGTGATAAGGCGCGTGACAACAGCGTGATTTTGGGAGCAGTTAAACGAAACAACCTTCATCAAGGCAGAGTGGGCCTTCCCCAGAAAGCGAGCAATGCGACCAAAGGTGCAGATCCGGAGGGAGCAGAACGAGGGATGCTAGCAGCAGTGCACGCGGATGAGCAGAAGAGGAAGAGTCCTTGGGAACATAGTTATCAGCCATGTGTGGGGGAATGACCCATTGCTCATGCAAATGAGTGCGGGCAATAGGAAATGAAGCCACACTCTCGATGAAAGCCTGAAGAAAGGGAGCATGAAGGAAAGGCCCGCTTGTGCTGAAACGATGCGAGGCGAATCTCATGCCATAGAAAATGAGGCACATTGATCTTCCCATTCGGAGCCGCATAGAGGCGATGCATGATATCGATGCAGTAGCTACTGCAGGACCCCTTGTCACCCATCTTAGGATAAATGGTGCGAATGGCACATTGATAGATAATGAAGAAGGGAGCACGCCAAATGGAAACTTAGTTAAAACCCTTATGTTTCTCATCATCAGACAGTTGGGATAGGGGTTTGATAAGATCAACACATGCATCAGGGCCCTTGGGTCTATGGTCGGGGTCATCATTGTGAATTTTGAACCCGGTGTCAGGAAAACCAAGGGCAGTAACAAATTGAGAGTAGGATGCCGAGAGCTTTGTGTCGGCGGTCATCCAAGTAACAGTGTTATTTGGACCAAAAAAGCATGTGGCATAAAATTGATGAATGGCGGCTTGGTTAAAGTCATGCTGAAATGTAAATGGGGCAGCAAAATTGGAGGAATCAATGAGCTCAAGCCTCGGAATATGTTTCCGGATGAGTACGAATATGCTCTAAATCAATGCACAAATGCACAGAGAGACCCTTAGGAATGATGATAGTGGTAAAAATGTCAGCTTGGACATTAGTGCAAAAACGAGGGTCCCTAGAGTCACGAGCAACCGTGAATTGATCAACATAACGACGCAACTTAAGATAAGAGGCAGTGGGAACCATGTTGAACCGCTTAATGTGACGGTCGTGTGCTAGAGGAGGTTCAAGTGAGATATGACGAGCATTACCGTGAGGTTGGACCGGAGGAGGAGGAGGCTGGAAGGTGGGTCGACGAGTTCCCGACTTGGGTGCAGAGGTGCGAACAGCCACAAACGCGGGCTACTCCAAATCATCCATTTCATCCTCATAGTCGGATCCCTCCGAGGATGAGTTGCTAGAAGAGCTGTGAGGACGGGCGGCGCGCTTCCGAGGACGAGCCCGCTCCTGGGAGTCATCGGAGCCACCACGACGAGACGTGCGAGACGGCCCACCAGTGACTTGCTTGCGTGCGGAGTGCTTGGTCTTGGGCATCACGGCCTAGGGGAGAAGGAAGACCCAAATCAACACCCCACCATAGATCGAAGAGTCGATGCACGAGGGAGAAGAGATAGGTGCTACCTTTGAGTGAGGAACGCGGAGGGAGACAACGACTGGAGCGAATCAGTGAACGGCCGAGTGGCTACGGCGCGTGGTGTGACGACGACGACCGGAGCTTGAGCGGGGACAGAGGCGACCCGAGCGGCCACAGCAAGTGGAGGGACCACGGCGAGGACCCCGAGCAGTGAGCGGCCCCGGCGAAGGGGCACGGGCGGCATGTGGCCGCGACGAGGAGCCGCGGAACAGGAGCAGCGACGGTGGGGAACAAAGAAGAGGGAGCGAGTGGATTAGGGTAACTGACCCGAAAACCTACCCCGCGCTATATATAGGTGCCTGAGAAATAGTTCGGATGACTGGAGGTCCACGGACGTCCGGTGCCTGGGCCAGGAAAAAATGAACGGACGTCCGGACGGGCCGGACGATCGGGCTGAGTTCAACAGAAAGTATTTTACGGACGTCCGGTACATAACGGACATCCGGACGCATATAAGAATTTTTAAGAGGAGTAGGGTGCAATTATTTGTGCTACTAATCATGATGAGGAGATGATGATGACCTTATGTAGTAAGAATTTCTATTAAGCAACGAGTATACTATGCCAACAATAGTAAAACATATGCCGCTCATATATTGTTCTAATGTCAAGAGTGGTGGCTACTGCCACCATGTATGAGTATACGTGACATGGCACGGAAAGATTGGAACTTTGAGTGCAGAATCACTACTCCATCATGGAAAGCACCATAGTCCGAGAACCATGATAACTTTGAGAGTGTTTGTTCTTTTTATGCATTGTGTAGGGTGAGCATATTCATGAATTGAATGTCTCCCCCTAAATATATGCCTACATCAAGACAAAAAATTATGAAAATGCATGCATGGGTACTAGATTTCACATAATGTTGTCAACTCCAAGATACCAAGTTCACACCTAAGTCGACAAAACCTTGCTTCATCCAGTGGTTTGGTGAAAATATCTGCAAGTTGCAAATCTGTACCAACATGATATATGTGAATATCACCCTTTTCCACATGATCTCTCAAGAAGTGATACCTAATATCAATGTGCTTGGTGCGGAGATGATCCTTGGGGTTCTCAGCAATATTGATGGCACTTTCATTATCACATAGGAGAGGCACATGTCTATAAGTGATACCATAATCTTTCAAGGTTTGTCTCATCCATAGTAATTGAGTTGCACAACTGCCGGCTGCAATGTATTCAGCTTCTGCGGTAGTGAGGGCAATACAATTTGTTTCTTCGAGGACCAACTTACCAAGGAGCGACCAAGAAATTGACATGCACCGGAGGTGGACTTACGATCCACTTTGTCTCCAGCCCAATCTGCATCCGTATACCCAATGAGATCAAACTTAGCATCCTTGGGGTACCATAGACCCAACTTTGGGGTGTGAACAAGGTATCTAAGAATATGCTTAAACGCCTTATGATGACTTTCCCTAGGGAAAGCTTGAAATCTAGCACACATGCACTAAACATGATGTCCGGTCTAGATGCACAAAGATAAAGCAATGAACCAATCATAGAGCGGTATTTAGATGGGTCGAAGGGGATACCGTTGGTGTCTTCAGTGAGTACAATTTTGGTTGGCATGGGTGTCTTACATGGACTAGCATCAGTCATGCTGAACTTTTCTAGGATATCCTTGAGGTATTTTGCTTGAGACAAGAAAATTCCTTCTTGAAATTGTTGAATTTGAAATCCAAGAAAGAACTTCAGATCCGTATTGAGTGACATTTCAAAACTCTTGGTCACGGAGTCCGCAAACTTCTTGCACAAATGAATGTTAGGAGAACCAAAAATTATATCATCTACATAGATTTGGCATAAGATCAAATCACCCTTGTCCCTCTTAGTAAAAAGATTGGGATCGATCACCCCTCTCACAAAGCCATCATCGAGTAAAAACTTCTTAAGATGATCATACCAAGCATGAGGTGCTTGTTTGAGGCCATACAGAGCCTTATGAAGTTTATACACATAGTCTTTGTGATCGGGATCAATGAACCAAGGTGGTTGTGACACATATACTTCTTCTTATAGAGGACCATTAAGGAAAGCACTCTTTACATCCATTTGATGCAATGTAAATCCATTGAAAGCAGCATAAGCAAGTAAGATGCGAATGGATTCAAGACGGGCAACGGGGGCAAAGGTCTCACCAAAGTCCAAACCTTCAACTTGTGAGTACCCTTGAGCCACTAACCTTGACTTGTTGCGGATGATTATACCATTCTCATCTTGCTTGTTCTTGAAAATCCATTTTGTTCCAATGACGTTGTGTTCCGTAGTTGGTCTCTTTACTAATGACCACACTTGGTTGCGTTCAAAACTGTTCAACTCTTCTTGCATAGCAACGAGCCAATCATTGTCCATCAATGCATCTTGTACCTTGAGAGGTTCAACACTAGACACAAAAGAGAAGTGAGCACAAAAGTTAGTCAACTGTTTACGAGTGACTCTACCTTCCGATATGCCGGTGACGATTTTATCAACATCAACATGACCGGCCACTCGAGGCATGATGGAGGTTAAGGTTTCGCGAGGTTCAACTTCATGTCCATCATCCACGTCCTCAACATACGGATCATTAATGTGTGGTGGAATATCTTCTTGTACATATTGCATTTGTTGAGGTTCATCAATGATTGGACTTTATTGTTCTTTCCCTTGATGATGATCTTGTTCTTGAAGATTCTCATAAAGAGGAACTTGATCATCTTCTTGTACTTGGACTAAGGGCATCGGTTGAACAATAGGAGTTTGTGTTGGTATGGGTGTTGAAGTAGTTTGATGATGTGTGAGATTTCCCTCTTCTTGTTCATCATCATGAGGTTCGTGTTCCATTGGAAGAAGTGCACCAACACCCATGGTCAAAATATCTTGAGAGGAATCTTCTTCACCTACATCACTTAGATCAACTTGCTCCCCATGGGAGCCATTGAATTCATCAAACACCACGTCACAAGTTTCTACAACACATCCCTTGGATTTGTTGTAGACTCTATAGGCGTGAGAGTTTGATCCATAGCCAACAAATATGCCCTCAATTGTTTTGGATTGAAATTTTCCTAACCATTATCTTTTGTTGAGGATGAAACATTTGCACCCAAATACACGAAAGTACTTGACATTTGGCTTGTTCCCAGTTAGGAGCTCATATGGAGTCTTTTCCAATATAGTGCGGAGTAAGAGCCGGTTTGATGCATGGCATGCAGTGTTGACAACTTCGGCCCAAAAACTATGTGGTGACTTGTATTCATCCAACATGGACTTGCCATCTCCACAAGGGTACGGTTCTTCCTTTCGGCTACACCATTTTGCTGAGGAGTGTATGGAGCTGAATATTGATGCTCAATCCCTTCATCACTAAGGAATTCTTCCAAGTTATAGTTTTTGAACTCAGATCCATTGTCACTTCTTATTGCCAAGATTTCTTTGTCAAACTTGCGTTGTGCTTTCTTGGCAAAATCAATGAAGGTGATCTTCGTCTCGTCCTTGGACTTGAGGAAAAACACCCATGTGTATCTTGAGTAATCATCAACAATGACAAGTACATACTTTTTCCCACCAAGACTATCCCATGAAGGAGGCCCAAAGAGATCCACATGAAGGAGCTCCAAAGGCCTTGAAGTAGACACAATATTCTTGGTTGGGTGCTTTGATTGATGTTGCTTCTCGGCTATGCATGCACTACACACACGATCTTTCTCAAAAGAGACATTTGTAAGTCCAAGGATGTGATTACCCTTTAAGAGATCTTGAAGATTCCTCATGCCGACATGGGCTAGCCGGCGATGCCATAGCCACCCCTTGTCGGCCTTGGCCATTCAAGTTGCATGGAATGTGCTCTCTCTCGAGAAATCAACCGTGTAAAGGTTGCCATCCAACTCTCCAACAAAGGCCACTTCGAGAGTATCTCTCTTAAAGACTTTCACATCCGCTAGTCCAAATAGTGTATCATAACCAACAGAAGCCAATTGACGAACAGAAAGCAAATGATATTTAAGGGATTGGACAAGCATGACATTTGCAAGAGACATGTCATTTGTGATAGCCACCTTCCCCAACCCAAGTACCTATCCTTTTCATCCTCCACCGAACATAATGCTCATAAATGGTTGAATAGCTTCCATGAAATCGTAGAGCAATTTGCTATCTCCGGTCATATGATTGGTACATCCACTATCAATCACCCATTTTACTCCACCAGAGAAGGCAACCTACACACAATTATTACTTGGTTAGAGGCACCCATTTTGCAATGGGACCTCTCAAGTTAGTCACAAGGGTCTTAGGGACCCAAATAGCATAAAACCGAAATGCATTTCGAGGACCAACAAACTTTGCATAAACTTCTCCATCCTTAGTCTTACGAAGTACATAGGATGGAGGCATGAACTCTTTTGGCTTGTTGAGAGTGGGCATGCCCCTTGTGGCCTTCCCACTAACAACCTTACCTTTCTCCTTGTGCCCTTCTCGTACAAAAGTTTCTTTTAAAGGGGTGGTGCACTTTTGAGAGGACGTCTTCTTCTTGCTTGTGCTTGGGTCAAACCCGAGTCCCTCTTTGGCAAACACTTCATTGTGTTGGCTCAACACCTCATTAAGGTTCTTTTGCCCTTGAGCACATGTCATGAGCCCTTTCTCGATTTGAGCCTTGAGAAAACGATTCTCCTCAAGAATAGATGCTAGATCACTACTAGAGTTAGTAGAACAAGCATCAACATTGATAATAGGAGACGAGTAAGCCTTAGCTAGAGTTTCAAGATAAGTAAGTTTGAGCGTCTCAAAACTCTTTGTAAGAAGGGTGAGCTCTTCTTCCTTAGTCTTGAGGGACACGAATAGAAGCTCACAATCCTTAGAAAGAGAAGCATGAGACTTCACAAGCTTACTTTTATCATTCATCAACTCTTCACAAGAGTTAATAGCCTTTTTCAAGAAGGCAAGATCTTTAGTATGAACATAAATATTTGCACCAATTTTTAAGCATAGTTCATCATTTCGTGCTTCCTCATATTGGACTTTCCGCTCAAGGATTTCACATTTTTCCTTTTCCTCGGTGACGAGGGTTTCGAGTTCCTTAATGGTGATGGTGTGCTTACTCACCATCTCCATAAGCATACGAAACATAGTGAGCTTCTTTCCTTTGAGGGAGCACATGAACTTATTAAGTTTTGCAAGCATAGGATCATCTAGATCATCATCCTCATAACTATCCTCCGCATCAAGATACTCATCACTAGGAGTAGAAGGAGTGAAAAGAGGGGGATTTGATCATGGAGTTACCTTGACCTTGTCAGGAGAACTTTGGTCCTCTCCATCTTCTACCACGGCTTTTGCCATTAGGCACTTGTGAGCGTTTCCCTTGTAGTCTTTCATGTAGTTTTAGGTGACCACATCACCACTCTTGTTTACTAACCTCAAAGTGTTTTGAGAGTCTTGAGCAACTCCGGCAACACCACTAACATCATCCAGATCTGATTCTTCTTAAGCAACCATTGCTTTCCCATCTCTCTTCTTGAGCTTGGAGTTCAAAGGATTTGGCAACTTCTTCTTGGGAAAGGTCTTGGGAAACCTTGGTTTATCCTCTCTCTTATATAAGGGCACTCGTTTGAGAAGTGGTTGGTTTCTTCACAGTTGCAGCATTTCCTTACTTTCTTCTTTTGAAATCTTCCCTTGAATTTTCCCGCGCTAAACTTCTTGACAAAGAGAGCCATGTCTTCATATGAAGGGCCTTCATCGGTTTCAATCTCATCACCATCTTCATCATCATCTTCTTCTTCTTCCTCTTCACTTTCCTCATCTTCACATACATGCTTGGCCTTCAATGCAAGATTGATCTTTGATGATGGGGTACCATGCATGGCAAGATGTTTTGTGGCATTAGCCTTTGACTCTTCAAATAGTTGGAAGGTGGATATGATGTCATCTGTAGTCATTTCCTTGAAGGCATGGTGTTGTCTTATGTCCCACACCATTTGATGGTGATATGGAGCTAGAGCATGAAGCAACTTATCCACAAGGAATCGCTTAGTCATGTTGAATCCATCTTGTGTCTTGTCACACTCACACGACTCAATGTCGGCAGTGAGGGTCATGAGACGCTCAAGGAGTTGATTGGGGGTTTCACCTTTCTCCATACAAAAGTTTTGTAATTGCCCCTTGGCAATTTCATATTGAGCACTCCGGAGGGTAGAGGTGCCAGTCTTGGATCTTATAATACTTTCCCATAGTTCCTTGGCACTTGTGATGTGTATGAACGGTCTCCTTTGCTTGTCATCCATACCTCTCCTTATACACATGATTGTAGTGTCATTGAGATTCTTGTCATAGATTTCTCTTGGTGTAGGGTTCTTTGGATCAACCACATGATAACCATACTCCATGATCTCCAGCATCTCATCGTTTCCATGTCGAAGATGATCCTGCATAGCAACTCTCCACAAGGCAAAATCGGAAGTGGCATTAAGTAAAGGAGGTTTGCCTTGAGGATTATATCTCGGTTTCTCAACCTGAGGTCTTGCGTAAAGCCAAGGAACACTGGAGTGTTCATTGCTAGGAGGTTGTCGACCAAGTGATGGAGCAGGCACAGTTGGCCTCGAAGCCGCACCACCCGAGAGTGGTGCAAGCACCGTGGACAATGTGGCTAATCTCATTTGGACCAAGGCCTCCATAGAAGCATCATGCTCCTCCTTTTGCTTAGAAAGGGCCCATTCCAGATCTTCAGAAGTAAAGGACTTGACTTCAGAAGAAGCCTCGCCTTTATCCTTTGGATCTACAACAAGGGGAGTCCCGTCGGGGTTCATCTCGCTCTAGGGCGGTTAAGCCACAAGAATAGAGCACGAGGCTTTGATACCAATTGAAAAGGATCGAGATGGACCTAGAGGGGGGGTGAATAGGTACAATTACAAATTTTAATTATTACTAAGCAATTTTAGGCAATAACGCGGAATATGAGAGTGAGCCTAACAATTGCAAGAGTAGTACTAAGTGCTAAGCAAGTAACACGAGTATGAAAAGAAGCAAGCACAATATGATATAAGTAAGTGCTAAGAGACAAGTAACCACAAGTAGGGAGTTAGGGTTAGGAATAACCACAACTCCGGGAGACGAGGATGTATGCCGATGTTCACTTCCTTGGAGGGAAGCTACGTCACCGTTAGAGAGGTGGATGTTACCACGAAGGCACACCAACGCCACGAAGGCTCACCCTATTCTCCCTTTGAGACAACACCACGAAGGCGTTTCTCAACCACTAGTGGTAGACCTTGGGGTGGTCTCCAAACCCTCACAAACTTTTCCGGGGGTAATCACAAAGGTCGATTCCTCTCCGAAAGACTCCTACCGCCTAGGAGTCTCCAACCTCCAAGAGTAACAAGAACGATGGGGAAAAGCTCAAGACTTGCTCAAATCACAAATTTCTTTGGTGCAAAGAAGGGGAAGGAGTGGATCTATCACTTGATTGGAGAACTTCTCTCAAATGTTCCTAAATCCCTTGGGGATCTAGGATTTGGTGTAGAGGATTGAGAGAGAGAGTGAAGAGTGTTCTTGGCAAGCTCAAAGTGAATGGTCAACCTCATCTCGTGGAAGGGAGAAGCCTATATATAGTGGGTGTGGAAAAAGTGACTGAGGGAGTCCTGGACTAGGGGGTGTCCGGATAGCCGAACTATCATCACGGCCGGACTCCAAGACTATGAAGATACAAGATTGAAGACTTCGTCCCGTGTCCGTATGGGACTTTCCTGGGCATGGAAGGCAAGCTTGGCGATACGGATATGTAGATCTCCTACCATTGTAACCGACTCTGTGTAACCCTAACCTATCCGGTGTCTATATAAACCGGAGGGTTTTAGTCCGTAGGACGAACAACAATCATACCATAGGCTAGCTTCTAGGGTTTAGCCTCCTTGATCTCGTGGTAGATCTACTCTCGTACTACCCATATCATCAATATTAATCAAGCAGGAGTAGGGTATTACCTCCATCGAGAGGGCCCGAACCTGGGTAAAAACATCGTGTCCCTTGTCTCCTGTTACCATCCGCCTAGACGCACAGTTCGGGACCCCCTACCCGAGATCCGCCGGTTTTGACACCGACATTGGTGCTTTCATTGAGAGTTCCTCTGTGTCGTCACCGATAGGCCCGATGGCTCCTTCGATCATCAACAACGACGCGGTCCAGGGTGAGACTTTTCTCCCCGGACAGATCTTCGTATTCGGCGGCTTTGCACTGCGGGCCAATTCGCTTGGCCATCTGGAGCAGATCGAAAGCTACGCCCCTGGCCATCAGGTCAGATTTGGAAGTTTGAACTATACGGCCGATGTCCGCTGAGACTTGATCTTTGACGGATTCGAGCCACAGCCGAGCGTGCCGCACTGTCTCGATGGGTATGATTTAGCTCTGTCGCCGAATAGTGCCCCGGAGGCCGCACCAGCATCCGCTCCGACCCTTAATCCGGAGCCGGATTCCCCGATCGAGGACGAGTGGTTGGACGCCGCCTCGGGGGCTACGATCTCTACGGCGATTGAGCCGAACTCCATCCCTGTCCTTTGCGAAGACCTTGACTCCAGGGTGTCGGACTCCACTCCGGACTCCGAACCCTCCGCGCCCCTGCCAATCGAATCCGATCGGGCGCCGGTCATGGAGTTCACTGCCGCAGACATCTTTCAGCACTCGCCCTTTGGCGACATCCTGAATTCACTAAAGTCTCTCTCTTTATTCGGAGAGCCATGGCCGGACTACGGTCAGGAAGGTTGGGATGCGGACGACGAAGAAATTCAACGCCCACCCACCACCCACTTCGTAGCCACTGTCGAAAGCTTACACGACATGCTCGATTTCGACTCCGAAGACATCGACGGTATGGACGACGATGTAGGAGACAACAATGAACCAGCGCCTATAGGATGCTGGACAACCACCTCATCCCATGATGTATACATGGTGGATACACCTAAAGGAAATGAAGACGAGGAACAATGGGACGCTACGAAGGATAAATCCCTCGAAAAGCAGTCAAAACGGCAACGTAAACGCCGAACCAAGTCCCGCCTCAACAAAGACCCAGCCATAGAGCAGGGCGAACCGGTGGACGACGAACATGCCATCGAGCAATCGTCCGAACAAGACAACTTGGGTAAACAACCCGTCCCCGACGAAGATAACAGTCCGGACGATCTCACGCCGGACAAATTGTTGGAGCAGAATAACCTCCACAAAAGGCTCGTCGCCACTGCGCGTAGCCTGAAAAAGCAGAAGCGGAAGCTCAAAACAGCGGAAGATGCACTCAGAATCAGATGGAGCAAAGTATTCAACACCACAGACAAATACGGCAACAGTCGCCGACCAAAGAGCTACCCAAAGAGAAAACTACTTCCCGAATTTGACGAGGAGGCCATAGAGCCCCCACAATCAAAAAGTAAGAAGGCCACCCGGTCGGATGGACGACCCCACGGCAAAAAGAGAGCGGCAAATGGCGCCGCACACAAGCCGGTACGCGATCCGCATAAGGATTCACATCAAAAGGATGGCCCAGTTAGGTCCATCTATGGGCCGAGAAAGCAAGCTCTTCAAAGCAATGCAACACGCCAAATATCCGAACATCACGGCACACCCAAATATAGGGGCACCGCACATCCCCTGTGTTTCACCGATGAGGTGCTGGATCACGAATTCCCAGCGGGATTCAAACCCGTAAACATAGAGGCATTCGACGAAACAACAGACCCTGGAGTCTGGATTGAGGACTATATCCTCCACATACACATGGCTAGAGGAGATGATCTCCACGCCATAAAATACTTACCCCTCAAGCTCAAAGGGCCAGCCCGGCATTGGCTCAAAGGCCTCCCCGAAAATACCATTGGAAGTTGGGAAGAGCTCAAGGATGCTTTTCGGGCAAATTTTCAAGGGACTTATGTTCGTCCTCCGGATGCAGACGATTTAAGTCATATAACTCAACAACCCGGAGAGTCAGCCCGCAAATTCTGGAACAGGTTCCTCAACAAAAAGAACCAAATAGTCGACTGTCCGGACGCCGAAGCCTTAGCAGCTTTCAAACACAACGTCCGAGACGAATGGCTCGCCAGACACCTCGGCCAAGAGAAGCCGAGAACCATGGCCGCATTAACAAGCCTCATGACCCGCTTTTGCGTGGGAGAGGATAGCTGGGTAGCAAGATGCAGCACCAGCGACCCAAGTACATCCGAAGTCAGGGATGGAAATGGGAAACCACGGCGCAACAAGGACCAACGCCGTATTAAGGGGAACGGTCCAAAGAGCGCGGCAGTCAACGCCGGATTCAAAAGCTCACGGCAGAACAATAAAAAACTGCCCCTTAAGGACAATAGCGATGAGCTATCCAACCTAAACAAAATCTTGGACAAGATATGTCAAATCCACAGTACTCCTGGGAGGCCTGCAAACCATACCCACAGAGATTGCTGGGTCTTCAAACAGTCCGGCAGACTCAATGACAAACACAAGGGGCTCGACACACCAAGTGAAGATGATGACGAGCACCACAAGCAGAGCCCTGGAAAACAAAAGAATTTCCCACAAGAGGTTAAAACAGTAAACTCACTTCATGTGATCAAAGGGAAAAACAGAGCGGCGCCCACTAAAATGCGCGCCGCACATACTACCCTAGCGGAGTACCAACACTGGTTGTCAAAACCAATCACCTTCGACCATCAGGACTACTCCGAAAGTATCCGGAACGCAGGATGGACTGCCTAGATATTGGATCCTATAATCGA
>LR880967.1:105451845-105465939 GCA_904067115.1 Aegilops sharonensis | reverse complement strand
GCCGAACACAAGGGGCTCGACACACCAAGTGAAGATGATGACGAGCACCACAAGCAGAGCCCTGGAAAACAAAAGAATTTCCCACAAGAGGTTAAAACAGTAAACTCACTTCATGTGATCAAAGGGAAAAACAGAGCGGCGCCCACTAAAATGCGCGCCGCACATACTACCCTAGCGGAGTACCAACACTGGTTGTCAAAACCAATCACCTTCGACCATCAGGACTACTCCGAAAGTATCCGGAACGCAGGATGGACTGCCTAGATATTGGATCCTATAATCGATGGATTCCAACTTACACAAGTCCTCATGGATGGCGGCAGTGACATAAACCTGATATATCAGGACACAATCCGCAGGATGGGGATAGACCCAACCAAAATTCGCCATAGCAACACCTCCTTCAAAGGGGTAATGCCAGGCCCATATGCCCATTGTACGGGCTCCCTACTGCTAGAAGTTGTGTTCGGTTCATCCGACAACTTCTGTCGCGAAAAGTTAGTCTTCCATGGCGCCCCATTTAAAAGTAGCTATCAAGCACTATTGGGACGCGAAGCTTTCGCCCGCTTTAACGCAATACCGCATTATGCATCTCTTACACTTAAAATGCCCGGTCCACGCGGCATCATCTCATTAAAAGGGAGTATTAAGTGTCACTCGAGCACGGAAGAATGCGAGGCTGCCTTAACAGCCCCACACCAATCCGGCTCCGCTAACCAAAGCACCTGAATAGGTAATTCAAACCCCGGACACGGCTAGACGAGTCCGGCGCCTACTAGCGGCATACCCCCATACAAGGGGCTGCATGCATGTACAACAAGAGACAATAAAGCTCAATTTTATTCACTTCTTCGAATCGTACTCTGTTTATTTAATATAAAGTACATCTTTCGCACGATCTTTTTTCTTTTAAACTAAGTTCCTCTCTTTTACAGATGAATAACGTGCTACACCCGTCCAGGATACGGCACAACGGAGACACAGGCGCAGACGTGCAGTAGGGACCCGTTGCAAGGATTCTTTTCAGATTAAGGCCCTGCGTAAACCTTTTTTACTGTCTCTTGTTGATATACATCCCCCGGTTTCTTACTATAACCAAGGAGGAGGCTGGCGTTTTGGCATTGGCCGCACCAGAATTTTTGCGCGTACCTGGACACCAGGGGCTTAGGGCATTATTCTGCCCGTTTTTATAAAGACCGAATACCTTAGGGAGTGTTCGGCGTCTCGAGTTAGGCCTTATATGCATCAGCTCCGAATCATGTCTTTGGTCAAATGTTGGGTTTGCCCGGCTCCTGTGTTTTGCTGCCTTACGTTCCGTTTTATCGGCTAACGCGGCACCAGGAGAACTACTGCGATTGTGCCCCGGTTCGGCCGGGCGAGCACCTCAGTAGAGAAAGCCGAAAACTGACTGTCATGATATAGCGACAGACTGGTCAACCACTCGATGACTCGCCGGAATGTTTAGAATTCCTCCGCATTAATGAAGGACCGGTTTTCGGTCAGGCACATACGCACCCCGAATTCGGGAGAGTGTGGTGCCCCCAGGGGCTATATAGTAGCCCCACCCTCGAACTCCTATGGCTAAGTGAAAGTGATAAAGCATTATAGTCCGTTTTCCTAGTTTGCTACGCTACCACCTCCTTAATAGGACCAAGACGTTGGATTAAGTGTGAAAAACCGCCTTCTTTACAAACACCCCCGCACTATGTGTGTGGGGGCTAAAGCCAAGGACTGCCATCTTTCAGGTTATATATACATATACATCAACGGCCACACGGGGAGTAGTTTACTACTTGCACGCACAAGTATAAAAAGCTCTTATATTATATTGAAACATTGTTTTCACAAATCATACATGTCATTTAAACATAATAGCCTTCGAGCACTGCGTCACTATTAAACGAGCGTTGTCGGTGTCAAAACCGGCGGATCTCGGGTAGGGGGTCCCGAACTGTGCGTCTAGGCGGACGGTAACAAGAGACAAGGGACACGATGTTTTTACCCAGGTTCGGGCCCTCTCGATGGAGGTAATACCCTACTCCTGCTTGATTAATATTGATGATATGGGTAGTACAAGAGTAGATCTACCACGAGATCAAGGAGGCTAAACCCTAGAAGCTAGCCTATGGTATGATTATTGTTCGTCCTACGGACTAAAATCCTCCGGTTTATATAGACACCGGATAGGTTAGGGTTACACAGAGTCGGTTACAATGGAAGGAGATCTACATATCCGTATCGCCAAGCTTGCCTTCCACGCCAAGGAAAGTCCCATCCGGACACGGGACGAAGTCTTCAATCGTGTATCTTCATAGTCCAGGAGTCCGGCCAATGGTGATAGTTCGGCTATCCAGACACCCCCTAATCCGGGACTCCCTCAGTAGCCTCCGAACCAGGCTTCAATGACGATGAGTCCGGCGCGTTGATTGTCTTCGGCATTGCGAGGCGGGTTCTTCTCCAAATTCCATATACTTGTCGAATAGTGTCCGGCTTCTGATAAATGTTGCGCTCCTTGGCTTCTACGCCCAATAATGGCCATCTTCCACGTGTTTGAATGAATGTGAAAAGCTAGGGTATTTTTACACTTGCCCCCCTAGCTGCGCAAATGAGCTGCCTATAAAAGGGGCGAGGATCTAGATCTGAGTCACACCATCCCCCCTTCGCAAGCTTTCATCGGAGCGCCTCTAACCAAAGCCCATTCCATCATGGACAGTCGACGCGGCTCCTCCTCTCGTGCTCCCAGCCCTCAGCCTGGAAATTGGGAGAGATGCTCAGTCCCGCATAGCGAGCTAGTTATACTCCAAACCAAGGGATTTCTTCCCCCGGCCTTCATGGTTCCGGTTCGAGCCGGACTCGCCACCTACAAGGGCGGAAAGCAAGCGGAGAGTGTCCCCGATCCCTCTAAAGGAGAGCGGGTATGCTTCTTCTCTTATCTAGTAAGAGGACTCGGATTTCCAATCCATCCGTTTCTCCGGGGGCTCTTGGAGTTCTACGGCCTCCAGTTGCACCACCTTACGCCTGCCTCCATTTTGCACATCGCGGGCTTCGTGGCCCTTTGCGAACTGTTCTTGGGCGTCGAGGCTCATTTCGGGCTGTGGAAGAGATTATTCTGCCTAGTACCCCGTTCTCATGAGGGGTCAATATATCAAGTGGGCGGAGCCGAGCTATGGCGCATCACCGGGACCGGATACCTATCCGGAACCCCGAAGAAGGCGTCCGAAGACTGGCCTTCGGAATGGTTTTACATGGAGGACATCCCGCTGCCGGATCCTGTTCGGATCGGCCTTCCGGAGTTTAGCAATGCTCCTCTGAAGAAGCGCCTAAGCTGGCGCCCTTGGAGCCCCTAGAGGGAAAATGACCGGGATGTCCTTTACTTGATGAGTCGAATAAGATTACTGGCTCATGTCGGATTGACCATGATTGGAGTCATGGCAATCTGCGTTATGAGGGGAGTGCAGCCGCTCCAATATAGGGGCCACCCCATGTGGGACTTCAACGGGGAGGACGATGCCACCCGCCATGGCCGCAAAGGGCCGGGATCGGTCACCGAACTAGTGAAGATCTTGTCTGTCATGTATAAAGGGGAGGAGGAGGATTTCCTCCACGTCAATCCACTGAAGGAGTTTTCTTCAAATAATCCTCGAAGCTGGGTAAGCAAACATCTTTGTGGTCTGCCCGATCCATGTTCCCGTGGTTAAATATCTCATTTCATGGTTTCTGCGCAGGAATTGCGCCGGACTGTGGAGAAGATACACAGCCCGACCCCACAACCCGAGGATCCGGAACGGTCCCTCGATCCAACCTCTGAAGAGGATCCGGATATAAAGGTGGAGTTGATCGACGGGGTGTTCCACCAACTTAGCATCGACAATGCCTTGGTTGCCATTACGACCGATTACCCCAGAATACTTCCAGCCTCGCAGGTAACTGAGACCGAGGTCCCAATACTCTGATAATGACCCATCCGTGCTAATTTCTTGATCACTGTATACCAATGGTGTTTCGCAGGGGGCGCCTTCGAGGCAGGAGGCCGAGCCCGCGGCGGCTGGCCAACAAGGGGCAGTACGGCCCCGCAGGCTAAAAAGAAGTGCGGTCCGGATCGAAACTCCGCCGCAACGGTATGGCGCGTCACCATATTCCCAGGATTGATTCCTGGAAGGTGTACTAACGCTGGTGCTTTTTTCAGGAAAAAGAGCGCTCGCCGGACTGAGTCCGGAGAGGTTGCCAATCGAACCTCCGCCAGCCAGGCTCCAAAGCCGGGTCCAGAAGCGGAGGCGAGCATGAGGCGTACGTCGGATGCTCCTCCGACAGAGGATGCCGACAGATTGTCTGCCACCAACTCCGAGGTGGAGAGCGCCATGAATCACAGGCGCCGCCTGACAGTTCTTCGTGACGCATGTTTCTCCCAAGAGGCCTTGAATGCCTTCAATTCGGGAGATGCGCACCTCCGTGCCGCTCAAGATGGTCTAGCCAGAGCCACGGAGCAGTATGTAAAGGACATACGGGTGAGGAAATTTCACAGTTATATATGCCAGTAGCCCCCGAGACTTAAAATAGTCAGAATAACTGATTTAAGGATCATTTGTTATGCAGGATCTTACAAAAAAGAGTACCCGACTGTCCCAGGAGCTTGAAGAATGCAAGGCCCAACTTGAGGCCGCACTAGCCGCTACAGGGGGAGCCACAGGGACCCCCTCTGGTAATATACGCTTCAAAAGATAAATAGTTTATGAAGTGCGGCGGGTGTGTAAATCTGACAAAAATATTGCAGATGGCGTCGAACTAGATCCAGACAAGCAACAGCTCTTGCGCCAGCTAAAGGCCGGCGAGAGCGTGCTTACGAGGGTGCGGCAGGAGAAAAATAACCTCCAAGATGCCAACACCAAACTGGGTGAGGAACTAAAGGATGTTCGTGCCCAGCTGTCTGACTTCGTAAAGGAGAATCGACGGCTTCGTCGCGGCATTTTCAGTAAGTGCTTGAGAGAACTTTGAAAGAGTTCGGCGAGGAAGGCGACTAACATAAACATGTATGTAGGTTTGCTCACAGGTCGTCCTGAGGAGGAGATGCCCAGTTCTTTGGGTGATCTTCTTCCCGAACTGCGTCAGCTGGACGAATGAGTTCGGCAGGTGATGAAAGACGTCGGCCAGGCCTTGTGGCCATCTATCTCCCTGCCCGAAGGCATTGGGGAGCTGGCAGAGCGGCTTCAAGGAGCACGGCGGCGCTTACGACTATGGAAGATTTCGGCCTGCCGTCAAGGCGCCAGGGAGGCCTGGGCCATGGTAAAGACGCGGTACACGAAGGCTGACCCAAACCACATGGCCGAGGTTGGACCTGTGGGGCCTGATGGGAAGGAGATCCCTGTAAGCTTAGTGTACGGCCAAGTAGAATTGGCCGCCAAGTATTCCCAGCAAGATTGTAAATTAGATAGCCTGTTAGATGGCATTGAGGAGGAATACAATGAGTCGAGTTGACTATGTAAAAATATGACATGAAAAATGTCTTCTAGCCGGATTGTAGATCGTTTGTCATAGCGGACCTTTTCGCTTCGACCTCAGGACCCAATAGTCCGGACTGTGTCCGAATACCTTCGTGGTTATATAAGAACCGGGGTATGCATGGAGACAAGGCGTAGGGGTCATTATTGCTGTATCAGACAAGTGCCCAACTAGTTATGTTATATTACATGGATAGTAAGAAACATCTTCCAGGGAGAATAGTTCCGTTAAGGGTTCCTTTCGCTGGGATGCATGCCCTAAAGTGCATGTCAAAACTGCTAGGAAAGAAGAAAATCATCTGGGGGCAGATGGGTAAATAGTTAAAAATCATCTTTCAGTTCACCGACCGAATATTCCCTTAAGAACGCTAGCTTTCGGCTTCACCCAGTCTGAGGTACACATCCGGCTGACCCGGCAGTAACAATCGCAGAGGTGCTCCCTTTACCACCTAGCCGAACAATCGGGAACGTAGGGGGAAGCACAGGAGCCAGGCAACCCAGCTTGGCCAAAACTTAAGTCATATCGATGCATATAATGGTGAATAAAAGGTACATGCGGAAGTTTGACGCATGTGTTGGGCATGAAGCCCGTATAAAATAAGCTTCTGGTAAAGAAGCCCCCAGGTATAATGAGCGCGTACAGCGCGTCAAATATGTGCGAACAAAGCGCAAATGAGCCTCTAAAGGATTCAGGAAGAAGGAGGGGGAAGGAGAGAAATAAAAGACAGCAAAAATAGAAAATGTGGACGGAGGGAGGAAACGAACTTGGAGTCCGGCGCTTAGGCGTACGTAGACGGGCTGCGTTCCATGGGTTCGGCTCGAGTCGGTTATCCGATGCGTTTCGCAGACGGTATGCTCCGCCGGTCAGGACCTGGTCGATGATGAAGGGGCCTTCCCATTGGGGCTTGAGTTTGTCCTTTTTCTTGTCCGGCAGGCGTAGGACTAGTTCGCCAACGTTATAAGCTTTGGCCCGTACTTCCCTGCTTTGATATCTTCGAGCCTGCTGTTGATAGACTGCGGAACGAGCTTTTTCCACGCCGCGCTCCTCCTCCAATGCATCCAAATTGCCCTGCTGATCGAGCTCAGCTTCTCTTTCTTCATACATGCGCACGCGAGGTGAGTCATGAATTATGTCGCAGGGCAAGATTGCCTCTGCGCCGTACACCATAAAAATTGGTGTGAATCCGGTAGTACGATTTGGCGTGGTCCGCAGCCCCCAGAGTACGGAATCGAGCTCCTCAACCCAGTGCGTGTTAGATTCCTTGAGGGACCACACTAGTCTGGGTTTAATGCCGCTCATGATTAGACCGTTTGCTCGCTCGACTTGACCGTTGGTTTGAGGGTGATAGACTGAGGCGTAATCGAGCTTGATGCCCTTGTTTCTGCACCATAATTTGACCTCATCGGCCGTGAAGTTGGTGAAGTTATCAGTGATGATACTGCGGGGGACACCGTAATGGTGCACTACCCCTGATATGAAGTCTATCACCGGTCCGGATTCGGCCGTTTTAACAGGCTTGGCCTCTATCCATTTGGTGAATTTATCCACCATGACCAATAGGTATTTTTGCTTATGGGTTCCTCCCTTAAGGGGTCCAACCATGTCAAGCCCCCAGACCACGAACGGCCAGGTGATGGGTATAGTTTTGAGGGCGGTGGGTGGCATGTGGCTTTGGTTAGAAAAAAAGCTGGCAACCGACGCATCGTTGGACTAAGTCCTGCGCATCTGCCCGGGCCGTCGGCCAATAAAATCTTGTACGGAAGGCCTTGCCTACAAGGGCACGGGCTGCGGCGTGGTGCCCACCCAGTCCGGCATGAATTTTAGCCAGGAGGTTTCGCCCTTCCTCTTCTGAGATACACCTTTGAAGGACTCCGGTAGTGCTTTTCTTATAAAGCTCTGCCTCATGGACTTTATAGGCTTTAGATCACCGTACTATGCAGTGAGCCTCATTTTGGTCTTCGGGGAGTTCCTGCCTAGTTAGGTAGGCTAGGGATGGTTCCGTCCACGGGGCGATAACCGCCATTATTTCATGGGCGGAGGGTGTTATCTCGGTGGCAGAGCCTCCGATTGTGTCAGAGTGTTCGGCGTCAGGCAGTGCGGTTGGGTCCGGATTGTTATTTCCGGACTCCCCTTCCCATAGTACGGATGGCTTGAATAGCCGTTCCAGGAAGATGTTGGGCGGGATGGCATCGCGTTTTGCACCGATGCGTGCCAATATGTCCGCCGCCTGGTTGTTATCCTGGGCTATATGATGAAATTCGAGCCCTTCGAACCGTGCTGACATTTTTAGGACCGCATTGCGGTATGCTGCCATTTTTGGATCTTTGGCATCAAAGTCTCCGTTTATTTGAGATATCGCGAGGTTCGAATCCCCGCGCACCTCTAGGCGTTTAATGCCCATGGAGACTGCCATCCGGAGGCCATGCAGAAGGGCCTCGTATTTGGCTGCGTTGTTGGAGTCCGTATACATTATCTGAAGGAAGTATTGGACTATGTCCCCGGATGGGGACGTCAAGACAACGCCAGCCCCCAGGCCGGCCAACATTTTGGAGTCGTCAAAGTGCATGATCCAATTGGAGTATGCGTCGTACTCTTTAGGGAGTTCGGCTTCGGTCCATTCGGCCAGGAAGTCGGCTAAAACCTGCGACTTGATAGCTCGTCGTGGCTTGTAGGTTATGTCGAATGGAAGGAGCTCTATGGCCCATTTAGCAATCTGGCCCGTCGCGTCGCGATTGTTTATAATGTCATTAAGAGGTACTTCGGAGGCTACCGTTATCGAACACTCTTGAAAGTAGTGTCGCAGCTTCCGGGATGCCATGAACACCGCGTATGCTATCTTTTGATAATGTGGGTACCGGGACTTGCATGGAGTTAGGACAGTGGACACATAGTAAACCGGTTTTTGAAGAGGGAACCGGTGTCCGTCCATTTTTCGTTCGACGACGAGCACCGCGCTGACAACTTGATGTGTTGCGGCGACATATAATAGCATTGGTTCGCCCATGTTGGGCGCGGCCAGGACCAGATTTGTTGCCAATATGGCTTTTATCTCTTCGAGTCCGGCCGTGGCGGCATCCGTCCACTCGAAGTGTTCGGTGCGGCGGAGGAGGCGGTAAAGGGGTAACGCCTTTTCTCCCAATCGGGAAATAAAGCGGCTTAGAGCCACTACGCATCCCGTCAATTTTTGTATTTGTTTGAGGTCTTTTGGAATATCCAACTGTGACAGAGCTCGGATCTTGGCTGGGTTTGCTTCAATTCCTCTACCGGACACAATGAAGCCCAGGAGCTTTCCGGCTGGAACGCCGAAGACGCATTTTTTCGGATTGAGCTTGATGTCATATTTTCGAAGATTGTCGAATGTGAGCCTCAAGTCGTCTACTAGAGTTTCGACGTGCTTGGTTTTGACGACCACGTCATCTACATATGCTTCCACTGTTTTGCCGATCTGGTTTGCCAGACATGTCTGAATCATGCGCTGATATGTTGCGCCGGCGTTTTTGAGCCCGAAGAGCATTGTGTTGAAGCAGAATGGGTCGTATGGAGTGATGAATGCGGGGCCGGATTATCCCAAAATTTACTTTCGGTTTTCCAGGCGCTCTCCATCGCACAGTACTTTTGTACTATGGTCACCAAGTCAGCAAAGCGTGTAATTTCGCGACGACTTATTGCGTTTAGGATTCCCTTGTCCGTGTAATTATTGCAGAAAATTGGGATTGCGTCCTCCTCTCGGCAGTCCTTTATCCTGTCCATAACCAGGAGGAATCTGGCCCAGTAATGATGTACTGTTGCAGCGGGCTCTTGCCGAATTCGAGAGAGATCGCTAATGTTTGGGTGGGCGGGTGGAACTAGATCCGGAACCCCGTCCAATTTAGGACTCAGGGGCCGAGAAGTTTCCGAACTCGGAAGTTTGGATTTTTTGAGTGTTATCTAATGAATCCAACCCGCCGCCTGACTTTAAGTTCAGGGCTTGATCGACATTCGTCCCTCTGCGGGAATCCGGCATGGAGGGATCGGGAATCCGGACGTAGCTAGTCCTTAAGATAGAAGAAGAATCGCCGCATTGCTCCTCTATCACAGCAACATGATGGGTAGCCTGGGGAGAGTTGATCTTTCTCATATCGGTTTTAGGCCCGATCCGGTCGTAGTCTGTGGCGACTCCCAGGGCGGCGATGCGATCCAAGAGCTCGTTTACGGAGGAGAGCTCGATCGAATCTAACTGTTCGGCAAGTTCCGAATTAACATGAAGATTGGTTTCGATGGCTCGAGAAGTCATCGTCGGCGCGGCGACCGAACTAGCGGTCATGAGAAAACCACCTAGCCGAAGTGTCTGACCAGTGGCCAAGGCTTCTTTGGCGATAGTATCATCTTTAAAGACGAGATGAGGCATCCTACCTGATGGCGAGGGCACAGAGGAACTCTCAATGAAGGCACCAATGTCGGTGTCAAAACCAGCGGATCTCGGGTAGGGGGTCCCGAACTGGGTGTCGATGGTAACAGGAGACAAGGGACACGATGTTTTTACCCAGGTTCGGGCCCTCTCGATGGAGGTAATACCCTACTCCTGCTTGATTAATATTGATGATATGGGTAGTACAAGAGTAGATCTACCACGAGATCAAGGAGGCTAAACCCTAGAAGCTAGCCTATGGTATGATTGTTGTTCGTCCTACGGACTAAAACCCTCCGGTTCATATAGACACCGGATAGGTTAGGGTTACACAGAGTCGGTTACAATGGTAGGAGATCTACATATCCGTATCGCCAAGCTTGCCTTCCACGCCAAGGAAAGTCCCATCCGGACACGGGACGAAGTCTTCAATCTTGTATCTTCATAGTCCAGGAGTCCGGCCAATGGTGATAGTTCGGCTATCCGGACACCCCCTAATCCGGGACTCCCTCAAGCGCCCTGCAGAACTTCCTCAAAATAGTGCTCGGCAGGTACTCGGCTTCTGTCCGAATCTTGGGATGCAACGTCGGTGGCCTTCATCTCCGCCCAGTATGTCTTCACACGGGCCAGAGCCATCCGCGCTCCCTCAATACACGCCGACCGCTTCATTGCGTCGATACGCGGTACCGCACCAAGGAACTGCTGCACTAAACCAAAATAAATCTTCGGCTGGGGTCCGCCTGGCCACAAATGAGTCATGACATGCTTCATGGCAAGTCCGGATAATTGATTCAGCTCGGCCCATTCGGCCAACCGGTCGGTCAACGGAAGAGGACGCTCTGGACTATGGAATTGCGACCAATATAGCTCTTCCCTTCTATGCCCCTTCTGGCCTTGGAAGTGCTGAATCGCGTCCGCGGCGCTCGCCGCTAAGTCCAGATAAGCATCCTCCGAACTCCACAAATTTCCAACTGAACATACTTCGGATCCGTATATTTCCTCCGCAGCAGAAACGGTTTTCCAGCAGCAATAGCCCCGGCCTGACTCAGCTCCTCCTTGGCAACTCTCAAAGCGGAACGGGCATCCTTGGATTCGGCGGTGGCCTTTTTCAGGCCCTCTTGCTCCGCTTGACGTTCTTTTTCAAGAACCTCGCAGCGGTCGGTAGCATTCTTCAGCTTTATGGCCATATCGGCCATTTTCTCTTTGCTTTGGCAGTGAGCAGCCCGTTCGGCTTTTAGCTCTTCGGCCGCCCTTAAAGCGGCCGCATTACTACTTCTGGCTTGCTCTTTCGCTCGGGCAAGTTCCGCCCGCAGCTCCTCCACAGCAGCCGCACCGCCTGCATTAAGCATACAAGTAGTAAGGCATGGGCGTCAAGCTCCCTTACCAGGTGTCCGCATAGAAGTCACATACCTTGTGACTCGTCAAACCGTTTATTGACCAGCGTGATGTCCACATCCGCCTCGTCAAGTTGCCGCTTTAGTTCGGCATATTCATCAGTCCGGCTTACCACCGGACGCCCCGCCACCTATTTAGGAGCGGAGATATGTTATAACTGAGATTATGATCCTCGGCACGCTGTCAATTTTGACAACATACTGAGTCTCAGGGGCTACTATCTATACATGGCGCATTCTATATGCATAACTGTCAGAAGGTACATCATTTTTGCGTACCTCAAACCCCGTCAGTAAACTTCTGGCGGCTTCATGCAATCCGCTCTCAGCGGATACAATTCTTTCAATCACCGTACCCATTAGAGCACGGTGATCTTCTGAGATAGCCACTCGCCCGAGCAGATCCTTCAGCTCCTCCGACCGCATGCCAGTTGGCGCCGGACCTTCCGGCCCCGCCGGACTTGGGGAAACCCTCTGCGACGACACCTCAGGGTCGTCCGCCTCGCATGAGGGCGCGACAGGTGGAGGCGTTTCGCTCTCCATCATCTCCGGAAGAAGATCCCCCGAAGACGAGCTCTGCTGAGAAGGGCTGAGATCCGAACTACAAGGTACAATTTCGGTTATCTTTAGAAATAAATGCAGGGATGTTCCTTATTTACAAGACCCCTTCTTTTTTACTTACGGCTTGCTGGAGGGTTGATCCCCTTGGGGAAACAGTGCGGCTGGGTTACTTCCCAACGCCGGACTCTCTGACGAAGATTTCTTTCCCCTCTTTAAGGCCTTGACCTCCGGATCTTCCGAAGCGGTCCTCTTCTCTCCTTGGAGGGTGGGACTTTTGATCCCTCCTTCCTCAGAAGCCTCCTTCGTGGAGGCAGTTGCTTCCCTGCTCCCCCCTTCGCCTTCTTTAAAAGGCGCGGCCTTCAACATCTTGGTCAGCATGGGATCAACCGTGGTCTCTGGGAGGGGAGCCGGACACCTTATCAACTTTGCCTTCGCTATCCACTCCTGTTCAAGAAACAGCTCCTTTAAGGGCAAGTTTACGATAAATGAACGGACAGCCTGTCCGGTACAGGACTACTTACTTGAGTATCTGGGCGATTGCAGCTCAGTCCTGCGTCCTCAGTCAGGTCCGGACACTTCTCTTGTGATCCGAAGAACAGTTTATACATCTCCACGGACGTCGTACCCATAAAATGTTGGAGAGCTCGTGGTCCCTCCGGATTAAATTCCCACAGGCGGAGGGGACGACGTTTGCAGGGCAGAAGGCGCCGGATCAACATAACCTGCGCCACTGCAACCAGATTGATCTCTCTTTCTTGGAGGTCTCGAATACGGTCCTACAACAAAGGAACGTCCTTGGACGGCCCCCAGTCGAGCCCCTTGTTGACCCATGACGCCAGCCGCTGTGGTGGACCTGAGCGGAAGGCAGGAAGCGCCACCCATTAGGTGCCCCTGGGAGCGGTAATATAAAACCACTCCCGTTGCCACAAACCAAGCTCCTCTTGAAAAGAGCCCTTGGGCCACGGAGCATCAGCACAGTTGCTTATGACCGTCCCTCCGCACTCTGCTTGTTGCCCCTCGATCATCTTTGGCTCCACCTTGAAGGTCTTGATCCACAATCCAAAGTGAGGGGTAATATGGAGGAAGGCCTCACATACGACAATGAATGACGAGATATGGAGGATGGACTCCGGATTCAAGTCATGGAAATCTAGCCCATAATAAAACATGAGCCCCCGCACAAAGGGATCCGTCGGGAAGCCTAAACCCCGAAGGAAGTGAGACACGAACACCACGCTCTCGCCAGGCTCGGGAGTGGGAATGACCTGCCCTGGAGCAGGTAGCCTATGCGAAATCTCGCCGGTTATATACCTGGCGTCTCGTAGCTTTAGCACATGTTCTTCTGTGACGTAAGAAGACATCCATCGGCCGTGCTGGTCGGAGCCGGACATCGTCGAAGGTCCGAAGCGCCTAAATCTGAAGCTTTGGGTGTTAGAACTCGAAGCGCGAGGCGAACTCGATGGAGGGTGTAAAAAAGAAGAGGGCCTTGGCCTTATTATAAAGAGGTTGAATATCAAGAGCCCTCCCCGTGGTCGATTAGGACTCGCCTTCGATAGAGGAGGCATGCCAACGGGCGCGGTTGGGTTACCCACGTCCGTATTGATGGGAATCCCGGAATAAGGGGGTGCGATCTACGCTTTGATAAAGACGTGCCAAGGAAACCGCCTCGCTAAACGCGCTAAGGTGGAGCAGTAAAAAACGATTCATATAAAGGCCTGGCCGTGGTGTGATGTCACGCCGCGGAATACGTCAGCAGATCTGTGCAAAAAGTTATTCTCACTACGGTGGTATGTGGAACTTGTTTTGCAGAGCCGGACACTATCCTTGTGTTCAAAACCTTCTATGAAGTATTCGGAGGAGGAACCCGCCTTGCAATGCCGAAGACAATATGCGCGCCGGACTCGTCGTCATTGAAGCCTGGTTCAGGGGCTACTGAGGGAGTCCTGGACTAGGGGGTGTCCGGATAGCCGAACTATCATCACGGCCGGACTCCAAGACTATGAAGATACAAGATTGAAGACTTCGTCCCGTGTTCGGATGGGACTTTCCTTGGCGTGGAAGGCAAGCTTGGTGATACGGATATGTAGATCTCCTACCATTGTAACCGACTCTGTGTAACCCTAACCTATCCGGTGTCTATATAAACCGGAGGGTTTTAGTCCGTAGGACGAACAACAATCATACCATAGGCTAGCTTCTAGGGTTTAGCCTCCTTGATCTCGTGGTAGATCTACTCTTGTACTACCCATATCATCA
>LR880967.1:105387768-105407724 GCA_904067115.1 Aegilops sharonensis | reverse complement strand
GAAATACGCCAACCCAACAAGTACCTTTGGAAACACCTGTAGAGCACCTTTATAATCACCCAGTTACGTTGTGACATTTGGTAGCACACAAAGTGTTCCTCCGGTAAACGGGAGTTGCATAATCTCATAGTCATAGGAACATGTATAAGTCATGAAGAAAGCAATAGCAACATACTAAACGATTGGGTGCTAAGCTAACGGAATGGGTCAAGTCAATCACATCATTCTCCTAATGATGTGATCCCGTTAATCAAATGACAACTCATGTCTATGGCTAGGAAACATAACCATCTTTGATCAACGAGCTAGTCAAGTAGAGGCATACTAGTGACACTCTGTTTGTCTATGTATTCACACATGTATCATGTTTCCGGTTAATATAATTATAGCATGAATAATAAACATTTATCATGAAATAAGGAAATAAATAATAACTTTATTATTGCCTCTAGGGCATATTTCCTTCATGACGAGCATGGCGAGGTCCTCGTTGTCCTTGATCTGCTGGTAGAAGCGCAGCGGGCCCCCTCCTCGTGGCCCTGCCTCGGAGATTGTCCCCTTGAACGAGGCAGGCTCATGAAGGCAATCCTGCCAGGCAGGTCCACCGTCTTGAGCCACCTGTTCGTGGGGATGAAATCCTCGGTGCCCTCAGCTCCGGTCACCACCTGAGCTCCTCCACCCGCCACATTCCAGTCAGTCTTCAATATCTTGTCAGGTAAGATGACAAGTATTAGTGCACAAACTCTTTGCAAAATGGCACTAATCAGAGATATTTGCCCAAGAGCAAATACCACGGATCAGTGCACAAACTCTTTGAGCAAATGCCACTTATCAATGCCACATGTTGTTAGGCAAATGCCATTGATCAGTGGCACCGATCAGTGGACTTGCCCAACAGCAAGTGCCATTGATAAGTGGCATTTGCACCACTTGTTGTTGGGCAAATGCCACTGACCAGTGGACTTGCCTAACAGCAAGTGCCAATAATCAGTGGCATCTGCTTTTCTGCAACTGCCACTCATCAGTGCACTATCCTAAGCATGGAAACGTTTAAAAATAACAACAACAAGTGCCAATAGCACCCATGTGCAGCCATGCACATTTGGCAGCATCCTAAAATGGTCCTACTACATGCACGTATAACAATCAACACAAACCCTAGCTTGAACATGTATGTTAGCAACATGAACAACAACATGAGCATGATCCTAGCTTGAACATGAACATGTCATTGCAAGAACACACATCTTAGCAAGACCCTACCATGAACACAGATGTATGCAAAGCACACTACCATTGGGATTCTAGCATGAGCACAGATCCTAGGACACACTAGCAGTAGCAGAAGAAAATTATCCTAGGACACACTGTGACGCCCGGATATTTAAGCTACAGTGAACCCCGCTAATGTTGCCACGCCACCTCAACATTACTGTTGGTAGACTCACGTTAGATTGAAACCGATTCAAATTCAAAATTCAAAATCAGGCTAACGATAAAGGTTTTCAAATGTTAAAACCAAAATGTTCAGGATGTGTAAAATAAATCATAGGCAATTATGGTGAAGGACCCATATCTAAATAAAATATTTAGATGCACAATAGTAGATAAAGCAGCATCAAACTAAATTATTTAAATGCTTTTAAATACTAACAATTATTAAACTAGTTCAGTTGGTCACCAAACTTGTTGAGGTAGTGGCATATGTTATTATGCTAATTTAGGAGTAGGGGTTATATATATTTTTTGTAATACTATTTGCTAGCTAAAAGGAAACACAAAAGAGAGATAAATAAAAACAGAACAAAAGAAAAGAAAATCCCCAGTTCCCCATAGGCGTCGGCCCATCCCACCCAGCCGGCAGCCCAATCGGACCACCAGGCCAGCCCACCCCCTCCCCATAACCCACTCCCCGGTCAAACCCTAACCCCCGTCGCCCCACCTTCCCCCCCCCCCCCCCCCCCCCCCCCGCCGCCGCCCCCCCCCCCCCCCCCCCCCCCCCGCCGCCGCCCCCCCCCCCCCCCCCCCCCCCCCGCCGCCGCCCCCCCCCCCCCCCCCCCCCCCCCGCCGCCGCCCCCCCCCCCCCCCCCCCCCCCCCGCCGCCGCCCCCCCCCCCCCCCCCCCCCCCCCGCCGCCGCCCCCCCCCCCCCCCCCCCCCCCCCGCCGCCGCCCCCCCCCCCCCCCCCCCCCCCCCGCCGCCGCCCCCCCCCCCCCCCCCCCCCCCCCGCCGCCGCCCCCCCCCCCCCCCCCCCCCCCCCGCCGCCGCCCCCCCCCCCCCCCCCCCCCCCCCGCCGCCGCCCCCCCCCCCCCCCCCCCCCCCCCGCCGCCGCCCCCCCCCCCCCCCCCCCCCCCCCGCCGCCGCCCCCCCCCCCCCCCCCCCCCCCCCGCCGCCGCCCCCCCCCCCCCCCCCCCCCCCCCGCCGCCGCCCCCCCCCCCCCCCCCCCCCCCCCGCCGCCGCCCCCCCCCCCCCCCCCCCCCCCCCGCCGCCGCCCCCCCCCCCCCCCCCCCCCCCCCGCCGCCGCCCCCCCCCCCCCCCCCCCCCCCCCGCCGCCGCCCCCCCCCCCCCCCCCCCCCCCCCGCCGCCGCCCCCCCCCCCCCCCCCCCCCCCCCGCCGCCGCCCCCCCCCCCCCCCCCCCCCCCCCGCCGCCGCCCCCCCCCCCCCCCCCCCCCCCCCTCCCCCCCCCCCCCCCCCCCCCGTTCGCCTCCTCCCTGATCCAGATCGGGATCGGGGGAACGAACCCAGGACGCGCCCCAGCCGCTCGTCACACGCCGGGACTCCACCGTCGCCGCCTCGTCCCGCCACTGCTTCGCCCGAGCCACCCCGTCGCCGGAGCACCTCCTCGTCTTCTTCCCCGTCGGATCGCCCGAGCCCGGAGCCGCTCGACCCCCCTACGAACCATCGCCGGACGCCGTCGCCGTGGTCCTCTCCGTCACCGGCGCTCCCCGTCCCCGTCGCCGATGCCACCTCGCCGGACTGCTTCCCCTGCGTCGTCGTCGTCCCCGACCCCCTCCACGAGCCCCACTGCCCCGTCCCTACTAATCCCGGTGAGGCCACGGCCTCCGCCTTCCTCCTTCCCCTGTCCCCGCGTCGTCCGTGCCGGTGCGCCACCGCGCACGGACGCGTGCTCGCCACCCACCTGTGTTGCTCCTCCCGCTTCTCCCCTGCTGCTGCTACCGCTGGAGCTCCACGTCGGCACTCCGCCCAGCCCCCTGCTCCTCGTGGCCGCGCACTGCGTGCCATGGCCGCCGCCGCTCGCCGTTCCGCTTCCCCCAATGCGACGCCGCACGGGTCCACCCCCGATGGCCGTCGCCCACACTGGCTAAACGCCACCGCGCCCCAGTGGCCTCGCCTCGCCTCCCCGATCGGGCTCGGCCCTGCACGGGTATGCCCGTAAGCGCACCGCTGGCGCCCGCGCCCGCAAAGGCCATGGGCCACTGACATGCGGGGCCCACGCCCCTGGAATGGTTAAAATAATAGTAATAACATATAAAAATAAAAAAAATATTAGTTAATTAATTAATTAACCCTGATTAATTAACCTATTTAGTTAATTAAAACACTAGTCTATCACTGACTAATGGGGCCCAAAATTAATTAATCCTAATTAGTCTAAAACAAATCCTATTTCACCTCTGTCTCAATGACAGGTGGATCCCACTGGACCCACATGCTAGGGTTGATTCTGGTCAGCCGGGTTTGACCTGCTGACGTCATGGTGATGTCATGCTGACATCACCTTTCACTGTTCTGGATAATGTTTGATTTAAATAATTAAATAAATTTAAAAAATGCATAAAACTTTGAAAAATAATATAAAATAAACCGTAACTCGGATGAAAATGTTTTGTACATGAAACTTGCTCAGATCGACGAGACGAATACGGATACGCAGCCCGTTTGTCCGTCACACACCCCTAACATATCAAACTCGCAACTTTCCCCCTCCGGCTCCTCTGCCCGAAAACATGAAACACCCTTTCCCGGATGTTTCCCCCCTTCACCGGCATCACCTCATACCGCATTAGGGCACGCCTAGCATCACGCTTTGCTTTGTCATGCATCTGTTTGGATTGTATTCATTGTTTCTTCCCCCTCTTCTTCCGCTAGACACCGAGACCGACACCGCTGCTACCCAGTACGACTACGGAGTTGACGACCCCTCTCTCTTGCTAGAGCAACCAGGCAAGCCCCCCTTTGATCACCAGATATCACCTAATCTTCTCTATACTGATTGCATTAGAGTAGTGTAGCATGTTACTGCTTTTCGTTTATCCTATCCTGATGCATAGCCTGTCCTTGCTACTATTGTTGTTACCTTTACCTGCAATCCTAAATGCTTAGTATAGGATGCTAGTATTCCATCAGTGGCCCTACATTCTTGTCCGTCTGCCATGCTATACTATCGGGCCGTGATCACTCGGGAGGTGATCACGGGTATATACTATATACTTTATACATGATACATGTGGTGACTAAAGTCGGGTCGGCTCGAGGAGCACCCGCGAGTGATTCACGGATTGGGGGCTGAAAGGACCTTTGTCCCAACGGCCCTCTGTGTGGATCTTTGTGGCGGAGCGACAGGGCAGGATGAGACCGCCTAGGAGAGAGGTGGGTCTGGCCCTGTTCGGCGTTCGCGGATACTTAACACGCTTAACGAGATCTTGGTATTTGATCTGAGTTGGGTCGTTGACCTTATACGCACTAACCGCCACGTGGGACAAGATATGGGCAACTGGCGTCGTTGTATCAGCCGAAGCATTTCGTGCCGTCAGCTACTGAGCAGCGCGCGCCGAATTGGATTAGAACACCTGCTAGGCTAGGTCTGCTTCCGGCCACGTACGCAACGTGCAGGTGTGCTAAGGGCGATGGGCCCAGACCCCTGTGCGCTTAGGTTTAGACCGGCGTGTTGACCTCTCTGTTGTACCTAGGTGGGGCTGCGACGTGTTGATCTTCCGCGGCTGGGCATGACCCAGAAAAGTGTGTCCGGCCAAATGGGATCGAGCGTGTCGGGTAATGTGGTGCACCCCTGCAGGGAAGTTAATCTATTCGAATAGTCGTGATCTTCGGTAACAGGACGACTTGGAGTTGTACCTTGACCTTATGACAACTAGAACCGGATACTTAATAAAACACACCCTTCCAAGTGCCAGATACAACCCGGTGGTCGCTCTCTAACTGGGCTACGAGGAGAGGATCGCCGGGTAGGATTATGCTATGCGATGCTACTTGGAGGACTTCAATCTACTCTCTTCTACATGCTGCAAGACGGAGGCTGCCAGAAGCGTAGTCTTTGACAGGATTAGCTATCCCCCTCTTATTCTGGCATTCTGCAGTTCAGTCCACCGATATGGCCCTTTACACATATACCCATGCATATGTAGTGTAGCTCCTTGCTTGCGAGTACTTTGGATGAGTACTCACGGTTGCCTTGTTCCCCCTTTCTTTACCCAATTGCTGCGACCAGACGATGGAGCCGAGGAGCCAGACACCACCTTCGATGATGACTCCTACTACACTGGAGGTGCCCACTACTACTGCAGGCCGCTGACGACGACCAGGAGTAGTTAGGAGGATCCCAGGCAGGAGGCCTGCGCCTCTTTCGATCTGTATCCTAGTTTGTGCTAGCCATCTTATGGCAACTTGTTTAACTTATGTCTGTACTCAGATATTGTTGCTTCCGCTGACTCGTCTATTATCGAGCACTTGTATTCGAGCCCTCGAGGCCCCTGGCTTGTATTATGATGCTTGTATGACTTATTTATGTTTTAGAGTTGTGTTGTGATATCTTCCCGTGAGTCCCTGATCTTGATCGTACACGTTTGCGTGCACGATTAGTGTAAGATTGAATCGGGGGCGTCACAAGTTGGTATCAGAGCCGACTGCCTGTAGGAATCCCCCTTCCAACTCCTTGGCTGAAGTTGAGTCTAGTCGATGAAAACTGTTTTACTAACATGGCTGTGCGGCCCATGGGCCCATGTCGCCATTTGGGTGGTACTAGGATCTTTTACTCCTCGATCTTTGCTCTGGGACTCTGATCTCTTTTCTATTTGGGTTAAATGATTTTTCTAAATCTGACTCTAGGTTCTCGTAACTACTTTCTCCCGGAGAGCCCCTTATTACAGATGTTCTCCTGCTACACCAGGAGATTCCGAAGATACTCTACGATGTTCTCTCGAGACTCTGTGCCATCGTTTTAGCAATTCCTTTCTATCGGTAAACCCCGATGGATAACCACGTACACTTGTCATTCATACAATCATTATCCATTGATCTTGTTATTACAAGATACCCCGAAATTCTCTATTGCTCCGAGAATCCCTTGTGCTTACTGCCTTGCAGTTTCTTCTCGCCTGAATACACCTACAAATTAATCCTCACACATACCGAGGATTTGTTTCTCCCCAGTTGTTCTTCTGTTACACAAAAGTCTTCAAAATACTATTCGATCCTCCGAAAATCCTTAGCAGCTTATTGCTCTGCAAATACTTGTCTGTTTGCATTATGGATGCTTCCCATATGTCTGGCTATATTCATTAGTCTCCGTTGACGCCGTCTTTTTGATCCTATTGATTCAACATGAGTGAGTGCCCGCAATCATCGGTTGATCCTTATAAATTATCTTTCCAGCTCAGATGTCATTTTGAACCTGAGCTGGTTATCGACCAATCAATTTGTCGTCGATTGTACCCCTAAGGCTATTCAACTTATCCATACCTAATCAGAACATTTCTTCTGATCCCTTGATTTGAAAATCATAATTCCCTTGCATTTAAGCTTTGAATTAGTTAGTTGTTTCTATAATCTGATGCCTTTGCATTCTTTTTCCTTCTGATTGAGTACGGATACTCATGTTAGATTCCTTGTGGTCTGCGAGACCAATTGCTTGGTTATTATCCGACAGTGTCCTTCATATCCAATAACCTTGAGAGTTTCTCCCCTGATACATAATGCCTTTGGTAAATTGTGTCTTCTGCCTTTGGCAAGTAATATCTTATGCCTTTGTCAACCATGCTCTGTTTCGAGCATGTCTTAATTGATCCTAAAGTTCATGGTATATGTTCTAAGATACCTCGATGGGTTGGACCTATGCCTTCCTTAATCTGTGTGAACTTGAAAGCTTTCATGGGTCATACTCCTCTGGTAATTCACCAGGTAGGTTTTGACACTGAAATCATTTTTATCTAGAGCAGTGAATGAAAGGTTAGGCATTGAAGAAGTGGGAGTCGACCTTGAACTTTGTGTTCATGCCCATGGACACGATGTAGATCTTATCATTAAAGCTTCTCTTAAATTAATTGTTCCCTTGGTATAAGTTATTATATCTGGGATCCGGCCTTTTGCAATCGTGGTTCCGACCATGTTCTCCTTTGATTCCATTTCTCAGACAAGATAAAGTACTTGTCTTCTGCAGGTCATTTCACGTGTCCACCATCTACTCTGCTCTACCGTCGAGTATTATACTCTGGTATCTCGAGAATATCACCGAACTACATAACTTCTTGTGAGTTCTTCATCAACTATTATTTCTCGATGATTCCAATTTTCTCCGAGTTTTGATTTGTTTGTCACTCGAAACACCGATAACTGAATTGAGTCCGTTCTACGGTTCAACTACTCTTTGTAATCCTTATTACCTGAGAGCTGTACTCGCTGATGTCATTCCCAACCGATTGGCTACATCATCATCGTCTTGTTAAAGCTTAAACTGTGCTACCTGGTCCTTATTCACCGAGCACAATCTTCGAGGATGAGCTAAGCTTACGTCGATCTTCCTTGTCTTACCGTTTCACCTCAAACAACAAGCTTGATTTCGAGTTTGTGTCGTATCCGTGGTTTCAATAACTTTTCGCTCCATCCTTCCTTTTGCCTAATACCGTCGATGAGCGATTATATCTTCATGAAACCTCTCGACAAATGTGTCATGATCATCATCAACATTCTGAGCTCTTCCAGAATATCAATCAAATTCATGATGAGAATTACCATCCTTGCCCCTCGATGATTGTGTTATCATCGACAACATTCTTGCCTTCCCACAACACAAACTTGTTCATGTTATGAATGCAAATTGCTATCCAGCTTGTACGATGTTCCACCTTGAAGTATTAATGTCCTTTATGACAAGGATGTTGTGAGGATTGCTCCACCTCTTAAGAATTCTTGGTATATTGATGCTTCTCACCATCACCATTCTTTCTTGGTCCTTGTGTTGATTCCAACCGGTGTACCAACAAGTGAACGGTGCTGTTTGGATTCTGCCCTTCTAGCAACCCTATTGCTTTGAAGTTAATGGTCAGCCGTTCATTCTTAGACTATTGATTATTGAATCACCATTCTGACGTTGGTCGTGCAAGCCAACCCATATTTCGGGCGCACCTTTCAACCAATGTTTAAATTGTGTATGTTTTCCTCGAGCATACATCAGTATATCATTTGATCCGACAAATGTTATCTCCTTGTTCACATAATTGTGGAAATCCATCCTTTGGAAATCTCGATGATTTGTCGCTGAGTCCATCAGCCACCTCCTCATCCTCTCCTTGGGTTACTGATGAACTCTTGTTTCGGAACTCACTTCCATAGTTCATTTCCCGAGAATCTTATGACGACTTCTCGGCAATTTGTGTCGCACCTTTTTATCTCAGGATCCTGAGTCTGAGGTATCCTAACACCAATCAGATCTGAATCTCGGTCAGATATGATGGTTGGAACATGTTTCCAAGAGTTATAACATTAGTCTTTATATGACCCGGTAAGATGATGTCATGCCTAGCACACCTGGCCGGAGGACCTATTGTTATAGTTTCCTTTTTTGCAAGGTTAGTCATTCTTCCGTGAGGAAATTGTAAGACTTATTCTATAAGTTGTTCCTGATGGATCCTTTTTGTTTCCAAAGTCTGATCTTCACCTGTTGACCATGTCAATGCTATCTCGAAGCATGTCTATGGTACTCCGATTTTCAACAGGAACATTTGAAACCCAATGTTATATGTTTCCTGCTCAATTATCCAAACACCGCTGTATGGGTAATGTCATGAAAATTCTCTCCCGTACCTAAAGAGTTTTCTACAATTATATCCTGTCATGGACATCTTGCTCTACTTGTCCTTGGGAAGGATATACCCTTGAAATATGTGTTTAAACACATTTTCCTTTCCATTGTTATGTTTAATCTGATAAAAGTATTTTCCTTTCCATTGGTTGGTTTAACGTGTCTTGTGATCTATATGATCTAAGCAGTAATATTCTCCTACTTATGTAAACACCTCGGTGTACAATTCTGTCAGCAAGACCCTGTTACTATTGTTGATGACATTTCGGTAGCCACCGATGGACGAGAACCTTGCCTATTGGCCCGCCTCGTTCAACGAGCAGGAGAATGGTTCTCTTTGTCCCTCGCCCTTAGTACCGATGTTGTTGCCGACATAACTGGCCGGCTACCCTCTGACATGCCTTGCGTACATGATCGTGCAAGACGTCACGCCCTTCCTACTTTAACACACATGGTGGGCCCATAACCCATAGTTCCACAGGATCAAAACCTGACTCTCCTGTACACCCCCTGTTCCCAAGGTTGTTCCTCGCGCGTGGCCTCGTATGTAATTCACGAGCCACCTTCTGAGAGATCAACAATTCTGGTATCAGACAAAATGCTTATCCTCGTTGCTTTGAACCCCTTTCACGCCCTGTAGCAGGAATCGAACGATTGCCTACCCGCTCGAAACTTCTCATGGTACCTACTTACTTTGCTCTCGATAGTGTCTTAAGTTTCCATTCGGGAGTTACTTTCCGCCACCATCCCTGATGTTATCAACCAGATAGTTAACCTTTCGGAGGTCCGTTTTTTCGAAGTTACCCCTTGTCCTTCATATGTATAATGAAAACTCCGAAGAAAGGATCACGACTTCATCATGATGACCTGAAGCCGAGGTATGAAGACATCAACGGTATGGATCGACATCTTCGAGAAGAGCAACCAAGACCGAGAAGACTCATTAGAATTTCGTAACCAAATCCCTTCCCCCATACTCCCCCTCTTAAATCTCGGGACGAGATTTCTTGTAGTGGAGGAGAATTGTGACGCCTGGATATTTAAGCTACAGTGAACCCCGCTAATGTTGCCACGCCACCTCAACATTACTGTTGGTATACTCACGTTAGATTGAAACCGATTCGAATTCAAAATTCAAAATCAGGCTAACGATAAAGGTTTTCAAATGTTAGAACTAAAATGTTCGGGAGGTGTAAAATAAATCATAGGCAATTATGGTGAAGGACCCATATCTAAATAAAATATTTAGATGCACAATAGTAGATAAAGCAGCAGCAAACTAAATTATTTAAATGCTTTTAAATACTAACAATTATTAAACTAGTTCAGTTGGTCACCAAGCTTGTTGAGGTAGTGGCATATATTATTATGCTAATTTAGGAGTAGGGGTTATATTTTTTTTTTGTAATACTATTTGCTAGCTAAAAGGAAACACAAAAGAGAGATAAATAAAAACAGAACAAAAGAAAAGAAAACCCCCAGTTCCCCATAGGCGTCGGCCCATCCCACCCAGCCGGCAGCCCAATCGGACCACCAGGCCAGCCCACCCACTCCCCATAACCCACTCCCCGGTCAAACCCTAACCCCCACCTCCCCCCCCCCCCGCCGCGCCCGATGCCCCCCCGCCCCCCCGTGGGGCCCCCCCCCCCCCCCTCGCACCCGGCCCGCTGGCACCCGGCCCCCCGCCCCCCCGTGGGGCCCCCCCCCCCCCCCTCGCACCCGGCCCGCTGGCACCCGGCCCCCCGCCCCCCCGTGGGGCCCCCCCCCCCCCCCTCGCACCCGGCCCGCTGGCACCCGGCCCCCCGCCCCCCCGTGGGGCCCCCCCCCCCCCCCTCGCACCCGGCCCGCTGGCACCCGGCCCCCCGCCCCCCCGTGGGGCCCCCCCCCCCCCCCTCGCACCCGGCCCGCTGGCACCCGGCCCCCCGCCCCCCCGTGGGGCCCCCCCCCCCCCCCTCGCACCCGGCCCGCTGGCACCCGGCCCCCCGCCCCCCCGTGGGGCCCCCCCCCCCCCCCTCGCACCCGGCCCGCTGGCACCCGGCCCCCCGCCCCCCCGTGGGGCCCCCCCCCCCCCCCTCGCACCCGGCCCGCTGGCACCCGGCCCCCCGCCCCCCCGTGGGGCCCCCCCCCCCCCCACGTTCGCCTCCTCCCCGATCCAGATCGGGATCGGGGGAACGAACCCAGGACGCGCCCCAGCCGCTCTTCACACGCCGGGACTCCACCGTCGCCGCCTCGTCCCGCCACTGCTTCGCCCGAGCCACCCCGTCGCCAGAGCACCTCCTCGTCTTCTTCCTCGTTGGATCGCCCGAGCCCGGAGCCGCTCGACCCCCCTGCGAACCATCGCCGAACGCCGTCGCCGCGGTCCTCTCCGTCACCGGCGCTCCCCGTCCCCGTCGCCGATGCCACCTCGCCGAACTGCTTCCCCTGCGTCGCCGTCGTCCCCGACCCCCTCCACGAGCCCCGCTGCCCCGTCCCTACAAATCCCGATGAGGCCACGGCCTCCGCCTTCCTCCTTCCCCTATCCCCGCGCCGTCCGCGCCTCCCTCGGTGTGCCACCGCGCACGGACGCGCGCTCGCCACCCACCTGTGTTGCTCCTCCCGCTTCTCCCCTGCTGCTGCTACCGCTGGAGCTCCACGTCGGCACTCCGCCCAGCCCCCTGCTCCTCGTGGCCGCGCACTGCGTGCCGTGGCCGCCGCCGCTCGCCGTTCCGCTTCCCCCATGCGGCGGCGCACGGGTCCACCCCCGATGGCCGTCGCCCACACTGGCTAAACGCCACCGCGCCCAAGTGGCCTCGCCTCGCCTCCCCGATCAGGTTCGGCCCTGCACGGGTGCGCCCGTAAGCGCACCGTTGGCGCATGCGCCTGCGCCCGCTAAGGCCATGGGCCATTGACATGCGGGGCCCACGCCCCTGGAATGGTTAAAATAATAGTAATAACATATAAAAAACAATAAAAAAATATATTAGTTAATTAATTAATTAACCCTGATTAATTAACCTATTTAGTTAATTAAAACACTAGTCTGTCAGTGACTAATGGGGCCCACAATTAATTAATCCTAATTAGTCTAAAACAAATCCTATTTCACCTCTGTCTCAATGACAGGTGGGTCCCACTGGACCCACATGCTAGGGTTGATTCTGGTCAGCCGGGTTTGACCTACCGACGTCATGGTGATGTCATGCTGACATCACCTTTCACTGTTCTGGATAATGTTTGATTTAAATAATTAAATAAATTTAAAAAATGCATAAAACTTTGAAAAATAATCTAAAATAAACCGTAACTCGGATGAAAATGTTTTGTACATGAAAGTTGCTCAGATCGACGAGACGAATCGGGATACGCAGCCCGTTCGTCCATCACACACCCCTAACATATCAAACTCGCAACTTTCCCCCTCCGGCTCCTCTGCCCGAAAACGCGAAACACCGGGGATACTTTCCCGGATGTTTCCCCCCTTCACCGGCATCACCTCATACCGCGTTAGGGCACGCCTAGCATCACGCTTTGCTTTGTCATGCATTGTCATGCATATGTTTGCATTGTATTCATTGTTTCTTCCCCCTCTTCTTCCGCTAGACACCGAGACCGACGCCGCTGCTACCCAGTACGACTACGGAGTTGACGACCCCTCTCTCTTGCCAGAGCAACCAGGCAAGCCCCCCCCCCTTTGATCACCAGATATCACCTACTCTTCTCTATGCTGATTGCATTAGAGTAGTGTAGCATGTTACTGATTTTCGTTTATCCTATCCTGATGCATAGCCTGTCCTTGCTACTATTGTTGTTACCTTTACCTGCAATCCTAAATGCTTAGTATAGGATGCTAGTATTCCATCAGTGGCCCTACATTCTTGTCCATCTTCCATGCTATACTATCGGGCCGTGATCACTCGGGAGGTGATCACGGGTATATACTATATACTTTATACATGATACATGTGGTGACTAAAGTCGGGTCGGCTCGAGGAGTACCCGCGAGTGATTCACAGATTGGGGGCTGAAAGGACCTTTGTCCCAACGGCCCTCTGTGTGGATCTTTGTGGCGGAGCGACAGGGCAGGTTGAGACCGCCTAGGAGAGAGGTGGGCCTGGCCCTGTTCGGCGTTCGCAGATACTTAACACGCTTAACGAGATCTTGGTACTTGATCTGAGTTGGGTCGTTGACCTTATATGCACTAACCGCCATGTGGGACAAGATATGGGCAACCGGCGTCGTGGTATCAGCCGAAGCATTTCGTGACGTCAGCGACTGAGCGGCGCGCGCCGGATTGGACTGGAACGCCTGCTAGGCTAAGTCTGCTTCTGGCCGCGTACGCAACATGCAGGTATGCTAAGGGCGATGGGCCCAGACCCCTGTGCGCTTAGGTTTAGACCGGCGTGCTGACCTCTCTGTTGTACCTAGGTGGGGCTGCGACGTGTTGATCTTCCGCGGCCGGGCATGACCCAGAAAAGTGTGTCCCGTTAAATGGGATCGAGCGTGTCGGGTAATGTGGTGCACCCCTGTAGGAAAGTTAATCTATTCGAATAGCCGTGATCTTCGGTAACAGGACGACTTGGAGTTGTACCTTGACCTTATGACAACTAGAACCAGATACTTAATAAAACACACCCTTCTAAGTGCCAGATACAACCCGGTGGTCGCTCTCTAACAGGGCTACGAGGAGAGGATCGCCGGGTAGGATTATGCTATGCGATGCTACTTGGAGGACTTCAGTCTACTCTCTTCTACATGCTGCAAGACGGAGGCTGCCAGAAGCGTAGTCTTCGACAGGATTAGCTATCCCCCTCTTATTCTGGCATTCTGCAGTTCAGTCCACCGATATGGCCCTTTACACATATACCCATGCATATGTAGTGTAGCTCCTTGCTTGCGAGTACTTTGGATGAGTACTCACGGTTGCCTTGTTCCCCCTTTTCCCCCTTTCTTTACCCAATTGCTACGACCAGACGATGGAGCCCAGGAGCCAGACGCCACCTTCGACGATGACTCCTACTACACTGGAGGTGCCCACTACTACGTGCAGGCCGCTGACGACGACCAGGAGTAGTTAGGAGGATCCCAGGCAGGAGGCCTGCGCCTCTTTCGATCTGTATCCTAGTTTGTGGTAGCCATCTTATGGCAACTTGTTTAACTTATGTCTGTACTCAGATATTGTTGCTTCCGCTGACTCGTCTATGATCGAGCACTTGTATTCGAGCCCTCGAGGCCCCTGGCTTGTATTATGATGCTGGTATGACTTATTTTTGTTTTAGAGTTGTGTTGTGATATCTTCCCGTGAGTCCCTGATCTTGATCGTACATGTTTGCGTGCATGATTAGTGTATGATTGAATCGGGGGCGTCGCACACACACTGTAAGCAACAAGAACAGATCGGTCTGATTGGATTCGATTGGGATCGCATCCAATCGGATCTACTCCAATTCTATCTAATCCTATCGAATCCACTAACTATTAGCACATGCCTAAGAATTAAACCCCTAATCTACATCTACGAGCAAGCATTGAGGGGGTTTGACTCACCGGAGCACGCGCAGTCGCAGTGAACCAAGGCCGGGGTGAAAACCCGGCAGGAAGGAGAGAGGTGGCGGAGCAGAGGAGGAGCCGGCCCTGGCGATGCCCTGCGGCATCGGCCCCGTGCTCATCGCCACGCCGGAGGTCGAGGAGGACGGCCCGCCGACAGGAGAAAACCCTTGGACGGGGTCAAGAAACCCCCCCTGCCCAATGCGGTCCCAACAAGCGGCGGCTCCGTCGACGGTGCCGGCGCCGAGCCCAGGACCACGAGGTCCGGAATCCGCGGCGGAGCAAGAAAGGTCGGGGCCGGCACCGCATTGGCCGGCGCTGGTGGTGGCCGGCAGCTGATGGGGGACGGCGCTCGCAGCGCCGACACCAGGTCCCGCCCCGAGTTCTAGAGCCCGGCCAGCCAGCGCTCCTGGATCCTGGTGATGCGTTGGTCGACGGGGGTTAGAGGGCGGCGCGGCGGTGGGTGAGGCGAAGCCATCGGAGGAAAGGAGAGGAAGGAGCGGTGAGTGAGAGAGGAAGCGGTGGGAACAGTGCGACTGGGCGGTGACAGGAGAGTGGGGCGAGTTATGAGACGTCCCCTCCGTCTCCCGCGCTACCCGAGGCGTGCAACTGCCTCGCACGCGTGGCCGCGCCCAGCCATGCTCGCGAGAAACTGTCGATTCGGTAGTTTCTGCCGAGCCAGGCTGCGGGTTGCTTTAAGGTCCGTGCGGGCCACAAACCGCATGCAGCCCAGGCAACCAAACAGGCCGCGCACATCCTGCGCAGGCCTGGTTGGGCTGCATGCGGGCAATCAAACACGCCCTTAAAGGCCCGAGGTTAGGATTTTTGCATGGCCGGTAAGCTGCCAGGATGATAAAATAGTTTTTTTAAGACAGTGCAGACGCGAGTGCTCATATACACGCGCATACACTCATTCCCCTGAACGCATACACGCATACCCTATCCCTATGAGCACCTTCGAAAGACTAAGCCGGTATATCATTTTGAAATTTACGAAGTCAACATAGGCACATCCTCGACGGGAACGTCTCCTCCCACTGAATGCGCATCGCCGGAAATCCTGAAATAAATGCGAGCATCAGGACTTGAACCCTGGTGGGCTGGGATATCACAGTCCCTCTAACCATCCAACCACAGGTTGGTTCGCATGATGATAAATAGTTGATAAATATGTCCGCATTGTACAAGGGAGAAGAGGAAGAATTTCTTCGCGTCAATCCTCAGGACGGGTTTTCTATGAACAATCCTCCAAGCTAGGTAAGTGGACATTTCTTTATGCCCATCCGTTCCATATACCCATAGTTAAGTACCTTATCTTGTGATCTTGACGCAGGAATCGCACCGGGCCGTAAAGGATATACACAGCCCACCTCCACAACCTGAGGATCTGGAACGGTCCCTCGATCCGGCCTCCCAAGAGGATCCGGACATATTTGTGGAGCTGATCGATGGGGTATTTTATCAACTGAGCATCTACAATGCCTTGGTTGCCATTATGGCCGATTACCCCGAAATATTTTCAGCCTCACAGGTAATTGAGACCGAAGTCCCAATACTTTAGAAATGATCCCTCCGTGCTTATCTTTGACCATCGTATATCAATGGTTTTTTGCAGGGGGAGCCCTTGAGGCGGAAGGCTGAACCTGCGGTGGCCAGCCAACAAGGGGCAGCACGGCCCAGCAGGCTAAAAAGAAGTGCGGTCCGGACTGATGCGCCGGCGCAACGGTATGGTGTGTCGCCTTATTCCCAGGTTTTATTCCGGAAGGCATACTAATGCTCGCGCTCTTTTAAGGAAAAAGAGCACTCGCCGGACTATATCCGGAGAGGTTGCCAATCGAGCCTCCGCCAGCCAGGCTTCAAAGCCAGGCCCAGAAGCGGAGGCGAACACTAGGCGTGCGTCGGATGCTCCTCCGACAGAGGATGCCGACAGATTGTCCGCCACCAACTCCGAGGTGGAGAGTGCCATGAATCACAGGCGCCGCCGGACAATTCTTCGTGACACATGTTTCTCCCAAGAGGCATTGGATGCCTTCAATTCGGGATATGCGCACCTCCGTGCCGCTCAAAATGGTCTAGCCAGAGCCACGGAGCAGTATGTGAAAGACATAAGGGTGAGAAAATTTGATGGTTATATATACCAGTAGCCCCCGAGACTTAAAATAGTTAGAATAACTGATTTAAGGATCATTTATTGTGCATGATCTTACAAAAAAGAATACCCAATTGTCCCAGGAGCTTGAAGAGTGCAAAGCCCAACTTGAGGCCGCACAAGCCGCGACAGGGGAAGCCAAGGAGACCCCCTCTGGTAACATACGCTTTTAAAAGATAAGTATGTTATGAAGTGCGGCGTGTGTATAGATCTGACAATGACATTGCAGATGGCACCGGGGTAGATCCGGACAAGCAACAGCTCTTGCGCCGGTTAAAGGCCAGCGAGAACGTGCTTACGAGGGTGAGGCAGGAGAAAAATAATCTCCAAGATGCCAACACCCAGCTGGGTGAGGAGCTAAAGGATGTTCGTGCCCAGCTGTCTGACTCCGTTAAGGAGAATCGGCGGCTTCGACGCGGCATTTTTAGTAAGTGCTTAAACGAACTTTTGAAAAAAGAGTTCGGCGAGGAAGTCGACTAACAGAGTTATGTCTGTAGGTATGCTCACAGGGCGTCCTGCAGAGGAAATGCCCGGTTCTACGGGTGACCTTCTTCCCGAGCTCTTACAATTGCACAAACGAGTTCGGCAGGTGATGAAAGGCGTCGCCCAGGCCTTGTGGCCATCTGTCTCCCTGCCCGAAGGCCTTGGGGAGCTTGCTGAGAGGCTTTAGGGAGCGCGGCGGCGCTTCTAATTATGGAAGATATCGGCCTGCCGTCAAGGCGCCAGGGAGGCCTGGGCCATGGTGAAGACGTGGTACACGAAGGCTGACCCAAACCACATGGCCGAGGTCGGACCTGTGGGGCCTGACGGGAAGGAGAACCCTTTGAGCTTAGTGTACGGCCAGGTAGAATTGGCCGCAAAGTATTCCCAGCAGGACTGTAAACTAGACAGCCTATTAGATGGCATTGAAGAGGAATACAATCAGTCAAATTGACTATGTAATTTAAAGTGACATGTAAAATGCCTTCTAGCCGGATTGTAGATCGTTTGTCTTAGCGGACCTTTTCGCTTCAACCTCGGGACCCGATGGTCCGGAGTGTGTCTGAATACCCTCACAGTTATATAAAAACCGGGGCATGTGTGGAGACCAGGCGTAGGGGTCATTAGTGCTTTATCAGACAAGTGCCCAACTAGTTATGTTATATTACATGGTTAGTAAGAAACATCTTCCAAGAAGAATAGTTTCGTTAGGGGTTCCTTTCCCTGGGAGGCATGCCCTAAAGTGCATGTCCGGACTGCGAAAAAAGCAGAAAAACATCTGGGGGCAGATAAATAAATAGGTAAGAAATCTTATTTTAGTTCACCAACCGAATATTCTCTTAAAAACGCTAGCTTTCAGCTTCACCCAGTCTGAGGTACACATCCGGCTGACCCGGCAGTAACAATCGCAGAGGTGCTCCCTTTACCACCTTGCCGAACAATCGGGAACGTAGGGGTAAGCACAAGAGCCAGGCAACCCAGCTTGGCCAAAACTTAAGTCATATCGATGCATATAATGGTTAATAAAAGGTACATGCGGAAGTGTGACACATGTATTGGGCATGAAGCCCTTATAATTAAGCTTCTGCGAAAGAAGCCCCCAGGTACAATGAGCGTGGATAGCGCGTCAAGGGTGTGCGAACAATGCGCTAACGAGCCTTCCAAGGCTTGAAAGAAAAAAGGAGGGAGAAGGAGAAAAATAGAAGACAGCTAAAATGTAAAGTATGGACAAAGGAAGGAGACGAACTTAGAATCCGACGCTAGGCGTAGAATCTTCGGAGACGTGCTGCGTTCCATGGGTTCGGCTCGAGTCGGTTATTCGATGCATCTCGTAGACGGTACGCTCCACCGGTCAGGACTTGGTCGATGATAAAGGGACCTTCCCATTTGGGCTTTAGTTTGTCATTTTTCTTGTCCGGCAGGCGTAGAACTAGCTCGCCAACATTGTAAGTTTTGGCCCGTACTTCTCTGCTTTGATATCTTCGAGCCTGCTGTTGATAGAATGCGGAACGGGCTTTTGCTACGACGCGCTCCTCCTCCAAGGCGTCCAAACTGTCCTGCCGATCGAGCTCAGCTTCTCTTTCTTCGTACATGCGCACGCGAGGTGAGTCATGAATTATGTCGCAGGGCAGAACTGCCTCTGCGCCGTATACCATAAAGAATGGTGTGAATCTGGTCGTGCGATTCAGGGTGGTCCGCAGCCCCCAGAGTACGGAGTCGAGCTCCTCTACTCAGTGCGTGTTAGATTCCTTGAGGGACCGCACTAATCTGGGTTTGATGCCGCTCATAATTAGACCATTTGCTCGCTCAACTTGACCGTTAGTTTGAGGGTGATAGACTGAGGCGTAGTCGAGCTTAATGCCCATGTTTTTGCATCAGAGTTTGACCTCGTCGGCCGTAAAGTTCGTGCCGTTATCAGTGATGATGCTGTGGGGGACACCGTAACTGTGTACGACCCCTGATATGAAGTCTATCACCGGTCCGGATTCGGTCGTCTTGACAGGCTTGGCCTCTATCCATTTGGTGAATTTATCCACCATGACCAGTAGGTATTTTTGCTTGTGGGTTCCCCCTTTAAGGGGTCCGACCATGTCAAGCCCCCAGACCGCGAAGGGCCAGGTGATGGGTATAGTTTTGAGGGCGGTGGGTGGCATGTGGCTCTGATTAGCAAAGAGCTGGCATCCGACGCATCGTTGGACTAAGTCCTGAGCATCTGTCCGGGCCGTCGGCCAATAAAATCCTGTACGGAAGGCCTTGCCTACAAGGGCCCGGGCTGCGGCGTGGTGCCCGCCGAGTCCGGCATGTATTTCAGCCAGAAGATTCCGCCCTTCTTCTTCGGAGATACACCTTTGAAGGACTTGAAGGAAATATGCCCTAGAGGCAATAATAAAGTTATTATTTATTTCCTTATTTCATGATAAATGTTTATTATTCATGCTAGAATTGTATTAACCGAAAACATAATACATGTGTGAATACATAGACAAACATAGTGTCACTAGTATGCCTCTACTTGACTAGCTCGTTGAATCAAAGATGGTTAAGTTTCCTAGCCATAGACATGAGTTGTCATTTGATTAACGGGATCACATCATTAGGAGAATGACGTGATTGACTTGACCCATTCCGTTAGCCTAGCACTTGATCATTTAGTATGTTGCTATTGCTTTCTTCATGACTTATACATGTTCCTATGACTATGAGATTATGCAACTCCCGTTTACCGGAGGAACACTTTGTGTCCTACCAAAC
>LR880967.1:105339340-105379131 GCA_904067115.1 Aegilops sharonensis | reverse complement strand
GCTTTCTTCATGACTTATACATGTTCCTGTAACTATGAGATTATGCAACTCCCGTTTACCGGAGGAACACTTTGGGTGCTACCAAACGTCACAACGTAACTGGGTGATTATAAAGGAGTACTACAGGTGTCTCCAAAGGTACATGTTGGGTTGGCGTATTTCAAGATTAGGTTTTGTCACTCCGATTGTCGGAGAGGTATCTCTGGGCCCTCTCGGTAATGCACATCACTATAAGCCTTGCAAGCAATGTAGCTAATGAGTTAGTTACGGAATGATGCATTACGTAACGAGTAAAGAGACTTGCCGGTAACGAGATTGAACTAGGTATTGGATACCGACGATCGAATCTCGGGCAAGTAACATACTGATGACAAAGGGAACAACGTATGTTGTTATGTGGTTTGACCGATAAAGATCTTCGTAGAATATGTAGGAGCCAATATGGGCATCCAGGTTCCGCTATTGGTTATTGACCGAGAATAGTTCTAGGTCATGTCTACATAGTTCTCGAACCCGTAGGGTCCGCACGCTTAACGTTACGATGACAGTTTTATTATGAGTTTATGAGTTTTGATGTACCGAAGGAGTTCGGAGTCCCGGATGAGATCGGGGACATGACGAGGAGTCTCGAAATGGTCGAGACGTAAAGATCGATATATTGGACGACTATATTCGGACATCGGAAAGGTTCCGAGTGATTCGGGTATTTTTCGGAGTACCGGAGAGTTACGGGAATACGTATTGGACCTCATTGGGCCATACGGGAAAGAAGGAAAAGGGCCTCAAGGGTGGCCGCACCCCTTCCCTTGGTCTGGTCCGAATTGGACTAGGGAAGGGGGGCGCCCCCTTCCTTCCTTCTCCTTTTCTCTTCCCTTTCCTTCTCTCCTACTCCTACTACATGGAAGGGTTCCTAGTTGGACTAGGAAAGGGGGAATCCTACTCCCGGTGGGAGTAGGACTCCCCTAGGGCGCGCCATAGAGAGGGTCGGCCCTCCCCTCCTCCACTCCTTTATATACGGGGGCAGGGGGCACCCCATGGATACACAAGTTGATCTACGTGATCGTTCCTTAGCCGTGTGCGGTGCCCCCCTCCACCATATTCCACCTCGGTCATATCGTCGCGGAGTTTAGGCGAAGCCCTGTGCCGGTAGAGCATCATCATCGTCACCACGCCGTCGTGCTGACGGAACTCATCCCCGACACTTTGCTGGATCGGAGTCCGGGGATCGTCATCGAGCTGAACGTGTGCTGAACTCGGAGGTGTCGTACGTTCGGTACTTGGATCGGTCGGATCGTGAAGACGTACGACTACATCAACCGCGTTGTCATAACGCTTCCGCTTACGGTCTACGAGGGTACGTGGACAATACTCTCCCCTCTCGTTGCTATGCCATCACCATGATCTTGCGTGTGCGTAGGAAATTTTTTGAAATTACTACGTTCCCCAACAGGACTCCGGTTGTGCTTTTCTTATAAAGCTCTCCCTCATGGACTTTGTAGGCTTTAGATCGCCGCACTATGCAGCGGGCCTCGTTTTGGTCCTTGGGGAGTTCCTGCCTGGTTAGGTAGGCTAGGAATGGTTCTGTCCACGGGGCAATGACTGCCATTATTACGTGGGCTGAGGATGTTATTTCGTTGGTAGAACCACCAACTGTGTCAGAATGTTCGGTGTAAGGCAGTGCGGTTGGGTCCGGATTGTTATTTCCGGACTCTCCCTCCCATAATACGGATGGCTTGAACAGCCTCTCTAGGAAAATGTTGGGGGGGACAGCATCGCGCTTTGCACCGATGCGTGCCAACACGTCTGCTGCCTAGTTGTTGTCCCGGGCTATATGGTGAAATTCGAGCCCCTCAAACCGAGCTGACATTTTTAGGACGGCATTGCGATAGGCTGCCATTTTTGGATCCTTGGCATCAAAGTCTCCATTTATTTGTGATATCGCGAGGTTCGAATCCCCGCGCACCTCTAGGCGTTGAATGCCCACGGAGACTGCCATACGGAGACCATGTAGAAGGGACTCGTATTCGGCTGCGTTGTTGGAGTCCGTATACATTATCTGGAGTACGTATTGAACTGTATCTCCGGTTGGGGACGTCAGAACGACGCCAGCTCCCAGGCCAGCCAACATTTTGGAGCCGTCGAAGTGCATTATCCAGTTGGAATATGCACCGTACTCTTTAGGGAGTTCGGCTTCGGTCCATTCGGCGACGAAGTCGGCCAAAACTTGCGACTTAATAGCTCTCCGTGGCTTACAGGTTATGTCGAACGGGAGGAGCTCAATGGCCCATTTGGCAATCCGGCCCGTCGCGTCGCGGTTGTTTATAATGTCGTTAAGGGGTACTTCGGAGGCTACTGTTATTGAACACTCTTGAAAGTAGTGTCGCAGCTTCCGGGATGCCATAAACACCGCGTACGCTATCTTTTGATAATGTGGGTACCGTGACTTGCATGGAGTTAGGACAGTGGACACGTAGTAAACTGGTTTTTGAAGAGGGAACTTGTGTCCGTCCGTTTCTCGTTCGACAACGAGCACCGCGCTTACAACTTGACGAGTTGTCGCGATGTATAATAGCATTGGTTCGCCATGTTGGGCGTGGCCAGGACTGGGTTTGTTGCCAATAGGCTTTTATTTCTTTGAGTCCGGCCGTGGCGGCATCCGTCCACTCGAAGTGTTCGGTGCGTCGGAGGAGGCGATAAAGGGGTAATGCCTTTTCTCCCAAACGGGAGATGAAGCGGCTTAGAGCCGCCACGCATCCAGTCAATTTTTGTATTTGTCCATACTGTCGATGTCTTCGGAGTCGAAGTCGAGCATGTCGGTTAAATCATCGACAGTGGCTACAAAGTGGGTGGTGGGTGGGCTTTGAATTTCTTCGCCGTCCGTATCCCAACCTTCCTGACCATAATCCGGTTAGGGCTCTCCTGATAAGGAGAGAGACTTTATTGAATTCAGGATATCGCCAAAGGGCGAGTGCTGAAAGATGTCAGCGGCAGTGAATTCCATGACCGGCGCCCAATCGGATTCGATTAGCGGGGGCGCGGAGGCCTCGGAGTCCGGAGAGGAGTCCGGCACCTTGGAGTCACGAGCTTCGCAAAGGACAGTGTAGGCGTACGGCTCAATCGCCGTAGAGATCGCAGCCCTCGAGGCGGTGTCCAGCCACCCGTCCTCGATCGGCGCAGTCGGCTCCGAGCTAAAGGTCGGAGCGGACACCGGTGCGGCCTCCAGGACACTGTCCGGCGGCAAAGCTAGATCATGCCCCTCGTGACAGTGCGGCGCGCTTGGCTGTGGCTCAAACCCGTCGAAGATCAAGTCTCCGCGGATGTCAGCCGTGTAGTTCAAACTCCCAAATCTGACCTGATGGCCAGGGGCGTAGCTTTCAATCTGCTCTAGATGGCCAAGCGAATTGGCCCGCAGTGCAAAGCCGCCGAATACGAAGATCTGTCCAGGGAGAAAGATCTCACCCTGGAGCGCATCGTTGTTGATGATTGGAGGAGCCATCGAGCCTAAAGATGACGACACAGAGGAACTCTCAATGAAAGCACCAATGTCGGTGTCAAAACCGGCGGATCTCGGGCAGGGGGTCCCGAACTGTGCGTCTAGGCGGATGGTAACAGGAGACAAGGGACACGATGTTTTTACCCAGGTTCGGGCCCTCTCGATGGAGGTAAAACCCTACTCCTGCTTGATTAATATTGATGATATGGGTAGTACAAGAGTAGATCTACCACGAGATCAGAGAGGCTAAACCATAGAAGCTAGCCTATGGTATGATTGTTGTTCGTCCTACGGACTAAAACCCTCTGGTTTATATAGACACCAGAAACGGCTAGGGTTACACAGAGTCGGTTACAATGGGAGGAGATCTACATATCCGTATCGCCAAGTTTGCCTTCCACGCCAAGGAAAGTCCCATCCAGACACGGGACGAAGTCTTCAATCTTGTATCTTCATAGTCCAGGAGTCAGGACAAAGGTTATAGTCCGGCTATCCGAACACCCCCTAATCCAGGACTCCCTCACACTCCTTTACAAGCTGTTCACAAAGGCAGAGAGATGGGAGCAGCACCAGGCCATTTGCCATTAACGTAGGAGGCAACATGGTATGGAACTGTTGTTTACCCATTGGCTAAAACCATGGTTTCAACCATCGGTTCAGTTTAGTTTAGGTGGAGTGAGGACGTGGTTCAGTTTGGTTTGGATTTAAATAAAAATTAAAGAGGTTTAGTTAGGACGTGGTCCCGGACACCCCCTAATCCGGGACTCCCTCAGCGGTACTCATACGTTCGCTCAACCTTTGACTGTTTTGACTTTAGCAAAAAAAATGAGTCTGAAGAATTTGCAAAATGTAAAATAAGAAAGTTAAATTTGAGAGAACGTGGTTTAAAAAATTCATAGATTTGAGAAAAAATATGAATATATTATTTTTATTTTTTTTGAAAAAGTTCATGGATTTTGGGGAAAAAACTTCACAGATTTGGAAAAAGTTAATTAGTTTTCGAGAAGGCGATTAAGGCGTGTAGTATTATTTTTTGACAAAACAAGGCTTTATTAATCAGTCTGAATGTTCATGGGTATTACAAAGAGCATCGTGGGGTGTACCCAACCAAATATGTCTTCCCTCTGGAAGCAAAATACCCTGCCTAGCTATTTTATGAGCTTCAAAATTAGCAGCTCTAAACTCCTGCACAAAGTAACATGAAATGAAAGGAAGTTTTCTCTGCCGAATCTCCTTTACGATCCCTTTAAACGAACCACCAGTGCCATCACGGATACTTTTCACGACTTCCTGACAATCTGATGCTATATGTAGATGATTTAAACAGAGATGTCTTTGCCTATGAGAGTGTTTCTCTATAAGCCAAAGCTTTGGGCACATAGGGTTCTAGCAGTCCCTGGATCACCAAAACTGAAAGCTCCCAGATAAATGCCTGCCATCTCTCTCACAACAAATAGCTGCAGCAGTACCTCGAATATTCAAAGGCGTGGACGGGCTCGCCTGCTCTCGGTATCGCTAGGCGTCGGCTCGTTTCGGGATACAGGACGGCATGCTATTCCAGGTCGTGTACAGGGCTCATTTAATGCATATATTGGACCAAAGAGACGACGTTTGTACAGTGCATGGTGACGGACGTCGCAGAGCTAGTGACGGTGTTTTGGTTCTGTGTACAGTATACTTCGGAGGGTTTGGCTGATATGGTTGTTGGGGCTGACCACATATAGATCTACAGAACAAAAAGCGTATAAGTACTTTTTATTAGATGGCACACAAGATGTATGTTATTAAGTGCAGAATCTTGCAAATGACTTGCTAGACCGACCTACGTTATATACGAAGACCAACGCATACGAATAATGCTTTTCCCAAACTTCTTTGCTCTGACCATAAACTAAAAACCTTGATCCTTACAAGGCGTTGGTTTCTACAAAATCCGTATATGCCTGGCTAGACGCGAATCAAATTTGTTTTCGCAACATGCTTGCGGGGCGCTAGCTAGAACGAGCTTCTCATTTTTGCGGGGTACACTGGTGAGTTCAAATTTTAAATAAGAAGAAAAGTATATTTTTTTGTTTCTCAACTCTTGGCCAAGTCTAGATTCAATCCCTCAAATCTGAAACACAACAATTTGCACCCCAATGATTGAAACCGGACAAGGATCGTCCTTGGACTCAATTTTGACTGGTTTTAGGGTTGACTCACTCTGGTTTTGACCGTGCTGACTCAAATTCACGTACCTTTTTCATTCCTTGAACATTTTAAAAATGTGTGTACTTTTTCAAATCCGCATACTTTTTCCTAGTTCATGTAATCTTTTCATATTCGTGTACCTATTCAAAATTCAGGTATGTTTTCCAAATCCATGAACTTTTATTAAATCCGCATAATTTTTTCATTTACATGTACCTTTTTTTTAAAAAAAAGCTTCATGAATTTGAAAACATTATAGGAACTCATAACAAGTACAAAGTTGAAAAAGTGCACGAATTAGAAAAAATACGCGAACTTAAAAAATGTACATGAATTTGGCAAAAGTAGGTGAACCTGAAAAAAGTATACTTTTCTCTTAGTTAAACTATAAACACGAGCCATGACGAAATGACCAATTTTAATGTAATTTGTTTTCTTAGGGACATACATGCATGTCTGGTGCAGCAAGCAAAACTGTCTCTCAGCCGCTAGTGCTTCTATAAAGAGAATCAAGAAACAGATTATCCGGTATTGGCAAATTTTTTGGAATTTTCAGGGTTGATCTTACGATTGATCTCTCAAAATTAATTATGAAGCTTGTCCAAATTCTTTGAATATGTTTCTCGGACACACAGACATGCATGTTTGATGAACTAAATAGAATGGTTTTAGATGCCAGTACGCGCCACTCGTCACAGTTACGGTAAAAGAAAAATCCTCTCAAGTACGACATGCAGAAAGCTCAAAATACCCACGGTCATTTTTTTACGTATATAATTTGCACATTGATTTTATTCGTTTGCCCCCTCTGAATTTCTAGTGTTTTTGTACTACTATCTCACATGACGGCATGTTTGTTTTGTAACCCAACTCCTCTTTTCCAATCGCCACCATACTTTTCGAATGAGATCAACTCAGTGCAAATGATGGATTCCATGTTCGGCTGTACATCAGGGAAGGCATGGACAACACCATCGTGCATGCTGTCAAGGAAACCCCGGCTCTCAACAAATTGGCCAATGGAAGCGAAACCCATCCCACTGGGCACGAGGTACCCCTTTTGCGTTGAATCGCTATTGCTATGCATGTAATGGACACATGAACGATGTACCGTCATTGTGTCGTTATATTACACGGTGCCGTCACTGTCAACTCCTGTTGCACGAAGTGTATCGATCCTTACTCTTTACAATCGCATTCAATAAACGTAGCGACGCGTCGTTGTTCCATTGGTACTCATAACGGGAGCAGGCGTGCTCGTCCGCTCTATCGCCACACTCAGCAGTACCTCTGTTATGATCTCCGGAGACACCCGCATCTGCATTAATCTTTACAAATAGTTCTTTTTAGGGGTATCTTTACAAATAGATGCAGCAGTACCTCTGTTATTTCTTTAGGGGAACATCCAGACTTTATTTCTCCCTCTGCAAATTAATATAAGAGCTTAGTAATCTAAACACTCTTATATTAGTTTACGGAGTGAGCACTGAATAACAGTGTTGTTTACATAATCCGGAGGATCCGAAAGGAGTACTTCTGTTTCTTAAGGCGTTAAATAGTACTCCCTCCATTCCACAATGTAGTGCCTATAGATTTTTGTGGAAGTCAAATTTTACCAACTTTGAACAAGTGTATAGAGAAAATTGTCTATATCTACAATACCAAACATGTACATTCTAAAAATATAACTCACGACGTATCCAATGATGTGCATTTGGTATTCTAGATGTACCTACTTTTCTTTATAAATATGGTCAAAATTTGTAATGTTTGACTTTTGCAAAAATCTATAGGCACTACATTATGGAACGAACGGAGGGAGTAACCAGCAATTTGCACCTCCTCACATCGAATGTTCAATTGTTTTATGGGCCTTAGGTGCCTTCCAAGACCCAATCTGGCCGAGACCCAACGAGCCAGCCCAGTCACTTGCGACATGAGGAATGGCAGCCCACAAGGCCTATATATAGCGCGCGACCCCTCTCTCGCTTGCCCTTCTTCTAACCCTAGCCGCCTGCGCGCCGCCACACGAACCCCCCACCCAACCCGAGCGAGCACCGGCCGAGGAGGAAGAGAAGGTGAGATGGCTCGCGGCGCGGCGGCGGCGGCGGCGGCTGCCAAGGGCAAGAAGAAGGGGTCCGTCTCCTTCGTGATCGACTGCACCAAGCCCGTGGAGGACAAGATCATGGAGATCGCGTCGCTGGAGAAGTTCCTCCAGGAGCGCATCAAGGTCGCCGGCGGCAAGGCCGGGAACCTCGGCGACTCCGTCACCGTCACCCGCGACAAGAGCAAGGTCACCGTCACCTCCGACGGCGCCTTCTCCAAGAGGTATGCCCCGCGCGCCCTTCCGCGCCCCATCGTACCTTTGCCTGTGCGTGGTAGATCTGAGAACTTCGTATGAGCTTGGATTGGTTCATTTTGCGCTGACGTAGTTGCGATTGGCCGATATGCTGTTGTTTCGATTGTTGCTGTATATTGTTGTGCACCCTATGAGATACATGGCCGAGTTGTCTGTAGCTGCAGGAAGAACTATCTATATCATGACAGAGCGTTCTAGCTTTCACCTTTGTACAGAGCGTTCTAGCTTTTCCTAAATGCAAATGTCTATTAACTCAATTAGCTGGATATTTTACGATTGCCAACAGTAAAAAACTTGAATGCCACAATATATATCATGACCCTTGTAAGTGTATGGTTTGCACATATTTTGTTTATGCAGCTTTAGTATTTGTAGATAACACCATTGGAACGTGCTTTGTCTGAATGTTCTAACTTATCATTGCCTTGGCGTTGGAGCTTATCTTTATTACCTTGCCTAAACACTGAACATTCAGGCCAGTTAATTCTATTCATTATCCAACATTGGTTGAAGTGGAAAAAAGATAGATGATGGGCTATTTCTTTCTGTCTGTACAACAATTTACATGCTATTAGTTCCATTTAGCCTAATCACATCATTCTTCGGTCTTCTCAGGTACCTCAAGTACTTGACCAAGAAGTACTTGAAGAAGCACAACGTGCGGGACTGGCTTCGTGTGATCGCAGCCAACAAGGAGCGCAACGTGTACGAGCTCCGGTACTTCAACATTGCCGAGAACGAGGGCGAGGAGGAAGACTAGATTGCATTGTTATATTGTAGTGCTTGTTGAGTTTTGATACTTGATCTGAGTACCTCCTAGTTATCCACCTATCCTATGTTGTGCCCCGTTGAACATGGATGGTTTAATTCGAAGAATCCTTATATTTTGTCTGCTGTGTATCCGTATGTCTGAACCTATAGACAAGTATTATGGAGATCTATTCCTGTTTCCACCGCAACTGCTAAAGTTTTCTTCTATCTGATTTTTAAACTACTCTAGTGCTGAGCTATGTATACAGTTGCCACTTTGTTTTTGCTATACCACCAATTTGTCTATTACTGGTCCGGTCTAATGAAATCCTACAATCTGGATGCATCCCAAAACCCTGCCCATGTGACCCTTCTCCTACCATTCGGGCCGCCGTCCAACCAGCCTTTCGCATCCTCGACCGCCGTCGCCATGGCTTGCTCCTTTGCTATGTGGTACAGGAGCTTGTTGAATTTTGATACTCGATCTGAGTACCTCCAGTTATCACCTATCTTATATTGGGCTTGATTGAGTATTGATGGTTTAGTTTGAAGAATCCTTATATTTTGCCGCCTCAACTATGGATCCAAAGGCAAGTACTGAACTGCTGTGCGAAATGGTGCTGCTTTTCACTCTGAAGTTTTCTCCTGTCTGATTTCGAGACCTTTTCGTGATGATCTGCAGTTGCCACTCAAGTGCTGGCCTGAGTTCTCTCACATTCTCAAGATCCTGATAACAGCGTTTCAATAACGCCGACCCTCTGTCGCCTCAACTATGGATCCAATGCAAGTAATGAATTGCTGTGTGAAATGGTGCTGCTTTTCATCTGAAGTTTTCTCCTGTCTGATTTGAGACTTTTTGGTGATGATCTGCAGTTGCCACTCAAGTGCTGGCCTGAGTCCTCTCACATTCTCAAGATCCTGATAACAGCGTTTCAATAACGCCGACCCTCCAGGAATTTGAGTCTGATGTCTGCTGCTGTCAAATTGACATACCAAATTTACAGTATTGGTACGGAAGATATCATTAGGCTAAGATTTTATCCAAACAACATGAATATTAGTGCATTGGTCCTAATTTACTCCAACATGAAAGCCGTGAATTGGTCATCATGCACGACAACATTAACATGAGATTAATATTCTGTACAAACAACATGAAAGCCGTGAATTGGTCCTAATTTTCTTTCAGATAGAAGAAGAAGCAATTACCTTTGCTGGCATCATGGCAGGTTTTGGCGACGAAAGGCTACTGACTCAGCATCCACCACCCCATTCTTCTCTCCCAAATTCCAAGACCTAGTTTCGGATCGCCCTCTTAATCGTAACGTTTACCCTATCCATATGTCTCGTCGAAATTGTGGTAGGTAACCGGTCCTTGCATAAGCCAGCAAACAATTCTTTAGAACAACCCTCTTGTGAGCCAAGAATATTGTAGTTCAGGTAAATATCTGATTGCACTTGGCAACCTCCATGGATGGAGCCAAGAATCAATAAAGTGGATGGAGTTAAATACGTATAATTTCTTACCATTTTATATGGAAATGTCATGGGTGTGTATAGAATTTTCTCAAACCTGGTGGTGGGGATGGATGTATAGAATTTTCTCAAACCTGCTGGGTGGGGATGGGAACCCCCTAGCTCCGTGACTGGGAAGCTTGTTATATTTCCTCCCTCGTTGGACACACCCAAGTTTCGTCGAGATCGGAACAACTCTTTCGACGAGACGTAAACTTGCAAAACTTTGCAAATGTAAACAGAACTGATTGGGAGATTTTTGGTTTAGTCACATGGACGTGTCACTCAGTAATGAAAGGCCACCAAACCGTGCATGTGAGGGAGGTGTGTCAAGCTTTGAAACCGCGTATGTAGTTTTCATCATACGTAAACCTCCCAACAAAGGTGGCCCAGGGCGTTGATGGCAAAGTTGTGCACCAGGGTTATTTTTCTCCAGCTCCGCCCCTGCCACCTGTAGTGGGAGTATCATAGCAAGTATCATGCATGTAAACTAGGCGATTTTGATGGTGTGGCATAAAACTAAACAAAGAAAGAGATGGTTGAGAATCATACCATGATCTCGTATCATGATCGTTGCAATATTCGAAAAAGGCTTTCGCTCCGCTTTATATATAAAGCAAAAATCGCCAACAAACGGAACCGATACAAACGCCAACACACCACACGAGACCCACACTCACCCAGGGCAACATACATAGGTGCCAAAGGGCTACAACAACAACACACTGAAAGACTCCATGTAGCTTACAAGATAAGATAGAAAGCATCACTACGGAGCCGCCGGCGCTCTTCCGATGAGAAACCACGAAGAGATGAAGTTGAGAATCGACGAGACCGTGTGCCTCAAGACGGAGCCTTCAAGAAGGGAGCGACACCGTAGAGCCGCCACCGCCTGATCCAAGGATCGGATTTTCATCCGGAGCACGACGAAGGGAGGTAGCAACCACAACGAAGACTTCAAGAAGATGACGACGCCCATAGGTGCCGCCTCCGTTGGTCTGGCCTAGACCAGACATGATTTTCACCCCGGTAAGCATGCTCCTCCTTCGACATTGGTGCGGTCAGGCACATGGACCCAAGCCGAACACCGCCACAGACCGTCGAAACGCCAGCTAGCACGCCGCCCACGCAACCATGACCGCTAGCCGTCCGCACCCGAGCCACGGACTCAACCCACGAGTACCGCGGCTCCCACCACCCGAGCCGCCGCCCAGGAAAGAAGACGCCTCGAAGGTCCTCCATGGTTGTCGGACGATCGTTGCAATATGTGGCAGTGGACGGTGAATCTTGCTGGTGCTACTGAGCGGAGCATGTGGAGCAGTGGTGTAAATATAGCCTAAGCTACTGCTTCATCCCCATCCAAGGAAACCGTTTGAATACCAGGCATGTGATGCAGTTAGCCAGATTGTTAAACCGTGTTTTGAACAGACCTTTGAAGCGAACATATAGACAACATAGAATTCTTAGCTAGGGGGTTGTAATGTGCATGGGAATTTTTACGATGCAACGTAGAACATACACACAATGATGGAGCTAGGGGGACTAATGCCCCCCTCCCACCTCCAAGATCGAGAAAAAAAAAATCTATACATACCCTTGAAATTTCCATATAAAAATGGTTAAAATTAAATTTAACCCCCATCCACTTTATTGGTTCTTGGCTCCATCCATAGAGGTAGCCCAGTGCACTTAGACATCTACCTGAACTACAATATCTACAATCAAATAGAAGGGTGGATACCTGGTCGGATTGGGAGAAACATGACCTTCCTTGAATCTGGCCGGATTTTTTAACTTTTCAACCCCGCATGAATCACTGAACCTGGGTTTATTGCTGCGATAGCTGTTTTGCCAGTAAGCTATGATAGACATTTTTGCCCAAAAGTAAAAAATTGCCCAAAGGAAAACAGACTTGTGTGGGAACTCAAAATTGTGAGTCTTTGTACTGGATGACACCACAGTGGGCACGTTTTTGAGGGTGTGTCTAATCCTTGTCTAGATGTGATATATGTCACATCACATGTTTAGTGGGCATTTATTCGTCAAAATTGTGACCTTGATTTGTGCTGTTGCATCCACCTCTCATGTCCATGTACGTGACGAGTTGGTTATGCATTCATCACAAGATAATTGCACGCATTGCCACAAACAGGGGTTGAGCGGATAAAGGAAACCGACGACACGACAGAAAAAAGTGGTTGAGCCACAACAGAGGAGGTGGTGGCCAAGGTGTGAGAAAAAAAGAGGAGACACCCGAACCTCACCAGCTGAATTCAAGGCGGGGAGATCAAATATGGAAGGACACGCTTGGCCCCACCAGTTGAATTCCATGTACGTAACGAGTTGGTTATGCATTCATCACAAGATAATTGCAAGCATTGCCACAACAGAGGTTTAGTGGATGAAGAAGATCGACGACACGACAGAAAAAAGCGGTTGAGCCACAACAGAGGAAGTGGTGGTCAGGGTGAGAGAAAAAAAAAAGAGGAGACACCCGGACCCCACCAGCTGAATTAAAGGCGGGGAGATCAAATATGGAAGGAGATGCCCGACCCCACCAGTTGAATTCAGGGCGGGATTTATTGATGTTGCACACACACACGTGGTGGTGGGGGGAAGGCCATGAGTAGGTGGGGAGGACCCAAGAGAATGGCAATGAGTTCCTTATCTTAGGTTTGTCAGTTTGTGGATTGTACTCATTTTCTCCTAGGCTGTTTCTTCTTTGTGGGGTGATGTTTCTTTCCATCTATTTATTAGTGGGCATATCGGACTTCTCTTTAGGCGGATGGCTGGAAGGTCTGCATGGTTTGGTGGTTGCCAAATTCCTGTTTGATTTTTATCCATTTCTGTTCCACAGTGCATTGGTGTTAGTTTCTTAAGTTTTGAATGTTCCTACATGTTCCTGCCTCACTCAACAGTGCATTGGTATTAGTTTCTTAAGTTTTGAATGTTCCTACATGTTCCTGCCTCACTCAATAGTGCATTGGTGTTAGTTTCTTAAGTTTTGAATGTTCCTACATGTTCCTGCCTCACTCAACGGTTGCCCTTTAGTCATTACATGCATATTGCTCTTTGGTCATTGCACAATTGGTGCTTATATTTTTCTAGACAAAGATGGGCATGCATATCCAACGGTCTTGCTTTAAGGTGTTGAAGAACCATTTCCAGCTACACTTGCGCCGCACTTCAATCACTACCATAGCAAACTGGAAACATACAATCATTTGGATGCAGTTAAGACTTGTCCCTTGTTATTTTCACTGTGACATCTATGGAAGTAAATGATAGGTTTACACCCTTCCAACCTCTAGAAAGAAGTACAATGTACTCAAGGCACCATTGTTTAGGTTTATATACAAGCTATTGCATGATTGGTGTGTCTTCGCTCCCTACCATAGTCCAAAAGCACACGATATCGCTTCAGCTCATCTCCATAGACAACCTTCACAGCTCCCTCTCAGCCTTCATTAGCTTGATTTTACTAGGCTTCGCATTGTACTCTTTCTTCCTTTTTGAGGCAAAAGACAGTGGTTCTGTCGATGCATTTCAGAGGGAGAAAAGTTACATTAACAGCTTAACAGAGTGTCTGTGTTAGCCGAAAGAGAGAAAAAAGGCCACAAGAGGCCAAAGTAAGAAACAAGAAAACGAGGGAGCCGCAGGGGGCGTGCTCTTTTGTTGTCTTTGAAATGAGCTTATGGCCATCTTTCTCATCATCTCTAAATGATTCAACGCAGTTCTTAGCAAGATAAGGAGCTCTCGTAGCCTTGATATGTCATTGTTTGGCACAAGTATATTTAGAAACATATCTCTCCACAAGTAAGCCTCTTGAACTACTTAAATTGCATAAAAATATCAAAGACGTCCATGAGCACGGTGCACCTCCACCCTTGACCTCGAGGTCCTGCTCATGACTACCCTATTTCTAATACTCGGTCAGATCCATATTACTTGTCGCAGCTTTACTGCTTTAGTACAAAGTTGTACTAAAGCCGCGGCAAGTAATATGGATCAGAGGGAGTACTATATTCATCAATGGCATCTCCCGGCTTCTTAAATGTGGAGAATATCATGTCCGATTTGGAATGAGGTGCAGCCATGTCAGCCTCTAGGGAAGATTTGAATCTGAACTTCATTCCTTTCTCTTTCCCTTCATCTGAAGATGGTAGGTCAAGTTGATCTTCTATAGGGTTCTTTGCATCCTCTTCTTCCACTTTCTTGCCCTTGCTAGGAAGTAGAACATCTTCAACATCCTCATCTGCATTGGCAGCATAGATATCATCATCACCTTCTGTGTATTTCCATTGTCCCTGACTGTCATAGAAATCTTCACCAGAATATACATTATTGCTATCGCTTCCATCAGATCCATGTGATTTAATATGTGCTTTTACATGCTATCTTAGGATTGTGGATTGTACTCCTTTTATCTTGGGCTGTTTCTTCTTTGTGGGGTTTCCATCTATTAGTGACCGTAGCAGACTAATCCTTAGGCTGATGGTTGGAAGCTCTGCATGGTTTTGTGGATGTCAACTTCCTGCTTGATTTTTATCCATTTTTGTTTCCTCTGTGTATTGGTGTTAGGTTTCTTAAGTTTTGTAAGTATGTTCCTACATGTTCATGCCTCACTCAACAGTTGCCCCCGAGGGGCTAAAAAGATCGCACGCGTACGGCTCTTTAGTCATTGCACAATTGGTGCTTACAGACAAAGATGGGCATAGAGTTCACACAAAAGCTAAAAAGTTACATCCTGATGTAGGTTTTGGTTCCTGCTGTATGGATTAGCACCATAGGTTCTTATGTACTCCCTCCGAACCTAAACATAAGTCCTTTTTAGAGATTCTATAATATGGACTACATACGGAGTAAAATGAGTGAATCTATACTCTAAAATACGTCTATATACATCCGTATGTAGTCCATATAGAAATATCTAAAAAGACTTATATTTAGGAACGGAGGGAGTATTTTCTACATATCCTCATAACCATGTAGTATTACAATAACACAACATTTAAATTTGGAGGGAGAAAAACAAGAGGTCTTGCATAATCCTGCACTGGATTGTATTCTCATCTTTCAGAATTTCCTGGAGCAACACAAGTGAGAAATTAACCGAGGCAAGTATTTGAAGAATACATCAGCTTGAACTTTAGAGGTAACAACTGATATTGCATAATTCTAGACTTCATTGCCCATCTTTCATAATTTTTTGGGGCAACACAAGGGAGAAATGAACCGAGGAGCTATAGCATTGATGTTTAAACTTCTCAACAACACACAATCCAAGAACGAACAGACGACATACCTAACTTGCTCAGGATTTGATTAGTCCTTGAGGCCGCCAGGGAGGCCTGCGCAACAGACGAGGTACTCTTGCAGGGTACAGGGGCGAGCAAGAGGCACTAGATTCAGCTCTGGTCCAGTGTCAAGAAAAAGATTCAGCTCTGGTCTGTTATGCCGGTGGTACCATTTCAATGGTTCATCCAGAGAAGCTGGCCCGTCAGTGGTGAACTCAAACGGTGGATCCGCACTCTTGTCCGCCAGATACCGCACGCCGACGGGAGGGTAGCGGGCACCGGTCGCCCCCAGGTGCACCGCGTTCCCAGCCACGCACGGAAACGTCCTGGCAGAGAGGGAGAAGCATGCCGCCTCCCCGACAAACACCGCGCGGTGGTGGCCAATGTCCTCCACTGGGACGAGCCTCTTTCCGGCCACATTCACCTCGAACACCTGGATCAGGTTCCACCGGCACTCCTTCAGCCTGTTCTCCACCTGATCACATCCATGCGCTTCCTCCTGCGCGTCATGATTCTCCGCTCGTCAGCACTGAGGTGATCAAGGTCGAGGTAGTAGCGCACCATGAGCATGCCGCCGCAGCGGTGGTCGTCGGGAGGGACAAGGTAGGAAGACACGTCGCGCCTGGTTTTGGGCTGGTTCACGACCACGGGCACCAACCGAGGCTCAGGACAGAGCCTCACATGCATTATATTCCCCTCAAGAGTCGCAAAGTAGAAGCGCCCCTGCAGGGTTGACGCCGACGATAACCGGTATGATGCGTAGCGATTTGGTCTCCCGATCTCGTCATGCTCAATCACAGCCCACCGCTGGTCGCCAGGCTTGGCGTAGACTATGGCACGCCCGCGGTCAATCATCAGGAGCACGACCGACGCTGGGGAGGTCTCTTCAGAGATGCCGGCGTAGATGAGGCGCTCCGAGGACTCCAACAGCCCCGTCCAGACAATGTACGCTCTGCCGAGGTCCGGGTTGATGGGCGGGAGGTTGGTGAAGGCCCTGGTGAGCGGGTTGAAGAGGCGCACAGCATGGCTCGCCTTGCCGCGCAGGAGCAGAAGGCCCTCGGTGCTGGTCTCAAGGTGGTGGCGGGAGAGCTCCGGGAGATCGACACATGCGCTGGCACCGGTGGAGTGGTTGAGAAAGCGACGGCCGTCGCCCTCGGTGCGGTTGGACAGCATGATCCAGCGGCAGGGGCGGAAGCGGCAGTGCAGGCCGCCTCCCACGTGTGGATCATCGGTGCAGTTCCTCCACTCCTTGCACGCAGCACGGAGGCGGATGTACTCGGCCACGTCGTAGAGGAGAAGCCGACCAGCGATATCGTCAAGGAGCACCGTCGGCAGGTTCGGCCAATCTCGCCTGCCGGCACAAGGATAATCATCAGAAATAGAAAAACAGGAGAAACTAGGATAGAGGACGGGGAATTTTGAACTGACCATTCCTCGTCGCGGCCGCGTTTACGTAAAGGATGATCTCTGCCACAACATCGCAAGGAACCAGCAAGGTTGGTTTCGCTTGCTCATGCGACCTGCCCCCCAGATCTGCGTCCTCATTTCCGACTGATGATGGATGATGCGTGGCGGCGGCTAAACCCTCCATGGGCATGGAGCAATTCGGTGCCTATATATATTTTCCATTTTTAATACTTACTAAAAGGTTACTTCATCCAGCATTAAAGCGCAGCTTATTACCTTCCATATATGGCGATCAGCACCCAGAGTACAAGCGAGCAATGCTAAGCTGAGCTGCTACCTCTGTATCCCTACCTACCGTGTCTGACCTGTGCACGGTTCTTCATGTCTTGGATCAACATCATGTAAGAGCACCTGTTCGTCTCCTACAAAGTTGTTGATGGAATTAGCAATCTGAAGCCACCCTAATACAATCAAAACATCGGAGCTCACCATAGTTTCCATTATATCAGGCTCTTTTGGTTGCGGCAGACAGCTGTGTCCACTGCCATGGAATCGCCTCAGAGAAGAGCGGTGTCAGCGTTCAGTATCACCTCCCCTGGACCCAAGATCCATCCCCCAATCCCGTGTTTTAGAGCTCCGCCATCACCAGAAGCAAACCGCTCTTCATAGATGAACTTCAGGCTAGCAGCATACAGTTAACAAGCCCGACAGTAGCATCAGTCCTTGTCAAAACGTTCTCATACCTTGCGACGCACCAACAATACCACCCATGAAGTGATAAGTACCTTGGCCGTCTCACCTTTTGACATGCTGTTACATATATGGAAACCCCACTGTCTTGGATCAGTGATTCACAGGCTTGCAAGCATCTCCATGAGATCTTCATCCAAAAGAGCCCAGGTGCACTTATACATTGTAGAACAAAGAAGAGCATGCTCCCAAGTATCTTCATATGCATCACAAATACAACAAGACCTGACAGTGGCGAGCAATTGCAAAACTGGAGCAACCTGAAGACACTACATGCAGGGTTCTTTACTCTCCATCGGTTTCTGCAAAATTATGGATTTCAGTTGTTGGGTGAGTACTGAGTAGAGATGCACTTATAAAACATGTCAGATTTATTATCGACAAGCTTATGTCAAGTGCAGCTAAAAATCAGTCATGTCAGTCAAGCTCAAGCCTTATTCTCCAATAGGTGGACAGGTAACCAGCTTTGCCGCTGTCACTAACTCGGCCTTCATTGACAGGTCCAAAATAACAATAAAAATTTAGCCTTCATTGCACAATGTTCTAATATGTGCCCCTTCTTTTTTCTTGAAAAGTATGTGCCCCTTCTAACCAGCAACACTTGTTCTTGTTCTAGAGCAAGCCAAAAACCCTTCTGGCTACTCCAGAAAGTGGTTCTCTTAGAGGTTGCTCATCCTGCTTGTTGAAGCCATCATCACTGATTGTATGATCCTTGTCCATTGCTGGTCCAACCACTGAATTGTCTATCAGATAGTTCTGCTCTTTTGCTGGCTCAGTAAGATCTGATGGGTTCTCAGTCATTTCTGGTGACCTTCCAGCTTCTTCAACCTTAGCTTCGTTGTTATTCTTGTATACTTCATCAAAATGTTCTGACGATGATGACGATGACAACGAAGGTATCTCATTTATTGTCGAGACGAGAGGCTCTACTCTGTCATCTGCAGAACTTTGATCGATATGATAAGTGGGGACCTGGTGCTCCTCCTCTTGTTCTTCATTGCCATAAAGGTGCAATTTCTCAAGAATCCTCCAAGTCACGGCGTCCGGTGAAAGGCCATTCCTTCTCATCTCCTTCACCAATTGATAGGCCAACTTCTTCAATCCCTGCTTGCAGGCAGTGTCAATGAGTATGTTATAGCAGACAACACTGGGACAAACCCCAGAGTCTGCCAACTCATACAGGAAATCGCATGCCTGCTCCAGCTTCCCCAGTTTGCAGAGGCCTCTCAAGATTGCACTGTACACATAACCATCATGTATCCCTGACGGCCAGACCACATTGTCCCAGAATGCCTTTGCTTTCTCAAGCTGCCCCGCGTCGCACAACCCTTTGATCACCACAGTGTGACTCACAGAGTCGGCAGTGATGCTACTTGATTTCATTTCATCGATGACCTGCATTGCTCTGTCAACTAGCCCAAGGGAGAACAATCCCTTGAGGACAGAATTGTAAGTGACAACATTAGGGGCGCACCGGCGCCTGGGCATCATAGTGTGCAGCACATGGAGGGCTTCTGCATGCTCACCTACATACAGGTATCCAGAAATGAGTGTGGTGAAGGTGACAACATCAGGAGCACAGAATTTCCCATTAATCATGTCGTCCAAAATCTTTCTAGCCTCCTGGGTACGCCCAACTTTGCAGAAGCCATGAACGACAGTGTTCATAGTGATCACATCCGGTTTGCAGTCCCCCTGCAACATGGACACGAGCACACTGAGCTGCTCGCTTGGGTTGTCCACAGCACGCAGTGCCCCAAGGAACATATTGTATAGCCTAGTCCTGGTCTCCTCATCAGGCTTGTCATGCCCACATCGAGGCTGCAGCATCAGCTCCAGGACATCCTTGGCCTTGGCAAGCTCTTTCTCCCGGCAGAGCTCTTCAACGAGTACCCTGTATGTTACCTCTCTCGGTCGGTACCCGGAACGCACACCTTCCATCACCAGCTGGTACGCCCTCAGGCGTCCCCCGGGCTTCTGGCTGGTGCATAGCCCGTGAACAATGCAGTTGTAGGAGAGGGTGCTTGGGCACAGGCCCCTCTTCCCCATGATGTACACTATTCTGGAGGCGCCATGGTGCTGTCCAGCCCGGCAGAGCGAGTCAATCATCTGGGCATAGGCAAACTCGTCTGGGACGAGGCAGCGCCGCTGCGGCATCTCCTCGGCGACGCGGAAGACAATGTGGAAGAAGCCCTCGCCGCACAGGCACTGCACAAGGTTGGCAAACGCCGCGTTCTTGAGCCCCTGGTCCTCATCATGGCAGCAGCGCTCCATGCTGGGCCAGAGCTGGTTGTCGACGAGGTCCATGGCCGCGCCGACGTCGCGGCTGCGGAGGAAGGCCTTGACGAGGAAGGTGCGCGCGAGGGAGCTGGGGGCGAGGCCCCACCGGGGCATTTCGTCGAGCAGCTTCTGGGCGGCGCGTGGGTCCGCGGCGCACGCGTAGCCGTCCAGCAGCGCGGCGTAGGAGACGGCGCTCGGAGGCACGCGCATGCGGAGGAGGAGGCGGTGCGCGAGGAGGAGGAGCGTGGGCGCGGCCGCGGAGGAGAGCAGGGCGAGGAGGCGGTTGTAGTTGCGGAGGGAGGGCACGAACGAGGCGGCCTGGACGAGGCGGAGCGTGAGGAGCGGCGTGCGCGCGCGGAGGAGGCGGGCGAGGAGGCCGTTGGCGGTGGGCGCGTCGAGGCGGCGCGACGCGGATGCGGCGGAGAGGAGGAGCGCGACGCGGTGGTGCGCCTCGGCGGAGCGGCCGGACGCGCAGAGCGCGTCCACCAGTCCGCCCAGGTCCGGCTGCTCGGGACGCGCCGCCGCCGCCGCCATCATGGCGGGGGCGAAAGGAGGCGCAGGGTCGAGACGGTGCCCGACGCCGTCGCACGCTCGCTCTAGTTTCTGCGATCTGCCGCGGGCGGGTTCCCGCCGACGACCATCGTATCGGGGCCGGCGTGAACTTAGCGGGTAACTAACTGACTGGGTGGCAGTTCAGTTCAGATTACTGCCCATTTTCCTTATTCTGTTGTGATCATCTACTGCTTTTACTGTTACACTTAGGGCATACCCGTAAACCGGACATCGCACCGTCCACGGATACTGATGCGTGAGCCGGCCATCTAAAACTAGGCGCATATATCTGGTTGCATTTTGGTCAAAATTTACTGAAATTGAAAAAATGTGATGCATATTTAAACAACCCGGGCAATATCCATTCATACTTGAATATTTATTTTATATAGAAATGGATGGTTTTGACATATTTGAACTTTCATGGGAGAGAGAATGGAAACCATGGTCGTTCTCCTATATCTAGCGAACCTCCATGGGATCGACGCTGACACAAGTTCAACATTTTTGAATTTAGCTATATTGGGCTAGGTTGAATTTAGCGATTTGTGTGTCATTATTCATTTCCATTTTTAACCCTGGACGCTCATACTACTACTCCCTCCGTCCGGAAATACTTGTCATCAAAATGAATAAAAGGGGATGTATCTAGATGTATTTTAATTCTAGATACATCTCTTTTTGTCCATTTTAATGACAAGTTTTTTCGGACGGAGGGAGTACATTATACTATTCATCAAGTTTGGATTGTGTACATCATACTACTCCCTCGGTTTCAATAATTGAAGTTTTAGGTTTTTCTAAATCAAACTTCTTCTAGTTTTACCGAGTTTGTAGAAAAATATATCAATATATAGAACACAAAATTAAATTCATTAGAATCTTTAGAATATATACTTTCATACTACATATAATTAATTTTGTAGATCTTATCATATTTTTCAGTAAACTTGGTCAAATTTTAACAAGTTTCATTTAGAACAAACGTAGAACTTCAGTTATTTTGAAACAGAGGGAGTATTCATGTTAAAGTTATTAGTATAAATTAATTACCATTGGATCGAACAAAATGGGCAGCCTATATTGAATTAGGATACTGTAATATACTTCCTCGGACCCAAAATGTAAGCCATACACACATCCCAAGATTTAAGTTTACCTAATATTTAGATACACAAAATGTTTATAAGACACAAGAGTGGGCACACTAAATCTTTTTTGAGCCCCATAGCTCACATTTAAATAGTTAAACTAAACACAAATACTGGGTTGTGTGCATGCCTCACATTTTGGAATGCTAGCTCAGTGAAAATATGTATCTCTAAGTTTGAAAAAGGTAAAGAAAATCATGCATATGTTGAATAAAATCTGCATGACACAAATCGTCCAGATTCAACCTGTCCCAGTATGTCTGAATTCAAAAACATTGAACTTGTGTCAGCATCGATCTCACGGAGGCTCGTTACGCACAGTGACGCAACCGATGCTCATGCGAAAGGATTCGTTGGCCGGCCCATCAAAACGGCTCTCGCGCCGTCGCGCGAGCGGTCGCTCAAGCGAGAGGATTGCCTGTTGATTCACTAACTCGTCTGACCCGCTGACCACTAAGAGCTTGACCTTTGACCTCTGACTGCAGACCATTGTTAGAGTAAAAAAAAAAGAGAATGCGGACCATTGTCCATAGATCGTTGAATTTTTACGGAAATATTTTGCGATTTTTAGAAAAATCCAGAAATTCTATAACAATGTACACAAACTAGAAAAAAGTATGGGAATTCAAAACAGTTCACGAGTTTGAAAAAAGTTCATAGATTTTGAAAAAAAGTTCACAGATTTTGTAAAAAAGCTCACGGATTTGGAAAAAGTTAATCAATTTTAAATAACTAGCACATATGCCCGTACGTTGCAAGGGAAAAATTAATGTTTTGTGCAAGCATAATGTCCCACAGAACATGCTGCAACGCAACATCTTTCTACAAAATGAACATAAAAAATACGTTGCAATTTAGCCGTGTTCATATTTTCTTTGCCGGGCATAATCTCTCACTGATTTCATTTAAGTATAATCCTTTTTAATGCCATTTAAGTATAATCCTTTCATTAATTACTATGACGTCCTTATCCGTTTTAGTTGAGAATCAAATCCTTCATTTTCTAATTTAGTAGCCCCAACACATTGAAGCCTACAGATCTTTCCTTTTAATTATCCCACCTTTTTACCTCAAATCCTTCACGTAGAATGACCACAATCTTTGTTTTAGTTATTCCACCACTTTACCAATAATCCTTTCTTTAATTAGGCACATCCGTTTAATATTCTATTTAAGCCCACAATCTTTCTTTTATTAGCTCATTCGCTTAATTAGCTCACCCTAAACATGATGACTGCCACTCGTATATTTAGAGCGAGTTGGGATTAGTAAATGTGAAAAGTGCACAGGTCATTGGTTGTTACATCGAGGAGGTCATCTGGTCATGTGTTCAATTCCCATAATGTTGATTTATTTCGACCCAATTATTTTCGTGGTCTCTATGAAAGCCCACAAAAGGCCCATCAACATAAGGACAAAACCAAACTAAGAATACCTATCCCCTTTAATAGTAGGTATAGAAAAGTTCACAAGTTTGTAAAAAGACATGGATTTTGAAGAAGTAAATTCATGGGGTTGGAAAAACTTCATCATTTTGTAGAAACATCTCAAATTTCGAAAGAGGTCACGTTCTTTTTAAATCGTAAATTTGGAAAACGTTTGTGGATTTAAATATTTTCAGTGCGTTTGAAAAAAACTAACGAATTTAGAGTAAGATTTCAATTTTGAAAAAGTTTGCGTATTTTAAAAATTGAAATTAAAATAAAACAAAGAACGAATAAAAAACCACCAGAAAACCAAAGAAAGAGAAAAAACTGCCGGAAGCTTCTGGAAGCTTTTGAAAACCAACGACCGAACTTACTCTCGAATACCTATTAATGGGCCGGCCCACATAAAATCGAACGAAGCGGTGGGTGCGCACACGTACGAAAAACGCTATAAGTGGCGTTGCGAGCGCCGAATAGGCCTAAAAAAACAAAGACGGCGTGCGGCGTTTTCCTCAAAAAAGAAAAGAAAGATCCTAAAAAAAGAGGTTTGCGGCGTGACATTTTTTTGAACCGGGCATTACCCCTTTCCATTACTCCAACATAACGGAAATACAACAGTCCAAAGAGAGGAAGAAAAGGGGAAGCGAGTCGAACGCATCGCCGGGAAACCCACTGTAAACACTCGCCATCGAGATTACTCACCGTGGGGCGAAAACCCGACGATACCTAATCTCAGTAGCTAGAATCCAGGACCTAAAGCCCCAAAAGAACACAAGACATAAGGCTCGCAACAGCAGAGCAACAGAAGTTCACGCCCGCGCAGGGGAAAGCAGCTCAAATATCTAGCTAAACCATGGAATAACATCTTCAGTAGATCAGCATGCCGTTTCATCGTGGTTCGCGCACAGATTCTCATCATCATCGACGCGTTCTCCTTCAGCATCTCCGCCCCGCCCCTCATGGTAGCCGCGTCATCTTGCTTCAGTAGTCCTGCCCAGTAGCACATTAGAGCACAGGCAGAAAAAACACATTCAAAGGGGTTTGTAAGTGGTTTGAATTCAAAGGTAGCTCTATTACGACAAGACCATATCGCCCAGCACACAGCAGCGATCCCCGCTGTATAAAACTTTTCCCCACCAGGAAAAAACGTATAACACCAAACATAAGCTTGCCAGATGTTATCGGGACATAGAGCAGTGCCGAACATGCATGCCACTGTCCTCCAGGTTACCCTAGCGACAGGGCACGTAAAGAACAAGTGTTGAGTAGTCTCTCGCCCACCACAAAAGGAACACTTGGGGTTCCCCTTCCACCCTCGATGTTTCATCACATCTCTAGTTAGGACAGCATCCTGAAATAGCTGCCACAAGAAGATTTGGATCTTAAGAGGTATTCTAGCACTCCAAATCCATCTATAGTCGCACCCAACAATACTCCTTTCCAGGAAAGAGTATACTGATTTAGTAGTAAATGAGGATTTCCCTCCCAGACCCCATTTAATCACATCAGTGGCCTATGAGACACATGCTTCTCTAACCACATTACCCACAGTTATCCATTGTTCATTGAGTTCACTATTCAATCCCTTCTAAAGAAAGAAGAGGGATCAACATTTAAGCACTTGTCAACTGTGCACTCAGGATAATTGCAGATAGAGAATAAACGAGGAAATTGTTCAGCCAGAGGGATATTGTCCCCAATGGGGTCAATCCATAGCCTAGCAACGTCACCAGATTGTATAATCACTCTCCTCCCTGCCATATAAAGATGTTTCACCTTCATAATGGCTTTCCAGCATGGAGGGTCATTGCTTTTCATTTTAATGTTAGCCACTGTGGCCCTGCTAAAGTACTTAGCTTTCACAATATCCTGCCACAGGCCAGATTTAGTTTCTAACTTCCACCACCATTTAGTAAGTAAACTAAGGTTCTGTTTGTGTAAATCTTTCACACCCAACCCTCCTTTATTCTTAGACTTGCATATTCTCATCCACTTAACAAGATAATAGCGTTTTTTATTCTAAGTCACATGCCAGAAAAATCTCCTTCTACACTTGTCAATTCTAGCAAGTATAGTTTTGGATAGAAGAAACATGGCCATATAATAAAAGGCAATGCTAGAAATATTATCATTAAGTAACGTCAGACGTCCTCCGAAGGAGGCATTGCCCCCAATCCAGAGTCACACTTTTTGATGTATCTGGATTCAAGAAAGTCCCAGTCAGCTACTCACAAGGAGGAAAAAGTCACTGGCACCCCTAGATATTTCATGGGAAAGTGCCCTATTTGGCAATCAAAAATATCAGCATATGCTTTAAGGATATCATCATCCCCCCCTACACACAGGATTTCACTTTTTTGGAAATTGATCTTGAGCCCGGACATGAGCTCGAAGATGTACAGTAACAATTTCATATTCACAGCCTTATCTAGGTCATGATCTATGCACAAGACCGTATCATCTGCATACTGCAGAATGGTCACTCCATTTTCAATAAGATCCGGTGCAAGCCCAACAATTAGGTTATTTTTCTGAGCCTGTAGCACCATCTTAGACAGGCACTCAACTGCTATGTTAAAAAGGAACGGTGACACAGGGTCTCCTTGTCTGACCACTTTAAAACTTTTGAAATAAGGCCCCATGGTGTTGTTCAACTTAACACTGACAGTGCCATCAATCAAGATACTTTTAATCCACTTACACCAAGTGGTACCAAACCCTCTCATCTCGAGACATTCCAACAGAAAGTCCTAGTTCACCTTGTCATATGCTTTTTCGAAATCGAGTTTAATAACAATGCCCACTCTTTTTTTGATGGAAGTGTGATGCAAAATCTGGTGTAAAGACAATACCCCATCCATGATATTTCTGTGTTTAATAAATGCATTCTGATGTCTACTAAACAGCTTGTCAGCAAGGGGGCCCACTCTGTTATCAAACACCTTAGTAATCAGTTTGTAAGGACATCTCAACAAGCAGATAGGCCTAAACTGCTGGATCTTGTTAGCCCCATTGACTTTTGGCAGTAAAGTTATGATGCCATAGTTCAATCTACTAACATCGAGCTCTCCTGCATGAAAAGCAGTGAACAGTCTCATAATGTCCTCTTTAACTATATCCCAGCAATGCTGGTAAAATTCAGCAGGAATATTATCCGGGCCCGGGGCCCTGTTGCTTTTCATGGAAAACAAAGCTTTCCTCACTTCCTTCTCTGTGAAAGGCCTATTAAGGTTCTCATTATCCAGCTCATCGAGCTTATCCTCTTCCCCCCAGATATCAGGGTCAAGATGAAACATGTTCCCCTGGGCTGGCCCAAAAAGATTTTTGTAAAAGTCAGTAGCGTGCTCCAGGAGCTTCTCGGTCCCCTCAATCACCGTACTCCCAACATTAAGAGAGTGTATTGTATTTTTCCGCTTATTACCATTGGCTATTTTTTTGGTAATAAGCAGTGTTTCGAATCCCCCAAGCAGCCACCTCTCATTAGACTGTTGCAGCAAAAAAAGTTCCTCATTGATAAGTATTTCATTCATCTCCACTAGGAGATCAGTTTTTCTACAAAACATTTCATGATCAATATTACCTTCCTCTTCTAGTTTTCAATAAAAGCAAGCTCTTCCCTAATCTCCTGCTTTCTCTTTTTCTCATGACCAAATTTGTTCGATCCCCAGCCTTTAAAAAACTTCTTAAATCTTTTTAGTTTGATATTCAAAATATCAATAGGATCGGTAGCATTCACGTTTTGATTCCAAATCTTGTTCACTAGAGGAACAAAATTCTCAGATTTTAACCAACTCAGCTCGAATCTAAACTCTCTTTTTTGTGGAGCTCTAATAACATGATTATCAGAGTACAATAGGAGAGCGTTGTGGTCAGAGACCTCCCTAACGAGCTTTTTCATGTTAACAAGAGGAAACATATCTTCCCAATCGTTGCTCATAAGCACACAGTCCAATTTCTCTAAGGTAGGATGAGCTTGGTTATTAGACCAAGTGTAAGCTCCCCCACTCATATGAATCTCATTCAAACACATAGTGTTGATGATTGAATTGAACAGATCAGAGTGTACTGAGCGATGCCATCTTTTATTTTTCTCCCCACTATGTCTGAGAATATTGAAATCACCTCCAATCAATAGAGGTGTTTGAATATGGCAGCAAAAATCAGCCAATTCACTAAGGAAATCACTTTTGTCACACTCATGGGCCGCTCCATACACAGTACAGAGTGTCCAAATTTTCTTCGTTTTTATATCATAAAGAGACACCTGCAGAATGAATCTGCCTTTCCTCCAAGCAACTACTTCAAACTTCTCTTTTCTGACCCCACAAAGAATGCCCCCGGCCTTACCAATTGAGGAGATCCATTCCCACTCAAACAAATTATAAGGGTCAAGTTTCCTAAAATAACTCTCCAGGAAATTCTTCTTTAAGGTTTCTTGCAAACAGATAAAATCAAGGGAGTGGTCTCTAATTATGGCTAATTTTTTTAAATAATACATTTTTTTATTAATTTTCATAAATATTACGCTGGATAAAAAAATTTCAAAAATAATACACCGTCGGCCCGCTGCAGGCCGACTGGGCCTAGCCGGCCCACAACAGGCCGATTGGATTCCAGTCGGCCTGCAGCTGGCCGACTGGCCCCTGTCGGCCCATTGTGGGCTGATTGCGTCCTGTCGGCCCACTGTGGGCCGACTGGAGCTAATTGGCTCGCTGTGGGCTAATTGTTTTGCAAAAAAAGTAGGCATAAAAAATATATGTTAAAAAAATGTTAATCATGTAATTAAAAAATGTTAAACATGTATAAAAAATGTTCCTGGTGTATACAAAAAATGTACAATATATATGCAAAAATGTTGACATAAAAAATATGTATTGCAAAGTGTTAAGCATGTATTTAAAAATTGTTAAATGTGTGTATAGAAAATGTTCCTTATTTATACAAAAACTATAGAATGTGTATGAAAAAAAAGTTGACACCAAAAAATTATGTTTGAAAAGTTGACATTTTTTCAAATACATGATTAAAAATTGTTAAATGTGTGTATAAAAAATGTTCCTTATCTATAAAAAAATATAGAATGTGTATGAAAAAAAGTTGACACCAAAAAATTATGTTTGAAAAGTTGACATTTTTTCAAATACATGATTAAAAATTGTTAAATGTGTGTATAAAAAATGTTCCTGGTGTATACAAAAAATGTACAGTATATATGTAAAAATCTCGACAAAAAAAACATGTATTGCAAAGTGTTAAGCATGTATTTAAAAATTGTTAAATGTGTGTATAGAAAATGTTCCTTATTTATACAAAAACTATAGAATGTGTATGAAAAAAAAGTTGACACCAAAAAATTATGTTTGAAAAGTTGACATTTTTTCAAATACATGATTAAAAATTGTTAAATGTGTGTATAAAAAATGTTCCTTATCTATAAAAAAATATAGAATGTGTATGAAAAAAAGTTGACACCAAAAAAATATGTTTGAAAAAAATGTTCCAGTTCCATACAAAAAGAGCAACCAATCATATGTTTTCACAACCTTGATTTATTTTTTGTCACCAACTCACCAACATAATTTTTTGGTGTCAACTTTTTTTCATACACATTCTATATTTTTTGTATAAGTAAGGAACATTTTTTATACACACATTTAACAATTTTTAAATACATGATTAACACTTTGTAAAACATACTTTTTATGTCAACATTTTTGCATATATATTGTACATTTTTTGTATACATCAGGAAATTTTTTTATACACCTTTAACATTTTTAATTACATGATTAACATTTTTTAAACATATATTTTTTATGCTTATTTTTTGCGAAAACAATTAGCCCACAGTGGGCCAATTAGCTCCAGTCGGCCCACAGTGGGCCGACAGGACCCAGTCAGCCCACAGTGGGCCGACAGGGGTTAGTCGGCCAGCTGTAGGCCGACTGGAATCCAATCGGCCTGCTGTGGGCCGACTAGGCCCAGTCGGCCTGCAGCGGGCCGACGGTGTATTATTTTTGAAAAAAACTTACCCAGCGTAATATTTATAAAAATTAATAGAAAAAATGTATTATTTTAAAAAAATTAGCCTAATTATATGGGATAGGCAGGTTTGATCCCTTTTTTTCCTGCCCCCCTACAATTCCAAAATAGACCTATCATTTATATATTTTTCCTTTTCTCCCCCCTCTGGTGGCCCTGGTATTATGAACAAGACTGCCAGCTTGTTTTTCTTCAACAAGATTTTTTTGACTTCTAGTAGTGGGTCTGAAAATACCTACTTGAACTTTAGGACTTTTTCTTTTCCTAGACCGGACCATGGTAAATTGTTCTTCCATGTCATCATCTCCATCTCCCCACTCAGTACTAACAGGAGTTTGTTCCCCCTTCCCATTGGTGATATACATCACCTCTTCTTCAATCCTCACATTTTTCTCCTCCTCTATTTTGAAATTTCCCACCCTAACTATTTCAAGTTCTCTAATAATGTCCACATTAGAGAAGTTGTTGTCAGGGAAAGCCATCCCCATTTTAACAGCACGAATCATGAGCTCAGAATTAGACAAAGCATCAAAGAAGTTATGGTTTGCTAAATTACCTTCCAGATTTCTCTTTTTGGAAATGACAATAGCTTTCTTTTGCATCCCTCCTTCCATATTCTGCAAGTTCCTCAAGCTAAACCTCTGAACCTCTTCAGATAAAAGGAGAGGTGTAGGAATCACCTCTCCCACATCCTTAGAAGAAGTAGGGTATTGTACCAGATAATCTGATTCCCCCAGCTTGGAAAGGTCCTCCCCCTCAAATTCCACCACCTGCTCACAATCCATAGCCACATTTAACTTAACTATATTATCATGAGGTACAGCAGCAACAAATGAACGTGTACCATCATTTTTATCTACCTGAATCTCATCAGCATTATGCTTGGTATCATCAATACCCAGCATTGCTTGAGCACCCTGAGCTTTTTCTTTATTGTAAGCCTCAAACGGCCATAGACTCAATCAACAACATATTATCTTCTGATTCATCAGATTCCACACTTTCTTCCTCCTTTGCATCAGCAGGGCCATCGCCCCCATTACCACCATACTTGCTGCATCCCTTATTTTTTTCTTTGTTTCCAGATTTAGGGTCATGTTTGCCCCAGGTAGCTATTTTCACATAAGGGGATTTTTTGGTATCCGCCTCCATCTCCACAGCCTTTTTTTCTCTCTCCGGGTCACGCACCAACACCTTCTCAATTTCATAGAAAAAATCGAAGAAGTACGTGCCCAACACTGCCTCAGCAACCCAGGGAGCTCGTCCACATTGCGACAGCCCAGCCGGACCCTGACAAATTCAGGCTTGTGCAGGGTGGCCATGTCGATCTCGAGCGGGACGCACACCAGGGAAGAAATATAGGCAACATTCCTCTCATTCGTTCTTTCCAGGGGAATATTAGTAACCTTAACCCAAGCCATCTCCATGACTCCCTTAGCCTCAATGTTGGCCGACCAGGGAACGATCTTAACTACCACACCGCAAGATTTAGGGATCATCCTATCATTATAACAAGCTATTTTCACATCTCTTTGATTGGGAAACCTCATCACATACGTATTTGGACCAATAGTACGGGCAGTGCAGTGCCACTTAGTCCACTGATTAGGAAACCTCATCACATACGTATTTGCGGCGTGACATTGTACTCTTTTTTGTTTTTGTTTTTGAGAATCGCGTGACATTGTACTCGTACCACTGATTGCGTCTGGCAAGTGCCGATTGCAACCACTGGTGTACCGTCTGCGCCGTAGGCCAGCCATTGCCCTGCCGCAAGTTCTACTACTGAATGGCATGCCACATTGCCACTGTACTCGAGCTAGCCGTGCCTTCCACCTTTCGCAAAATCCCACGCAGTGGCATTACCCTGTCTGCATGGCATGACACGCACAGAGCCCCCGACAGACTCGACCGCGGCTGCCAATCAAGCGGCGTCACCGCGTGTCATAGTTGACGCGCTTCCATCCCCTCCCCTCCCACACTCGCCCACCGTCACCTCTGTACTCTCGGCAGCAGTAGCTTTCCCCAATCTTCATGTCAGCGCCCCAGAGGCCAGAGCAGAGCACGTACTTGCGAGCAGTGCAGCAGGGCGCTGGAAACGTAGAGAGGTACGTTTCTGAATCCCAGCCGTGGAGCTGCTAGCTTGCAGCGGTAAATTCCGTCAGATCGCGGGCGCCCCCGCGAATCCCGGCCGGCCTGGCTCGCTCGCTGCTCTCCTCTGCCCGTCGTCCCCCCGGGAGACGCGCATGGAAACCTGTGTGCGTCCGTGGACTGTGCTGTGTGGCTGCGTGACCGGACCCTTGGATGGATTCGTACGCGGCCGTTGCGTGTGCACTTACGCTTGCTTCTCTTCTGCTCCATGGCTTGGCTTGGGTTTCCTCCCGACCGACGACGCCTCGATGGGGAAGGCGCCCATGCACGCACGTACGAGCGCTCCTTGTTTCTCCGTGCTCGGCCGGTTCAGCAACGACGGACCAAGTTCTGTAGTAAGATTTGAACATTTCTGCGACAATTTTCAGAAAATGAACTATGGCGGCGCCAAGATTCTATGCATGCATGACTGGCCCCTAATCCTATGCAAACTGTATCACGTATAGGATTATGTACACCCCAATTCACTAATGCCAAAGTTTTTGCTGACCGGTCAACTTATTTGTCATTTTATGGCCCGACAAGTATCAATCTGGATTGAACATGATAATGATCATGCCTAGGAGGAGTACTCTCCAAGGCACTGGTATGTGTTTGTCCCGATTATTTCTCATTGACATGGCACATGTCCGGCGCCATGAGCCAGGTCATCATTGCCCCAGCCCCAGCTAGACAGCTAGCATGACATCTAACTTTTTATAAAAAAGGATAACCCGATAGAGGGATACACACAATCATCTTTATTATATTATTCAACAAAGCCGTATAAAATAAATACATTGATCAACCTAAAACCATCTTCCTGGTAAACATTGTCGCCCTACCTACCGGTGGCGGAGCTATATGTGTTCCTGGGGCTGTCCCCCCCTCCCCCCCCCCTCTCAAAGTTTGAACCAATTTGTGAATGATTTTTTTCTGTGAAGGCTTAGATGAGAACTTTTTTAGCTTTTGAGCCCCTCAAACACTCATATTTTCTCTTTCGCCCCGCAACAAATTCCATCTAGCTCCCCCTGTCGGTGTCAAAACCGGCGGATCTCGGGTAGGGGGTCCCGAACTGTGCGTCTAAGATCGATGGTAACAGAAGACATGGGACACAATGTTTACCCAGGTTCGGGCCCTCTCTATGAAGGTAATACCCTACTTCCTGCTTGATTGATCTTGATGAATATGAGTATTACAAGAGTTGATCTGCCACGAGATCATAATGGCTAAAACCCTAGAAGTCTAGCCTGTATGACTATAATTGTATCTCTGCCGATCCGGTTTATATAAACACCGGAGGGGGCTAGGGTTGTACAAAGTCGGATACAGAGAAAGGAATCTTCATATTTGGTCGCCAACCTTGCCTTCCACGCCAAGGAGAGTCCCATCCGGACACGGGAGAGAGTCTTCGGTCTTGTATCTTCACAGCCCATTAGTCCGGCCCATGTCCAACAGGCCGGACGCCCGAGGACCCCATAGTCCAGAACTCCCTCAGTAGCCCCTGAACCAGGCTTCAATGACGAGGTGTCCGGTGCGCAGATTGTCTTCGACATTGCAAGGCGGGTTCCCCTTTCCGAATACTCTAGGATAGTCTTCGGACGCAACAAACGTGTCCGGATCTGCAACACAAGTACCACACACACAGCCGTACAGAGTATAATATTTCACGAGTCCCATCCGCTGACAACTTTTTGCAAGATGACATCACGTCTGCCCGGTCATTATTTCGAACCGTTTTCGTCTGCCGTTCCGTGTTTCGAGATGCGGTTTCCATTGGCACATCTTGTCAAAGCAGAGATCGTGTCCCCTTATTGCGGGATTCTCATCAATACGGGCGTGGGTAATCCAACTGTGCCGTTTGCACATCCCTTGGGAATAGGCGAGTTTTAAGGCGAGTTGGGAGGCGTTCGATATTCACTGCCTTTATAAGGGGATAAGGATTCCCTTTCTTCACTCACGCCTTCGCTCTTCCTCTGCCCTTCCATTCTTGAGCTCCAGCGCCCAAGTTCTCATCCTTTCCACCTCGAGCAAGCTCTCAACCATGTCCGGATCTGGAGGGCAAGGCAAGTGGATGGCCTCCTCCGTCAAGGAGAAGGACATCACCAAGCTTCGGGAGGCCGGGTATCTGGCGAAAGAAATCGCTCACCGGCTTCCGGCCAAGGGGCAAGTCGTCCCTACACCGAAGCCCAACGAGAGGGTGGTATTCATCCCTCAGTTCGTCCGCGGGTTAGGGTTTCCACTCCACCCTTTCGTCCGCGGACTGATGTTCTGTTACGGGTTAGATTTCCATGATCTAGCCCCAAACTCCTTCCTCAACATCTCGGCATTCATTTTCGTGTGCGAGGCCTTCCTCCGCATACCTCCCCACTTTGGACTATGGCTCAAGATCTTCAATGTGAAGTCGAAGGTGGTGGATGGCCAACACGCGGAGTGCAGAGGAGCCATGGTGAGCAAGATGCCCAACGTCACATGGCCCAAAGGCACGTTCGTGGAGACTGTCAAGGAGTGGCAGAAGCTGTGGTTCTATATCATAGAGCCTTGCGACGCCACCTGGGCCGCAACTCCCGAGTTCAAATCCGGAGCTCCAATGCGGCTCACCTCCTGGATAGAGAAGGGCCCAAATTGGTCTTCGTCGGACGAGCTGATAGCGCTGCAAACGCGCATCCAGAGCATGGTGCATAAAAACATCAAGCTCGTCCACGTGATCCAGGTGATGCTAGTTCGCCGGATCCTGCCATGCCAGAGCCGAACATGCCCTTTATGGGAATTTGATTCGGAGAAGCACCAGACCTTGGAGAGGCTCTTCGGAACCACCCATGAAGATGTCTGGAAGTTGCTCTTTGAGGGCAACGAGATGCCGCCGGCCATAGACTCGGACCGCGGGCACGATCTTGCTCATCCTGCCAGTGCGGTAAGTCTTTCTTGTCTTAAGGTGCATCCTCTACTTGCTTGTTCAAGGAAGATATCTAAGACTTCGCTATTTACTTTTTCAGGTATGGACAGAGAAAGCGGAGCGGATTCGGTGTCCGGCTCCGCTACCCGAGGAACCAGTCATCCCGCTCCTGGCAAAGATGCTGGTTCGGGCGCCCTATAAGGCGCCGGAGAAGAAGGCCAAGGGGGCCAAAGGTAGCCCTTGCCGCAAGAGTGCTTCGGACATGACGTCCGAAGACAAAACTCACTCCTCTGCCGCCGAAGACGAGGAGGAGGAGGAGGAGAGAAACTCTCCCCCTGATGGGGGGGAGGAAGAAGAGGGCGGCCTCCACAAATCTGGAGGCGGAGGCGCCCAAGAGGGGGAAGGGCCCCCTCGCGGATAACTCCGCGTGGGACGTCGACTACAGCCCAGAGCGACCCTCCCGAAGCAAGCCCCTGGCCGCGTCGTAAGTACTAAAAAAGCCCAGATGCATCCATGTATCTGGCCTCTCCTCTTTATGGTATTAATATGGTTAATCGTGTTATTGCAGTCCGGCCCATGACAGCTCCCAGCGATCCTCATCAAGAGGTTCGTTGGATTCACAGGCAATGGCCAGCGAGTCACCGCCGGCCGCTTACTCTCCCAAGGCCAAGGGCGACGACGAGGTGCTGTCCCAAAGGACCTTCCCAGGCCAGGGAGAGGTTCAGGAGGCTGTCAGGGTGGCGCCTGAGGGCGAAACCTCGGTCACTGAACACCTGGGGGAGCGGGTCCCCATGGAGACTGGCGATGGAGGTCGTCTTCAGTTCGGACCCGAGCCAAACACGGATCCGAAGACCCATACGGCTCCGGAATTCGGCAAGCAGCCTCCTTCGAGAGAAGGAGGTGTGTTTGTCCTGCCGGTGACCTCTGTCCAACCAGAGGCACCGAATAATCTGCTGGAAGCGCTACGAGGCGCTTCCATTGTGGAGGAACACTGTATCCTTATGGGTACGGTGATTGAAAGGGTTCAGTCCGTCAGGAGCGGACTGACCGAAGCCTGCATCGGCCTGCTGACAGGTTTTGAGGTAAGCGACGCAAAAGAGAAAATCCCAATACAGACACTAGCCCCTGAGACACTGTCCGGTGTTCGGAAAGAAAAGCCGGACAGAGGACCAATTAATTTTCGCAAGAAACTAACTAAATATGTCTTATGTGAATAAGCAGGCCTCGTTGCTAGCCGCGACCTCACACACTGTCGAAGTCTCCCGACTAAAGCAGAGACTGGAGCGGGCCGAGGAGGAGCTCGACCAAGCGAGGAAGCAGCTAGAAGACAAGCAAGGTATGTAATGACTCGCTATATATTCAGAAAGAATAAATGATGTGTATTGACCGTAGTGTCATGATATGTGTAGGAGCGACGACCGAGGTCGAGGCCCTTAAAAAGGCCCTGGCCGAAGCCGAGGAGAGAGCTACCAAGGAACAAGTCGTGCGCAAAAAGTACGAGGCTTGGCTCAATGAGGTCCAGCAGGAGCTCCAGGATGCCATGAAGAAGTGCGAGAACTTGGAGCGCGATGTTTCGGTTCAAAAGACCGAACCCACCAAGGCTCGCCAGAGCACAGAAGATGCCCGGGTTGAAGCCCAGGGTGCCCTCCAGGAGATCCAGGAGGCCAAGAAAATCGCGGCGGGTAAGGCGTTTAGTATGCAAAGCAAGTATGTGAAGAAGAAGAAGTATTTCTTACTAACCCGGATTCGGAGTTCTCCAGGGCATTTGCGGATCTGCCGCGCAGTGTGTCAGATGCTGCGGAGTTCTTCCGAGCCGAAGAAGGGAGCTCGATGGAGAAGCTGTTCTGGTCGCAATACCTTGCGCCAGAACATCCAGTGCCCTTCACCGATCAGCTAAAATAGTTGGTCGAGCTGCATAGGGTGGCCGAACTGGCCATGAAATTTTAACAATCTGGCTGTGGCCTGCCGAAGCTGTACCCAGCAGCTACTTCGATCTCGTGAAGCGGCTGGTAGGTGCCTGCCCTCGGCTGGACGTTGTCAAGCGGCCGGCCTGCATCGAGGGTGCGCGCATGGCCTTCGCCCGTGTCAAGGTGTGGTGGGCAAAGATGGATGCCATCAAGCTTGTGACCGAAGGGCCCCGAAGGCAAGGAGCACCGCACGCCCGAGCGGTATTTTGAAGACGTCCTGGAGGGGTCTCGCATTGCGGCGACGCAATGTGCGCAAGACATTATCTTTGAATGAATATATTCATGTTGTCCCTGCCTTGTATGATGAAACAAAGTTGTTATGTAATATAATGTTTGTTTTTTTTAAAAATCACCTCCTGTGCAGCCGTGTTGTATGAAATCTGAGAGTTGGCCAATCGCCGGCTTCTGCCCCCACGTAGGTAGTACGTGGGTGTTCGAGATGTAATTTAAACACTCTTTATCCAATTGTTTGGTCCTTGAAGGAGGTGTTTAGTGCAACGAACTAGACAATCAGACTATTCGGCTTGAACACCCTCACTTAGCCATAGGAGTTTGACGATAAGAATTTAGGCGCAGCCCCTGGTATCCGAACTAGGAAGCTGTAAACACCTAATCGGGCAACTACCGATCCCTCGCGTAGTGCGGAAAAAATCTCTAAGGATTTGAGACCTCCGAAGAGCTGACCGGCTCTCGCCGCATCATGACAGCCAGTTTTCGGCTTTCTCTACTGAGGTGTCGCTATTTCTTGAGCACTGCGTTGGTTTTCCCTTGAAGTGGAAAGGGTGATGCAGCAAAGTAGCGTAAGTATTTCCCTCAGTTTTTGAGAACCAAGGTATCAATCCAGTAGGAGGCCACACACGAGTCCCTCGCACCTACACAAACAAATAAATCCTCGCAACCAACACGATAAGGGGCCAAACCAAACTGATAATTCGAAGAGACTTGCAAAGATAACCAATCATACATAAAATAATTCAGAGAAGATTCAAATATTGTTCATAGATAAACTTGATCATAAACCCACAATTCATCGGTCTCAACAAATACACCGCAAAAGAAGATTACATCGAATAGATCTCCACGAGAGAGGTGGAACATTGTATTGAGATCCAAAAAGAGAGAGAAGCCATCTAGCTAATAACTATAGACCCGAAGGTCTGAAGTAAACTACTCACACATCATCGGAGAGGCTATGGTGTTGATGTAGAAGCCCTCCATGATCGATGCCCCCTCCGGCGGAGCTCCGGAACATGCCCCAAGATGGGATCTCACGGGTACAGAAGGTTGTGGCAGTGGAATTAGGTTTTTGGCTCCGTATCTGGTAGTTTGGGGGTACGTAGGTATATATAGGAGGAAGGAGTACGTCGGTGGAGCAACATGGGCCCCACGAGGGTGGAGGGCGCGCCCAGGGGGGTAGGTGCGCCCCCTAACTCATGGCTTCCTGGTAGCTTTCTTGAGGTAAGGTCCAAGTCCTCTGGATCATGTTCATTCCGAAAATCATGTTCCCGAAGGTTTCATTCCGTTTGGACTCTGTTTGATATTCTTTTTCTGCGAAACTCTGAAATAGGCAAAAAACAACAATTCTGGGCTGGGCCTCCGGTTAATAGGTTAGTCCAAAAATAATATAAAAGTGTATAATAAAGCCCAACAATGTCCAAAACAGAAGATAATATAGCATGGAGCAATCACAAATTATAGATACATTGGAGACGTATCAAGCATCCGCAAGTTTAATTCCTGCTCGTCCTCGAGTAGGTAAATGATAAAAACAGAATTTTTGATGTGGAATGCTACTTGGCATAATTTCAATGTAATTCTTCTTAATTGTGTTATGAATAGTCAGATCCGAAAGATTCAAGATAAAAGTTCAATATTGACATAAAAATAATAATACTTCAAGCATACTAACTAAGCAATTATGTCCTCTCAAAATAACATGGCCAAAGAAAGTTCATCCCTACAAAATCATATAGTTTAGTCATGCTCCATTTTCGTCACACAAGAATGATCTCATCATGCACAACCCCGATGACAAGCCAAGCAATTGTTTCATACTTTAGTAATATCAAACTTTTTCAACCTTCACGCAATACATGAGCGTGAGCCATGGATATAGCACTCTGTGTGGAATAAAATATGATGATGGGGGTTATGTGGAGAAGACAAAAAAAGGAGGAAGTCTCACATCAACGAGGCTAATCAATGAGCTATGGAGATGCCCATCGGCTTGATGTTAATGCAAGGAGTAGGGATTGCCATGCAACGGATGCACTAGAGCTATAAATATATGAAAGCTCAACAAAAGAAACTAAGTGGGTGTGCATCCAACTTGCTTGCTCACGAAGACCTAGGGCACTTGAGGAGGCCTATTGTTGCAATATACAAGCCAAGTTCTGAAAAATTCCCACTACTATATGAAAATGACAAAACAAGAGACTCTCTATCATGAAGATTATGGTGCTACTTTGAAGCACAAGTGTGGTAAAAGGATAGTAACATTGTCCCTTCTCTCTTTTTCTCTCATTTTCTTAGGACTTCTATTTTTTATGGCCTTTCTCTCTCTCTCTCTCTCTCTCTCTCTCTCTCTCTCTCTCTTATTCCTCACTTGGGACAATGCTCTAGAAAATGATGATCATCACACTTCTATTTATTTACAACTCAACGATTACAACTCGATACTAGAACAAAGTATGACTCTATATGAATGCCTCCGGCGGTGTACCGGGATATGCAATAAACCAAGAGTGACATGTATGAAAGAATTATGAACGGTGGCTTTGCCACAAATACTATGTCAACTACATGATCATGCAAAGCAATATGACAATGATGAACGTGTCATGATAAACGGAACGGTGGAAAGTTGCAGGGCAATATATCTCGGAATGGCTATGGAAATGCCATAATAGGTAGGTATGGTGGCTGTTTTGAGGAAGATATAACGAGGTTTATGTGTGAAAGAGCGTATAATATCACGGGGTTTGGATGCACCAGCGAAGTTTGCACCAACTCTCAATGTGACAAAGGGCAGTGCACGGTACCGAAGAGGCTAGCAATGATGGAAAGGTGAGAGTGCGTATAATCCATGGACTCAACATTAGTCATAAAGAACTCACATACTTATTGCAAAAATCTACAAGTCATAAAAAACCAAGCACTAAGCGCATGCTCCTAGGGGGATAGATTGGTAGGAAAAGACCATCACTCGTCCCCGACTGCCACTCATAAGGAGGACAATCAAAGAACACCTCATGTTTCAAATTTGTTACATAACGTTTACCATACGTGCATGCTACGGGAACTGCAAACTTCAACACAAGTATTTCTCAAATTCACAACTACTCAACTAGCACAACTTTGATATCACTACCTCCATATCTCAAAACAATCATCAAGCATCAAACTTCTCTTAGTATTCATCACACTCATAAGAAAGTTTTAACTAATCTTGAATACCTAGCATATTAGGATTATTTAAGCAAATTACCATGCTATTTAAGACTCTCAAAATAATCTAAGTGAAGCATGAGAGATCAATAGTTTCTATAAAACAAATCCACCACCGTGCTCTAAAAGATATAAGTG
>LR880967.1:105276206-105293288 GCA_904067115.1 Aegilops sharonensis | reverse complement strand
TCATACGCATATCTAACTTTTTTTTGCAACCAAGGAGATTATATCTGGAACCATGCATGAACTGAGGTAAGTTGCATATTTTTTAATATATACTCGTGTACAATTTATATTCAAATGTACCCCCTCCATTCCAAAATAATCGTAGCTTTAGGATTTTCAAGAGTAAAGATTTGTGAAGTTTGACAAATCCTGAAAGTTCAATTCAAGAGAACCGAAAACGTTAATGCTTCTGCTCCCAAATATTGAACGAAGCGCCAAATAGGCCTTTGGTCACCTGAAACCGCGTGGGACTAATGTTTTGGTGGTAGGAAATTACTGTCCTAACTCTGGCCCGTGTAGCCTATCGGCCCGATGTACAAAGGTCTAAACCGTGGTAGGTTTGTAACTTCACCAAGATGCCAGTCTCAACCGCCTCCGAGAAGCATTCATACGCCGTGGGCGCCTACCCATGCGCTCGGCCGAAATCTATCCCGCCCACATTTGGGACACCTGACATGACTGTCCTACCCCCAACCCGCAATATGTCCGAAATTTTAGATGGGGGCAAACTTTGTAAGTTTCCCCAAATTTCAAACAAGCGCGTCTCAAACCGAAACATTGTTCCCCCTTAGTTCCCCGCCTCCCTCCGTTTCCCCATTCATACACCGTGGGCGCGAAAACGCCCTCTCCACCAGCCGCGAAACCCCAGCCTCCTCCGTCCTCCACCCCATAGCGGCCAATCCACCGCCGCCCTCCTCCATCACGCCAGAGCCAGTACCCCGACGTCATCGTCCAACGCAACCGCAACCGCAACGCCCTCAAGGACTTAGCAGTTGAAGCCGAGGCAGAGCTGCCTCCATGTCGCTGACACCGACGTGCGCCGTACCAGAACCACTCCGACCACGCCGTCCTGTGCCTCACTACTACGACTCCACTGTCGCAACCGTCCACTGCACCGGAGCTGTTCCCGCTACGCCGTCGTTCGCCGCCTCGGATCTGCTTCCCCGCCGCCGACAGACGACCACCGCACCACACTCAACAACTTGGCCATGGGTTCGTCCAAGGTTGCACCGTCCTCCACAACTTCTGGTTTTCGGTGAACAACAAGAAGATCGTTGGAAAAACAGAAGGAGGGCACAACACTGCCAGCAGAAAGAGGTACTCCTCTTCCCTTATTCGTGCAAATCTTACGTCTCCGCTCACACCATATTCATCCCATAAAATAAACTAGTTGAGCGCTTCTTACTGCATCTTCTTCGTGATACTAAATGCACAAGGTTTCCTCCCTTTTACTATTTCACCTTTCCTAGAGGTCAGTAGCCCGCCTGGATTTCAATTCAGGGTTAGTCGAACCGCAATTAAAAGAAGCAGCACCCGCTTAGGCGCGCGGAGCACCTAGTCCACCTGTTCCTCAGGGAAGCGGCGCATCGGTGTCTATCATAGGGGTGTGGGGGCGCAGGAGCTGCTTGCGCCCGATCTGGAGGTCGGCGGGGCTTGAATGGATGGCCGGGGGGGGTGCCAAGCATGGCGGTGCGGTGAGGTCGAGGGGAGGGCGCAGGCAGAGGAGGAATACTGGGCCGGTGGTTGCTGGCGTTTCGAGGAAGATCGTCAACACTGACTGGCTGGAGGTAGATGAAGGCGATCTGCCGTTCTTTGTACATCGGACGGTGCAGAAAAAATGGACCGACCTATTTGCTTTCAGTCGACTGTTATTTTCATAGAATCCTGTAGTAATTTAGTGTGCCATGCATGTTGTAGAGCTATCATATGTCTCCCGTCATTTATTTCTCACTGACCTGCTATCTGCTACCTTTACACTGTACTAATTGTGCACACACTTCACACATACTCACACTATTGTTTTTTTAAGCATGGGTATTTCAGACTCTGACGCAGTGTTGATGAATGCAGAAAAGAATAGACAGAAGTCGCTCCAGTGTAATTCGAAGATAAGCACTAAGCGTTTGAGCACTCTAATGGGTGCAGTGTCAGCAGTTGGAGATAGTAAACATAGGTCTGCAGTTGATGATCTCAATTGCCACACACAACCATCCCGGTGCTTGCTTTAACTTCCCGCTGTCAAATGTGGTTGCATGTTGCATATGGTGTCTAGCTTGTATTGCTTCCAATTTGGTTAAATTGCATATGCTTACTTTACACATTTTACCTTTGATAATGACATGCCTTCCTGTTTTTGATACATACTACATATGTCTATTAACCATGTTCGTACATCAAACTAATGCTCTTTTGTATCCCTCGTCAATCACTTATGATGAGACAGTCACCCGAGTGGGTTACTGTGAGACGCCCTACTCGTTTAAAGAGTGCAGTGTCATCCTCCCCACATGATTCTCAAGAAACAGCAAGGCTAAATGAAGATAGTCAACGTAGTTCTCTAGTTGATCACCGCAATTCCCCCACACCTCCATCGCAGGTGCTTGCTCTTACTTGGCAGTGTGATATGTGGTTGCATGTTGCATATGGTGTTTACCTTGTAATGCTTCTAATTAGGGTAAATTGCATCTGCTTAGTTAACACATTATACCTGTGAATATGACATGCCTTCCTGTTTTTGGTACATACTACATCTTTCTATTAACCATGTTCTTACATCAAACTACTTTTCTTGTGTATCCCTCATAAATGCTCCTAATTTGTTAAATTGCATCTCCTGAGCTTACACATTATACATGTGAATATGACACACCTTCCTGTTTTTGGTACATACTACATCTGCCTATCACACCATGTTCTTACATCAAACTACTGTTCTTGTGTATCCTGCGTCTATCGCTTATGATGAGACAGTCACGCGTGTGGGTTAATATGAGACGCAATACTCTTATAAAGAATGCAATTTCATCCTCTCCACATGATTCTCAAGAAACAGCAAGCCTAAATGAAGATATTGAACGTAGCTCTGTACCTGAAGACCGCACTTCCCCTACACCACCATCACAGGTGCTTGCTCTAACTTCGCAGTGTGATATGTGGTTGCATGTTGCATACGGTGTCTAGCTTGTAATGCTTCTAATTAGGGTAAATTGCATCTGCTTAGTTTAGACACTATACCTATGAATATGACATGCCTTCCTATTTTTGGTACACACTACATCTATGTGTTAGCCTTGTTCTTACATGAAACTACCACTCTTCTGTATCCTACATCAATCACTTACAATGAGTCACCTTTATTCGTTGCATATTGCATATTATTTCTAGCCTGTTGCCATGTATTGCTTCTAATTTGGTCAAATACATTTGTTAGGGCACCCTTTTAATTTGGCAGAGTGATATTGGTTTCATCTTTCATATGGTTTCTAGTTTGCATCGATTCTAACAAGTTCAAGCACCTTGTGCTTAGTTTACACTTTATACATCATACATGTCAATATGTCACGCCGTCCTGTTTTTCATACATATTCCATCCTCCTATCATGCGGCTGCCTTACATGAAAGTAGTGTTCGTCAGTATCATGCATCAATGAGTTCTGAAGAGCAAATTTTATTCCTTTTTCTTGTGGGTTTGGCTTGACAAGGAAAAATCAAGAAAGAGGAAGGAAAAGAGTAAGGAAGGCGATGATGGTGGTCCTCTGCAGCAACGTAAATGGAGCATCTGTAACGATTCTCCTTGTACTGATAGTGCATTACAAGGTCCAAGTCTCCGCTCCCCTACTCCACCATCCAAGGTGCTTGCTCTAACTTGGCAGTGTGATATCTGGTTGCATGCTGCATATGGTGTCTAGCTCGTATTGCTCCTAATTAGTGTAAACTGCATCTGCTTAGCTTACACATGATACATGTGAATATGACACGCTTTCCTATTTTTGGTACATACTATATCTGTCTATCACACCTGTTCTTATAGGAAACTACTCTTCTTGTGTATCCTGCATCAGTCACTTATGATGGGACACCTTTAAGTTGGCAGTGTGATATTGGTTTGCGTCTTGAATATGATTTCTAGCATGTATTGCTTCTAGTTTGATGAACGCCACCTATGACAAGACCGTTTTAACTTGGCAGAGTTATATTGATTGCACCTTCCATATGGTGTCTTGCAGCGTTTCTAATTTGTTGAAGTGCCTTCTACTTAGTTACCACATCATAGGTGTGAATATGTCAAGCCGTCCATTTTTTCGTACATATTCCATCCTCGTATCACGACTTTGCCTTTCATCAGAGTAGTGTTCATTAGTATCATGCATGAATGAGTTCTGAAGAGCGAATGGTATTCCTTTTTCTTGTCGGTATGACCTCCCAATGCAAAATCAATAAAGCTGAAGGAAATTGGCAAGGCATTGGATGATGGTGGTCCTTCCGAGCAACTAAAACGGAGGTTCCCTACAGATTCTACTCCGCCATCCTCCCAACAAGATTCGCAAGACAACGCAAGGCTAGATAGTCAACGTAGCTGTGTAGATGATGAGCACATCTCCCCTACTCCACCATCACAGGTGCTTACTCTAACTTGGCACTATTATATGTGGTTGCATGTTGCGTATGATGTCTAGCTTGTATTGCTTCTAACTTTGTTGAATTGCATCTGCTTACTTTACACATAATGCCTGTGAATATGACATGTGTTCCTGTTTCTACATCAGACTACTATTCTTGCATATCCCGCATCAGTCACTTATGATAAGGCACCTTTAAGTCGCCACTGTGATATTGGTTGTGTCTTGCATATGATTTCTAGCATGTACTGCTTCTAATTTGTTGAAACGCCATACAGTTTGAACTTGGCAGAGTGATATTGGTTGCATCTTTCATATAGTGTCTAGCTTGCAGTGCTTCTAATTTGTTGAAATGCCTTCTGCTTAGTTACCACATCATAGGTGTGAATATGTCACACCATCCTGTTTTTCATATATATTCCATCCTCTCATCATGCGTTTGCCTTTCATCTGAGTAGTGTTCATCAGTATCATGCATGAATGAGTTCTGAAGAGCGAATTTTATTCCTTTTTCTTATCGGTTTGACTTCACAATGCAAAATCATTACAGCTGAAGGAAATTAGTCCGGCAGTGGATGATGGTGGTCCTTCGCAGCAACTCAAACAGGGGGTCTCTACAGATTCTACTCCGCCATCCTCCCAACAAGATTCGCAAGACAACACAAGGCTGGACAGTTAACCTAGCTGTGTAGATGATGAGCACATCTCCCCTACTCCACCATCACAGGTGCTTGCTCTAACTTGACACTATTATATGTGGTTGCATGTTGCGTATGATGTCTAGCTTGTATTGCTTCTAACTTGAATTGCATCTGCTTACTTTACACATAATGCCTGTGAATATGACACGTGTTCCTGTTTCTAGAACATACGTGTACATGATGAGCACATCTCCCCTACTCCACCATCACATGTGCTTGCTCTTACTTGGAACTGTTATACGTGGTTGCGTTTTCCGTATGATGTCTAGTTTGTATTGCTTCTGATTATGTTGAATTGCATCTGTGTAGCTTACAACTTATACCTGCAACGATCACTTACCCATAAGACACATTTAACTTGGGACTGTGATGTAGGTTGCATCTTGCATTGTCTTCTAGCTTGTACTGCTTCTAATTTCTTGAAATGGCACTTACGACGAGACACTGTTTACCTGATAGAGTGATATTGGTTGCATGTTCATATGGTGCCTAGCTTTCATTTCTTCTAATTTTGTTGAAATGCCTTCCGCTTACTGCTTTTTCATACATATTCCATCCTCCTATCGTACGTGTGAATATGAAACGCTGTCTTTTTTTGTATATATTCCATCCTCCTATCCTGCGCTTGCCTTACATCAAAGTAGTGCTCGTCTGTATCATGCATCAACCAGTTATCTAGAGCTAATTTTATTCATCTTCTTGTTGTTTTGACTTCATAAGGCGATATCAGAAAATAGGAAGGAAACGAGTAAGTTAGGGGATGTTGGTGGTCCTCTGCACCGATGCAAACAAAGACTCTCTAGATTTGCCACTGCTACTGCTAATGAAGTTGAAGTCCCAAGTCTACATGATGAGTCCATCTCCCATTCTCCACCATCGCATGTGCTTGCTCTAAGTTGACAGTGTGATCATTGGTTTCATGTTGCATATGTTGTCTAGCCTGTATTTCTTCTATTTTGATTAAATTGCACCTGCTGAGTTTATACGTTATACATGTCCATATGCCATGGCTTTCTGTGTCTAGAATACACTGCATCTATCTATCATACCATGTTCTTACATCAAAGTACTGTTGTTGTGTATCCCACATCAGTCACTCATGATTGGACGCTTTTAACATGGCAGTTTGATAGTGGTTGCATCTTGCGTTGATTTCTACGTTGTACTGCTTCTAATTTTTCGAATTGCCACTTATGACAAGACACTTTTAACTTGGCAGAGTAATATTGGTTGCATCTTTCATATGGTGTCTAGCTTGCATTACTTCTATTTTCTTGAAAATCCTTCTTCTTAGTTTGCACATCATAGCTGTGAATATGTCATGTCGTCCTATTTTTCTTACATATTCCATCCTCATACGGTTGTCTTACATCAAAGTATTGCTTGTCTGTGTCATGCATCAATGAGTTCTGAAGAGTGATTTTATTCTTTTGTGTTGTGGGTACAGCTTGACATGGCAAAATAAAAAAAGATCAAGGAAAATAATATAGTAGGGAGTGATGTTACTTGTCGGGTGAAACGGAAAATGTTCTGCCGTCGAGATTCTGCTGGTACTTATAGTGCAGTAGAAGGTCCAAGTCCACCGGCTAAATCTAGAAACACAGTATCACCTGCTCCACCAGCTGTAGCATCCGCTTCAACTGTACCAGCGTCTCAACCAGTTACTCGTTCGTTTGCTCCGGAACTGGCCAGTTCCCAAGCTGCCTACACACCTAACACTACTTCCGAAGAACTGCTGACACAACAGGACTTGGCAAGATCAGATGAACCTCATGAGCATCAACACCAAGATGGTACCTGACCGAGTCAAGTTGCAATTGCATGCTCCTTTATATGTACTCTCACAGTTTGATGTACACTAACACTTTCCATATTCGTTGTTGAACTAGCACCACGGCGCAAGCGGAAACAGACATCGGGGATAATGCTTGACAAATTAACAAAATCTAAAGGAGGAAGAATGGAGATCCATTTTGAGGCAGGTTAAAAAAGGCCATGTGATGCTACAGAGTCAGCCAAGTTAGTATCAGAGACAGCCGTTGCCGTTAGGTGTCATGCACGTATCCTCCCAACATGGATCCAGTACAGGAATGAGAAAGACAATACCCAGTTTAACACCTTCCTTGACCATTTATCCATAAGTAATGTTATTCATCGCAATTAGTAATATTGTCTTGCTCTGTCCCATACTTCCTAGCTTCCTCCTAATAAGACTCACATTCTTTTTTCAACAGATGAGGTTCAAGTTGGATCTGAAAGATGATGCAACTAAACAAGCATGCACTCATGTTTTTCAGTCTGCTCTGCGACAGTATTGGTACCACCTTAGAAAATCTCACTTTGAAGGCAAGGCTAATAATGAAATCGCCCAAACATCTCCAGTGGAATATATTACAGATGAAGACTGGACAACCCTCGTTAAACACTGGTCTGATCCAAAGTATCAGGTAGGCTATATGTATTTGATCAGACCACATATTGACTTGTATTTATGTATGTGCCTTACAAGTGTATCTTCTTCTAGGCTAACTGTTTGAAGAACAAAACCAACCGTTCTAAAGTGAAATTCCAACACACAACGGGATCTCGTAGCTATATTGCACAGTGCGAGGCTCTTGTAAATAGCTGCTACTTCCTTCTTTTTTTTGTGCCATATTATCGTATCTATATTGACTTGTTCCAAATACAGAGGAAAGCCCGTGCGGACCAAAAAGAACCTGAACCGAATGCAGTGCAAATCTTCAAGGATTGCCACACCAGCAAGATGAAGGGCATGAGCACACCAGTTCAAGCCGCTGTTGTAAGTCCTTACTCCTCCTGCCTTGAACTGATTGGTACTGTGATGTGTTCATTTAACTACTTGGTTTTGCAGCCAATGTCAGTTACTCTGTTCACTTCTATTCACAGTTGTCTTAACGTATCATTTCACATTACATGGTTTAAAATAGATGAAGGATATTCTTTTGGTCTTGATCTGTAATCTAGTTGTTATGTTCACGTGCACACAAAATGATAAAATAGCATGTTTGTTTTATATCTGTTTGCCCATGATATGAATGATGTCATACTATGTTCATCCTACTTTAAACCATGTCTCTTTATCCTTAGATGTCAACGAATGTGAGGAAATAGACAATACAGTAGGCATGCTACATGGACATATGTTCCGAAAGTGATTTTATTATGTAGTTGGCACTACAATACATGCTAATGTATTACAGTAGTTCACCAAAATAAGTTATGTATAAACATTTAACCTACTTTGTTTCTTTTTGTCTCATTAGTAACTTATCTGGTACACTAATCTACAAGTTCAAACTTTCAGGAAGCTATGGAACAAATGATTGAACAACCACAACCACCTGAGGGTGACAAGGCTACTCAAGCACAATGTCACCTCTTGCTGTAGTGCGTCAGTATCTCTCCACTAACAGTGCAAAAAGCACCTTCCTGCGTAATTCTGGGTTTGTCAAGGTAACCTCGTCCAAATCGCCTACTGAACAAAATCTTCCTGCTAGACAGAGTGATATATCTGTGCTCCAGACACAAGTCCAATCCCTAATGGACGTTGTTTCGGAAATAAGAATAGTGGTTGAGAAATGTCGTCAAGATATGAATGGTTTTGAAACCAGACTATCAGACATTCGCTTCGTTGTTCGAGCAATGGCGGAAAAAGGTGGAGATCGTGCTGCTCCATCAGATTCTATAGCCTGAAACATTACCACTCAGGTCAAATGATATGTGCTTCTATACATCTGATGGTGCTTTTATATGGAAGGACTATAAACTTTATGCCAACAGGACTTTCGTTGTATGGTTAGAATTTATTTTGTTGTGATACAACATTTATGATGCTACCTCAGGCTGCAGTAATTACGACACTATTTTTGTATAGTGTAGGTTTATCTTAGTAATGTATTCAGCCGAAAGCTTCGTAGGAGCCCAACATGCCAACATTCATCGGGCCCATTCCATTTGGGCTAAAAACGATTACGGGCTGAAATTGGCATGTAGCCCACTAAAAATATCTGGGCCTAAATCAGCATAAGCTTTCATATTTTTCTGGTAGGCCTGTGTCCATAGTGGGCCTTTAACAGGCCTAAACATAATTTGGGCCCTCAGTAAAAATAGGCCGTTTACAGGTGTAAATATCTCGAGCCCATAAAAAACATGAGCCTTTAATAGAGCGAAAGTGAGATTGGGCCCTGATTGTGCCAAATAACCCACTGGACTTAGCAGGCCGAAATGGTGGCCCATTTATGATGCGGATCTTTGACAAGCCGAAATTCGGAAGGGCCGTAAATGCACCGACCTAATACACGGGCCTTTAACAGGCCGGAACTTCGGTCGGGCTAGATTATCGTCATTTTTATATGGTCCCTTAATGGGCCCGATATGACGTTGGGCCACATATGGCCCATGGTTTACGTCCGGCGTTAACAGGCCAAAAATGACAACAGGCCGAAAGTGGCCCAAAGCTATAGTGGGCCTCTAACAGGACGAATGTCAGACATGGCCGAATATGGCCCAAATCCTTCACGGTCGTTTATGGGCCGAAAGTTTTGATGGCCTGTAAATGGGCCCAAACGAAGCCGGACCTTTAAAAGGCCGGAAATACACCGGGCCGTAATTCGGCCCAATTACTTAGCAGAGTGTTAACGGTCTAGAAGTGACCATGGGCCGCGTTGATGACAAGTTTAGGAAAGGCCGTTGACGGGCCGATTTGACAGAGAATGTTGGGCCTTTAGCTGGGCCGGACCATTATGGTCTGCAGAATCTTGTGGGCCTTTAGCTGGGCCGGCCCATTGTGGTCCGCAAAATCTTGTGGGCCTTTAGCTGGGCCGGCCCATTATGGCCTGCAAAATCGTGCGGGCCTTTATCTAGGCCGGCCCATTATGGTCCGCTAAATTTTGTCGGCCTTTAGCTGGGCCGGCCCATTATGGTCCACTAAATCTTATGGGCCTTCGGTTGGGCCGGCCCATTTAAACTTTGTGTGCCACTTTTGGGCCGGTCCACATGTCAACATATCATAGGCCCATCTCGACCGTTGGATGATTGACACTTGTGCCAACGCGGAGCTGACGCGTGGATCCGTCAGCCAATGAGAATTTTACACGTGGAAAATCGGCATTGGTCGTGGCTGTTAACGGGTTATCGGATCCAAAATCCGACCTGATAGCTTAACGGCGTTCCGTTGCGGTGGATGCCACGTGTTGGTCACCCTTGACGAAAGCACTTCTGTGACGCGCGATTTATCGTCATGGAAGTGGACACTTCCGTGATGATAATTTTGGCAATGTCATGGAACACTTCTACGACAACACAGGTATGACTATCTTGATTCTGTCATAAATTTGTCATGGATGTACATGCATGACAGAAAATGCGACCTACTGTGACAAACACGTATCATCACAGAAGTGTATTTTTTTGTAGTGTAAGCATCTCTATGAGTGAGAAAATCTCATCGTAGTCAACACCTTGAAATTTGTCAAAACTTTTTTCGACAAGTCTAGCTTTGTAGATAGTAACACTACTATCGGCGTTTGTTTTCCTCTTGAAGATCCATTTATTTTCTATGGCTTGCCGATCATCGGGCAAGTCAACCAAAGTCCACACTTTGTTCTCATACATGGATCCCATCTCAGATTTCATGGCCTCAAGCCATTTCGCGGAATCTAGGCTCATCATCGCTTCCTCATAGTTCGTAGGTTCATCATGGTCAAGTAACATGACCTCCAGAACAGGATTACCGTACCACTCTGGTGCGGATCTCACTCTGGTAGACCTACGAGGTTTGGTAGTAACTTGATCTGAAGTTACATGATCATCATCATTAGCTTCCTCACTAATTGGTGTAGGAATCACATGAACAGATTTCTGTGATGAACTACTTTCCAATAAGGGAGAAGGTACAAATTACCTTATCAAGCTCTACTTTCCTCCCACTCACTTCTTTCGAGAGAAACTCCTTCTCTAGAAAGGATCCATCTTAGCAACGAATAACTTGCCTTCAGATCTGTGATAGAAGGTGTACCCAATAGTTTCCTTTGGATATTCTATGAAGACGCACTTCTCTGATTTGGGTCCGAGCTTATCAGGTTGTAACTTTTTCACATAAGCATCGCAGCCCCAAACTTTAAGAAACGACAACTTTGGTTTCTTGCCAAACCACAGTTCATAAGGCGTCGTCTCAACGGATTTTGATGATGCCCTATTTAAAGTGAATGTAGCTATCTCTAATGCATAACCCCAAAACGATATTGGTAAATGATAAGAGACATCATTGATTGCACTATATCCAATAAAGTACGGTTATGACATTTGGACACACCATTACGCTGTGGTGTTCAAGGTGGCATGAGTTTGTGAAACTATTCCACATTGTTTTAATTGAAGACCAAACTCGTAACTCAAATATTCGCCTCTGCGATCAGATCGTAGAAACTTTATTTTCTTGTTACGATGATTTTCCACTTCACTCTAAAATTCTTTGAAATTTTCAAATGTTTCAGACTTATGTTTCTTCAAGTAGATATACTCATATCTGCTCAAATCATCTGTGAAGGTCAGAAAATAACGATACCCGCCGTGAGGCTCAACACTCATCAGACCTCATACATCTGTATGTATTATCCAATAAGTCAGTCGCTCGCTCCATTGTTCTGGAGAACGGAGTCTTAGTCATCTTTGCCCATGAGGCATGGTTCGCAAGCATCAACTAATTCATAATCAAGTGATTCTAAAAGCCCATCAGCATGGATTTTCTTCATGCGCTTTACACCAATATGACCTATACGGCAGTTGTCGGGACCGGATTTTCGGGATATCAATTTCCCAGAAAATGGCCCTTGTGCTCACCAGCCCCAGGAGTACTGTTAGCTGACGAGGCACCAACTTGATACAGAAATTCCAAGCAAAATACAAAATGCGTAGTACAAGACCATTCTGGCCTATGAGTACAACAATTGGTTTCTAGTGGATGATGGCAGAAGCGGTTTGTGGTTCATCGGTGTCTATGGGACTCCATTTCCCACATGAACAGCTGACCAGGGTGACTCCTATCTTCGCGAGGCTGCTGTCACCATTGCGTGGGTTCCGGGGAAGTCATCGCAACGCTCCTCTCCATGCAAGAAATCTGGCCAAGACAATAGCTAGGGACAAGCCAGTGAGTACTTTTGAATGTACTCGCAAACATTATGAACACAGGTATAATATAACAAATGATAATCATGCTCTAAAATAGTCTATGTTCACAACCTCAGTCATGAAATAACAATCCATGATGCACGCAAGCAGGGTTATTTATATATAACATGAATATGCAATAAGGGAGTAGAAATAGAACACAGATCGGGTGTCTGAAGCGACGCCTCGAAAGGATAATAATATAAAACATGCCTCAGTCGGGCGTCTGAGCGACGCCACATAAAGGGCTTATAAATAAAAGAAATAACAAGCGTGCCGCAGTCGGGCGTCTGTGCGACGCCACATAAAGGGCTTATAAATAATTTAAATAACAAGCATGCCACAGTCGGGTGTCTGAGCGACACCACATAAAGGGCTTATAAGAGAATGATCACAGTGAATATCCAGGAGGTAGTACCGTCCCAGGGATACTCAATAATTCAAATAATGTAAATGGTTAGTACATGATAATAGTAATCACAATCATCATGAGTCACAAGTCATGGTCCATGTTCCGGTTTATAAATGTTTCCTCCGAAGACCGACACTAAGACCGACACTTGACCCATCCCAGACTGTAGTCCTTACCCATGGACATGGCTATTTGAATAGATATAACCTCTGCAGAGGGTGTACTCTTTACCCACGAGTAACGGATTCCTTTAGTCCATCGGGGCTAATTCCGTCCACGGTCTTTTAATTGAAAACACACCTGACCGCACACACCAGGCTAACTTACCGGTGTCTGGAATCACCCACGACACCTGTTAAGCAAAACACTAAGTGGGGAGGCTAAAACCTCAATTAGCATGGGATCACAAAATTTATAACGCGCGCAAACTAGGGGAGCTACCCCCTCGGCTCCAACCGGAAACACCCATGCCCCCGGACCAGGTGGCATGCCTACCGGATGCAGCCGGTATCTTCCACCATGGCCTCTCTATACGGTGTGTGCTAAGGGAGGGGTTGCCAACTTACTGAACCGTGCCCTACCTGTGGCAGGGGCAAGTGGTAGTACGAAACAAGTTTGGGGGTTACTGGAACAAGACTCGATCTATGGTTGACTCAGGAGGTTAAAGCATTTCCTGCATGGTTATCATAAGAAATGTGTTCACACCAGTCAGATAGAATCACCACTCACCATACCTCACCATGTCTTACCGGACACAATCGTCCCGACGAAGAACTCGAGACAAGCTCGTGTCCACCCAAGACAGAGACTTTCCCAGCTTCCTTCCGGTAGGCATGAAAGGCATACGAGGGTGATTACTATCACAAGCATATCCATTATCAACAGCAAAGAATCTTCATTATGCACTCATGCGTATGATCATATCATCACATAAAATAACAAATGCTCCATGTCAAGGTGGTGTTGTAACCGTATCAAACAACACACAAAAATATTACGCCAGGGTTCAGAATGCTTGCCTTCAAGAGTATGCAAGTGGGGGTGCACTTTTTGAAAGTTGCTTTCTTCTTCAAAAATCCTATTTTGAGAAAATTCAAATTAACACATAGTTTCAAAACAGTACAAAAAAGTTGTTTGGAAAATTTTCAAATAAAAATGAAAATAAACTAGACATAATTTGAGAAACAACAGAAAAAGAATCAAGTCAATTGGACTTATATTTAAAAAGTTATAGCCAGTCAAAGTTTAGTCAAAATTTTGTTTTTAAATAAAAATCAGAAAAAGAAAACGTTTCGGCAGCACTTACGTTTTCCTCTAGCGGAGGCGCATTTGGAGAAGTACACGTACACTTAAACTGGCGCGGGTCGTTGCTGGGTCACTGATAGTGGGTCCCTTGGGCCCACTGGTCAGTTTGACCAGTCGCCAACGCCTCCTTCCTCCTTTGTCCGAGCGGAGACGGAGCTCAGGCGATCAGCACCGGCGAACGGCGGCTCCCCACAGGATTCCGAGAGCAGGGATGGATCCGACAGTCCAGGGCGGTCCTCCCAGTGGTCGAGTGGGTGGCGGGGACAGAGGGAGTCGCCGACGGCGAGCTCTGCGGCGGACGGTGGCTTCGGGAGAATTGGGGACTAGAGCTACGGTGGTTCCCGATCGCGTTTGAGAGGTGGGGTGGCTCCGCAATGTCGAGGGGAAGAGGATGGGAGCACGGGAGGGGCTAGGGGCCTCGACCTTGGCCGGATTTTGCAAGAGCGTGGCGGCAGCCGAACCTGCCGGAGTTGGGGAAGAGGATGGCCTCTAACCAACTGGGGAGGAAGGGGGGCTTCCTACTACTCGAACAAGGTTGCTGACGAGCCTAAGCGTGATCGGAGGGGCTATTTTTAGCCCGGAGAGGTCGGTTCCTGCGGTGGCCGTGGATAGGATCGACGGCGGCAGTGGATAGGAACGGCGAACCGCCGTTCTCTAGCTTGCAGCGCGACGTGTCGAGGCTGGGGATGGCGGCAGAGGCTAGCTGACGAGCGGGCACTGCTCCAGGGGCGAGCTGGCGAGCGAGGGTGGCTCGGGCAGCGCCGTCCATGGCAGGAGCCTGCTGTGGCCGGCCGCTAGTTGCCATGGACGACCTGACGGCGGCGCTGTGGGGCTCCAGGGGCGGCCTGGAGGGTTCTGGTGAGCGGGCGAGGCCGGGGCGCGGCCCTGCGGGCGAGCAAAGGCCAGGGGCGCGACGCGGCGGCTTGGCTGCGCGCGCGTGCAAAACGTGCGCTCTGGGCACGCCCAGAGCACGCACGCTACATGTACGGCAAAATGCCAAGGCATGCCAGGGGGCTCCAATCCACATGAGGTTTAGCAGGGTGGGGCTATAGACTACGGTAGAGCCATGAGACATGTTGGTTAGGCAAAGCAAGCAGGTCCAATGTGCAAACTAAAAACTATGTCAAAACTGACAATGTACACAAGGTGCTTGACAGAATGCCAAGGGCATCTAGGAAACTCTTGGGGTGGCCAAAAACTCCAGATCATAGTCTCTTTGGATGATAAAGAGGGTGGCAAGGTTAGTTGGGCAAAACCAGAAACTTGCTAGTGCAAGTTTTGCAAATCTTCAGCTCTGGACAGAAAATAGAAGGCATTAATTCATGTACCAAAAATACTCCAATGGGTCCAATCTCCTGGACTTAAGGGTTTGGTAGGGTGTACTTCAAGCAGGACAAATCCCATGGCAAAAAGAGCAAGATAAAATATGGTTGCAGTACAATTCACCAAGCTGGACCAGAATGAAGATGAGGATGATTTTCTCAAATTTTTCAAAGAACACCAATGGGTTTTTGCATAAAGTTGAATAAGATACTCCTACTAACATCCCCTAATTTTGGTGGAAACTTTAAAGAAATATTTAAATAGGTTGTAGTGCAATTCACAAACTGGACAAGATTTGAAAACTTGGGGTAAAGCTCAAAATTTCCAAATAACTAAAAGAGGTTTTTGCACAAAAGTGATGTGGGAACATCACATGACCTCCCCAAATTTTGGTGGGGATTTCAAAGAAGAATTTGAAAGGGGTTGCAGTGCAATAGAGGCTCCAAAACTTATGAAAAATCATTTTTAAAGAAATAAAGTTCAGTAAAAATAATTATAGAAATAAATCCAAAGAAATGTTTCTTGAGAGGGTATACAAGTCCAACAACATTTTTGAAAAGTTTCCACCTAGAAGGGAAAAACTCAAAAATTCAAAGGGACAGAGTGATCTGAAATTAAAAGATAAAGCCAGAAAATAAAAATCTAATTTCCTGGCAAAATTTTGATCAATAAATCAAGGTCAAAATTTTGGGGTGTTACAGCAGTGCCACAAATAAGTTCCACTATCATTATTAACTTTGCATCTTTTGGCTTCAATATTATGAATATGTGTATCACTACGATCGAGATCCAACAAACCATTTTTCATTGGGTGTACAACCATAGAAGGTTTTATTCATGTAAACAGAATAACCATTATTCTCTAACTTAAATGAATAACCGTATTGCAATAAACATGATCAAATCATATTCATGCTCAAGGCAAACACCAAATAAGATTTGTTCAACACTAATCCCTAAAGTATAGGGATTGTGCGATGATGATCATATCATTCTTGGAACTACTTCCAACACACATCATCACTTCACCCTTAACTAGTCTCTGTTCATTCTGCAACTCCCGTTTCGAGTTACTAATCTTAGCAACTGAACTAGTATCAAATACTAAGGGGTTTCTATAAACACTAGTAAAGTACACATCAATAACATGTATATCAAATATACCTTTGTTCACTATGCCATCCTTCTTATCCGCCAAGTATCTAGGGCAGTTCCACTTCTAGTGACCAGTCCCTTTGCAGTAGAAGCACTTAGTCTCAGGCTTAGGTCCAAACTTGGGCTTCTTCACTTGAGCAGCAACTTACTTGCCATTCTTCTTGAAGTTCCCCTTCTTCCCTTTGCCCTTTTCTTGAAACTAGTGGTCTTGTCAACCATCAACACTTGATGCTTTTCTTGATTTCTACCTTCGTTGATTTCAGCATCACAAAGAGCTTGGGAATTATTTTCGTCATCCCTTGCATACTATAGTTCATCACGAAGTTCTACTAACTTGGTGATGGTGACTAGAGAATTCTGTCAATCACTATCTTATCTGGAAGATTAACTCCCACTTGATTCAAGCGATTGTAGTACCCAGACAATCTGAGCACATGCTCACTGCTTGAGCTATTCTCCTCCATCTTTTAGCTATAGAACTTGTTGGAGACTTCATATCTCTCAACTCGGGTATTTGCTTGAAATATTAACTTCAACTCCTGGAACATCTCATATGGTC
>LR880967.1:105238074-105255572 GCA_904067115.1 Aegilops sharonensis | reverse complement strand
GTTTCTTCTTTTCCTTAGTTAGTTTTGTTGTTTTTTCTTTTTTTTATTTTAATTTATTTTCTCTTCTGTTTTATTTCATTTTAACTATTTAGGCTTTTTTATAAAAGCACGGTTCCTTCACCATAAACACCTAAGCAATTATTGCACACTCCGAACATTTTAGTTTAATATTTTGAAAACTTTTATTTTTGCCTTTTATTAAGTTTTGAATTTGAATTGATTTTTGAACTAACGCGGGATTATCAACAGTAACTGCGATGACGTGGCATCATTAACAGGGGATTATTGTAGCCTAATTATCCGGGCGTCACATGCTCATCCGCCGGATTCTCCCATGCCAACAACGGGCCTTCAAATTGTGGGAGTTCGATCCGGCACAGCACCCAACTCTGAAAAGGCTCTTCGACACTACGTACGAAGATGACTGGAAGGTGCTGTTCAAGGGCGCCGAGGCTCCCACATCCGCTACCGAAGATCGCGGATTCAGCTCGCAGCGTCCAGCCAACGAGGTAAGTTATTTTTCCCTTTTATGGGACTCTTTTTTCATAGTTTGACTCTATGCGGGATCTAAAACTCCCCAACCTTTGACAGGACTGGCTGGTGAAATCCGGACAGATTAACTGTCCGGCCCCTTTGCCAGAAGACCTAGCGGACGCCGATTGGAGGGGCTGCTGGTTCCGGCACCTCACGTGGTGCCGGAGAAGAAGGCCAAGAAGGAGGCCACGGGGACTCGAAAGACCTCCCGACGCCAGGTGCCGTCGGGCTCATCGCCTGACCACCCTGAGGCGGAATCCTCCTCTGAGGAAGAGGAGGAGGAAGAAGAAGCTTCTTCCCCAGCGAGGGGAGAGAAGAAAAGGAAGGCCTCCCTAACTAGGGAGGCCGGAGGGTCGAAGAAGGGAAGGACCCTTCCTCCGGACTTCTCCGCCAACGCCGACAGCGACGAGGAGGAGTGGCCGACAAGGGCCAAGCCCCTGGCGAGATCGTAAGTGTCCGGATTCCAGAATAACTCATGGATTTTCATTTGCCGCATAGTGTCTTCTAACGCCGAATATAACCATGTAGCCCGCCCAGGGACGATCTTGCCACTTCGTCGAGCGGCTCCCTGAATACGTCGGATGTGAATAGCACTTCACTTCCGACTGCCTCCTCTCCTCATGACGCAGATGACACCGCGGTAGAGTACCAAAAGGGGCCCAACCAGGAGGAGGTGATCCTGGAGGCGCCGCAAGGCGACCTCCCGGACGCCGGGCGCACATGGGGCAAAACCCCAGAGGGCTCTAAGTCCGGCACTCTGCCGGACTCCGTGCCGGAACCAGCAATGTTTCCGAAGGCCGGCAGACTACGACACCGGTGACCTCCGTCGAACCCGAGGCACCGGATAGCTTGTTGGAGGCGCTTAACGGCGCCTCCGTTGACGAGGAGCACCGCACTATCATGAGTGCGGTGATCCAGAAAGTTTAGTCCGCCAAGAGCGGGCTGACTGAAGCCTGTACCAGCCTTCTAACAGGCTTTGAGGTAAGTTTAGAATATGTAAAAATATTACCGCATAGACAGTAGCCCCTGATGCTTAGTTCAGTGTTCGGAAAGAAAAGCCGGACTGAGGATCTAAAAAGATATACGCAGGAGTCTAACATAATTATGTCAATATGGGAATGCAGGCTGCCCTAATGACCTCTGCCGCACTGACTGCGGAGGTCAATACATTGAAGAAGAGCCTCGAGCGGTCCGAGAATGAGCTCGGCCAAGCCAAGAAGCAGCTCGAGGACAAGGAAGGTAAGTAATACCTTATTAAAGAAGTACCTTATAGAAAGGATTCGGTTGCAAAAAATGACAGGAATAACGTGGGTATTGTAGGGGCCACGAACGAGGTGGCGACCCTGAAGGAAGCGGTGTCTGCGGCCGAAAGTAAAGTGGCCGCGGAGCGCACTGAGCGAGAAAAGCAGGAGGAGCGGGTGGCGGAGGTGCGGCAAGAGCTCCAGGCTCTCGTGAAAAAACACGAGAGTTTGGAGCGTGACTCAAAGACTCGAGAGTCTGAGCTCGCCTCGGCTCTTGAGAGTGCCAAAGCTGCTAAGGCCGAAGCCCAAAAAGCCCTCCAAGAAATTGAATCATTAAAGAAGATAGCGGCGGGTAAGGCATTCTTTATGCAAAGCAAGAATGTAAAAGTCAATTACCTATTACTTACCCGGATTCGGAGCTCTCCAGGAGCATTCGCAGATTTGCCCCGTAGTGCGTCTGATGTTGCCGCATTCTACCGCGCCCAGGAGGGGAGCTCGACGGAGAAGGTATTCTGGTCTCAGTATGCTGAGGCCGGACATCCGGTGCCCCTAAGCGACCAGCTGAAGCAGCTGGTCAAGCTCCACAAGGTCGCCGAACAGGCCATGAAGGGCCTTATAGTTCGGCTGTGGCCATTGGAAGCCATGCCTGGGAGGTACTTTGGGCTGGTGCGGCGGCTGGTGGACGCCTGTCCATGGATTGAAGTCATCAAGCGCTCGGTCTGCATTGAAGGTGCCCGTCGGGCCTTTGCCCGTGCTAACGTGCATTGGGGCAAGCTGGATGGGGAGAAGCTTGTGACGGACGGGCCACCAAAGGGCAAGGAGTATCGCATGCCTGAAATGTATTATGAGGGCGTCCTGAAGGGTGCTCGCCGTATAGCGGATGAGTGCTCCAAAGATGTAATTTTTGAATAGACTCGCATTTGTTATCCTGTGCGCTGAAAACTTGTTCATATGCGCTAAGCAACGCTTGTTAATTTAAAATATTACCTTCTGTGCGGCCGTTTATCAAAATTGAGAGATGGCAAGTCGTTGGCTTCAGCTCCCATGCCACGAGTGCTGGGGTGTTTGGGATAAACTTGAGCGCTCTTGTTCCCATTCTTGGGTCCATCGAGGGAGGCGCTCAACGCAACGAACAAGGCAACCGGACTTATAATGCTTGAACACTCTCACTTAGCCATAGAATTCTATAATTTTAAATTTTGGCGAAGCCCCTAGTATTCGGAAGACCGAGTTCGGGGCGCTATCCACGCCTTGGCCGGACAGTGCCGGCTCCTCGCTCTAAGCGGCATAAGTCTTTAGGGACCCGAAAAAACCTCTCGAACAGCAACTGGCTCTCGCCCTATCATGACAGTCAGTTTTAGCTTTCTCCACTGAGGTGCTCAACGCAACTCAACCGGGGCACAATCGCAGTGGTTCTCCCAGCGCCACCTTAGCCGATATAACAGAACGTAAGGTACCAAAACATGGGAGCCGGGCAAACCCAACTATTGACCCAAGACATGATTCGAAGCCGACACATATAATGCTATAAGTTCGGGGTGCCACACTTGTGAAAGTGTTCGGACTTCTAACACCATATTCTGGGGAACTTAAGCCCCTGGTGTATTGGCCGTACCAAAGTGTACGGGTGCAACATGTCATGAAATGAACATATATATAAATAAAGAAAGGAGTGCAATAATAGGCAAAAGCTATGTATTGTTTATTGAAAAAGGGACTGCAATGAAAGCAGAACGATACAAATAGTGCGATAAGCAAGGGATGGGACTATTTAACATGTCCCCCTCCAGGGGTAAGCTGCGGGATGGTATGTAAAACAGGTATAATGCTCGAAGTAGAGACCACCTGGACACTCGACGCAGTTTTCTGCTTCCCTGGCTGTTGCATCGTGAGTTCGGCGCGAACGCCAGACAGGGCTTCTGGAGAACAGAGTTCTGAAAGTAAGAAGAAAAAAGAATGACACAATCGGGAGCCCCTGGTGAGGTTGAGCCGCATTCTGGGCGTGCCGTGGTCGTGCCCCTCCCCTTATGCCCATGGTATCTCCAGAGCGTAGTTATGTACGCCTAGTACTGGCTTCGCAACTTCCCGAGGGCTGGGGTTGGGGCCGGATTGCTACGCCTGTTCGGATCGTGCCAGGCGGTCTTGCTGTAAGTTACTCCGGGCGCGTTTGACAGTGTCCGATTGTTTATTGGCCGGACTGGAGAATTGCCTTAAGAGGCTGTTCTGCACTTCTGACGCAAGGGAGGCCGTATGCTCCTCCGTTCGGAGAGAGCGTTCGGTGTTTCCATTGACCGTGATTATGCCTCGAGGACCTGGCATCGTTAGCTTGAGGTATGCGTAGTACGGCACCGCATTGAATTTTGCGAATGCTGTTCGTCCGAGCAGTGCGTGATAGCCGCTGCGGAACGGGACTATGTCAAAGATTAACTCTTCGCTTCGGAAGTTATCCGGGGATCCGAAGACCGCTTCGAGTGTAACTGAGCTTGTACAATTGGCCTCTACACCTGGTATGACGCCTTTAAAGGTCATTTTTGTGGGTTTAATCCTTGAGGGGTCTATGCCCATTTTGCGCACTGTATCCTGATAAAGCAGGTTCAGGCTGCTACCGCCGTCCATCAGGACTCTGGTGAGGTGAAATCCATCAATAATTGTGTCAAGAACCAATGCGGCGAAACCGCCGTGACGGATGCTAGTGGGGTGGTCCCTTCGATCGAAGGTGATCGGGCAGGCAGACCATGGGTTGAACTTCGGGGCGACTGGCTCCATCGCGTTTACGTCCCTTAGCGCACGCTTCCGCTCCCTTTTGGGTATGTGGGTTGCGTATATCATGTTCACCGTCCGCACTTGTGTGGGAAAGCCCTTCTGTCCTCTATTGTTCGGCGGCCGGGGCTCTTCCTCGTCATCGCTATGCAGCCCCTTGTCGTTGTTTTCGGCGATTAGCTTGCCTGCTTGCTTAAACACCCAACAATCCCTGTTGGTGTGGTTGGCTGGTTTTTCGGGGGTGCCATGTATCTGGCACAAGCGATCGAGTATTCGGTCCAAGTTGGACGGGCCCTGGGTATTTCTTTTGAATGGCTTCTTCCGCTGACGGGGTTTATAGCCTCTGAATCCGGCATTTACTGCCGTATCTTCAACATTATCACCGTTAATGTGGCGTTTATGCTTGTTGCGACGCGATCTGCCATTTCTGTCCTTGGTATCCGAACTATCAGGGTGTTTGGCCAAGTTGTTTCTTCGAGCTAGCCAGCTGTCCTCTCCCGCACAAAAGTGGGTCATGAGTGTGGTGAGGGCTGCCATGGATTTCGGCTTTTCCTGTCCTAGGTGCTGGGCTAGCCACTCGTCGCGGATGTTGTGTTTGAAGGCTGCTAGCGCCTCTGCATCCGGACAGTCGACGATCTGATTTTTCTTTGTTAGGAACCACGTCCAGAATTGTCTGGCCGATTCTTCTGGCTGCTGAATTATATGGCTAAGGTCATCGGCGTCTGGTGGTCGCACATATGTGCCCTGGAAGTTATCAAGGAATGCGGCTTCCAGGTCCTCCCAACAACTGATTGACTCTGCTGGCAAGCTGTTGAGCCAATGCCGAGCTGGTCCTTTAAGCTTGAGTGGGAGGTATTTGATGGCATGTAGATCATCACCGCGTGCCATGTGGATATGGAGGAGATAGTCCTCGATCCAGACCGCAGGATCTGTGGTACCATCGTATGATTCAATGTTTACGGGCTTGAAGCCCTCAGGGATTTGATGATCCATTACTTCATCTGTGAAGCATAGTGGGTGTGCGGCGCCTCTGTATTGGGCTATATCACGACGTAGCTCATATGAGCTTTGTCTATTGTGTTCGGCCCGGCCGGGTTTGCTGTATCCGGCGTGACGGTAATCATCCCGTGTCGTTGGGCGCCCACGCGATCCGTAGATCGATCTTGTATGCTTTGCCTTATCCTCCAATATATCTCGCAAGTCTGGCACGTTTTCCCGTGCCTTGGTACTTTTTGAGCGGCGTCGGGGCGTGGCTTGACTGGAGGGCCGAGAGGCCTCTCTGTCGCGGCCACGGGGTGGCAGGTCTGCCATGTCGTGCGGTGGTGACTTGGGTGCTTCCTCCTCTAATCGAGGCAACGGCCTGCGTTTGGGGTAGCTTTTGGAGAGGCGTTCGACTTCATACTCTTCGGCTGCAAGGACTTCAGTCCATCTGTCAGCTAGCAGGTCTTGGTCAGCTCTAAGCTGTTGCTGCTTTTTCTTGAGGCTGCTTGCCGTGGCCATAAGCCTGTGTTTGAAACGCTCCTGTTCGGCGGGATCCTCAGGCACGACAAATTGATCGTCGTCGAGGCTTGCCTCGTCTTCGGAGGGAGGCACATAATTATCGTCCTCTACCTCTCTTTCTGCCGCACTGTCGTGTGGACTTGCTTCTCCCTCCTCCTGTGCTGAGTCCTGCTAGAGGGGGTCATCTTCGGCACTGTCCGGGGTGTTATTTTCTCCCGTGCCGGAATCATTGTTTTGCTATGGCGAGATTTAGAGCGGCGCCGCTGACGTCGGCGCTTGGGCTGTTTCTTGGAGGGGTCATCCTCCGCTGTTCCATCGCCGTTCCCATCTTTCGGGATGTCCACCATGTATATGTCGTATGACGAGGTGGCCTTCCAGTGCCCTGTAGACGCTGGTTCTTGGTTGTCTCCAGCATCGTCGTCCATACCGTCGATGTCTTCGGAGTCGAAGTCGAGCATGTCGGTTAATCATCGACAGTGGCTACAAAGTGGGTGGTGGGTGGGCGTTGAATTTCTTCATCGTCCGCATCCCAACCTTCCTGACCGTAGTCTGGCCATGGCTCTCCGGATAAAGAGAGAGACTTTAATGAATTCAGGATGTCGCCAAAGGGCGAGCGCTAAAAGATGTCCGCGGCGGTGAACTCCATGACCGGCGCCCAATCGAATTCGATTGGCAGGGGCGCGGAGGGTTCGGAGTCCGGAGAGGAGTCCGGCACCTTGGAGTCACGGTCTTTGAAAAGGATAGGGATGGAGTTTGTCTCAATCGCCGTTGAGATCGTAGCCCCGAGGCGGTGTCCAACCACTCATCCTCGATCGGGGGAAGCGGCTCCGGATTAAGGGTCGGAGCGGGCACTGGTGCGGCCTCCAGGGCACTGTTCGGCGGTAGAGCTAGATCGTACCCCTCGAGACAGTGCGGCACGCTCGGCTGTGGCTCGAATCCTTCGAAGATCAAGTCTCCGCGGACATCGGCCGTATAGTTCAAACTTCCAAATCTTACCTGATGGCCAGGGGCGTAGCTTTCGATCTGCTCCAGATGGCCAAGCGAATTGGCCCGCAGTGCAAAGCCGCCGAATACGAAGATCTGTCCGAGGAGAAAAGTCTCACCCTGGACTGCGTCGTTGTTGATGATCGAAGGAGCCATCGGGCCTATCGATGACGACACATAGGAACTCTCAATGAAAGCACCAATATCGGTGTCAAAACCGGCGGATCTCGGGTAGGGGGTCCTGAATTGTGCGTCTAGGCGGATGGTAACAGGAGACAAGGGACACGATGTTTTTACCCAGGTTCAGGCCCTCTCGATGGAGGTAATACCCTACTCCTGCTTGATTAATATTGATGATATGGGTAGTACAAGAGTAGATCTACCACGAGATCAGAGAGGCTAAACCCTAGAAGCTAGCCTATGGTATGATTGTTGTTCTGTCCTATGGACTAAAACCCTCCGGTTTATATAGACACCGGATAGGGTTAGGGTTACATAAAGTCAGTTACAATGGTAGGAGATCTACATATCCGTATCGCCAAGCTTGCCTTCCACGCCAAGGAAAGTCCCATCCGGACACGGGACGAAGTCTTCAATCTTGTATCTTCATTGTCTAGGAGTCCGGCCGAAGATGATAGTTCGGCTATCCGGACACCCCCTAGTCCAGGACTCCCTCATCGGGGCTCCTCGTCATGGTCCTCGCTTTGCGATTCCTTTTCCTTGTTCTCGGCATTTAACTTGTCGGACTGTTTAAAAACCCAACAATCTCTGTTGGTATGATTGGCTGGTTTGTCTGGGGTGCCATGGATCTGGCACGGACGGTCGAGTATGCGGTCCAAGCTGGATGGTCCATGATTGTTTCTTTTATATAGCTTCTTCCGCTGACCGGACTTGGAGCCACTGAATCCGGCGTTGACTGTCATGCCATCAGTGTTGTCACCATTGCTTTGGCGTTTGTGTCTGTTGCGTCGAAGCTTGCCGTTGCTATTTTTAACCTCGGAGGTGCCCGTTTCACTTGCTGTGTTTTTGCTACGGGCCAGCCAACTATCCTCACCCACACAAAAGCGGGTCATGAGTGCCATGAGGGCTGCCATGGACTTCAGCTTTTCCTGGCCGAGGTGGCGGGCGAGCCATTCGTCACAGATGCTATGTTTAAAGGCCGCTAGAGCTTCGGCATTTGGACAGTCGACGATCTGGTTCTTTTTAGTTAGGAACCTAGTCCAGAATTTCCTGGCTGACTCTCCAGTCTGTTGAACTATGTGACTTAAGTCATCGGCATCTGGTGGCTGGACATATGTACCTTGGAAGTTGTCAAGGAAGGCTTCTTCCAAGTCCTCCCAGCTGCCAATAGAATTTTTAGGCAGACTGTTTATCCAGTGCCGAGCTGGCCCTTTGAGTTTTTGTGGGAGGTATTTGATGGCGTGAAGGTCATCTCCGCGGGCCATATGGATGTGGAGAATAAAATCCTCGATCCATACCGTGGGATCGGTTGTTCCATCAAATGATTTGATATTTACGGGTTTAAACCCTTCTGGGAATTCATGATCCATTACTTCGTCAGTGAAGCAAAGAGGGTGTGCGACACCTCTATATCGGGCCGCATCGCGACGTAGCTCTGATGGAGTCCGTCTGTGGTTTTTGGAACGGACGTGACTAGGTTTGTCACGTCCGAATAGATGGCCGTCGTCGCGTGTCGAGGCACGTCCTCACGATCCGTAGATCAATCTTGTATGTCCTGCTCTACTGTCTAGGTCCTGCCGAAGGTCGTATGTATATCCGCGAGTTGTTTTATCTCTGTTTTGACATTGAGGTGGGGTGGGCTACTGTTCGGCTTGAGCTACCGCTTTATCCCGACCGCGTGGTGGTCGGCCAGCCGCATTGTCCCGACCGCGTGGTGGTCGGTCGGCCGCATTGAGCAAGGGAGGTACGGGCTCCGGCGCCTCCTCATCGAACTAAGGTAGCAATTTGCACTTCGGATAACTCTTGGCTGGGCGCTTGAGGCCGTATTTCTTCGGCTGCTAGGACATCTGTCCATCTGTTGTTGAGCAGATCTTGGTCGGCTTGAAGCTGCTGCTGCCTCTTTTTCAGGCTCCTTGCAGTGGCTATTAGCTGGCGCTTGAAGCGCTCCTGCTCGAGAGGTTCCTCAGGCAGGATGAAATCCTCGTTGCCGAGGCTCACCACATCCTTGGAGAGCGGAAGATAATTACTGTCCTCCGAGTCATTATGTATGGCCTGTTCATCGGGGCTAACTTGCTCGTTTTCCTGTTCCTCCTGTTCGGAAGTTGCCTCAACAGGGTCTTCGTTGTCTTCGGCGTCGTCCGGAGTATTACTTTCCCTGGTGCCGGTATTGCTATCTTTTGTACGATGTGACTTAGAGCGGCACCGCTGACGTCGGCGCTTATGCTGTGTCTCTTGAGGTATATCTTTGACTGGATGTTCTTTATAATTGTTGTTAGGCTCTTTGGGTGTATCCACCATGTACACGTTGTACGAAGAAGTGGTTGTCCAGCATCCGATAAAAGGCGGGTTTTGGCCCTGCTCCTCGTCTGCATCGTCGTCTATACTGTCGATGACTTTGTAGCCATAGTCGAGCATGTCAGTTAAGTCCTCGACAGTGGCTATGTAGTGGTGGTGGGTGGGAAGCGAAATTCCCCGTCATCAGCCTCCAGTTCGAACCGGATATAGTTCGGCTATGAATCCCCTGCTAAGGATAGATTTTTCAATGAGTTCAACACATCGCCTAAAGACGAGTGCCAGAAGATGTCCGCTATGCTGAATTCGGCGATCGATGACCGATCCAGTGATACGTCTCCAACGTATCTATAATTTTTGATTGCTCCATGCTATATTATCTACTGTTTTGGACTATATTGGGCTTTATTTTCCACTTTTATATTATTTTTGGGACTAACCTATTAACCGGAGGCCCAGCCCAGAATTGCAGTTTTTTGCCTATTTCAGTGTTTCGGAGAAACAGAATATCAAACGAAGTCCAAATGGAATGAAACCTTCGGGAACGTGATTTTCTCATCAGATAAGACCCAGGAGACTTGGACCCTCCGTCAAGAAAGCCACGAGGCGGTCACGAGGGTGGAGGGCGTGCCCCCCCTAGGGCGCGCCCCCTGCCTCATGGGCCCCTCGAAGCTCCACCGACGTACTCCATCCTCCTATATATACCTACGTACCCCCAAACGATCAGATACAGAGCCAAAAACCTAATTCCACCGCCGTAACTTTCTGTATCCATGAGATCCCATCTTGGGGCATGTTCCGGAGCTCCGCCGGAAGGGGAATCCACCACGGATGGCTTCTACATCATCACCATAGCCTCTCCGATGAAGTGTGAGTAGTTTACTTCAGACCTTCGGGTCCATAGTTAGTAGCTAGATGGCTTCTTCTCTCTTTTTGGATCTCAATACAATGTTCTCCCCCTCTCTTGTGGAGATCTATTCGATGTAATCTTCTTTTTGCGGTGTGTTTGTTGAGATCGATGAATTGTGGGTTTATGATCAAGTCTATCTATGAATAATATTTGAGTCTTCTCTGAATTCTTTTATGTATGATTGGTTATCTTTGCAAGTCTCTTCGAATTATCAGTTTGGTTTGGCCTACTAGATTGGTTTTTCTTGCAATGGGAGAAGTTCTTAGCTTTGGGTTCAATCTTGCGGTGTCCTTTCCCAGCGACAGAAGGGGCAGCAAGGCACATATTGTATTGTTGCCATCGAGGATAACAAGATGGGTTTTTTTTGTCATATTGCATGAAACTATCCCTCTACATCATGTCATCTTGCTTAAGGCGTTACTCTGTTTTTAACTTAATACTCTAGATGCATGCTGGATAGCGGTCGATGAGTGGAGTAATAGTAGTAGATGCAGGCAGGAGTCGGTCTAGTTGTCTTGGACGTGATGCCTATATACATGATCATACCTAGATATTCTCATAACTATGCTCAATTCTGTCAATTGCTCAACAGTACTTTGTTCACCCACCGTAGAATACTTATGCTCTTGAGAGAAGCCACTAGTGAAACCTATGGCCCCCAGGTCTATTCTCATCATATCAATCTCCATCACTTTATTATTGCTTTGCTTTTTTACTTTGCCTTTTACTTTTCACTTTGCATCTCTATACCAAAAATACCAAAAATATTAGCTATCATCTCTATCAGATCTCACTCTCGTAAGTGACCATGAAGGGATTGACAACCCCTAATCGCGTTGGTTGCGTTGAGCTATTGTTTTGTGTAGGTACGAGGGACTCACGCGTAGCCTCCTACTGGATTGATACCTTGGTTCTCAAAAACTGAGGGAAATACTTACGCTACTTTGCTGCATCATCCTCTCCTCTTCGGGGAAGTCCAACGCAGTGCTCAAGAGGTAGCAAGAAGAATTTCTAGTGCCGTTGTCGGGGAGTCTGCACAAAAGTCAACATACCAAGTACCCATTGTCGGTGTCAAAACCGGTGGATCTCGGGTAGGGGGTCCTGATCTGTGCGTCAAGGCTGATGGTAACAGGAAGCAAGGGACACAGATGTTTACCCAGGTTCGGGCCCTCTCGATGGAGGTAAAACCCTACTTCCTCCTTGATTAATATTAATGATATGGGTAGTGCAAGACTAGATCTACCATGAGATCGTAGAGGCTAAACCCTAAGATCTAGCCTATGATGGTATGATTGTAATTGCGATCAGCCTTCTAAGGACCAACCTCTCCGGTTTATATAGACAACGGAGAGGGCTAGGGTTTACATGGAGTCGGTTACAAGGAAGGAAATATAATATCCGGATCGCCAAGCTTGCCTTCCACGCCAAGGAAAGTCCCATCCGGACACGGGCCGAAGTCTTGAGTCTTGTATCTCCACGCTTCAATAGTCCGGACGTTGTATAGAGTCCGGCTGTCCGGATGCCCCCTAATCCAGGACTCCCTCAGTAGCACCTGAACCAAGCTTCAATGACGATGAGTCCGGCGCGCAGTCTTGTCTTCGGCATTGCAGGGTGGGTTCCACCTCCGAATACTCCAAGGTAATTATCGAACACTCAAACCGTGTCCGGATCCACAAGATGATCTTCGCATGCCACCATAGAGAGAATGATGCTTCACAAATGCAATCTGCTGACAACTTTTTAGGCAACGCGACGTGTCACTACGGTCAGTTCATTATTCGAACCGTCTTTCCACAACCAGCCACAGCGCATATTGCGAGGCGGTTTCCTTGACACGTCTTGTCAAAGCAGAGATCGTGCCCCCTCATTACGGGATTCTCATCAATACGGGTACGGGTAATCCCACTACATCATTAATCGTGGCGCTTGGGAAGCAAGCGATTTCCAACGGGCAAGTGGGGAGGCGCACCGCTTTCGTCGCCTCTATAAAGGGATAAGATTTCCCCATTTTTACCCACGCCTTCTTCCTCCTTTTGCCCACTCTTGCCCCCTCGAGCTCCAGCACCCAAGCCCAAGTCTTCTCCGCATAGCTAGACATGTCCGGAGCAAGAGGCAAGTGGGTGGCTTCCACCGTCGAGGAGAAGCACATCACAAATCTTCGGGCGGCCGGATACTTGGCCGCAGACATAGCGCACCGGCTACCAGATGCTGGGCAGGTCATTCCGACCCCGGGACCCCACGAGAGAGTCGTGTTCGTCGCCCACTTCGTCCGTGGATTGGGGTTTCCACTTCACCCCTTCGTCCGCGGGCTCATGATCTGTTACGGGCTAGAGTTCCATGATCTAGCCCCGAATTTCGTCCTCAACATCTCGGCGTTCATCGTCGTATGTGAGGCCTTCCTCCGCATCCGGCCTCACTTCAGCCTGTGGCTACAAATCTTCTGTGTGAAGCCGAAGGTCGTACGCGGCCAGCAAGCGGAATGCGGAGGGGCCATGGTGGGCAATATGCCTAATGTCACCTGGCCGGACGGCTCCTTTGCGGAGACCGTGAAAGGGTGGCAATCGGGGTGGTTCTACATCACCGAGCCACGCGGCGCCAACTGGGCGGCGGCCCCCGAGTTCAGATCCGGAGCCCCCATGCGGCTCACCTCCTGGGAAAGGAAGGGCCTGACTTGGGGCAAACCTACAGAGCTGACTGGACTCCAAACCTGCATCAAGAGCATGAAGGACAAGAACATCAAGCTCGTCAACGTGACCCAGGTCATGCTTGTTCGCCGGATCCTGCCGTGCCAAAGGCGGGCATTCAATCTTTGGGAGTTCGTCCCGGCCGAACACCAGACGCTCCAGAGGCTCTACGGCATGAAGCACAAAGACGCGTGGAAGGAGTTGTTTAAGGCCTCCGAAGTGCCTCCTCCCACATCCGAGGACCACGGGCTTCACGCCGCGCGGGCTCCTAGTCAGGTGAGTTCTCAGACTGCCACCGGACCCAGTTTTTCCCAATATATCCACGGGAGTCCCTTAAGTAATCATGCATATTTTCTTCAGGACTATGTGGAGACAGCGGAGCAGGTCTACTGTCCGGCTCCGCTGCCGGAAGGCCCAGCGGATGCTCTCCTGACGGAGATGCTTGTCCTGGCACCATACAAGGTGCCAGAGAAGAAGGCAGAGAAGAAGGCCCCGGGGACCCGAAAGGGTCTCCATCGTAAGGTTGTGCCAGAAGCCTCGTCCGAAGATGACGAGGCCGACTCCTCCCACGAAGGGGAGGAGGAAGAAGAAGAAGTTGCCCCATCCGGAAAGGATGAGGGGCCCGGCGAAGCGGGCCAGGGGGCCGGAAAAGGCCCTCGGCGCAAGGCCGTTATACCCCTGTCGTATGATGACGACGTGACAGATTCCTCCCACAGAAGCGGGGGGAATCAAAAAGAAAATTCCACCTCCCCGCACTGGGGGGAGAAGAAGAGAAAAGCCGCCCCAGAGGGGGAGGCTGGGGCGTCCAAGAAGGGGAAAACATCCCTTCCGGACTACTCCACCACGGCCGCCTACAGCGATGAAGGGTGGCTGCCCAGGGGGAAGCCCCTGGCGCGATCGTAAGTGTCCGCACTCTACCGTGGTTTTAAGTCATAGCTGTTTAGTAACACCGAGCATATACGCAGTCCGGCCAGGGCTCATCCGGAGGAGTCGTCTTCGGACGGGTCTCTGAGCACTTCAGAGATGAACTCGCTCCCGACGGCCACCACTCCTCAGCCTGCGGATGACACGGAGGTGTTGTCCCGAAGGTTCCCCGAGCAGGGGGAGGTGACCCAGGAGACGCCCCAAGGCAGACTTCCAGATGTCGGACATGCGGGGTTCAAGATCCTCGCGGATCGCGTCGATGGGAGCCGCGACAGGGCGGACTCCCGACCGAACACTGCTCCGGAACCTCCGACGGTTCCGGACTTGGGCGGGCAGCCCCTCGTTAGGGAGGGCAAGCCACCCGTGCCGAGGACTTCTGTCGCGTCAACGGCGCCGGATAGCCTGGTGGAAGCGCTTCGAGGCGCTTCCATGGAAGAAGAGCACCGTACTCTTATGAGTGCGGTGATTCAAAAGGTTCTGTCCGCCAAAAGTGGACTGACCGAAGCCAGCACAAGCCTCCTGACGGGCTTTGAGGTAAGTAGTAAAAATGTAAGAAATTACCACCTGATAGGCAGTAGCCCCTGATACTCTGTTTGGTGTTCGGAAAGAAAAGCCAAACAGAGGGTCAATTATAATCCGCAGGAGTCTAATAATAAGTATTGTTGTGAATAAGCAGGCTGTGCTGCTTGCTGCTGCTGCCCGTACTGCCGAGGTTGCCGAACTGAAGTGGGACCTGGAGCAGGCACAGGGAGAGCTCGGCCTCACGAAGAGGCAGCTCGAGGAGACTAAAGGTAAGCGATTCCTCGTTCGTATATATTTAAAGATAGGCAAAATTTGTCAGTCTGACGCCAAAGCGTCGTGACTGTGTAACAGGGGCCACCGCTGAAGTGGTGTCCCTGAAGAAAGCGCTGTCCGAGGCCGAAAACAAAGCGGCCTTGGAATGCAAGGAGCGCGAAAAGCAAAGTGCTAGAGTGGGCGAGGTACAGCAGGAGCTCCAGGACCTCGGCAAGAAGTGCGAGTCTGTGGAGCATAATCTGAAGATGAAGGAGGCCGAGCTTGCGAAGGCCCTTGTAAGTTTGAAGGATGCCAAAGCCGAAGCCGAGAAAGCACAGCAGGAGATCCAGGAGGCCAAAAAGATAGCAGCGGGTAAGAAATTCTTTATGCAAAGAAAATATGTGGAGGAGGCGTTTCTTTTACTTACTCGAATACGGAGCTCTCCAGGGGCATTTGCAGATCTGCCATGCAGTGTCTCAGACGCTGCGGAGTTCTACCGTGCCCAGGAGGGGAGCTCAACGGAGAAGCTGTTCTGGTCGCTGGGGCCGATCATCCGATGCCTCTGAGCGACCAACTGAAGCAACTGAAGCAGTCGACCGCCTGATCAAGCGGATGGTGGATGCCTGCCCGCGGCTTGAAGTGATCAAGCAATCCGTTTGCATCGAAGGTGCCCGCCGAGCCTTTGCCCGCGTCAAGGTGCATTGGGGCAAGCTGGATGCGGAAAAGCTGGTCAAGGACGGGCCGCCGGAGGGCATGGCGCATCGCCATCCCGAGATGTACTATGATGGCGTGATGAAGGGTGCTCGTCTCGTCGCCGATGAGTGTACCAAGGACGCCATTTTTTAATGAGTTCACTTCTGTCATGTTTGTAATTTAAAGACGAAGTTACTTGCGCTATGTAGCGCTTTTGTTATTTAAAATATTACCTTATGTGCGGCTGTTTATAAAATCCTGAAAGTAGGCCAGTCGTCGGCTTCCGCCCCCATGTGACTAGCACTAGGGTGTTCGTGGAAAACCCGGACACTCTTTTTCCAAATGTTTGGTCCCTTAAGGAGGTGTCTGGCGCAGCGAACAAGGCAATCGGACTATGCGGCTTTATAACTTTCACTTAGCCATAGAAGTCTACAATTTTAAATTTCGGCGAAGCCCCTAGAATCCGGAAGACCGAATCAGGGCGCTATACACGCCTAGATCGGACGAAGCCGATTTATTGCCTAAAGCGGAAAATCTTTAAGGATTTTAAAACCTCTCGAACAGCGACCAGCTCTCGCCACATCATGCCGGTCAGTTTTCAGCTTTCTCTACTGAGGTGCTCGTCCGGAAGAACCGGGTCACAATCGCAATAGTTCTCCCTGCGCTACCTTAGCTGATATAATGAAACGTAAGGCACGAAAACAAAGGAGCCGGGCTATCCCAACTGTAGACCCAAGACATGATTCGGAGCTGATGCATATAGTGCTATAAGTTCGGGGTGCCGCACTGTTGAAAGTGTTCGGACTTTATTTGCCATATTACGGGGCGCCATGAGAAGTCCCTGGCAAACCGGCCGCACCAAAGTGTACGGATGCAATATCAAATAAACATTTATAAGAGAAAAAATGCTCAAATAAGAATAATAAGCTGACGCTATATATAATCTCCCATTGACGAAAAATGCGTTCAAGCGTACATTTACAATGGGTGCGTTAAGCAGAGATAAAATAGGACTATTTGACATGTCCTATCCAGGGGCAGGCTATGTTCAGGTAGATAAAGCAGGTATAATGATCGTAAATAGATTCCACCTGGGTATTTTCTTCTGTGCACAACGTCTATTGCCTCCTTGGATGTCTCTTCCCAACAAGTCCGGCAATTCGGCTCTTTTGAGGATGCTGCGCCAACGCGGTGTCCTGAAAAGTAAGAGGGAAAGAGTATGAAAGTACTTGGCGGTTACCCGCACTATTGACTGAGTCGTTGATGCGCCTCCGCCTATGCCCATGGTATTTTAAGTGCGTAATTGTGTGCACGTGGCACGAATTTTGCTTTGACGGGGCTTAAGCGGAGGTCGGACTACTAGTCGCGCTCTTGGCGCGCCTGATGATCCTGTTGCGGGGTGCTCCGGACTCGCTTGACTGTGCTCGAAGTTGTTGTCGCCGGATTGGTTTGTCGGAGAATGCCGCATTGTACTTCCGCCGCAAGGGCTGCAGTATGTTCTTCTGTTCGTAGGGAGCGGTCCATATTTCCGTTCAACATTATGACCCCGCGTGGTCCTGGCATCTTGAGCTTGAGATATGCGTAGTGTGGTACCGCATTGAATCTGGCGAATGCGGTTCGTCCGAGCAGCGCATGGTAACCACTGCGGAAGGGGACGATATTGAAGATTAACTCTTCGCTTTGGAAGTTATCCGGAGATCCGAAGACCACTTCCAATGTTATAGAGCCCGTACAGCGGGCCTCTACTCCAGGAATTACACCTTTAAAGGTGGTTTCAGTGGGCTTGATCCTTGAAGGGTCAATGCCCATTTTGCGCACTGTGTCCTGGTAAAGCAGGTTCAGGCTGCTGCCACCGTCCATAACGACGCGCGTGAGGTGGAATCCGCTAATGATTGGGTCTAGGACCAATGCGGCCGAGCCGCCGTGACGAATGCTAGTAGGGTGATCCCTACGATCGAAGGTGATCGGACAAGCTGACCATGGGTTGAATTTGGGGGCGACTGGCTCCATCGCATAGACGTC
>LR880967.1:105216950-105234653 GCA_904067115.1 Aegilops sharonensis | reverse complement strand
CATTGATACCATTATCTAGGGGGATTTCTTGGGTAGCCATACTTTTGATTCTTATAATGCTATGATAGATTTATTTGGCTCACCACCTCTTTTGGTTAATGGAACTATGTTAACTTTGGAGCATGTTATGCAAAGGCTTGAAATTATTGAAAATATAGTTGCTACCATTGAATCAATTGAAAATCTAGATAAAAAGATCCACAATCAAATTACCCAATATGGATCTAAGGAGGAATGACTTTGAAAAATATTAAGGAGAAGGAACCCATGGTTAATGAGAAAATAAATCTAGATTCCACTAGAATCGATAAACTTGAGGGTATCATTACCAACTTGGGAACTGCCTTTTCTTCCGTTAAAAACACTCCAAGTCCATCTACTAAAAATACTAAGCTTATCTATGTTCCTAAGAATAAGGGTGAATCATCTAATAAGGAAACTGCGGATCTTAAATCTATAAGTATTCATCCCAATCTTTTTGCTATCATTAAGGAACCATTTGCTACAAATGAATTTTTTGATCTTGTGCCTTAAATTTTGATAATTACTAGAAAGAAAGAAATTTCTAAGGAAGATAGATGCCTCATTGAAGGATTGCCTACCAAAGATGGCAATACCTAGATCTATCCTTGCTTTTATGCCTAGCTAGGGGCCTTAAACGATAGCGCTTGTTGGGAGGCAACCCAATTTTATTTTAGTTTTTTGTTTTTGCTTCGGTTTAGGAATAAATAATCCATCTACCTTCTGTTTAGATGTGGTTTTATGTTTTAATTAGTGTTTGTGCCAAGTTAAACCTATAGGATCTTCTTGGATGATAGTTATTTGATCTTGCTGTAATTTCCAGAAACTTCCGGTTCACGAAAACAATTGTTGAAAATCACCAGAATGTGATAAAATACTGATTACAATTGCTGCTGATCAATAAAAAAATTGCCTAGNTGTTTAGGAATAAATAATCCATCTACCTTCTGTTTAGATGTGGTTTTATGTTTTAATTAGTGTTTGTGCCAAGTTAAACCTATAGGATCTTCTTGGATGATAGTTATTTGATCTTGCTGTAATTTCCAGAAACTTCCGGTTCACGAAAACAATTGTTGAAAATCACCAGAATGTGATAAAATACTGATTACAATTGCTGCTGATCAATAAAAAAATTGCCTAGGTCGTCCTATTTTTTCTGAATTTTTGGAATTCCAGAAGTTTGCGTTAGTTACAGATTACTACAGATTGTTCTGTTTTTGGCAGATTCTGTTTTTCGTGTGTTGTTTGCTTATTTTGATGAATCTATGGCTAGTTAAATAGTTTATAATCCATAGAGAAGTTGAAATACAGTAGGTTTAACACCAATATAAATAAAGAATGAATTTATTACAGTACCTTGAAGTGGTCTTTTGTTTTTCTTTCGCTAACGGAGCTCACGAGATTTCTACTGAGTTTTGTGTTGTGAAGTTTTCAAGTTTTGGGTGAAATCTTTTGATGGATTATGGAACAAGGAGTGGCAAGAGCCTAAGCTTGGGGATGCCCATGGCACCCCCAATATAATCTAAGGACACCAAAAAGTCAAAGCTTGGGGATGCCCCAGAAGGCACCCCCTCTTTCGTCTACTTCCATCGGTAATTTTACTTGGAGCTATATTTTTATTCACCACATGATATGTGTTTTGCTTGGAGCGTCTTGTGTTATTTGTGTCTTTGTTTGTTAGTGTGCCACAATCATCCTTGCTGTACACACCTTTTGAGAGAGCCATACATAACTTGGAATTAGATAGAATACTCTATGTGCTTCACTTATATCTTTTGAGCTTTATAGTTTTGCTCTAGTGCTTCACTTATATCTTTTAGAGCACGGTGGTGGATTTGTTTTATAGAAACTATTGATCTCTCATGCTTCACTTAGATTATTTTGAGAGTCTTTAATAGCATGGTAATTTGCTTAATAATAATATGCTTGGTATTCAAGATTTGTAAAACTTTCTTTTGAGTGCGTTGAATACTAAGAAAAGATTGATGCTTGATAATTGTTTTGAGATATGAAGATGGTGATATTAGAGTCATGCTAGTTGAGTAGTTGTGAATTTGAGAAATACTTGTGTTAAAGTTTGTGATTCCCGTAGCATGCATGTATGGTGAACCGTTATGTGATGAAGTCGAAGCATGATTTATTTATTGATTGTCTTCCTTATGAGTGGCGGTCGGGGACGAGCGATGGTCTTTTCCTACCAATCTATCCCCCTAGGAGAATGCGCGTAATACTTTCCTTTGATAACTTCTAGATTTTTGCAATAAGTATATGAGTTCTTTATGACTAATGTTGAGTCCATGGATTATACGCACTTTTCCTTCCTTCCATCATTGCTAGCCTCTCTAATACCGCGCACCTTTTGCCGGTATCATACACCCACAATATACCATCCTCAAAATAGCCACCATACCTACCTATCATGGCATTTCCATAGCCATTCCGAGATATACTGCCATGCAACTTTCCACCGTTCCGTTTATTATGACACGCTCTATCATTGTCATATTGCTAGCATGATCATGTAGTGGACATCGTATTTGTGGCAAAGCCACCGTTCATAATTCTTTCATACATGTCACTCTTGATTCATTGCATATCCCGGTACACCGCCGGAGGCATTCATATAGAGTCATATTTTGTTCTAAGTATTGAGTTGTAATTGTTGAGTTGTAAGAAAAATAAAAAGTGTGATGATCATCATTTTTAGAGCATTGTCCCAAGTGAGGAAAGGATGATGGAGACTATGATTCCCCCACAAGTCGGGATGAGACTCCAGACGAAAAAGAAAAAAAGAAAAAAAAGAGGACATAAAAAAAGAGAAGGCCCAAAAAAATGAGAGAAAAAGAGAGAAGGGACTATGCTACTATCCTTTTACCACACTTGTGCTTCAAAGTAGCACCATGATCTTCATGATAGAGAGTCTCTCATTTTTTCACTTTCATATACTAGGGGGAATTTTTCATTATAGAAATTGGCTTGTATATTCCAATGACGAGCTTCCTCAAAATTCCCTATGTCTTCGTGAGCAAGCGAGTTGGATGCACACCACTTAGTTTCTTTTGTTGAGCTTTCATATACTTATAGCTCTAGTGCATCCTTTGCATGGCAATCCCTACTCACTCACATTGATATCTATTGATGGGCATCTCCATAGTCCGTTGATACGCCTAGTTGATGTGAGACTATCTTCCCCTCTTTTTGTCTTCTCCACAACCACCATTCTATTCCACATATAGTGCTATATCCGTGGCTCACGCTCATGTATTGCGTGAAGATCGATTTTTTTTGAAAATGTTAAAGTATGAAACAATTGCTTGGCTTGTCATCGGGGTTGTGCATGATTTAAATACTTTGTGTGGTGAAGATAGAGCATAGCCATACTATATGATTTTGTAGGGATAACTGTCTTTGGCCATGTTATTTTGAGAAGACATAATTGCTTTGTTAGTATGCTTGTAGTATTATTATTTTTATGTCAACATGAACTTTTGTCTTGAATCTTTTGGATCTGAATATTCATACCACAATTAAGAAGATTTACATTGAAATTATGCCAAGTAGCACTCCGCAACAAAATTTCTCTTTTTATCATTTACCTACTCGAGGACGAGCAGGAATTAAACTTGGGGATGCCTGATACGTCTCCAACATATCTATAATTTTTGATTGCTCCATGCTATATTATCTACTGTTTTGGACTATATTGGGCTTTATTTTCCACTTTTATATTATTTTTGGGACTAACCTATTAACCGGAGGCCCAGCCCAGAATTGCTGTTTTTTTGCCTATTTTAGTGTTTCGGAGAAACGGAATATCAAACGGAGTCTAAACGGAGTGAAACCTTCGGGAACGTGATTTTCCCATCAGATAAGACCCAGGAGACTTGGACACTTCGTCAAGAAAGCCACGAGGCGGTCACAAGGGTGGAGGGCGCCCCCCTAGGGCGCGCCCCCTGCCTCGTGGGCCCCTCGAAGCTCCACCGACGTACTCCTTCCTCCTATAGATACCTATGTACCCCCAAACGATCAGACACGGAGCCAAAAACCTAATTCCACCGCCGCAACTTTCTGTATCCACGAGAACCCATATTGGGGCCTTTTCCGGAGTTCTGCCGGAAGGGGAATCCACCACGGAGGGCTTCTACATCATCACCATAGCCTCTCCGATGAAGTGTGAGTAGTTTACTTCATACCTTCGGGTCCATAGGTAGTAGCTAGATGGCTTCTTCTCTCTTTTTGGATCTCAATACAATGTTCTCCCCCTCTCTTGTGGAGATCTATTCGATGTAATCTTCTTTTTGCGGTGTGTTTGTTGAGATCGATGAATTGTGGGTTCATGATACAGTCTATGTATGTATAATATTTGAATCTTCTCTGAATTCTTTTATGTATGATTGGTTATATTTGCAAGTCTCTTCGAATTATCAATTTGGTTTGGCCTACTAGATTGGTTTTTCTTGCAATGGGATAAGTGCTTAGCTTTGGGTTCAATCTTGCGGTGTCCTTTCCCAGTGACAGAAGGGGCAGCAAGGCACGTATTGTATTGTTGCCATCGAGGATAACAAGATGGGGTTTTTATCATATTGCATGAAACTATCCCTCTACATCATGTCATCTTGCTTAAGGCGTTACTCTATTTTTAACTTAATACTCTAGATGCGTGCTGGATAGCGGTCGATGAGTGGAGTAATAGAAGTAGATGCAGGCAGGAGTCGGTCTAGTTGTCTTGGACGTGATGCCTATATACATGATCATACCTAGATATTCTCATAACTATGCTCAATTCTGTCAATTGCTCAACAGTAATTTGTTCACCCACCGTAGAATACTTATGCTCTTGAGAGAAGCCACTAGTGAAACCTATGGCCCCCGGGTCTATTCTTATCATATCAATCTCCATAACTTTATTATTGCTTTGCTTTTTTACTTTGCCTTTTACTTTTCACTTTGCATCTCTATATCAAAAATACCAAAAATATTATCTATCATCTCTATCAGATCTCACTCTCGTAAGTGACCGTGAAGGGATTGACAACCCCTAATCGCGTTGGTTGCGTTGAGCTATTGTTTTGTGTAGGTACGAGGGACTCGCGCGTAGCCTCCTACTAGATTGATACCTTGGTTCTCAAAAACTGAGGGAAATACTTACGCTACTTTGCTGCATCATCCTCTCCTCTTCGGGGAAATCCAATGCAGTGCTCAAGAGGTAGCATCCAGCTCGACATACGCAGACGCACATGGTTCAGAACTTATAGCCGGAAACGAGTCCGAGGTTCCGGTGACACAGTCATCACCCGAGGTAAGTCCATGTGCGGCCCCAATGCCACGGAATCTGCGGCTTCCGTGGCGGGGTTGAGCTTCCTGTCCTCGGATGGCGCGATCTACTACGGATCTAAGGCCAGAGCGGTTACACGTACAGTTTACTGGGTATGGCCCGACAAATTTAACTCATGTTCATCGTGGTGATGGGGAGCGACTGCCATGGTCTCGACTCCGTCGAAGATCAAGTCTCCGTGGATATCCGCGACGTAGTTCAAGCTCCCGAATCTGACCTGATGGCCAGGGGCGTAGCTATCGATCTGCTCCAGATGGCCAAGCGAGTTGGCCCCCAGTGCGAAGACGCCGGACACGAAGATATGTCCGGGGAGGAAGACCTCTCCATGGACAACATTGTTGTGGATGATTGAAGGGGCCATCAAACCTTTTGGGGACGGCACAGTGGAACTCTCAATGAAAGCACCAATGTCGGTGTCAAAACCGGCGGATCTCGGGTAGGGGGTCCCGAACTGTGCGTCTAAGTGTTGGGGATCGTTGCAGAAATTAAATTTTTTCTACGCATCACCAAGATCAATCTATGGAGTTTACTAGCAACGAGAGGGGAGTGCATCTTCATACCTTTGAAGATCGCGACACGGAAGCGTTATAAGAACGTGGATGAGGGAGTCATACTCGTAGCGATTCAAATCGCGGTTGATTCCAATCCAAGCGCCGAACAACGGCGCCTCCGCGTTTAAGACACGTGCAGTCCGGTGACGTCTCCCACGCCTTGATCCAGCAAGGAGAGAGGGAGAGGTAGGGGAAGACTCCGTCCAGTAGCAGCACGATGTCGTGGTGGTGTTGGAGCAGTGTGGTACTCCGGCAGGGCTTCGCCAAGCTTCGCGGGAGGAGGAGGAGGTGTTGGGGAGGGGGAGGGTTGTGCCTTGGATGTGGTGCGGCTGCCCTCCCACCCCCCTCTATTTATAGGGGCAAGGGAGAGGGGGGCCGGCCCCCTCCAGATGGATCTAGAGGGGGGGCGGCGGCCAAGGGGGAGGCTTGCCCCCCAAGCCAAGGGGGGCGCCCCCTTTAGGGTTTCCCCCCAACCCTAGGCGCATGGGCCCTAGGGGGGTTTGGCGCCCAGCCCACCTAGGGGCTGGTTCCCCTCCATATTCAGCCCATAGGGCCCTCCGGGGCAGGTGGACCTTCCCGGTGGACCCCCGGAACCCTTTCGGTAGTCCCGGTACAATACCGATAGACCCCCGAACACTTCCGACGACCGAATAAGAACTTCCCATATAAAAATCTTCGTCTCTGGACCATTCCGGAACTCCTCGTGACGTCCGGGATCTCATTCGGGACTCCGAACAACATTCGGTAACCACATACAAACTTTCCCTATAACCCTAGCGTCATCGAACCTTAAGTGTGTAGACCCTATGGGTTCGGGAGTCATGCAGACATGACCGAGACATCTCTCCGGCCAATAACCAACAGCGGGATCTGGATACCCATGTTGGCTCCCACATGTTCCACAATGATTTCATTGGATGAACCACGATTTCGAGGATTCAATCAATCCCGTATACAATTCCCTTTGTCAATCGGTACGTTACTTGCCCGAGATTCGATCGTCGGTATCCCGATACCTCGTTCAATCTCGTTACGGGCAAGTCACTTTACTCGTTCCGTAACACATCATCCCGTGACCAACCCCTTAGTAACATTGAGCTCATTACAATGATGTCTTACCGAGTGGGCCCAGAGATACCTCTCTGTCATACAGAGTGACAAATCCTAGTCTCGATTCGTGCCAACCCAACAGATACTTTCGGGGTTACCCGTAGTGCACCTTTATAGCCACCCAGTTACGTTGTGACGTTTGGCACACCCAAATACTCCTACGGTATCCGGGAGTTGCACAATCTCATGGTCTAAGAAAAGGATACTTGACATTAGATAAGCTCTAGCAGACGAACTATACGATCTTTGTGCTATGCTTAGGATTGGGTCTTGTCCATCACATCATTCTCCTAATGTTGTGATCCCATTATCAATGACATCCAATGTCCATGGTTAGGAAACCGTAACCATCTATTGATCAACGAGCTAGTCAACTAGAGGCCCACTAGGGACATGTTGTGGACTATGTATTCACACATGTATTACGATTTCCGATTAACACAATTATATCATGAACAATACACAATTATCATGAATAAGGAAATATAATAATAACCGTTTTATTATTGCCTCTAGGGCATATTTCCAACAGTCTCCCACTTGCACTAGAGTCAATAATCTAGTTACATTGTGATGAATCGAACACCCATAGAGTTCTGGTGTTGATCATGTTTTGCTCGTGGAAGAGGTTTAGTCAACGGATCTGCGACGTTCAGGTCCGTATGAACTTTACAAATATCTATGTCTCCATCTTGAACATTTTCACGAATGGAGTTGAAGTGAAGTTTGATATGCCTGGTCTTCTTGTGAAACCTGGGCTCCTTGGCTGGGGAAATAGCTCCAGTGTTGTCACAGAAGAGAGCTATCGGGCCCGACGCATTGGGAATAACTCCTAGGTCGGTAATGAACTCCTTCATCCAGATTGCTTCATGTGCTGCCTCCGAGGCTGTCATGTACTCCGCTTCACATGTAGATCCCGCCACGACGCTTTGCTTGCAACTGCACCAGCTGACTGCCCCACCATTCAAAATATACACGTATCCGGTTTGTGACTTAGAGTCATCCAGATCTGTGTCGAAGCTAGCATCGACGTAACCCTTTATGACGAGCTCTTCGTCACCTCCATAAACAAGAAACGTATCCTTAGTCTTTTTCAGGTACTTCAGGATATTCTTGACCGCTGTCTAGTGTTCCATGTCGGGATTACTTTGGTACCTTCCTACCAAACTTACGGCAAGGTTTACATCAGGTCTGGTACACAGCATGGCATACATAATAGACCCTATGGCCGAGGCATAGGGGATGACACTCATCTTTTCTCTATCTTGTGTCGTGATCTGGCATTGAGCCGTGCTCAATCTCACACCTTGCAATACAGGCAAGAACCCCTTCTTGGACTGATCCATATTGAACTTCTTCAATATCTTGTCAAGGTACGTGCTTTGTGAAAGACCAATGAGGCGTCTCGACCTATCTCTATAGATCTTGATGCCTAATATATAAGCAGCTTCTCCAAGGTCCTTCATTGAAAAACACTTATTCAAGTAGGCCTTTATGCTTTCCAAGAGTTCTATATCATTTCCCATCAATAGTATGTCATCCACATATAATATCAGAAATGCAACAGAGCTCCCACTCACTTTCTTGTAAACACAGGCTTCTCCATAAATCTGCGTAAACCCAAACGCTTTGATCATCTCATCAAAGCGAATGTTCCAACTTCAAGATGCTTGCACCAGCCCATAGATTGAGCGTTGGAGCTTGCATACATTGTCAGCATTCTCAGGATCGACAAAACCTTCTGGCTGTATCATATACAATTCTTCCTTAAGGAAACCATTAAGGAATGCCGTTTTGACGTCCATTTGCCATATCTCATAATCATAGAATACGGAAATTGCTAACATGATTCAGACGGACTTTAGCTTCGCTACGGGTGAGAAGGTCTCATTGTAGTCAACCCCTTGAACTTGTCGATAACCCTTACCGACAAGCCGAGCTTTATAGATGGTCACATTTCCATCCGCGTCTGTCTTCTTCTTCTTAAAGATCCATTTATTTTCTATGGCTCGCCTATCATCGGGCAAGTCTGTCAAAGTCCATACTTTGCTTTCGTACATGGATCCTATCTTGGATTTCATGGCTTCAAGCCATTTGTTGGAATCTGGGCCCGCCATCGCTTCCTCATAGTTCGAAGGTTCACGGTTGTCCAAACACATTATTTCTAGGACAGGGTTGCCATACCACTTTGGTGTGGAACGTGTCCTTGTGGACCTACGAAGTTCATTAGTAATTTGATCCGAAGTTCCTTGATCATAATCATTAACTTCCTCTCTAGTCGGTGCAGGCACCACAGAAACATTTTCTTGAGGTGCGCTACTTTCCGGTTCAAGAGGCAGTACTTCATCAAGTTCTACTTTCCTCCCACTTACTTCTTTTGAGAGAAACTCTTTCTCCAGAAAGGATCCATTCTTGGCAACGAAGATCTTGCCTTCGGATCTGAGGTAGAAGGTATACCCAATAGTTTCCTTAGGGTATCCTATGAAGACACATTATTCCGACTTGGGTTCGAGCTTTTCAGGTTGAAGTTTCTTGACATAAGCATCGCATCCACAAACTTTTAGAAACAACAGCTTAGGTTTCTTCCCAAACCACAATTCAACAGTGTCGTCTCAACGAATTTCGACGGAGCCCTATTTAAAGTGAATGCGGCAGTCTCTAAAGCATATCCCCAAAATGATAGCGGTAGGTCGGTAAGAGACATCATAGATCGCATCATGTCCAACAGAGTGCGGTTACGACGTTCAGACACACCATTACGCTGAGGTGTTCCAGGCGGCGTGAGTTGTGAAACAATTCCACATTTCCTTAAGCGCGTGCCAAATTCGTGACTCAAATATCCTCCCCACAATCTGATCATAAGAACTTTATTTTCCTGTCATGTTGATTCTCAACCTCACTCTGAAATACCTTGAACTATTCAAAGGTCTCAGACTTGTGTTTCATTAAGTAGACATACCCATATCTACTTAAGTCATCAGTGAGGGTGAGAACATAACGATAACCACCGCGAGCCTCAACGCTCATTGGACTGCACACATCAGTATGTATGATTTCCAATAAGTTGGTTGCTCGCTCCATTGTTCCGGAGAATGGAGTCTTGGTCATTTTGCCCCCGAGGCATGGTTCGCACATGTCAAATGATTCATAATCAAGAGACTCCAAAAGTCCATCTGCATGGAGTTTCTTCATGCGTTTGACACCAATGTGACCAAGACGGCAGTGCCACAAGTATGTGGGACTATCATTGTCAACCTTACATCTTTTGGCATTCACACTATGAATATGTGTAACATCACGTTCAAGATGCAATAAGAATAAACCATTGACCAGCGGGGCATGACCATAAAACATATCTCTCATATAAATAGAACAACCATTATTCTCAGATTTAAATGAGTAGCCATCTCACATTAAACGAGATCCAGATACAATGTTCATGCCCAAAGCTGGTACTAAATAACAATTATTGAGGTTTAAAACTAATCCCATAGGTAAATGTAGAGGTAGCGAGCCGACGGCGATCACATCGACCTTGGAACCATTCCCGACGCGCATCATAACCTCGTCCTTTGCCAGTCTCCGCTTATTCTTCAGCTCTTGTTTTGAGTTACAAATATGAGCAACCGCACCGGTATCAAATACCCAGGAGCTACTACGAGTGCTGGTAAGGTACACATCAATAACATGTATATCACCTATACCTTTGGTATTGCCGGCCTTCTTATCCGCTAAGTACTTGGGGCAGTTCCGCTCCGCTTCCAATGACTGTTTCCCTTGCAATAAAAGCACTCAGTCTCAGGCTTGGGTCCATGCTTTGGCTTCTTCCCGGCAACTGGCTTACAGGGCGCAGCAACCCCCTTGCCGTCCTTCTTGAAGTTCTTCTTACCCTTGCCTTTCTTGAAACTAGTGGTTTTATTGACCATCAACACTTGATGTTCCTTTTTGATCTTCACCTCCGCTGATTTCAGCATTGAATATACCTCAGGAATGGTCTTTTCCATCCCCTGCATATTGAAGTTCATCACAAAGCTCTTGTAGCTAGGTGGGAGCAACTGAAGGATTCTGTCAACGACCGCGTCATCCGGGAGATTAACTCCCAGCTGAGATAAGCGATTGTGTAACCCAGACATTTTGAGTATGTGCTCGCTGACAGAACTATTCTCCTCCATCTTACAACTGTAGAACTTGTCGGAGACTTCATATCTCTCGACCCGGGCATGAGCTTGGAAAACCATTTTCAGCTCTTGGAACATCTCATATGCTCTGTGCTGCTCAAAATGCTTTTGGAGCCCCGGTTCTAAGTTGTAAAGCATGCCGCACTGAACCAGGGAGTAATCATTACTATGCGACTGCCAGGCGATCATAACGTCTTGAGTTGCTGGGAAAACATGTGCATCACCTAGCGGTGCTTCAAGGACATATGCTTTCTTGGCAGCTATGAGGATAATCCTTAGGTTACGGACCTAGTCCGTGTAGTTGCTACCATCGTCTTTCAGCTTGGTTTTCTCTAGGAACGCGTTGAAGTTGAGGGCAACATTAGTGTGGGCCATTTGATCTACGAGACATATTGCAAAGATTTTTAGACTATGTTCATGATAATTAAGTTCATCTAATCAAATTATTTAATGAACTCCCACTCAAATTGACATCCCTCTAGTCATCTAAGTGATACATGATCCGAGTCAACTAGACCGTGTCCGATCATCACGTGAGACGGACTAGTCATCATCGGTGAACATCTTCATGTTGATCGTATCTTCTATACGACTCATGTTCGACCTTTCGGTCTTCCGTGTTCCGAGGCCATGTCTGTACATGCTAGGCTCATCAAGTCAACCTAAGTGTATTGCGTGTGTAAATCTGGCTTACACCCGTTGTATGTGAACGTTAGAACCTATCACAACCGATCATCACGTGGTGCTTCAGAACAACGGACCTTAGCAATGGTGCACAGTTAGGGGGAACACTTTCTTGAAATTATTGCGAGGGATCATCTTATTTAAGCTACCGTCGTTCTAAGCAAATAAGATCTAAAACATGATAAACATCACATGCAATCAAATAGTGACATGATATGGCCAATATCATTTTGCTCCTTTTGATCTCCATCTTCGGGGCGCCATGATCATCATCGTCAGCGGGATGACACCATGATCTCCATCATCGTGTCTTCATGAAGTTGTCTCGCCAATCATTACTTCTACTACTATGGCTAACGTTTAGCAATAAAGTAAAGTAATTACATGGCGTTTTTAGTGACACGCAGGTCACACAATAAATTAATACAACTCCTATGGCTCTTGCCGGTTGTCATACTCATTGACATGCAAGTCGTGATTCCTATTAAAAGAACATGATCAATCTCATACATCACATCCTTTTGGCCATATCACATCACACGGCATATGCTGCAAAAACAAGTTAGACGTCCTCTAATTGTTGTTGCAAGTTTTTTACGTGGATGCTATAGGTTTCTAGCAAGAACGTTTCTTACGTACGCCAAAACCACAACGTGATATGCCAATTTATATTTACCCTTCATAAGGACCCTTTTCATCGAATCCGATCCGACTAAAGTGGGAGAGATAGACACCCGCTAGCCACCTTATGCAACTAGTGCATGTCAATCGGTGGAACCTGTCTCACGCAAGCGTACGTGTAAGGTCGGTCTAGGCCGCTTCATCCCACGATGCCGCCGAATCAAGATAAGACTAGTAACGGCAAGTAAATTGACAAAATCGACGCCCACAACAACTTGTGTTCTACTCGTGCATAGAAACTACGCATAGACCTAGCTCATGATGCCACTGTTGGGGATCGTTGCAGAAATTAAATTTTTTCTACGCATCACCAAGATCAATCTATGGAGTTTACTAGCAATGAGAGGGGAGTGCATCTTCATACCTTTGAAGATCGCGACACGGAAGCGTTACAAGAACGCGGATAAGGGAGTCATACTCATAGCGATTCAGATCGCGGTTGATTCCGATCCAAGCGCCGAACAACGGCGCCTCCGCGTTCAACACACGTGCAGCCCCGTAACATCTCCCACGCCTTGATCCAGCAAGGAGAGAGGGAGAGTGTCGGTGTCAAAATCGGCGGATCTCGGGTAGGGGGTCCCGAACTGTGCGTCTAAGGCGGATGGTAACAGGAGGCGGGGGACACGATGTTTAGCCAGGTTCGGGCCCTCTCGATGGAGGTAATACCGTACTTCCTGCTTGATTGATCTTGATGATATGAGTATTACAAGAGTTGATCTACCACGAGATCGTAGAGGCTAAACCCTAGAATCAAGCCTATGGTATGAGTGTTGTTGTCCTACGGACTAAATCCTCCGGTTTATATAGACACTGGAGGGGGCTAGGGTTACACAGAGTCGGTTACAAGGGAGGAGATCTACATATACGTATTGCCAAGCTTGCCTTCCACGCCAAGGAGAGTCCCACCCGGACACGGGACGAAGTCTTCAATCTTGTATCTTTATAGTCCAACAGTCCGGCTGCCCGAGGACCCCCTAATCCAGGACTCCCTCAATAGCCCCTGAACCAGACTTCAATGACGATGAGTCCGGCGCGCAGATTGTCTTCGGCATTGCAAGGCCGGTTCCTCCTCCGAATATTCCATAGAAGATTTTGAACACAAGGATAGTGTCCGGCTCTGCAAAACAAATTCCACATACCACCATAGAGAGAATAATATTTCCACAAATCTGATCTGCTGACAGCTTTTCATAACGCGACGTTCTGCCGTGGACTGGTCATGACGAACCGTTTTTTCGAGCCTGCCACTGCACGTGTCGCGAGGCAGTTTTATTGGCACGTCCCGTCAAAGCAGAGATCGTGTCCCTCTTTTCACGGGATTCTCATCAATACGGGTATGGGTAACCCAATCGTGCCTGTTGGTAAGACTCCTCGATTTTAGGCAAGTTCCAAACGGTCATGCGGAGGACGCTTTATAAAGGGGCCTAGGCATGTCCTTTTCTTCCCGCGCTCGATCCTTCCCTTCCCCTCACCTTGAATTCCAACACTCAAGGCTCAGGCTAAGCGCTTCGGACCTCCAATCATGTCCGGATCCAACCTTCAAGGCCGGTGGATGGCCCAGAGGAGAACATCAAGAAGCTAAGAGAAGCCAGGTATCTGACCGTCGGAATCTCGCACAGGCTGCCCGCTCAAGGGCAGGTCATCCCCACTCCCGAACCCAACGAGAGTGTCGTATTTATTTCCCACTTCCTCCTAGGTCTAGGCTTTAGTCTTGATCCCTTTGTTAGAGGGCTTATGTTCTACTACGGGCTCGATTTCCATGATCTAGCTTCGGATTCCATCCTTCACATCTCATTGTTTATCGTTGTGTGTGAAGCCTTCCTTCGCACCACCCCACACTTTGGCTTATGGCTCAAGACCTTCAATGTGAAGCCGAAGATGATTGAGGGGCGACACGCAGAGTGTGGAGGTGCCATAATAAACAAAGGCGCCGATGCTCCATGGCCAGAGGGTTCCTTCGTGGAGACCTCCAAGTTATGGCAGTGGGAGTGGTTTTACATCACCGCTCCCCAAAGCGCTAAGTGGGTAGCTGCCCCCACCTTCCGTCCGGGCACCCCGCCACAATTGGCGTCATGGGTCAACAAAGGGCTGGANCGCGCTCGATCCTTCCCTTCCCCTCACCTTGAATTCCAACACTCAAGGCTCAGGCTAAGCGCTTCGGACCTCCAATCATGTCCGGATCCAACCTTCAAGGCCGGTGGATGGCCCAGAGGAGAACATCAAGAAGCTAAGAGAAGCCAGGTATCTGACCGTCGGAATCTCGCACAGGCTGCCCGCTCAAGGGCAGGTCATCCCCACTCCCGAACCCAACGAGAGTGTCGTATTTATTTCCCACTTCCTCCTAGGTCTAGGCTTTAGTCTTGATCCCTTTGTTAGAGGGCTTATGTTCTACTACGGGCTCGATTTCCATGATCTAGCTTCGGATTCCATCCTTCACATCTCATTGTTTATCGTTGTGTGTGAAGCCTTCCTTCGCACCACCCCACACTTTGGCTTATGGCTCAAGACCTTCAATGTGAAGCCGAAGATGATTGAGGGGCGACACGCAGAGTGTGGAGGTGCCATAATAAACAAAGGCGCCGATGCTCCATGGCCAGAGGGTTCCTTCGTGGAGACCTCCAAGTTATGGCAGTGGGAGTGGTTTTACATCACCGCTCCCCAAAGCGCTAAGTGGGTAGCTGCCCCCACCTTCCGTCCGGGCACCCCGCCACAATTGGCGTCATGGGTCAACAAAGGGCTGGACTGGGGGCCAGCTAATGATGTGCCGACATTGCAGAGCCGCATCCGAGATCTCTTCAAGGGAGATGTCAGCCTTGTCAAGGTAATGCAAGTCATGCTAGTTCGTCGGGTCCTGCCATGCCAACATCGACCTCTCCGTATGTGGGAGTTCAACCCGGAAGGACCGCGAACTATTCAGCAATTCTTCGGTGCGACGCTCGAAGAGATGTACGAATTGTTCTTCGGATCACAAATAAAGTGTCCAGACACCACCGAGGATGTGGGTCTGAACTGCAATCGTCCAGACACCCAAATAAGTAATTCCACGGCCGAACATGTTGTCTTTTAATTTATCATAACATCATTCTGAAAAGTCGCCTTTTGACCAGGACTGGATAAAAAAGGCAAAGATGATCAGGTGTTCGGCCCCCCTTCCCGAAGGCTCACCGGATCCTATACTAGCCAGGATGCTTGAGCTGGCGCCTTATCAAGCGCCATCAGGGGAAGATAAAAGGGAAGAACAAAGAAGACGAAAGTGAGCCTCACTCATTATTCATCCAAACCGGGGGAATTAGTGCCTCCGCGAAGGAGGATAACCGGGGAGAAGAATATGAAATTCCCTCTCGCAAGAAAGGAAGAGGGCCGCCTCTGAAGACTTGGAAACAATGGTGTTCAAACGGGGGAAGAAACCTTTGTCAGGGGGCCCTACCCTGGAGGGCATCATTACCGCATAGTACCCGCAAGGGGACCAGCCCTCCACCAAACTGTATGTAAACAAAAGTACTTTATAGTAAATATACCCTGCTTCATTTCTGAGATCAATAACCGAGATGTATGTCTTGTAGTTCGGATTGTAGCCCTTCTCGACAGAGTTCGTCTTCGGGGGATCTTCTTCCGGAGATGATGGAGAGCGAAACGCCTCCCCGTGCCTCCCCGCCTCGTGAAGCGTACGACCCTGAGGTGTCGTCACGGAGGATTTCTCCTGATCCCCCAAGGCCAGAGGGTAACCCTTCGGCCACCCGAAGTCCGGAGTATTCGGTTCCTAGGGAGAGCAACAGAAAGAGTCCGGGACTGTGCGGTGCGTGACCAGAGGCACTGATGAATCTTCTGGAGCAAGCAGCTATCTCAGAAGCGCATCGTACGCTAATGGGTACGGTGGTTGAGAGGATTTCATCCGCCGAAAGAGGGTTGCATGAAGCTTTTATGAGCCTACTGAGAGGCTGAGGTACGCAAAGTAATATATATTTTTGATGGTACCGCACACGCTAGGTGTGCCCTATGAAGATAGTAGCCCCTGAGACTCTAGTTGCTGTCGAAAAAGGTGGCAAATAGATGATCATAGTCCCAGGTAATAACCGTGCTGCTTTCATGTGCAGGCGGCTGAGAGTCCGGTGGCTAGCCGGACTGGTGAGTTTGCCGAACTGAAGCGACAACTTGATGCGGCAGATGCCGACATCGTGCTTGTAAACAAGCGGCTTGACGAGGCACGGGGTATGTATTTCTCCGGTGATCAACACATATTAAGAGGAGCATGATGCTAGTATCTATAATATGTTGTGACTGCAGATGGAGCTGCCGCCGTGGAGACCCTTCGGGCGGAACTTGCCCGAGCCAAGGAACAAGCCAGGAAGAGTGATGCGGCCGCCCTAAAGGCGTCCGAAGAGCTAAGAGCCGAACAGGATGCGCATTGACAGAGCAAAGAGAAAATAGCCAAAATGGCTGTTGAGTTTAAATATGCCACCGACCGTTATGAGCTTCTTGAAAAGGAAAGCCAAACGAAGACGGCGGACCTGGAGAAAGCCATGGTAGCAGCCAAGGAAGCCCGCTCTAAAATCAGAGCGGCGAAGGAGGAGCTACGTCAAGCCGGAGATATCACGGCTGGGAAGCCCTTTTTGTTGCGGACGAAGTTCGGAGATCCTAAGTATGCCCGTCTGGATCAATTATGGAGTTCTGCAGACGCATACTTAGATTTGGCAGCGAGTGCTGCTGATGCGACCGAGTTTTTCAAAGATCAAAAAGATCACGAAGTGGAAAAGCTGTTCTGGTCGTAGTTCAATGTTCCAGTGCGTCCGCTGATGTTAAATGAGCAAATGGCTGAGTGGGCCGAGCTCCATAGGTTGTCCGGGCTTGCCATGAGGTCTGTTGTGGATCATCTTTGGCCGGAAGGACCAAGGCCGAATAGTTATTTTGGCTTGGTGCAACGAGTCCTTGGTGTTGTGCCGCATATCGACACTATGAAGAGGTCAGCGTGCATAGAGGGTGCGCGGATGGCTCTTACCCGCGTCAAGACATACTGGGCAGAGATGGAGGCCACCGCTATTGCAACCCAGAGTTCGGCCGTAGGCCGGGTGTCGGCCGAGCACTATTTTGAAGAAGTCCTAGAAGGTGCTTGTTTAATAGAGGCTCAGTGCTCGAAGAGTATCAT
>LR880967.1:105202440-105216686 GCA_904067115.1 Aegilops sharonensis | reverse complement strand
GTGTGTATAGTGGCACTATTCTAATCCTGGGATTAGAATAACTATTTGGATCACGAGGACCTATATAGGGCCCGACAGGCCCTCCCGAACTCCTAAACCCACAGAGAGAGAAAACAAAAAAGTCCACGCCCACGCCTGCTCGTCCACCACTTCCTCGGTCCCCAGCCTCCCCCCGTCCAGCGTCCTCGAGGTCTCGACCCCTGCCACAACCGCCGTGCCGCCGGCCCAGCTTCCGACCACCGCCGCAGCACCATACCGCCACCTCCATCCGACACGCCGCCGTCCCGGCTTCTCACCACCTCCCCTCGATGCGCCGCTCCGCCTCCACCAAGATCCCGTTGTAGCCCCACCTCCAACAGCCCCGCCGACGACCGGATCACTGCTTCCCGACGAGCTCTGGCGCCANCCATCCGACACGCCGCCGTCCCGGCTTCTCACCACCTCCCCTCGATGCGCCGCTCCGCCTCCACCAAGATCCCGTCGTAGCCCCACCTCCAACAGCCCCGCCGACACCAGATCCCTGCTTCCCGACGAGCTCCGGCGCCACCTCAACGAAGGTCACGGCCTTCACCCCGCTCCTAGCGTGCTACCACCAGCGAAACCTTCGGCCACCATGGGCACCGCCGTCGCGCCCTGCCTTCTTCCTGCCACCGCACCTCCACATCGCCTCCACCCCGCCGCCGCCGGGGCACAGGGCGGTCGCCAACCGCACCTGGATCTAGGCGCGTGCCCCTAGCTTCTTGCCTCGCCCGTGCCATGCTGGCCTCCCCCGCCGCTGCCCGAAGTTCAAATGTCATAGCAGCAGAGGGACGGATTTGACACGCCGTCGTTGGATATTCTCTGTTGTCGCTAGATCGATCGCCAGTGCATCACCTCGGTCAAGCTCTTCTCTACCTCATGTGCGTCCATGGGGCTCGCTCCCAGAACATGGCCATTTTTGGACGAGGAATCAAGCTCGCCCCTGCTGCTCTGTTTGGATCTACTCGGTTGCGGGTGTTAGCTTCGAGGCTACTCATACCCGAGCTCCCACAAGCCACGCAATCTCATTCCCCGCAGCGGATGTCGCCGACCTCGACTAGTGGTTGCCGGATTTTGTGTTTCTTCTGTACAAAACTGATGCATTTCTTCTCTCGTTTCCGCAGTTTTGTTAACTGAACTTTACCATCTCGACTGATTGAACTACACATAACTTAACTGTCTAGGCTGCAAGGGTGTCACGCGGAGGTGGCTCGAGCCGGCGGGAGATGCAGCAGTTCGACGCAGCCCCTCCACGCCGTTCAACTCCTATAGCCAGCTGGCTCAAAGCCAACAGTGAGCTCCTACTTCGACTCACTACGCACGTAGCTTTTGGGCATGTGTCGATGTGTGGCTGAAGCTCTTTCTTTCTCTCCAGTCTCATGTGCTGATGCTACCCTCTTAGTCTCTCTTATCTCAGTTTGGCACACCCATGTTTTTTGTTACTCTTAAAATTGGAAGTAGAGATGCTTAGCCAGAAAGCAACTGAAGCATTTTTGTGCTTAGCTGTTTTTTTTTCCTGATGAAGCAAGTACTAGTTGCTCCTGCCATGCTACCTTTGGTCGAGAGCACATAGCTCAGTAGACAGAGCTTGACAAGATAGAAAGGCAACATGTGGTGCACAAAAGGCCACATCTCTCACGTGGCACACATTTTCTTTTTTCTTTTTGTGTGTAGAAAGGGTGTTTAGGCATACCACCACATTTAGGGATCCATTTTCGGTCTCCCCCACCATGCTCCTGCAGGTCAACTGCGCCGTCACACGAAGTTCACCGGCCATAGCTGCGGACGGACGAAGTTCCAACTCTACCGCAACCCCACAAGATCCACGCGTAAAATGATCCACAAGCTCATAATTTTCACACCGATGTACCATGTGCTACAGCGAAGTGTCCATGCCTGATCTTTGTTGGGTTTTGTTTTTCATTGGCCAAAGATGGCGCTCCATAGCTGTTCGGTGTAATGCCTAAGGATCAAACAACGTCTCTCTCACTTTTGTTTTTGGAAAGACCTACCTATCATCTTGCCGCTGCTGCGTTAGAGTGGCTCCATCTGCGTCAATGACGCATCCTCCGGCTCGCTCCCGGCGTGGCTATATCGAGCCCACATTATCCATGGCAGTGTGCAGCACTGAGATGCAGAGGCTCGAAAAATTGGCGGCCATTGCAGAAGCCAGTGAGTATGTGCCCCTGCATCGTCGAGACACCGTCCGCCATCGGATCACTACTCTGCTTCAAGAATCACAGCTCTTTCCTAATGAGGTCAGTGATCACCCCCTTGGTGTTGGGATTTTTGGGTTTGTGGATTCCTTTATGAGAGATACTGCCGTCAACATGCCGCTTGAGCTTGAAGATGAAGATCTGCTGATCACCTTCGTCCCACACAATGCGGCTCTTAATCGTCGAGCGGCTCCATTTGGACCTGAGATTTGGATCATGTTCTTCGGCTTTCCGTATGACTACCAAACGGATTATTACATCACTAAGGCCTTGGGTGGATATGGTTCCTTAGTTTCCTGGTATAATCCCCGTCAGGACCGCAGATTTGTCCTTCTGAAAGCCAGAGTACTTAGCCTGCGCCTCGTCCCCAAGAGTTTTGTGGTCTGGCAGCTAGGAGGTGCGCGAGACAGTTGGACTGTAGTAGTCACCATTCTTCGCAGCAACGACTGGAATGGTCTCCTCCCTAACGTACCTGCCGCACCGGAGGAAATGCCACCCCCAGATGGCAACCCACATCCACAGTTTGGCCCTGAAATCACCGCGGAACAACTTTATCAGCAACAAGTTCATAACTGGCTCGTTCAGAATGGTGCACCTGCAGCTGGCAACTATGAGGCCCAACAAGTTGCTGACAATGCTGGCTGGGGCACTTGGGATGCACCGGCTGCTCCCCCACCACCACAAATGCCGCCCCATCTGGTGAACTAGCAAGCCTGGCTTGCTGCACAGGGTCTGACTGTGCAACATGGGTTAGTCCCTGAAAACAATGTCACTGATAATGCTCTCCAGGCTTGGAATGATTCGATCACTCAGTCTGACAGTTCAAGCACGACCCAGTCTGACATTCTCATCATCGATGACCCACCTATGCAGTTGTCTGATAATGCAAGCCCTGAATCTCTTAACATCACTCTGGAGATCTATGATCAAGGAGTCAGATTCGGCTTATCTGCTCAAGGTAACGAGATCCTTTCCAGGCTACTGAATGACCCAATCCCACGCCGGAATCTCAATACCTTCATATTCCAAGCTGTTAGTCCTATGCTTGCAAATTTTGGACCTTGGAGGGAGGGGTTTGGCCTCCGAACACCCCCGGTACAGATGTCTATCTTGGTCACGCAGGACTCCACTGGTCTGACATTTTCCCAGCAATCAAGTTATACTTCTGATTTCGCACCCTCTGTTGTGATCATTGAGGACCTGTCTGAGCATGCCAATATGGACAGCGCTACAGAGCCCGCCATGCTGCCCAACACTGATGTTGCCACTATGGACACGGAACAAGTTGTGCGCTCCTCATCTCTGCAACTTGCTGTAAGCTCGGAGGCAAATGCTCCCCTGCCCACCGCCGGCCCGCGCCCCCGTAGGGCCAGGGTTGCTGCCCCTATCTCCATAACTGAAGTGCACCGCAGCCTCCGCTCCAACAAGTACGATGGGTTCAAGGTTCCTCCCCTCTCTGATACTCGAAGGACCGTCTCCAAAGTTAAACCACGTGTCATCCCGTCTATTGGCACATCAGCTTCTGCTGGGTCTTCTGCTATTGAGATCCCCCCCCCAACTCCTATAGCTACTCTGCAATCCATTGGAGTTAACCGATGTGCTATACCAGTTACTGAACTGTCTGAAGAAGCCCTACTGGCTGAAACTACTACCGCACCTGAGCCTTCTGCGCCATCGACTAGGAGTGATGATCAGCGAGAAGATCTCTCCCACGACTCTGCTTAATCCTAGGAGCTCTATATGACGTCGTTGAGATGCTGGAATGTGCTCTCATGGAATATTCGCGGGCTCAACTCTGAGAAGAAGCATCTGGCTCTGAATAATGCTATCTCTACCAGTGGCTGTGCTATCGTTTGCCTCCAGGAAACTAAGATGTCTGAGGTTACTTTTGCTTTTATTAAAACTTGCTGCCCTAAACAATTTGATCGCTTTGCTTTTGTCCCTTCACGTGGCGCTTCTGGAGGGCTGCTAACTATCTGGAAAAGCTCGGTTTTCTCTGGTTTGGTTCGCTCGTCTGATCCATTTGCGCTAGTCATTGATTTCGTTAGCACACAATCATCTAACCGTTGGCCGTTAGTTAATGTGTATGGCCTTGCACGGGTACTGACACAGATGTTTTCACGCAATGGTTATATGATCTTCAAATACCTAGTAATCAAGACTGGTTACTTTTGGGTGATTTCAACTACATGCGCGCTCTGGACAATCGTAATAAACCTGGGGGTAATATTCAAGATATGATTACGTTCAATGACATAATTCGTAAACAGCAACTGATTGAGCTTCCGGTGAAAGGTAGAACTTATACTTGGAGCAATATGCAAACCGATCCATTGCTAGAGCAGATTGACTGGTTCTTCACATCCTTACATTGGACTAATGCATATCCCAAAACGCTAGTCAAACCTCTTGGCAAGCCTGTTTCTGACCACATCCCTTGCGTGGTCACCATTGAGACCAAAATACCCCGATCCAAGCTCTTTCGCTTTGAATCCTAATGGACCTTACATCCAGGGTTTATGGACATTGTCAGAGAGGTTTGGGGTCGGCCAGTTAGGAACGCAAACGCTGCTACAATCCTTTGCCGAAAATTCAAAGCGCTGCGGCACGCTCTCAAAATCTGGAGTAAGAATATTTCTCGTTTATCCGTGGCCATCACAAACTGTAACAGTGTCCTGGCGGACCTAGACGAGCTAGAAAATAAACAACCCCTTTCAATTCCAGAAATGAATTTCTGGCGTATTCTAAAGTCGCATCTACTAATGCTGATCAATTTCAAAAATTATATTGGAAGAAGCGTTGTACTATTCGTTGGATTAAGTTTGGCGATGAAAACTCCAAGTTTTTCCAAGCTATGGCCACGGAACGTTATCGCCAAAACAACATCTCCTCCCTCAAGCTTGAGGACGGCACCTTGGTCGAAGATCATCCTGCAAAAGAGGCCCTCTTATTTCAAACCTACAAACACCGCCTGGGCACGGTCTCTCCCTCAGACATGAAATTTGATCTACCATCCATTATCCCCCCCCGCTACCAATCTCGACCAGCTCACCACTCCTTTTTCACATGAGGAAATTGATAATGTCGTCAAAAGTATGCCTCCGGATCGTGCACCTGGACCAGATGGATTTAGTGGGGCGTTTTTGAAAGCATGCTGGCCCATCGTTCAACATGACTTTTATGCACTATGCGCTCAGTTCTATGAAGGTACGCTTGATGTCACTAGCATCAATGATGGTCTCATCACACTTATACCCAAGATCAACTCTCCCGTAACGGTCAATGATTTCAGACCCATTACATTGCTCAGCTGCTGCCTAAAGCTAATTACCAAACTGCTAGCAGACAGACTTCAGCGTGTCATTCACACCCTCATCCACCGAAATCAGTACGGGTTCATTAAAGGTCGCACTATACAAGATTGTCTGGCATGGGCCTATCAATACCTCTATCAATGCCAAACCTCGGCCCGACCAATCATTGTTCTTAAACTTGATTTCGCCAAAGCATTTGATACTATAGCGCATGAGCCAATGATTTGCATTATGCAGCAGATGGGTTTCAATGACAAATGGATCTCCTGGATCAAGTGCCTCTTCTCCTCGGGTCGCTCGTCCGTCCTTCTTAATGGGGTCCAAGGACGACAGTTCCTTTGCCGCTGCGGTGTGCGGCAAGGTGATCCTCTGTCCCCCCTCATTTTTGTCCTGGCAGCTGAGCTACTTCAATGTGCGGTCAACGATGCTTTTCGACGTGGAGATATCAGCCTGCCTTTTCCATGCAATGGGCAAAATGATTACCCAGTGATTCAATACGCGGATGACACCCTCCTTGTCCTACCTGCCTGCCCGCAACAGGCCGCCCGTGTCAAGAACATTCTTTCGGATTATGCAGCCTCTATCGGACTCAAAATAAACTTTCACAAGTCGACGCTCATGCCAATCAACCTAGATGCAAATGCCGCTTCTAGCCTTGCCGCCGTTTTCGGCTGTTCTGTAGGTACAATGCCCTTTACCTACCTTGGCTTGCCGCTTGGCACTACAAGACCAACCATTCAAGAATTCATGCCTCTGGTCTGCAAAATGGAGCGTCGTCTCACTGCCACGATAGCTATGATATCCTATGGGGGTCGCCTTTCTTGGCTAAACGCTTCCGTCACATCCCTTCTTGTGTTTGCCATGTGCACGCTCAAGTTTCCTCCGAAACTGATTGAAATTCTGGACAAGATAAGAAGGAGATGCCTCTGGACAAAGAAAACCGACCAAGGTGACAAATGTAATTCGCTTGCAACTTGGGAACTGGTTTGCAAGCCCAAGCGTAAAGGCGGCTTGGGGGTGATCAACATTAAAATCCAAATGAAGCCCTCCTGCTGAAATTCTTGCACAAGTTCTATAACAAATTGGACGTTCCATGGGTCACCATGCTTTGGGAGAATCAGTATACCAACCAGGTGCCTCATGCGGTTGATTTGGTTGGCTCCTTCTGGTGGAAAGACATTCTCAAGTTAACACCCATTTACCGAGGGATCACCCGTGTCCAAGTCGTTGATGGCTCCACTACGTTGCTTTGGAAAGATTTGTGGTCGAATGATGTGCTGCAAACATCGCACCCCCGTGCATTTTCGTTTGCTCGGCAGGAAGACATGACGGTTGCTGATTTCTGGGCCAACACTGGACTTCAAGAAACCTTTCACCTACCGCTGTCTGCCCATGCGCTCAATGAGGTGCATGATGTTCAACGCGCGGCATCCCACATACACCCATCCACAACAATATCTGATGTGTGGCTCTACACTTGGGGGACAGCTGAGTACAAACCAAAAGACTTTTATGACAACTTCTTCCGTGATGCAACAGTTCATCCCACTTTCCTGCTCCTTTGGAAATCAAACTGCACGATGAAAATCAAAGTATTTGGGTGGCTGCTGCTGCATGACAGACTCAACACGCGTGACATGCTGAGAAGAAGACACTATGACATTGGGAATGACTTCACTTGTCTCCTGTGTGGGCAGAATATTGATGAGACTCTCGAGCACATGGTCTTCACTTGCCAATTCAGTGAAAGGTGTTGGGCCAAGATAGATGTTCATTGGACCGATTTTCAAAACAGGTTTGATGCGTTGCACAACGCACAGCCCAACTGGCCCAACCCCTTCTTCGTCGAAGCATTCTTCACCGCTGCATGGAGTTTGTGGAAGGAAAGGAACAATAAGCACTTCAGAGGTGTAGCCCCAACCATTGCATCTTGGTTCAATCGTTTCAAAGTGGACTTGGGGCTTCTTCAACACAGAGTTAAGGGTACACGTAGAACTGCCCTGCTTTCTTATTGTGACACACTTAGTTGAGTCCTGCTGTATTTTCCCCTACCCTCTTAACTTACTTAGAGACAAGTGTATAGCAGTAACCATGGCGTAGTTGCCACCACCCCTGGTGGTCACACCAAGTGTGGTGCTCGATGTTTGATTGTGATATGTCTATGTAAACACCCCATTTATATAGATATATGAAAATACACAGTGGGAGTTCTCTCCCACTGTCAACCTCAAAAAAAAAAAATTGGCTGCTTCCCACCTGGTCCATTCTCTATAATTGATTTTCCCTGCACAATCTCTCTAATTGATTCATGCACGTAGTTTCTTGTGTGTACTAATTGTTTCATGCCCATATTTTCGCGTGTGTGAACATGTACTGATCCGATCTTGGCAAGCTTTCACATGATATTCCGGCTGCCCTGTACGTGTTTGTTCATATGCTTACGAGTGCTGGAAAAAAATCATTTCGCAATCTTGTTGTGGTTTGAGTATAGGAGTTCATATCTATGTATTTCTTGGTGTGTGTCGGTGTCAAAACCGGCGGATCTCGAGTAAGGGGTCCCGAACTGTGCGTCTAGGCAGATGGTAATAGGAGACAAGGGACACGGTGTTTTACCCAGGTTCGGGCCCTCTTGATGGAGGTAAAACCCTACGTCCTGCTTGATTAATATTGATGATGTGTGTTACAAGAGTGGATCTACCACGAGATCAAAGAGGCTAAACCCTAGAAGCTAGCCTATGGTATGATTGTTGTATATGAGATTGTCTATCGACTAGCCTGGCCTCGGTTTATATAATGCACCAAAGGCCTAGGATAACAAGAGTCCTAGCCGAATACGCCGGTGGGGGAGGAGTCCTTGTCTTGATCGCCAAGTCTTGTGGAATCTTCCTTGTATGCGGCAACTGTCCGGACTGGCCCATGAGTATACGGCCATGGGGATCCTCGGCCCAATCCAACTGATCGGGAGACGACGTGGTGAGTACCCCCTAGTCCAGGACACTGTCAGTAGCCCCCTGAACCGGTCTTCAAGTTGGGGACGCTCCTCGATTCTTCCGAACTGTTCTTCATCTTCGGTCGTCGGTCTTGAAAACTGGTTCAACAAATCTTCTCATCTTCGATCTTGAGGATCGCCGAAATGCATTCGGCGAGTTTATACGTCGTGTATCCGAGGAGCCCCTTTAAGTTTCCGGCCTTTATCAATGCCTTGTTATTTTTATGCCACACCTCGGGTTTGAAGTTGTTCCCGGGTGGCAGCGTCCTCTTGGGTCCGAGCTCCAACGCCGGACTGCATTCGAGGTATCTTTTGCAGCCGAGCTCCAACGCCGGACCGCTTCCCAGCTCTAACGCCATAATGTATCCAAGCTCCAACGCCGGACTATGTATCCGAGCTCCAACGCCGGACTGTATCCGAGCTCCAACGCCGGACTATGTGTCCGAGCTCCAACGCCGGACTATGTATCCGAGGTGTCATAAATCACCTTGGTTCAAAGAAGTTTGAAGGAGTTTAGCCGAGCTTAATGTCGGAAATGCCCTCTAAGGAGCCAGCCACTTGCATCCGAACTATATGTCGAATTGCTTCCGAGGTGGTGCACCACCCCGAATGTGGGCTGCTTTTTGGTCAATATTTTTTATTGATGCAATTTATTCTCTGACGAGATATATAGCCAGTAGCCCTCAAGGTGTGTATCGTTCTAAAACCCGAGATGCACTTGAAGGATGACATAAGACCGCTGATCCCAGTAACCGCTGAGACTCAGGTTGATTTGCCAAATCGGCCTGAGGATCAAGTCCTAGCTCGACAGGATACTTCGGGATGCAAAAAGCGGCATGCTCAGACCTCGAGACTCAGGTTGGGTGCGGCCGACCAACCTGAGGATCAAAAATCTCCTCGGAAACTGTATTGCACTTAAGATTTTCTGCATAGAACAAGCAATGCAGTAGCCCCCGAGACACTGGTCGGGTGGCAACACCAGATCAGGGGATCAATGTGCCCCTTTAATATTTGTAAATAATAAGCCCGAAGCCCAATAGCCCCCGAGCCTTAATGCGGGCACGGGTGGCCGAATTAAGGATCGATATCCATAATAAAATCACAAATTATGTGTAATGACTCTATGTATCCAAGTACTTTACGTCATTAATGCTCGGATCCGCATAGTACAAAACTTTGTTGACCGACCATCGGCTTCAACCTTCTCGGCCAGTAGCCAAGGAGTGTTTGTCCTACTTTATAAAGCATTTATAAGGGCAAAGATTTACGACAAACAAGGCAATCTGGCCATACGGTTTTATAAACAAAGGTACGCAGAGAGATATGTTATATTACTGTTTAACAGAAGAAATGTCTTCCAAAGAAAATAGTCCCGCTATCGGTTCCTTTCTTTGGGTTGTCATGCTAAGCATGATCATGAAACCTCAGCTCCAATGTAAGAGCAAAATATTGAGGATTTAGGTTGGGAGGCCGGTTATTAGCTCCCGATAGTGTTCGGCGACAGTCGAGGTCAAGCCGGAAACACTTCGGCCAATGTTATGAATGGCCCGTCATTTAATATAGTCATCAGATCGCTGACCAGTTTACACCTATTGTGACAGTCAGTTTTCGGCTTTCTCCACTGAGGTGCTTGACCATGCGAGCTGGAAGCACAATCGCAGTGGTTCTCCCTGTGCACACCTAGCCGAACAAAGCGGAACGTAGGAGGCAAGCGCGGGAGCCGGGCAACCCAACTATTGACCGAAGACACAATTCGAAACTAAAGGTGTCCGACATTGCACTGCGAGACTTGTGCTGAAAACACACAAATAGTTTAAAAGTGCCAAAAGCTTAAAAAACGTCAGTAAAAACATGACGTACGAACAAGATCAAGTGTTCGATGCCAATCCGAAAATTGGACTTTAGAAAAAAAAGTGCTTCTGCCGTGCTTTAACATGACACATCCTATCTCAAGACTTCAAGCGGGTCAGCTTACGGCTTCAGTCTCCCATCCCAAAGGCGGAGTACTTCTCATTAGGCCGGTTTAGAAAACTAAACTCTAGCGGTTTTGAGAGAGAAACTAGGCTCCTCGGCTAGTGACCACACGCTCGTGTCGAAAAAAGGAGTGATAGATAATAATAATAATAATAACAATAATAAAACTTTGCAACGACTAAGAACAAAAACACTTAGTAGGAAACGGCTCAAATAAACATAAGAGCCCCCAAGTAACTTGGGTAAAAGTTGACTATATAATGTAAGGTGACATGTAGAATGCCTTCTAGCCGGATTTTAGATCGTTTGTCGTAGCGGACCTTTTCGCTTCAACCTCTGGACCCAATAGTCCGGAGTGTGTCCGAATACTCTTGCGGTTATAAAAACCGGGGCATGCGTGGAGACCAGGCGTAGGGGTCATTAGTGCTTTATCAGAAAAGTGCCCAACTAGTTATGTTATATTACATGGTTAGTAAGAAACATCTTCCAGGGAGAATAGTTCCGTTAGGGGTTCCTTTCCCTGGGAGGCATGCCCTAAAGTGCATGTCCGGACTGCGAAAAGAGCAGAAAAACATCTGGGGGCAGGTAAATGAATAGGTAAGAAATCATCTTTTAGTTCACCGACCGAGTATTCCCTTAAGAACGCTAGCTTTCGGCTTCACCCAGTCTGAGGTACACATCCGGCTGACCCGGCAGTTAACAATCGCAGAGGTGATCCCTTTACCACCTAGCCGAACAATCGGGAACGTAGGGGTAAGCTCAGGAGCCAGGCAACCCAGCTTGGCCAAAACTTAAGTCATATCGATGCATATAATGGTGAATAAAAGGTACATGCGGAAGTGTGACGCATGTGTTGGCATGAAGCCCGGATTAATAAGCTTCTGTTAAAGAAGCCCCCAGGTATAATGAGCGCGGGTAGCGCGTCAAGTGTGTGCGAACAAAGTTTCGACAAGTAAAAATTTTTACAAGCGACTTTTTTCCAAAAAAGTATAATGCTTGGTCGAACCGGACACAAGTTAGAAATTTAAAACTTTGAGCATGAAGTCAACTTAGCTGGTTAATGTGTTTGGTATTGACGATGCGGTCCGAGCTTGATGCGGGACAAGGTTCCATCCCCCAAGCCGGTCCCGAGGTGGCGGAGCAAAGAGCTCGGCACTGTGAGGTGGTGACATAGCACGGCCAATGCAGGACGGCAGAGTGATGCCGAAGTCCCCTGCATGGGGTAATGAAGTGTTGACGAAGCCCCCCGTCCAGCCGAGGTGACATCAAAGGATATAGTCCGGCTGGATCATCTTCCTGTGCACAAAAAATAGTGCAAACCAGAGATAATAATAAAAAAAAAAATCGTTGCATAATAAATAATTTATGCAAAGTGAGTAATAAAAGAAATATGGCCTGGCGCCGAAGTCAATGTCAATGCAGGGCGGCGGCGTGATGCGGTAAAGGCATGGCAAGGCCTGAATTCACAGGTCGGTCCGAGTTCCGGATGCGGCGTTCGCCGGACTATGTACGGAAACTGACCGAACCATCATGCGACCGTCGATAATGCGGCCACCATTTGATAGACATGTGTACATATGATGGACTAACCAGAGTAATAATTCCTTGGGAAAAATTTAACCCAAACAAGCAAAAGGAAATACTAGGATTAATAGCACTTGGTTTATTTGTTGTAGCAATCCGAAGGAAGGTGATTCCCAAAATTGGGACTCGATCCGCGCACCCATTGCCTGGTCGGCTAGTGACGCCGAAGTGTCGGGAGTAGGTTGATGAAGAGATGGCGAAGCCCCCGGTCCAGCCGAGATGTCGAAGTAGGTCGGCGTGATGGACACCAGCTTGGAGAAGCAATAGTGCGGCCCTGTCGATGCTGGTTTGATGAGGCGACCGTGCGGCGATGCCGGTATGCCCGCTCCGTGTAATCCATGGGGCGGCGATGTTGGTGATGATTTATCCTTCGCGATGCCGGACTCTTGTTCGGCTTGCCGAGATGATGATCCGAAGAAGTTGAGCTCGACTCAACAAAGTGACGACGTGTCTAGCGCAGGTCGGCAGCCATGGAGCAATATTGCTGGACTGGTTTGACACCAGCATGACGTTGAAGATCATGTTCAAAAGATCTTAAAGTTAGTGGGATGTGTTCGGGAACAAAACACAATACCCCATACAAAACTTCCTTCAAAAAGGATGTCCGAAATCCCGTTCATAAAAAAGACGAACTCGGGTCGGATTCGTTTTCGCGCAGAAAATAGATCCGAAATGTGATGCACTAATCGGAAGGTTCCCGGAGTTTGGACGGTCGGATCGAGCTGAAATTTGGAGGGGTGGTAGATATAGGAATTCCGCAGCCGATCAACTATTGGATCTTCCAAAGGAAGTCCGAGCTAGAATCTGGACACCACGCCCTAAACTCGTCCGGATTCTCGTCCAGATTCAATGCGGCTCCGGTATATCGGAGATTGCCAGAGATTCCTCCATCAGAACTCGACGAAATTTTCCAGGGTTGTTGTAGACTCAATTCCGCACAATTCCACCGAAGCAATTGTTAAAACGACGCTTGAGGAGGCGGTGGCGGCGGACATAAGTCCGCTGTCCAGAAAAACAGTACGGTCGCCCGAGGGCAATGTTGACGTTGAGTCCCCGGGCTCCCTGGATGATTCCTCCATGATCTTGATAGAGATCGGAGTTGATGTTGATGAAGGCCCTCATCCGATCATGACGATCGGAGGTAGGGCGCAGTCCTTGGTCGAACCAAGGTGACCAGTCGAGCTGGTGACGAAGATGCCGAAGTCGCAGTTGATCTGCAGGCGAGCCATCGACCTTTTGCCGGACACACAGAGGAACTCTCAATGAAAGCACCAATGTCGGTGTCAAAACCGGCGGATCTCGGGTAGGGGGTCCCGAACTGTGCGTCTAGGCGGATGGTAACAGGAGACAAGGGACACGATGTTTTACCCAGGTTCGGGCCCTCTTGATGGAGGTAAAACCCTACGTCCTGCTTGATTGATATTGATGATGTGTGTTACAAGATTGGATCTACCACGAGATCAAAGAGGCTAAACCCTAGAAGCTAGCCTATGGTATGATTGTTGTATATGAGATTGTCTATCGACTAGCCTGGCCTCGGTTTATATAATGCACCAGAGGCCTAGGATAACAAGAGTCCTAGCCGAATACGCCGGTGGGGGAGGAGTCCTTGTCTTGATCGCCAAGTCTTGTGGAATCTTCCTTATATGCGGCAACTGTCCGGACTGGCCCATGAGTATACGGCCATGGGGATCCTCGGCCCAATCCAACTGATCGGGAGACGACGTGGTGAGTACCCCCTAGTCCAGGACACCGTCAGTGTGTTTTTCCCAAGAATTTATCTCAGCCTCGTCGAGCACCACGACGCACGACTCCTCTGTTGTGATATCTGAAACTCTGTTAGAAGTTCAATATGCAAAAAATAGCTATTCAACGGAAAGGTGTTCCTGGCATGGCATTTGGTTTGCTCTCCAGTTTCATCATTGTATTTTGGCTGCAAAAATATATGCAGGGATGAATAAGAGAAGTTCCACTATAACTGAAGTAGTATTCCTCAGAGCTCAGATAACTAACTGTTCGGGCACTGAAACCTGATGGCCTCAAGCTTGTAAAAACTATATTAAGAAGTTCAAGGAAGACCCAAAAATAACTAAAAGAGCATCATGTCCTGTGGTGTGTGTGCTGGGTCTGGTGTTTCGTGTGTGTGTGCGC
>LR880967.1:105121098-105150373 GCA_904067115.1 Aegilops sharonensis | reverse complement strand
GAGGCGGGATTTGGAGCGGCGCCTACGTCGTCGCTTTGGTTGCTTATCGAGGGGATTATCCTTCGCTACATCCTTCCGTTCCTCGTCATTGTTTTCTTTGGGTGTATCCACCATGTATATATCATGTGATGAAGTGGCTGTCCAGCGCCCTATGGGCAGTGGTTCCTGTTCCTCTCCTGCATCGTCATCCATGCCGTCGATGTCCTCGGAGTCGAAATCGAGCATGTCGGTTAAATCATCGACAGCGGCTATTAAGTGGGTGGTGGGTGGGGACCGAATTTCTTCGTCGTCCGCTTCCCGTTCGGGCCGGACATAGTTCGGCCAAGGGCCTCCTGACAAGGAAAGAGACTTTAACGAATTTAGCACATCGCCAAAAGGTGAGTGCTGAAAGATATCCGCGGAGGTAAACTCCATGATCGGCGCCCAATCAGATTCGATATGCATGGACGCAGGCGGTTCGGGGCCTGTGGCCGGGGATGAATCCGAGGATCCGGCGGCACAGGTCTCATAGGAGGTGAAGTTAGTATTCGGCTCTATCGCCACTGAGTATGTGGCCTTCGAGGCGGGGTCCATCCACCCGTCCTCGGACGGCGTAATTGACTCCGGAGCTAGGGCCAGAGTAGGCATAGGTGTGATCTCCCGAACACCGTCTGGCGGCAGAGCTAAGTCGTGCTCGTCGTGACTGTGCGGCGCACCTGACATGTGCTCGAATCCGTCAAAGATCAAGTCTCCACGGATATCGGCAGTATAGTTTAAGTTTCCAAATCTGACCTGAAGGCCAGGGGCGAAGCTCTCGATCTGCTCCAGATGGCCAAGCGAGTTGGCCCGCAGTGCAAAGCCGCCGAGCACGAAGATCTGTCCGGGGAGGAAAACCTCACCCTGGATCGCATCGTTGCCGATGATCGAAGGGGCCATCAAACCTTGTGGTGATGGCAGAGTGGAACTCTCAATGAAAGCACCAATGTCGGTGTCAAAACCGGCGGATCTCGGGTAGGGGGTCCCGAACTATGCGTCTAGGCGGATGGTAACAAGAGGCGGGGGACACGATGTTTACCCAGGTTCGGGCCCTCTCGATGGAGGTAATACCCTACTTCCTTCTTGATTGATCTTGATGATATGAGTATTACAAGAGTTGATCTACCACGAGATCGTAGAGGCTAAACCCTAGAAGCTAGCCTATGGTATGATTGTTGTTGTCCTACGGACTAAATCCTCCGGTTTATATAGACACGGAGGGGGCTAGGGTTAAACAGAGTCGGTTACAAGGGAGGAGATCTACATATCCGTATTGCCAAGCTTGCCTTCCACGCCAAGGAGAGTCCCACCCGGACACGGGACGAAGTCTTCAATCTTGAACCTTTATAGACCAACAGTCCGGCCAAAGGATATAGTCCGGCTGTCCGAGGACCCCCCCAATCCAGGACTCCCTCAGAGAGGTTGGGGAAGACTCCGTCCAGCAGCAGCACGATGGCGTGGTGGTGTTGGAGCAGCGTGGTACTCCGGCAGGGCTTCGCCAAGCTTCACGGGAGGAGGAGGAGGTGTTGGGGAGGGGGAGGGATGCGTCTTGGATGTGATGCGGCTGCCCTCCCACCCCCCCCCCCCACCCTCTATTTATAGGGGCAAGGACAGAGGGGCCGGCCCCCTCCAGATGGATCTAGAGGGGGGGCGGCGGCCAAGGGGGGAGGCTTGCCCCCCAAGCCAAGGGGGGCGCCCCCTTAAGGGTTTCCCCCAACCCTAGGCGCATGGGCCCTAGGGGGGTTTGGCGCCCAGCCCACCTAGGGGTTGGTTCCCCTCCATATTCAACCCATAGGGCCCTCCGGGGCAGGTGGACCCTCCTGGTGGACCCCCGGAACCCTTTCGGTGGTCCCGGTACAATACCGATAGACCCCCGAACACTTTCGGCGACCGAATATATAAGGACTTCCCATATATAAATCTTTGTCTCCGTACCATTCCGGAACTCCTTGTGACGTTCGGGATCTCGTCCGGGACTCCGAACAACATTCCGTAACCACGTACAAACTTTCCCTATAACCCTAGCGTCATCGAACCTTAAGTGTGTAGACCCTACGGGTTCGAGAGTCATGCAGACATGACCGAGACATCTCTCCGGCCAATAACCAACAACGGGATCTGGATACCCATGTTGGCTCCCACATGTTCCACGATGATCTCATGGGATGAACCACGATGTCGAGGATTCAATCAATCCCGTATACAATTCCCTTTGTCAATCGGTACGTGACTTGCCTGAGATTCGATCGTCGGTATCCCGATACCTCGTTCAATCTCGTTACCGGCAAGTCACTTTACTCGTTCTATAGCACATCATCCCGTGACCAACCCCTTAGTCAAATTGAGCTCATTACGATGATGTCTTACCGAGTGGGCCCAGAGATACCTCTCCGTCATACGGAGTGACAAATCCCAGTCTCGATTCGTGCCAACCCAACAGATACTTTCGGGGTTACCTGTAGTGCACCTTTATAGCCACCCAGTTACGTTGTGACGTTTGGCACACCCAAAGTACTCCTACGGTATCCGGGAGTTGCACAATCTCATGGTCTAAGAAAAGGATACTTGACATTAGAAAAGCTCTAGCAGAAGAACTATACGATCTTTGTGCTATGCTTAGGATTGGGTCTTGTCCATCACATCATTCTCCTAATGATGTGATCCCGTTATCAATGACATCCAATGTCCATGGTTAGGAAACCGTAACCATCTACTGATCAACGAGCTAGTCAACTAGAGGCTCACTAGGGACATGTTTGGTCTATGTATTCACACATGTCTTACGATTTCCGATTAACACAATTATAGCATGAACAATAGATAATTACCATTTTATTATTGCCTCTAGGGCATATTTCCAACACTAAGGTCGATGGTAACAGGAGACAGGGGACACAATGTTTACCCAGGTTCGGGCCCTCTCTATGGAGGTAATACCCTACTTCCTGCTTGATTGATCTTGATAAATATGAGCATTACAAGAGTTGATGTACCACGAGATCGTAATGGCTAAAACCCTAGAAGTCTAGCCTGTATGACTATAATTATATCTCAGTCGATCCGGACTAAGCCCTCCGGTTTATATAAACACCGGAGGGGACTAGGATTGTACAAAGTCGGTTACAGAGAAAGGAATCTTCATATTTGGTCGCCAACCTTGCCTTCCACGCCAAGGAGAGTCCCATCCGGACACGGGAGAGAGTCTTCGGTCTTGTATCTTCACAGCCCATTAGTCCGGCCCATGTCCAACAGGCCGGACGCCCGAGGACCCATAGTCCAGAACTCCCTCACCCCCGCTGCTACCTACAATGATATGCCATGACCTCGCGCCAACACACACCAAGTAATACGGTAGCCTCACCAAGCCGATTAGCTGGGAGCACCAACCATTCTAGCTGACCCTTAGCGCGCAATGGATGTGCACGCTCTATAATTCGCTGCCGCCATCTTCCACCGTCCCATCTTCAGAAGTGATCAATGCATTGACCTTGCCAAACTATTCTACCATCGACGTCACCACGACGCCGGACAAAGCCACCCTCATGTGCGCGCCCATTAGCACGCGTCTAGCCCTGACACCCACCGCGCCGCGCCGTCGAGACCCGCTGTTGTCAATGTTGAAGATGCAACACTGCTCCACCTCTTGTCCCCTCCAGCCAGCACCTGCTCCAAAATGATGCCCCAAGAGGGAGAACGGCATGGAAGGTGACATCATCGATCGATTCAGGACACCTAGATCCAGGGTTTTCCCCCAGAACATCCCGAGCGTGGTTACAGAACCTGCGACGACATTGTCTCAACAAGGAAACGGCGTCGCAGACGCCGTCATCATCTGCCATGACCGAAGTCGGCATGATTTTCATCCGAAGTCGCGCCACCTAGATCTTGCCGCCGATTGGATCCGCATGCAGCTTCGCCATGTGGGCGTATGACGCCACTTAAATGCCGGTAGAGGGCCTCCAGCCGCCCCACACCGGTCCTACCACGCGCCGCTGACCGGCCAAAGCCACACCGCGACAAATTTTGCCGGGACGCCAGATCCACAACCACTACCGCCAGCCATCACATAACAGGGTAGCCCACCCCGCCGACCATTTGGTCATCGACTACCACCGGACAACCATCACATAGCAGGGTAGCCCACGAGATCACCCCGCCGGCCATTTGGTCACCGGCTACCGCCGGACAGCCAAGACCTCCTTTCTGGCCGCCGCGCAAGGCCACCCCACACGAGCCGCCCTAGCCGCCTCATGGGGGAACCACCGCAACCTTCCCACCCTAGCACATTTGGCATCGGGCGCCACCGCCACCGCAGCCAATGCTGGCGGCAGGAATATGCCAGGGAGGAGGAGCTGGCGGCGTTAGGGTTTGGGCCCCCTAGCATCGCCCTGGGGTGGCGACGCGAGGGGGGTTTTGCCTCAAACACATGGCAATATGGCATGGCATCTATCTTGGTGGTTGGCGCCAGCACAAGTGGCATGCATGGATATATACACAACATCGGCATCATAAAGGGTTGAGCCGAGCATGGAGTCTAATTTGGCCAAAGTTTCAAACAAACTAATTAACTTTCTTGTAGTACAACAAGTTATAAATTGCTTAAAAACTTGGCGTGATGCTTCTCTACGCTATCTCAGTTACGCCATGGATTCGTGCAATCGTGCTGTATCTCAGTAGTACGTCGCGTACGGAGCACACCTAGCTGCTAGTGGCTGGTGCCTAGTGACATCGAGTCGTAAGCTGTAGAGAGGTAAAAAAGACAACCAACACTTCCATACAAAAATCTAATAGGAGACACTTTGCTGGAAAAGAGACTAAACTGAAATAATTGCTACTACAGACATCGCAAGCTTTCCTTCTGGCATATACTCCGTCTAGAAATACTTGTAAGAGAAATGAATAAAAATGAATATATCTAGAAAATACGTCTAGATACATCTATTTCTTCGAAAAATATTCCCGGCCGAAAGGCCTCCGTCATCAAATTCTTGTTTTAAATTTGTCTAAATGTGAATGTATCTAACACGACAAGAATTTTGGGACGGAGGTAATATCCGACCAAATGGCGAGTGCTCCCAATGTCGTTGCAATTGCTCGGTGCACTTGCCTCCACGATCGGATCCGCATCTCCCTCCACCAACCCAGAGCGCCGGGGCCAAGGTCACACTCAGTTTCCCTACGCCCCTAACCTCCTGCCAAAAGGCCCTATAGAGAAAAACGGAGATTACCGCAAGGGCTATAGCCTATAGCTCTCGGCGTGGTCATGTCAAAACGAAAATCATCGATCTTTCAAAAGGAGTTAAAGCAGCAAATCCGACCAGGCCACCGTGAATCCGCGGGACAATGACGGTTACCCAAAAGTTGTACCTGACGTAGATGCCTGTAATTACTCGCCCAATCTATCTGTAATTATAAACTAGGGCGTGATGTGCACCACACTAAGCCGGTCGATCGATGGTGCCATCGGGGTAGCCAATCGGGCCGAGGGTTGGTTTGCGACGCGCATTCTGGTGTGCGTCACATGTAGACATGCACGCTCGCTCGCATCGGCAGGCGTACCGACGCAGTGTATGAAGAACACGCGCACACACACCAGTTTGATACAGTCAATGGGCAGCGCGCGGGAACTTGTCGGTTCCTCTGTCTGCCGCGTTGAATCTTCGGTTATAAACAAGTTAAGACGCTAAAGGCAAAATTTTGATATATGCACTTGCCTCTTCTACACATGCCAATTGGAGTACTTTTATAATAGAGAGAGAGGGAAATGAACTTGTACTATTATTCCTTTGGGGCCAGTATAAATATTTAAGTATCCATCGTTTTATTCTAAAAGGAAAAGTATATGCAGGATTGCAGGAACATGCTAGCCTGTTCTCCGGCGAAAAGCAGTATGAATGATCAAAATACGTAGTAGCAGGTCTTACGCAATCGATCGATACGAATTAACTAGCTAGAGTGGGAGGCAAGAGGTTAAAAACACGAAATACACGCGAGAAATGCATCTCCCAGATGCAGAGGCCGTATGCATCTCCCAAATGCAGAGGCCGGGGTCATCCTCCTTTTCTAAAAAATAACGCGCGAGAAATGCATTGCCTTGTCGGCTGGAATTGAGCGCGCGCAGGCAGGGTTCGATGCATGCATGGATCATCGGTGTCGATCGCCGTGAAACTAACAGCGGCCGGATCGAGGTTGAAGATAGATACCCTAGCTAGCGCATACCTTGTGGATCAGTTGGCCATGGAGGGCATACAACGTCTAGGAGTACGATTCAAGATTGAAGACGCAGCTCTGCGCATACCTCGTGGATCGACCATGGAATCGGAGGGCGCACGGCGTGGTACGGTTCGCGCTCGCGGGCGGGCGGGCCGACGACGGCGCCGGGCTCCGGAGCGAGGAAAGACCGGGATGGAGGAGAAGAACACGTGCAGTGCAGCGCAGGGCTAGCAGCTCTGATCCAAACCCGCGGAGGCAGGAGGAGATCGAGCGCGCTCGCATGCATGCACGTGCCCTGCTTCTCCAGCGCGGTCCTTCTCGCTGATCCTTGGAGTGTTTCTTCCAGTGTGGTCTGTCTTTCTTCCCAGTGAGGAGCGCGAGGCACTAATGGCGATGGAGAGGAGGCAGAGGAGCCCCCGCCCCTTTTATACCCGTTCCAGAAGAGAGATGTGGTGGAGAGACCGGGAGATGGTTTCGCTCGCTGGAGGTAGGGAAGATTGTAGCTGAAGCGGAGAGCATCCGGCATGCAGATGCCGCGGCCGCAACAGTGGCGTCTATCCGGACGATTAATTAGTTTAGCTCTTGCATCCTGTCGGGCCACTTAGGCGGCTGTCACGGCTGTGACGAGGGCGACTTCTCATCTCATGCTACCTCCTGCTCCCTGCTCACCTGACGCTTGATAGCCCTGCACACGTGGACAGCGTGTCGCTGCCGGTTCATGGCCGTCTCGCGTGCCAAATCGCCAAATGGAAAACTAAATGGTCCAGCAGTATTATACTCCGTAGAACGGTCGAGTTCACATCGATCGGTTTAATTATACCGTTGACAAAACACCATTTTGCTGTTGCAAGGTCAGTTTGCAGGCCATAGCCCACGACCCTTTTCAAACCAGCAAACCCTGGTTGTTAATCCCGTACTGTTAATCTGGACATTCGATTAAGAAACATACGCGCTACCTGACCTTGGCACCTTGTTCACATGTCGATGTCTACGGAGGGGGTAAGCAAACTGCAGGCCAACCAACTTCTTTAGCATACACACAGAGGGCGGCAGGCAGGCCGTCGTCCATGCGCCCGGTCGACCGGTAAACGGCCACAGCGTCGCCAGCCACGGAAGAGCCGCGCACCGCCCCCGTCGTCCATGCCGCGCGCTGAAACCCTCGTAGAGTAGATTTTTTCGCGAGATGCACACGCAACCCATCGGCTCCAATGAATGGGTTGCGTACGCTGTCGATTACATGGAGCGCAGCGCGGGGGAAAAGACGGCGGATGGACGCGCGGGTTGACGGATGGACAGCGAGAGTGGGGGGGCGACGTGTGACGGACGGGGTGAGCGCGGGACGACGAGACGCCCGGAGACACGGACACTCGAGCGCTGCCGTGTGTCGACGACGCTTGCTTGAGCGCAAAGGCTTCCAAATCTTTGATTTGATTTGATCCGCTCGCCCGGAATTTATGACCGGGTTACCCCACGCCACGGAGTAAGGCCAACTCCACCGCGTGATCCTATCCGGACGTCCGTTTTGTTCGGTTTCTGTCCGTTTAAGTAGGGATTTAGGGTCGTGTCCAGGCCTGTCTCGGGATGCGGTGGCCATGCGCCCAGCACGCGACCGCATTCATTTGCCCCATCCTGTCCGTCAGGGCCAAAAATGCCCAAATTTGCATCAAAACTAATTTCCAACCCAAATATTTGTCTGAAAATTAAAATAGTTTTACAACCCAATTGAAATTGTCTTTAATAAAATAGTTTTACAACCAAATCGAAATTGTCTTGACTGAACATAAATTGAACCAATACATCTATTGGTTGCCAATGTGATCCCAGACGTGCTCAACCAAGTCATTTTGAAGATTCAAATGAGTGTGCCAATCACGCATCTCACGGTGGAATTGGACAAACTACTCAAATGTGGCCGGGTCTTGGTGCAGGGGTTCAATATTTTCACCTTGATAATCAAATCCTTGGTCGAAGATACTCTCATCACGCTCGTCCTCGACGATCATGTTGTGCATGATCACACAAGCAGTCATCACCTCCCAAAGTTTCCTTTCATCCCATGACAGTGCAGGGTTTCGAACGATACCCCACCGGGATTTAAGCACACCAAAAGCATGTTCCACATCCTTTCTAACACTCTCTTGCATTTGGGCAAATCTCTTTCTCTTCTCACCTTGGGGTTTCGAGATTGTCTTCACAAAAGTTGACCACTGAGGATATATACCATCTGCTAGATAGTATCCCTTGTTGTACTGGTGGCCGTTGATCTCAAAGTTGACAGGTGGGGAGTGGCCTTCTACAAGCCTCGCGAAGACTGGAGAACGCTGCAGCACGTTGATATCATTGTGAGAACCTGCCATACCGAAGAAAGAATGCCATATCCAAAAATCTTGCGATGCTACCGCTTCTAATATGACAGTGCACCCGTTAACATGCCCCTTGTACTGGCCCTGCCAAGCAAATGGACAGTTCTTCCACTCCCAATGCATACAATCTATGCTGCCAAGCATGCCTGGAAAGCCTCTAGCTGCGTTGGTCGCCAACAATCTCTCTGTATCAGCGGCAGTTGGCTGCCTTAAGTACTCTGGGCCAAACACCTCGATCACAGCCTGACAAAACTTGTACATTGACATCAGACATGTTGTCTCACTCATACACACATACTCGTCCACCAGATCGCCTGGAATACCATATGCAAGCATGCGGATGGCCGCGGTGCATTTCTGGTAAGAGGAGAATCCAAGCTTGCCAAGGGCATCCGTCTTGCACTTGAAGTATGGGTCATGAGCAACCACTCCCTCTCGGATACGATTGAACACATGCCTTGCCATACGAAAACGGCGACGAAATTTATCCAGCTTGAAGAGCGGGGTGTTGGCAAAGTAATCGGCATAGAGCAGGGCGTGGCCTCTCTCCCTGTTGCGGTTCAGGTTGGGAGCACGGCCAAGGAGTGACCCCCTGTACCGAGGAAGCTGCCGTTGAATATGGTCGTGAACGACCAGTGCAGCCACCACAAGATCTTCATCATCCGACGATGAATCGTCCGATGAACAAAGGAAGTGATGGAAGAAAAACTCGTCTCCACTGTCCATACCTTTATTGCCAAAACGTCGAACACCTTGCGGTCGCGGTGGCGAAGAGGCCGTGATGATCACCTAGACGCAGCAGGGGTGGTTGCCGGCCGGCTACTGATCGCTCTGGAGCTCTCGTCGGAATCTGCCTCGGCCGCCGTGGTCCGTCGCCGGCAGTCGTGTCCCCTCCGCCACCGGCAAGGACGGCGACGACCAAACCTCCCCCGATAGACGACCAAAACTACGGCGAAAGCGCGGGCGTGGTGGGGCCATGTCGAGACGTAGTCTGGTATGGACGGCGGGGGGCTGCGCGGTGAGGAGGCGGCCGGAGAATAGGGGCGGCGCCGGCGGCGTGGCGAGGCGGGTAGAGAGGGTGAAGCGTTGGGAGCGGAGGGACTGCTAGTGTCCCCGACAGGCGGGCCACGGGGGGGACAAGGGCGTGCGTCGCAACCGTCCGCGCACGTCCGTTTCACCCCAAACCGAGCGCAAGTTTGAGCCGGGGATGGGTCGAAAACGGACGAAATCCGGACATTTGTCCATTTGAGACCGTGCGCTGGGCCGCCTCTTTTATCCCTTTTACCCCAAACAGACGGAGCCGGACAGGATAGGGTCGCGCGGTGGAGTTGGCCTAACTGGCCAACCGCGCCATCAAATCAGATTGATAAAGAAACAGAAGCCCTCGGATCAGTATATAAGTATCTTGTTTTTGGATTTCCTTGACAAACTTGATGCATGACATTGAATTCGTTTTTGTCATGCACGAGTGATTTTTTTCTCTTAGGAAATGGGCGCATATTGTCAATGATGACATGATGGATTTTTTTTATATAAAGGAATGAAGTAGGCGAAAGTACTCTTCTGATATCGAGCTCAAACGAGCTAGGAATGAACAATAAAATCAATTAAAAGACAAATTCAAGAAATTCTATTTTTTTAACGAACATTGACAAATGTTTTCAGCGCATATAAAATTTCAACATGAAATGACATTTGCAGAGGGAGTGGCAAAAAAATATCACTCCAAAATGCTTTTGGAAATGACATTATGGAGCATCGATTTGTTTTTTTGTTACAACTTTTACAAATGTTATTTCGCGATGAAAATTTGCAAGCATTGACAACTTTTGAAAATGTTTCTCACAAAAAAAATCAGAATTTTTTGAAAGCGTCGTTGTCGTTGAATCCAACACCAAAGGCTAGATCATAGCTTTTCATTCTGAATATCAAGTCCGAGCAATGCGTTCAACATGATAACGACGAAGAAACACTGACATTACTAGGTATAACCAAATAGGGTTAGACATAGGATTTCATCCTAGCTCTCGAGACCGGGTACTCAAGAAGCATGACCAAATCAAAGACATCTGGATCTGGTGTTATCTTGACGTGAGATGTTACGCAACAGAAGACCATGCTTGCACAAGCAGGAAATCAAGCCAGAACAAGAGATGGTCTTCACGAAAGGCTCGGAGCGGTGAAGGTCATTATTGCACACGCGACAAAGATTAATATGGGAGGAAGGTGCACTAAGAAATTCCAAGTTGGATGCTCTGGCAGCCGCACCGTCCACTTGCTCTGCTGCCACCGTAGAATCATTGGCAACCTGGTCGTTGCTGCCGAATTGGAAGGTCCGACTCTAGCCCCGGCAAATTTGTCAAATTTGACCTAGAGATAAAATCAAATCATAGAATGAACTATCCGTGAAACTATTTCACGCGGCTAACTTTTTTGTGTGACGCCCGACACGAAGGCGCCACACTACACTGTGCAACGCCTCACAGATAGGTGCTACACGGCCAGCATCGCACACGTGTGATCAGAAAATTACTAAGTCGTGTGCAGCGCCTGAGAACTAGACGCCACACTATACAGTGTAGCGCCTAGCTCCTAGGCGTTGCACTAGTGCAGCGCCTAGCTCCTAGGCGTTGCACTAGTGCAGCGCCTGAGACCTAGGCGCCATGGGTCAGCCACGTGAAATAGTTTCGCGAACAGTTCATTATGTGATTTAATTTCATTTATAGGTCAAATTTGCCTCTAGCCCCTTGCTACAACCACCCAACATGAGGTGATTGGGGAGGTGGTTGCTCATCCCCTCAAACCATTGCTGCCTCTGCCGTTCGCTGTGACGACAGAAGGATGGGGATCCTCATATCTGAGCGGCCATGTCCGTGTCCCATGGGGTCGTCCCGTTCTTCCATGTCCATGTCCTTTCTCGGAGTGCATAGGTAAGTTGGAGGATGTGTCGATCGCCGGGCGCTCAAGTCTAACGTGATTAGTGTTTGTTCACGGTGGCGACGTCCTTTAGAGGGTATGTCGTTGCGGCGTATTTTTGTCCTCCAGTTGTCTTTCCCTCAATGAAACTCAACCAAATAAAACACCGTCAGGGAATTTGTGAGGTTTTGTGTTCCCCTTCTTTATCTAGTTGCAGTTGTGATTATCTTCTAGCCCTCCTCGGGGCCGATTTTTCTAGGGCCGATTTTGGTCTACATCGATGACTCCCCAACTGTTGTTTTTATAACCACCCGGGCTTCAACAGGTTGCCCCGCTGAGATGGTGACTCGGAGGGACAATGATCTTTGCCCACGACGCACCGCCAATGGATGCAAAAGGAAGATAATGTTGATTTCTTCCAAGGGTTTTCTAGTACTTTCTTTTTCTTCTAAGAAAGTTGTTGTGAAAAGTTCATAGCCACCGCTCATGCCTCTCGCCCCCGCTCCCGCGACGCTGCACCTCCCGCTCGCCATAGCCGCCGCCCCCGCAGATCCAGCACCGCAGCATTGCCTCCGCGTCGTCGAGGGGCGCGGGCGCCGACAGCACCCACACCTATCCTACCCCAGCCACTGTCCCCCGCCACATACGAGAGATTCCCAGAGATGCTGCTGTTAATTTCTCCGATTCCGCAAGCAGTGCTCATGGGGACTCGAGCTGCGGGGTGGAGGGAGCGCGCGACCAGGATCCGGGATGCCACCTTCGAGTGGATCCGGTGCGTGCAGGAATGGAAGGCGGCGGACCAGGCGGTGGCGACGACAACCGAGCCGATGGCGACATCTGCGGCGGCGAAGGTCGCGGAGATCTATCAAAGGAAGGCAGACTTGGAGGAGAGGAAGCTGGCGCGTTGCATCTTCGACGAGGCCATGTTGGAAGAGAGAGCGAGGATGCCCCCTTCCCCGCACTCGCCGCCGGCGGAGTTCGTGATTTGGACTCGGGCGGAGGCGAAATCAAGCGATCTGCGGTGGGCGCTCCGATGGGAATGCGTGTTGGGTGTGCTGCCGCCGAGCGATTGAGGACTGCGGCGAGGTGCAGGGGCCACGTCAACCCCCCGCCGTGCCGCGGCGACCGCGAGCCGCCGTGGTTTGGTGACCGCGGTGAGGTTCCTTCTGGCGTTCGTTCAAGGCCACGTAAGGGGATTTGTATCCCTGGGATTCAAAATACCACGGTGATTCATCAGACTGAGAGGCAGGTAATTGCTGGTCGGAGCTTATGCTCGGAGAAACAGGAGCTTTCGCAGGCGGTAACGCAGGGTCTCTCGCCGGCGGTGACGCAAGGGCGACCGGAGTCGGGGGATTTTTTCCCCTGTTATTCAAACAGGTCGTCCCCTGCGGAGTAGCGTGGGCCCAGCTGCCACGTCGCTCGCCCCAATCAAGTGTAGACGGGTGAAAACGCCTTTGGAGTCTACGCTTTCTGCTCAGGAGGGCGCGGATGAGGCTATATCTAGGGTTTTCGGACAGCTCTGGTCCATTCCCTCCCCTCCCCGCCGCCAACCCCATCCTCGTCCCCCAAGCCGAGCTGCTTCCACCTTGGGATGGCTCGGGAAGGATTTAGTTCGTGCTGGCAGTTTTTCCCCGTATGATTTATTCCCGATCAAAAGACTCCGCGCCTTTGATCCTCCACCAATTCAGCTCAAGATTGTCAGAGAAGGAATCGAAGGTGGTTCCAAATCCTTTGCTCAGGTGGTTGCCATGGCAGACAAGGGCGGGCCAAGCGGAGTAGATAAGCAGCGTGCTCCACCCCCGCAGAAGAACATGGCTCGTCGCCAATGAACCGGTGGAGCGCGTCCCAATTCCGCTGCTCCTCCTCCCAAAGGCGCGGGGGGGGGGGGCGGGGGCGGGGGGGGGCGGGGGCGGGGGGGGGCGGGGGCGGGGGGGGGCGGGGGCGGGGGGGGGCGGGGGCGGGGGGGGGCGGGGGCGGGGGGGGGCGGGGGCGGGGGGGGGCGGGGGCGGGGGGGGGCGGGGGCGGGGGGGGGCGGGGGCGGGGGGGGGCGGGGGCGGGGGGGGGCGGGGGCGGGGGGGGGCGGGGGCGGGGGGGGGCGGGGGCGGGGGGGGGCGGGGGCGGGGGGGGGCGGGGGCGGGGGGGGGCGGGGGCGGGGGGGGGCGGGGGCGGGGGGGGGCGGGGGCGGGGGGGGGCGGGGGCGGGGGGGGGCGGGGGCGGGGGGGGGCGGGGGCGGGGGGGGGCGGGGGCGGGGGGGGGCGGGGGCGGGGGGGGGCGGGGGCGCGGGCGGCGGCGGGCGCGGCCGGCCCGCGGGGGGGGGGGGGCCGCGGGGCCCCCCCCCCGAAAAAAACAGGGCGCTCGCCCAAAAAACCGGGGGGGGGCGCCCCCCCCCCCCCGAGCAGGCTGTGATTGCGCCTCCGCCGCCGGCTCCACCTGCCCCGCTCGTCCAGATCCTCGACGAGCGGTACAAGGACATGGTATGTTTCAATTGTGGCGGACCTGGACATTATGTAGGCAACTGTATTCAGAAGAAGATTTGTTTCATCTGCGGTCTGGAAGGCCACAATGTGAACAATTGCGCTGCCTGGGCTCAACCACATCCAGTGGCCACTTTCTTTGGAAGCTCGGCACTCCGATTAGGGTTCTATCATATCGACGCCCCTGTGGGACGAGAGGCAAATTGGCTCAATTTCAGGAACTGTGGAGAGATCTGGGTGATGAAGGGTGAGATCAACAAGGCTGACCTAATCAAGAATTTGTCAGGCATTTTTTGCAACAACAAGAACTGGACCTGGCAAGTCAGACAGCTAGCAGATAAGATGTTTCTGGTCAGATTTCCTCCCTGGAAGGATGTAGAGGAACTAATCGAATTTCCACCCTTTGAGCTACACATTGATGGAGTTTCAGTGTCTGTGGAGAGATGGACTGGGGCAATCGACCCTTTCAATGAACTGACTGAAGCCTGGGTGATTGTAGAGGGTCTGTCGTCCAAGTTGTGCACGTGGAAAGTTCTGTCTCAAATCGCTTCTTTCTTTGGGATCCTGGTAGACGTTGACTGGAACGGTCTGATGAAAAGTTTCTATGAGAAAGTGAGGATCAAGATCGCCTGTAGAAACCCATCAGAAATTCCCTTTGAACGAATCATGGAAATGAGGAAGAAGTTGTACGTTCTGTCATTTACAGTGGAGGGTGTTGAGCAAATCGGTGCTGATGATCCCAATGATGACAATGGTCCATCTGATATAGTTGTGGATGAGGATAACAAGGAATTTGAAGATGAGGATACTGACAAGGATATCCTTGATGATGGTGAGGATCCTATCGATGAGTTAGACCTGGCCAACAGGACTAACAAAGTAAAATCTCCAATTGGGAAACAGAAGATCAATGGAGACGGTACTTCCTTCCATCCTTCTAACCTGGTCGCGGCTTGTGTTTCTCCTTGGAGAGTGGACAAAGTGATAGACAATACACCGCAAGTGCAAAATGATTGCTCTGTGATTCCTTTCTCTGATGCTATCAAGGTCTTAAGTACTCCAAGCGTTGTGGGACATGACAAGTCTACTACAGTTCAGGAATGTTGTGTGACTCCCTCGATGTCCAGTCAGAAAAAGTACTGCTCGGAGTTACTGAAGGAGGTAGATGAGGCTGACTCCGACACTTGTAGCAATGCTGCCGATTCTGATGAAGAGATGGGTACTTTGGATGCTTCTGTGGTCAGTGGACTGAAACTTATGGCCCTGGTAGAAAAGCTGCCCCTTCCCAATGAACAACCTGCTGTCAAAAACAAGTGGGGCCCGGTGATTGCTACAAGGCCAAGTACCAGAGCTCACAACAAACAAAATATCATGGAAAAGGCCGCTGCCTACAAGATGAAAAAGAACTTGGAGATCCCCAACACTTTCAAAAGTAAGTCTTTTACTTCTGAAGTTGCATCTAATTTAGGAGCTTATGCTTCTACTGTCAACTTAAGAATTGGAGATAACGATAGTGAAAAAAATCAGATCATTGATGACTTAATTAGAGATGAAACTGAAAAATGCTTAGTTTTTGCTTCACAAAATCCCGAAATATCTTTACCTGACAAATTGGACACTGACATCCTTGAGGGAAATGGAGTTTGTACTCCTGTCAGTAGCATCCCAGACAAAAACACATTAGGGGGCACTGCTGATGCTGTTTTTTACTCTGGGAATGCAGTAAGAGGTGGACTTTTTAGTCTGACACACCCCTTTAAAATCCCATGATTGGTATTTTTTGGAACATTAGAGGTTTAGGTCAAAAAGATAAACTCCAGTGCCTGTCTGATTTGGTGAATAAGTATAAACCTGATTTTTTGGGTTTTCAGGAGATTAAGAGGGAGACTCTGTCTGATTCTTTCCTTAATACCTTAGCGGGTTCCACTGCTTATGAGTGGCATTTACTTCCTGCATTGGGCACTGCTAGTGGTATCCTTGTGGGTACAAATTCTAATGTCTTTGAGGCTGTAGATGTTAATACAAAACAATATTGTATTAGTATTACTCTGAAGAACCAAAATGATGGCTTCTGCTGGCACCTGGTGGTAGTATATGGGATAGCTTATGCTGTGGATAAGATAGATTTTATTGCAGAATTGCATGAGGTCATGGAGGGCTTATGCCATCCAGTTTTGCTTGGGGGAGACTTTAACCTAATTAGGGAGGCTAAGGAAAAAACCTCATGCATTATCAACAATTCTTGGGCTTTTTTGTTCAATGTTGGATTAACAAATGGGGATTGATGGAGTATAAACTGTCAAATAGGGTTTTTACCTGGTTTAATAATCAAGATAACCCCATTTTTGCTACTATTGACAGAGTTTTCTCTGCTACTAGCTGGGATAGCCACTTCCCTCTTACCTCTTTGTGTTCCCTGCCAAGGGTTGGGAGTGACCATGCTCCCATCCTATTAGATTCCGGGGCAGGTGTGCACAACCCAGCTAGGCCTTTTAAATTTGAGAAATGGTGGATGGGGCAACCTGATTTTCAAGCTTTAGTTGAAAAAATTTGGGCTACACCTTCCCCTTTTACCTCTGCCATTGAAACCTAGCAATTTAAAACTAAGTTGTTTAGGAAACAAGTTAAAGGCTGGAGCATTAATATTGAGGCTGCTATGAAAAGGAAGAAGAAAGAGCTTCTTCAGGAGTTTGCTATTTTAGATGTTTTCTCTGAACAAAACAGACTTACTAGAGAGGATATCCTCAGGATGAAACAAATTAAGGAGGGACTTCATGAGATTTGGAAGAAAGAAGAAACTGCCATGTGACAGAGATCTAGAGATAGGAAAATCAGAGAGGGAGACAGGAATACAGCTTACTTCCATGCTGTGGCTAACCAAAGAAGAAGGAAGAATCAGTTATCCGTCTTAGAAGGCCCGGATGGCCCTGTATATTCTACCAAAGATATGCTGGAAGTGGCAACTAATTTTTATAAAAACCTCTTTGGGTTTGAGCCTAAACCTAACATTCACCTGGATGATCATTTTTGGTGTGAAGAGGAACGAGTGACTGTAGCTGAAAACAAGATATTAGAAAGGCCTTTTTCAGAAGAAGAAATTAAGGAAGCCGTTATGGGCTCATATGCCAATGGGGCCCCTGGGCCTGATGGTTTGTCCTTTATATTTTACCAACATTTTTGGGAAATAATTAAGGGAGACTTTATGGCACTTGTGAGAGATTTTGAGAAAGGGTCTCTGGATATCCAGAGGTTAAATTATTCTGTAGTCACTCTCATCCCTAAAGAACCAGACGCCAAAAATATGAAAAAATTTCGACCTATTTGTCTAAGCAACTGCTCTGTGAAGATCTTTAGCAAGGCTATGACAAATAGAGTTTCCCCTATTGGGCATAGGCTACTGGCTCCATGCCAGTCTGCTTTTGTGAGAGGTAGATTTATACTCGAAAGTGTGGTGACTGCCCATGAGGCTATTCATGAAGTTCATAAATCCAAAGACCCTAGGATTGTTCTCAAGTTAGATTACGAAAAAGCATATGATCGTGTCAACTGGGATTTCTTAGTGGAGGTGTTAACCTCCAGGGGTTTTGGCCCTAAGTGGATTCGGTGGAACCTTTCAATCCTTAAGCAAAGCTCTTTCTGTGTCAAAATTAATGATGTTCTAGGTCCTTATTTTGTGGGGGGAAAAGGACTGAAGCAAGGTGACCCTAGCTCCCCTATGCTTTTCAATTTAGTGGCAGATGTTTTCTCCCGGATGCTGATGAAGGCAGTCAATAATAATATAATATTTGGGATTGTTCCCCATATTATCCCACGTGGTCTTATCTGCTTACAGTATGCAGACGACACGATTTTATTCCTCAACCCTAATACTGAGTGTGTAAAAAACTTAAAGTGGTTGCTTGCCTATTTTGAGAACCTATCTGGGTTGAAAATAAATTATGATAAGTGTGAGGTAGTGCCCATTAATGTTAATATTGATGAGGCTAAAATGCTTTCCCAAATTTTCTGCTGCAAGATGGGAGACTTCCCTCTCAAATACTTGGGGGTTCCCCTCCACTACCTTAAGCTTAGAAGAGAGGATATCCAATACATTATAGATAAGATCATCAAAAGAATCTGTGGCTGGAAAGGGAGGTTACTCAGTTATGAGGCGAAGCTTGTACTGCTTAAAGCTTGCATCACTAGCATTCCAATGTATTTGATGTCTGTGGTTAAATTTCCTAAATGGGCTATAAATGCTATCACATCTCAGATGGCTCATTTCTTCTGGGGTGACCAGGGTGATGAGCATAAATATCACCTTGCCAAATGGGGGTTGATCTCTCAGAAAAAGGAGTTTGGAGGTCTGGGGATCCCCAACTTAAGAGAGTTCAACATGGCCTTACTAGCCTCTTGGGCAAAGAGATATTTCACTAACCATGATAATGATTGGGGTAAGCTAATCGATCATAAATATATAACTGATAAACCCAACTTGCTTTGGGCCAAGCAAGGTGTGGGGTCGCCCTTTTGGAAAGGGGTCACCTGGGCCTTTGAGGGCATTCGACCTTTTTCAGGTGGAACTTGGGCAAAGGGGACAAAATCAGTTTCTGGGACGACACTTGGGTTGGGGATTCTTCTCTGAAAACTCAGTTTTGGGAGATTTATGAAATTTGTCAACAACAGAAATGTGTAGTAGCTGAGGTTTGGGATGGTACAAATTTGAAACTTACGTTTAGTAGATGTGTGGACTCTAGATTTATGGGCAGGTGGCATGACCTAATTAAGGTAATCTCTACCAAGACCATAACTAATGAGGAGGACCAGCCTGTCTGGCTGTTGGAATCCTCTGGAATTTATTCTGTTAAATCTTTCTACAATATGATAAACTGGGGAGGGGTTTCTACCCCAATTTGGAAAAAGTTCTGGAAAATTGATGTTCCCAACAGATACTTGGTCTTTTTGTGGTTAGCATATCATAATAAAATTCTTACTAGAGACAACTTAAGTAAAAGAAGGGTGGTTGATAACTTGTGTTGTTTGTTTTGTAATGAGAATGAAACTGTTCATCATCTATTCTTCGATTGCGTAGTAGCCAAACAAATTTGGCTTGATGTAGCGGATACTTTTAATTTTAATATCCCAAATGATATGGCTGAATTATCATCCTTTTGGATGCTGAATAGCAAGAAATCTGTAGTTAACATTGCTTGTGTTGCCTCCATCTGGGGGATTTGGACCATGCATAACGACATATGTTTTCAGGGAGCGTCGTGGACAAGTACCCGTACGGTGTTGAATCGGATCAGCTCATCTCTACACCAATGGAAGATCCTATGCAAAGGCGATCAATTGGTGCTCCTCCAATGCTGCCTCCTACTCCTGGACCGACGAAGAGGCGAGCTGCTCAGGATCACCTGGGCTGGGGACTGAGAGCATGCTCAAAAAGGCCCCGGGGCGGGGGTGTACTGAAGGCTCATCTGATGTGAGGCTGATGCTTTCGTCCTGTCCCCCGTGTCTGCGCTGATGAACTTCTGAGTATGTGAGAGTTTTGAGCTGCCCTGCGTGGCGCGATGGTGTACTGCTGTTTTAGCTGTAGTGTGGGGTGTTGCGCAAGTTCTTTTTTCTGGTTTGCTACTACTGGTGAACTCGAGTGCTATTAAACAGTCTGGGCCTATGCTGTGCCCCGCTTAATAAAAAGTGGGGTGGGGGGAAACCCCTTTCATTCAAAAAAAGAAAGTTGTTGTAAGGGCTTATTTTATTTAATACTCCTATGTGGCATTCAGATTTGGCCTTTTCACAAAGAAATGGTAAGAAGATGTATGTACGAAGAAGTATTTGCCAGGACGACATGTACAAATGAAGACCGTGAAAATATATCTTAGAGCATCTACAACCATGATGCACAAATCAAACGTCTCAAACATCCGTGGACGTGTCTGATCAGTGGCTGGACATGTCCGGTTTGACCCCCCCTACCCCCCTTTCCTTGCAAATCAACGACACTTCTCATATTGTCCGGTCACATGTATGTGATTAGTGGAGATAAAGAGAGGGAGAAAAGAAATAATAAAAAATGAGAAAAGGTGGTCCGCAATGGCCCACATCCTAGGTGCGACTATCCGGACATGCGCAGACATCTTCACCCCCTCTTCATATATGGTCTGGATATGGGGATTTGTGGACATCTAAGGCAGGTATGAAGAAAAGGAGGGGGTTGGGGTTCCGATTGGATGTTTCTTCTTGTTCTTTCTCCTATCCAGACAGTGACCCAGCTGTCTATCCGCATGTTTGAGGAGGATATATATGAGGACTCTAATTAAAGATGCTCTCATGGATGCTGTTGTTTAAGGTCGTCTTTCACGCGATATATTTAGAGCAAACAGGGGTGCGGCTGTATGTTAGCTGACTGAGAGATTTAAATGATTAAATCTTTATCTCAGTTGGCCCAACAATCAGTCCCAACATGTAAATCTCAGTTTCAGTTTAGTTTTAAGTTTATTGACTGAATTTTTTTCTTATAACGTATTAGTCAACAGGTAACTCTTTTTACATCTTCACAAAAAAAATACTCCATCAGTTCGTACGTATGAGATATTCTAACATTTTTTAAATTAGATGTAGATAGACACATTTTAGTATGCTTGTTCACTCACTTCAATCTGTATATAGTTCATATTGAGATATGAAAAACATCTTATATTTAGGAATTGAAGGGAATACTACTTATTAAAACTCAGTTGACACTAACTTCTGTAAGCATATTTGTTGTCTTTGCCGGCTGAACGAGGGAAACTTGTGCTCTCCCTTCAAAGGAAAACAAGAAACTTGTGTCCGGGACTACTATTACACTACATTTATATACATAAAGAGTATCACTTTGATTTTACATCCTTCATCATATTTATTATTGGTTTTACTGTATATAGCGTGACTAAAATCACATTTTCGCGTCAGTTGATTTTCCGTGTAGCTCTAGGACCAAAGACGAGGGTTAGAGGTTGGGAGCAACCTGGAGTCTAGAACGACGCAACGATGTCCCAGGAGAAGGGAGTTAGAGGTTGACTGTGCTGGGGAAGGTGTCGGTGTCAAAACCGGCGGATCTCGGGTAGGGGGTCCCGAACTATGCGTCTAAGGTCGATGGTAATAGGAGACAGGGGACACGATGTTTACCCAGGTTCGGGCCCTCTCTATGGAGGTAATACCCTACTTCCTGCTTGATTGATCTTGATGAATATGAGTATTACAAGAGTTGATCTACCACGAGATCGTAATGGCTAAACCCTAGAAGTCTAGCCTGTATGACTACGGTAATGAGTATCTCCCCTCCGGACTAAGTCCTCAGGTTTATATAGACACCATGAGGATCTAGGGTTACATAAGGTCGGTTACAAAGAAGGGAGTCTAGATATTTGGTCGTCAAGCTTGCCTTCCACGCCAAGGAGAGTCCCATCCGGACACGGGTGCAGTCTTCGGTCTTCGTGTCTACACGGCATCAGTCCGGCCCATGGCTAACAGGCCGGATGCCCGAGGACCCCTTAGTCCAGGACTCCCTCAGTAGCCCCCGAACCAGGCTTCAATGACGAGGTGTTCAGTGCGCGGATTGTCTTCGGCATTGCAAGGCGGGTTCCTCCTCCGACGGATTCCAAGTAATGTATTCGGCTTTTAATTCAATCCTGCACCCCTCAGCTTCTGTGCATCGATGACTTCAGCTTCCACGCGTCGGGCGAATGCGGACGGTCAGGGTATTTTTTGCAAATAACACCCCGGCCATGCAAGAAAGAGCTTCTATTTAAAGAGATTGGGTCTCAGATCCATTTGGCACCACGCGGAAAAATCCTCAGAGATTGCCAGGAAAGACCATTCCAACATGGCTAGCATCCCCAGCTCCTCCTCCTGTTCCGCCCCAGAGAAAGGCGAGTGGGAGAGGTGCTTTGTGTCCCACAGTCAATTGGCGAAGTTGCAAACGCAGGGATTTCTTCCCCCTGCGGATCTGGTCCCTGTTCGAGCATGGTTGGCTGCGTTCAACGGCAAAACCCAGGCAGAGGATTTCCCCAATCCATCTACGGGGGAAAGAGTGTGCCTCGTCCCCTATCGGCTGAGGGGCGTGGGATTTCCAATTCACCCATTCCTCCGAGGGCTTCTGGAGTATTATGGCCTCCAGCTGCACAATTTTACCCTAGCCTCCATCCTGCACATTGCGGGTTATGTCGCTTTATGCAAACTATTCCTGGGTTGTGAGGCCCATTTTGATTTGTGGAGAAGGTTGTTTTGTCTTGTCCCGCACAACCACGAAGGATCGATATTTGAAGTGGGCGAGGCCGAAATATGGCGCATTGCTAAGACCGGATACCTATCTGGTACACCGAAGAAAGCTTCCGAAGAGTGGACCTCTGAATGGTTTTACATTGACGATGTTGTACTTCCGGATCCGGTCCGGAGAGGTCTCCCCGAGTTTACAAGTGTTCCTCTGAAGAAACGCCACAGCTGGCGCCCTCGGAGCCTCGAGGAGGAAGATAGTGCGGAAGTTCGCCAACTCCTGAGCAAGATCAGGATGCTTGCCCAGTCCGGATATACGATAGTCGAAGTGATGGCGAGCTCCATAGTGCGGGGGGTCCAGCCACTCCAATACAGAGGACTTCCCATGTGGAATTACAATGGGGAAGATGACGCCTCCCGCTGCGGCAGGAAAGGTCCGGAGACCCCTGCCGCCCTAGCCAAAATATTGGCCGAATTGTTCAAGGGTGAGGAAGAGGAGTTCCTGCGCATCACGCACAGAGAAGGATATTCCATGTACAGTCATCCTAGCTGGGTAAGCCCCCAACTCTTCTTCTCTACTCATTCCACCCCCTGAGCTTCGCTCAATGAATATTAACCCGTCCATTTATAACAGCACTGGCGAAAGATTTCTGAGGGGCTTCACAGCCCCGCCCTGCAGCCTGAGGGCCACAATCGGGACCTTGACCCCGGGTTCGAAGAGGATCCGGATATATTCATGGTCCTCGAGAATGGCGTGTTTTACCAGGCGAGCTACGACGGCACCGAAGTGGCCATCATCGCCGATTACCCTGATCTTCTCCCCGCTTCGCACGTAAGTAGTCAGGAGACATATCCCCCGAAAGGCTTCCCTCGTTCCGCCTCACCCACCGCACTGTCTCGTGCTTCGAAGGGGAGGCGTTCGACATACTGTGCTACTCCAGGAGCGACTCCGAAGAGAGCGGCTCCCGCACCAGGCAAGCCTTCGAATAGGAGGGAAAACGAAGACACGGTCGGGCCCTCGTCGAAGAGGTATGGGTTTGCAAATATGTTTTTTAATAATCGCATCCAACTGTGAATTTCATGTTCGTCCTGTTTCAGGAAAAGAGTCCGCCGGACTGTGTCCGGGGGTCCGGTCAGTAATACTCCCAACAGCCAGGATCCAGCCCCAGCCGAGGGGACGGGGGCCGATATGGGGGTGACGCCGGACTGTCCTTCGGCCGAGGGCTTGGAAAATATGTCCGTCACCAACTCGGAAGTGGAGAGCGCCATGAATCATCGGCGCCGGAGGGCCATTTTACGAGACCCCCGCTTTTTGGAAGAGGTGTTTAATGCCTTCAGCTCGGCTGATGCATACATCTGAGCTGCTCGAGATGGGCTTAGCAGAGCCACAAAGCAGCATTTAAAATATGTGCAGGTAAGTTTACTGTGTCTCAGTATGATAACCGTATGCCAGTAGCCCCCGACACTTAAAGTAGTTGGAACAACTGATTTGAGGATCACTGGATAATTAGGCTCTGTCGGAGAAGAACGACATGCTAGCCCAAGAGCTAGAAAAGTGCCGGACGCAGTTAAACGCAGTGACCGCCGAACTGGAAAATCCAAGGCGGCGTCTTCCGGTAATATTTCCCTCCATCGAGAAACAGCTATTGTATAGCGACTGTGTTAACACCGCGGCTTTATCTCATAATAGGATCATCGGATCAACTGGAGGAAAAAGAGTCGAAAAGACTGCATGCCGCAGGCGAGCGGGTTTTGACCCGTGTCAGTGATGACCCACAAGTATAGGGGATCTATCGTAGTCCTTTCGATAAGTAAGAGTGTCGAACCCAACGAGGAGCAGAAGGAACTGATAAGCGGTTTTCAACAAGGTATTCTCTGCAAGCACTGAAATTATCGGTAACAGATAGTTTTGCGATAAGGTAATTGGTAACGAGTAACAAGTAACAAGTGTAAATAAAGTGCAGGAAGATGGCCCAATCCTTTTTGTAGCAAAGGACAAGCCTGTACAAACTCTTATATAGAGAAAAGTGCTCCCGCGGACACATGGGAATTATCGTCAAGCTAGTTTTCATCACATTCATATGATTCGCGTTCGGTACTTTGATAATTTGATATGTGGGTGAACCGGTGCTTGGGTGCTGTCCTTACTTGGACAAGCATCCCACTTATGATTAAATCCTATTACAAGAATCCGCAACTACAAAAGAAGTATTAAGGTAAACCTAACCATAGCATGAAACATATGGATCCAAATCAGCCCCTTACGAAGCAACGCATAAACTAGGGTTTAAGCTTCTGTCACTCTAGCAACCCATCATCTACTTATTACTTCCCAATGCCTTCCTCTAGGCCTAAACAATGGTGAAGTGTCATGTAGTCGACGTTCACATGACACCACTAGAGGAGAGACAACATACATCTCATCAAAATATCGAACGAATACCAAATTCACATGACTACTAATAGCAAGACTTCTCCAATGTCCTCAGGAACAAACGTAACTACTCACAAAGCATATTCATGTTCATAATAAGAGGGGTATTAATATGCATAATGGATGAACATATGATCTTCCACCAAATAAACCAAATAGTATCAACTACAAGGAGTAATCAACACTATTAGCAATCTACGGGTACCAATCTCAGACTTAGAGGCAAGGATTGGATACAAGAGATGAACTAGGGTTTTAGAGGAGATGATAATGTTGATGATGTTGATGGAGATTGGCCCCCTCCCGATGAGAGGAGCGTTGGTGATGACGATGGCGATGATTTCCCCCTCCCGGAGGGAAGTGTCCCCGGCAGAACAGCTCCGCCAGAGCCCTAGATTGATTCCGCCAAGGTTCCGCCTCGTGTTATGACTCCAAAATAAATATCGATATAAAAGCATGATACAATAAATAGGCATAAGTATTATGACATAACGTGTAATAACAGCCCATAATGCAATAAATATCGATATAAAAGCATGATGCAAAATGGACGTATCAGCTCCCCCAAGCTTAGACCTCGCTTGTCCAAAAGCGGAAGCCGGTAACGATAAATATGTCCACATATTTATAGATAGAGGTGTCGATAAAATAAAATATGGACATGAGGGCATCATGATCATTCTTAAAACAACAACATATATGGATACTGTCATATGATTTCTTATGCTCAAGTAATAATCTATTCACAATGTCAAGTATGAATCAGAAACTTCATTGAGAACTAACAAACCATAATCTCAGTCATTGAAGCAATTGCAATTTATCATAACATTAGAAAGAGTCAATATAAGAGCTTTTCAGCAAGTCCACATACTAAACTATCATTTAGTCTTTCACAATTGCTAACACTCACGCAATACTTGTGGTTACGGAGTTTTAATCAGACACAGAGAAAGATAGGGGCTTATAGTTTTGCCTCCCAACTTTTTACCTCAAGGGTAATGTCAATAATAAATTCATGCTAACTTACATCCAATTAGATATATATGTCAGGATCTTTCCAACACACTGTGCTTGCCAAAGGATAAAATGTAAAAAGGAAAGGTGAAGATCACCGTGACTCTTGCATAAGGGCAAAAGATCAAAGTAAAGGATAGGCCCTTCGCAGAGGGAAGCAGAGGTTGTCATGCGCTTTCAGGGTTGGATGCACAAAATCTTAATGCGAAAAAACGTCACTTTATATTGCCACTTGTGATATGGACCTTTATTATGCAGTCCATCGCTTTTATTTCTTCCACATCACGAGATCGTATAAAGCTTATTTCCTCCACACTAATAAGTCATACATATTTAGAGAGCAATTTTAATTGCTTGCACCGATGACAACTTACTTGAAGGATCTTACTGAATCCATAGGTAGGTATAGTGGACTATCATGGCAAAACTGGGTTTAAGGATATTTGGAAGCACAAGTAGTATCTCTACTTGGTGCAAAGAATTTGGCTAGCATGAGGGAGAAAGGCAAGATCAACATGTTGGATGATCCATGACAATATACTCTATCTCAGATATAAGAAAACATGACCCATTACGTTGTCTTCCTTGTCCAACACCAACTCTTTAGCATGTCATATTTTAATGAGTGCTCACAATCATAAAAGATGTCGAAGATAGTATATTTATATGTGAAACCTCTCTTTCTTTATTACTTCCTATTAATTGCTATGATGACCAAAACTATGTTTGTCAACTCTCAACAACTTTTAATCATCATACTCTTTCTATGTGAAGTCATTACTCTCCATAAGATCAATATGATCTCTTTGTTACTTTTTATTCTTTCCTTTTCTTTTATTCCCTCAAGATCATGGCAAAATAATCAAGCCCTTGACTCAACACTAATCTTTATTATATAACTCATGGACTCGATTACATAGAGGGATCATAAAGCAAAACTCAAAACTAGACCATACTAAAACTTTATTCTACTAGATCAAGATATTACTGAAAGGATCGAACTAAGAAAACGGTAAAGATAGAGATGTGATGGTGATACGATACCGGGGCACCTCCCCCAAGCTTGGCAGTTGCCAAGGAGAGTGCCCATACCCATGTGATTATATCTCTTTCTTCGGAGGTGGTGGTGTAATATTCTTGGTGATGATACTCCTCAGGATACGATTCTCTTCCTCGAGCTTATTTAGTTGCTGCTTGAGATCCATTATCTCTTTACGGAGCTTACCCATGACGGTTAAATCTCCTTGCACCCATGGATGTTGCATAGCTGCGGGGGAGCAAGTAACACTCTTTTTCATACTCTCGTAAGAAAGAAATCTAACATTGGAAGGGTGATACGTCTCCAACGTATCTATAATTTTTTATTGTTCCATGCTATTATATTATCTGTTTTGGATGTTTATGGGCTTTATTAAACACGTTTATATTATTTTTGGGACTAACCTATTGACCCAGAGCCCAGTGCCAGTTCCTGTTTTTCCCCTTGTTTCAGTGTTTCGAAGAAAAGGAATATCAAACGGAGTCGAAACGGAATGAAACCTTCTGGAGAAGTTATTTTTGGAAGGAAAGCAACCCGGAGACTTGGAGTCCATATCAAGGAAGCTTCGAGGAAGCCACGAGGTAGGGGGTGCGCCCACCCCGTAGGGCGCGCCCTCCACCCTCGTGGGCCCCTCGTGGCTCCCCTGACGTACTTCTTCCGCCTATATATCTCCATATACCCTAAAAACTTCGGAGAACAAAATAGATCGGGAGTTACGCCACCGCAAGCCTCTGTAGACACCAAAACCCAATCGGGACCATGTTCCGGCACCCTGCCGGAGGGGGGGATCCCTCACGGGTGGCCATCTTCATCATCCCGACACTCTCCATGACGAGGAGGGAGTAGTTCACCCTCAGGGCTGAGGGTATGTACCAGTAGCTATGTGTTTGATCTCTCTCTCATTTTCTTGATTTGGCACAATCTTGATGTATCACGAGCTTTTCTATTATAGTTGGATCTTATGTTGCTTCTCCCCCTCTACTCTCTTGTAATGGACTGAGTTTCCCCTTTGAAGTTATCTTATCGGATTGTGTCTTTAATGATTTGAGAACACTTGATGTATGTCTTGCCGTGTGTATCTGTGGGATATCACGTGACTCACTTGATGTATGTTTTGGTGATCAACTTGAGGGTTCCACCCATGAACCTATGCATAGGGGTTGGCACACGTTTTCGTCTTGACTCTCCGGTAGAAACTTTGGGGCACTCTTTGAGGTTCTATGTGTTGGTTGAATAGATGAATCTGAGATTGTGTGACGCATATCGTATAATCATACCCACGGATACTTGAGGTGACATTGGAGTATCTAGGTGACATTAGGGTTTTGGTTGATTTGTGTCTTAAGGTGTTATTCTAGTATGAACTCTAGGGTTGTTTGTGACACTTATAGGAATAGCCCAACAGATTGATTGGAAAGAATAACTTTGAGGTGGTTTCGTACCCTACCATAATCTCTTCGTTTGTTCTCCGCTATTAGTGACTTTGGAGTGACTCTTTGTTGCATGTTGAGGGATAGTTATATGATCCAATTATGTTATTATTGTTGAGAGAACTTGCACTAGTAAAAGTATGAACCCTAGGTCTTGTTTCCTAGCATTGCAATACCGTTTACGCTCACTTTTATCATCAGTTACCTTGCTGTTTTTATATTTTCAGATTACAAAAACTTATATCTACCATCCATATTGCACTTGTATCACCATCTCTTCGCTGAACTAGTGCACCTATACAATTTACCATTGTATTGGGTGTGTTGGGGACACAAGAGACTCTTTGTTATTCTGTTGTAGGGTTGCTTGAGAGAGACCATCTTCATCCTATGCCTCCCAAGGATTGATAAGCCTTAGGTCATCCACTTGAGGGAAAAGCTACTGTCCTACAAACCTCTGCACTTGGAGGCCCAACAACGTCTACAAGAAGAAGGTTGCATAGTAGACATCAAAGGGATAACCGAGTTTGGAATAGCCGAGCTCTGTAGTTCCCCCATCGTGGATCCAGCTCGGAAGCGAGAAGTGACTTCTTGATCCTCCTCCATGGCATCTATCCTCTTCAAATCAGCCTCCATCTCTTCCTCCGTTGCTGGCCCAAAGTGATCAGCATCGTTGTTTGTCCTTGATCTTGATGCCGGATGAGACACCCGGCTCTCCCCGACTGACTCTTGAGAAGACATCTTGCTCTAATCTGCAGCAGCAACAACTCAAAAAAACAGAGGATATTTGCGTGATACGAGAGTCAAAAGCTTCGGGAGATTATGTAATGAATTTTTACCATTCAAAATTGTTGGGGAACGTAGTAATTTCAAAAAATTTCCTACGAACACGCAAGACCATGGTGATGGCATAGCAACGAGAGGGGAGAGTGTCCGTCCACGTACCCTCGTAGACCGAAAGCGGAAGCGTTATAACAACGCGTTTGATGTAGTCGTACGTCTCCACGATCCGACCGATCCAAGCACCGAACGTACGGCACCTCCGAGTTCTGCACACGTTCAGCTCGATGACGATCCCCGGACTCCGATCCAGCAAAGTGTCGGGGATGAGTTCCGTCAGCACGACGGCGTGGTGA
>LR880967.1:105068210-105107778 GCA_904067115.1 Aegilops sharonensis | reverse complement strand
CAGAAAAAGAATATCAAACGGAGTCCAAACGGAATGAAACCTTCGGGAACGTGATCCAGAGGACTTGGACCCTACGTCAAGACATCAACCAAGAGGGCACGAGGTAGGGGGCACGCCTACCCCACCCCACCCCCCCCCCCCAAGCGCGCCCTCCACCCTCATGGGCCCCTTGTTGCTCCACCGATGTACTCCTTCCTCCTATATATACCAACGTACTCCCAAAATACCAGATACGGAGCCAAAAACCTAATTGCACCGCCGAAACCTTCTGTACCCGTGAGATCCCATCTTGGGGCATGTTCCGGAGCTCCGCCGGAGGGGCCATCGATCACGGAGGGCTTCTACATCAACACCATAGCCTCTCCAATGATGTCTGAGTAGTTTACCTCAGACCTTCGGGTCCATAGTTATTAGCTAGATGGCTTATTCTCTCTTTTTTGATCTCAACACAATGTTCTCCCCCTCTCTCATGGAGATCTATTCGATGTAATCTTCTTTTGCGGTGTGTTTGTTGAGACCGATGAATTGTGGGTTTATGATCAAGTTTATCTATGAACAATATTTGAATCTTCTGAATTCTTTTATGTATGATTGGTTATCTTTGCAAGTCTCTTCGAATTATCGATTTGGTTTGGCCTACTAGATTGATCTTTCTTGCAATGGGAGAAGTGCTTAGCTTTGGGTTCAATCTTGCTGTGTCCTTTCCCAGTGACAGTAGGGGCAGCAAGGCACGTATTGTATTGTTGCCATCAAGGATAACAAGATGGGGTTTATATCATATTGCATGAATTTATCCCTCTACATCATGTCATCTTGCTTAAAGCGTTACTCTGTTCTTATGAACTTAATACTCTAGATGCATGTTGGATAGTGGTCGATGTGTGGAGTAAAAGTAGTAGATGCAGGCAGGAGTCGGTCTACTTGTCTCGGACGTGATGCCTATATACATGATCATACCTAGATATTCTCATAACTATGCTCAATTCTCTCAATTGCTCAACAGTAATTTCTTCACCCACCGTAATACTTATGCTCTTGAGAGAAGCCACTAGTGAAACCTATGGCCCCCGGGTCTATTTTCCATCATATTAATCTCCCATCAACAAGCTATTTCCGTTGCCTTTTATTTTACTTCTATTTTACTTTGCATCTTTATCATAAAAATACTGAAAATATTATCTTATCATATCTATCAGATCTCACTCTCGTAAGTGACCGTGAAGGGATTGACAATCCCTTATCGCATTGGTTGCGACGATTTATTTGTTTGTGTAGGTGCGAGGGACTCGTGCGTGGCCTCCTACTGGATTGATACCTTGGTTCTCAAAACTGAGGGAAATACTTGCGCTACTTTGCTGCATCACCCTTTCCTCTTCAAGGGAAAACCAACGCAGTGCTCAAGAGGTAGCAAGAAGGATTTCTGGCGCCGTTGCCGAGGAGTCTACGCAAAAGTCAATATACCAAGTACCCATCACAAACCCTTATCTCCCGCATTACATTATTTGCCATTTGCCTCTCGTTTTCCTCTCCCCCACTTCACCCTTGCCGTTTTATTCACCCTCTCTTTTCCATTTGCCTCTTTTTGCTCGTCTCTTTTTCGCTCGCTTCTTGTTTGCTCGTGTGTTGGATTGCTTGTTTGTCACGATGGCTCAAGATAATAATAAATTGTGTGACTTCACCAATACCAACAACAATGATTTCCTTAGCACTCCGATTGCTCCTCTTACCGATATTGAATCTTGCGAAATCAATACTGCTTTGTTGAATCTTGTCATGAAAGATCAATTCGCCGACCTTCCTAGTGAAGATGCCGCTACCCATCTAAATAGCTTCATTGATTTGTGTGATATGCAAAAGAAGAAAGATGTGGATAATGATATTGTTAAATTGAAGCTATTTCCTTTTTCGCTTAGAGATCGCGCTAAAGCTTGGTTTTCATCTTTGCCTAAAAATAGTATTGATTCTTGGAATAAGTGCAAAGGTGCTTTTATCTCTAAGTATTTTCCTCCTGCTAAGATCATCTCTCTTAGAAATGATATTATGAATTTTAAGCAACTTGATCATTAACATGTTGCACAAGCTTGGGAGAGGATGAAATTAATGATACGTAATTGTCCTACACATGGTTTGAATTTGTGGATGATTATACAAAAAAATTATGCCGGATTGAATTTTGTTTCTAGAAATCTTTTAGATTCGGCCGCGGGAGGCACTTTTATAGAAATCACTTTAGGAGAAGCTACTAAACTCCTAGATAATATTATGGTTAATTATTCTCAATGGCACACTGAAAGATCTACTAGTAAAAAAGTGCATGCGATAGAAGAAATTAATGTTTTGAGTGGGAAGATGGATGAACTTATGAAATTATTTGCTAATAAAAGTGTTTCTTCTGATCCTAATGATATGCCTTTGTCTACTTTGATTGAGAATAATAATGAATCTTTGGATGTGAATTTTGTTGGTAGGAATAATTTTGGTAACAACGCGTATAGAGGAAACTTTAATCCTAGGCCTTATCCTAGTAATTCCTCTAATAATTATGGTAATTCCTACAACAATTCTTATGGAAATGTTAATAAGATGCCTTCTGAATTTGAGACTAGTGTTAAGGAATTTATGAATTAGCAAAAGAATTTCAATGCTTTGCTTGAAGAAAAATTGCTTAAAGTTGATGAATTGGCTAGGAACGTTGATAGAATTTCTCTTGATGTTGATTCTTTGAAACCTAGATCTATTCCACCTAAGCATGATATCAATGAGTCTCTCAAGGCCATGAGAATTTCCATTGATGAGTGCAAAGAAAGAACCGCTAGGATGCGTGCTAAGAAAGATTGCTTTGTGAAAGTGTGTTCTTCTAATTTCTATGAAAATAAAGATGAAGATCTAAAAGTTATTGATGTGTCTCCTATTAAATCTTTGTTTTGCAATATGAATCTTGATAATGATGAGACTGAATATGATCCACCTTTACCTAGAAGCCGTTCCAAAAATTCGGAGTTTTTAGATGTAGATGCTAAAATTGATAAAAGTGGTAATGAAGAGCTCAAAACTTTAGATATTAATGAACCCACTATTTTGGATTTCAAGGAATTTAATTATGATAATTGCTATTTGATAGATTGTATTTCCTTGTTCCAATCCGTGCTAAATTCTCCACACGCTTATAGTCAAAATAAAGCCTTTACGAAACATACCGTTGATGCTTTGATGCAATCTTATGAAGAAAAGCTTGAGTTGGAAGTTTCTATCCCTAGAAAAAATTATGATGAGTGGGAACCTACTATTAAAATTAAAATTAAATATCATGAATGCTATGCTTTATGTGATTTGGGTGCTAGTGTTTCCACGATTCCAAAAACTTTATGTGATTTGTTAGGTTTCCGTGAATTTGATGATTGTTCTTTAAACTTGCACCTTGCGGATTCCACCATCAAGAAACCTAAGGAAGAATTAATGATGTTCTTATTGTTGCAGATAGGAATTATGTGCCCGTAGATTTTATTGTTCTTGATATAGATTGCAATCCTTCATGTCCTATTATTCTTGGTAGACCTTTCCTTAGAATGATTGGTGCAATTATTGATATGAAGGAAGGGAATATTAGATTCCAATTTCCATTAAAGAAAGGCATGGAACACTTCTCTAGAAAGAAATAAAATTACCATATGAATCTATCATGAGAGCCACTTATGGATTGCCTACCAAAGATGGCAATACCTAGATCTATCATTGCTTTTATGCCTAGCTAGGGGTGTTAAACGATAGCGCTTGTTGGGAGGCAACCCAATTTTATTTTTAGTTTTTTTGCTTTTTGCTTCTGTTTAGGAATAAATATTTTATCTAGCCTCTGGTTAGATGCGTTTTTATGTTTTAATTAGTGTTTGTGCCAAGTTAAACCTATAGGATCTTCTTGGATGATAGTTATTTGATCTTGCTGTAAATTCCAGAAACTTTCTGTTCACGAAAATAATTGTTAAAAATCACCAGAACGTGATAAAATATTGATTCCAATTTATTCTGATCAATAAACAAATTTTATAGGTCTTCCTATTTTGGCTGAATTTTTTGAGTTCCATAAGTTTGCGTTAGTTACAGATTACTACAGACTGTTCTGTTTTTGACAGATTCTGTTTTTCGTGTGTTGCTTGCTTATTTTGATGAATCTATGGCTAGTAAAAAGTTTATAAACCATACAGAAGTTGGAATACAGTAGGTTTAACACCAATATAAATAAAGAATGAGTTCATTACAGTACCTTGAAGTGGTCTTTTGTTTTATTTCGCTAACGGAGCTTACGAGATTTTCTGCTGAGTTTTGTGTTGTGAAGTTTTCAAGTTTTGGGTGAAAGATTTGATGGATTTTGGAACAAGGAGTGGCAAGAGCCTAAGCTTGGGGATGACCATGGAACCCCAAGATAATCTAAGGAAACCTAAAAGCCAAAGCTTGGGGATGCCCCGGAAGGCATCCCCTCTTTCGTCTACTTCCATCGGTAACTTTACTTGGAGCTATATTTTTATTAACCACATGATATGTGTTTTGCTTGGAGCGTCTTGTATTATTTGAGTCTTTATTTGTTAGTTTACCACAATCATCCTTGATGTACACACCTTTTTAGAGAGTCACACTTGATTCGGAATTTATTAGAATACTCTATGTGCTGCACTTATATTTTTTGAGCTATATAATTTTTGCTTTAGTGCTTCACTTATATCTTTTAGAGCACGGTGGTAGATTTGTTTTATAGAAACTGTTGATCTCTCAAGCTTCACTTATATTATTTTGAGAGTCTTAAAATAGCATGACAATTTGCTTTAATTAATATCATGAGAAATTTGATGCTTGATAATTGTTTTGAGATATAAAGGTAGTAATATCATAGTTGTGCTAGTTGAGTAATTGTTGAATTGAAAAATACATGTGTTGGAGTTTGTGATTCCCGTAGCATGCACGTATGGTGAACCGTTATGTACGAAGTTGGAGCATGAAGTATTTGTTGATTGTCTTCCTTTGTATGGCGGTCGGGGTCGCGCGATGGTTAACTCCTACCAACCCTTCCCCTAGGAGCATGCGTAGTAGTACTTTGCTTCGAGGGCTAATAAATTTTTGCAATAAGTATATGAGTTCTTTATGACTAATGTGAGTCCATGGATTATACGCATACTTACCTTTCCGCAATTTTATAGCCTCTTCGGTACCGCGCATTGCCCTTTCTCACCTTGAGAGTTGGTGCAAACTTCACCGGTGCATCCAAACCCCGTGATATGATATGCTCTATCACACATAAACCTCCTTATATCTTCCTCAAAACAGCCACCATACCTACCTATCATGGCATTTCCATAGCCATTCCGAGATACATTGCCATGCAACTTTCCACCGTTTCATTTATCATGACATACTCCATTATTGTCATATTGCTTTGCATGATCATGTAGTTGACATTGTATTTGTGGCAAAGCCACCGCTCATAATTATTTCATACATGTCACTCTTGATTCATTGCATATCCCGGTACACCACCGGAGGCATTCATATAGAGTCATACTTTGTTCTAAGTATTGAGTTGTAACATGAGTTGTAAGTAAATAAAAGTGTGATGATCATCATTATTAGAGCATTGTCCCAAGTGAGGAAAGGATGATGGAGACTATGATTCCCCCACAAGTCGGGATGAGACTCCGGACTAAAAAAAAGAGGCCATAAAAAAAGAGAAAAGGCCCAAATAAAAGAAATGATGAGAGAAAAAGAGAGAAGGGACAATATTACTATCCTTTTACCACACTTGTGCTCCAAAGTAGCACCGTGATCTTCATAATAGAGAGTCTCTCATTTTTTCACTTTCATATACTAGTGGGAAATTTCATTATAGAACTTGGCTTGTATATTCCAATGATGGGTTTCCTCAAATGCCCGAGGTCTTCATGAGCAAGCAAGTTGGATGCACACCCACTTAGTTTCTTTTTGAGCTTTCATACACTTATAGCTCTAGTGCATCCGTTGCATGGCAATCCCTACTCCTCGCATTAACATCAATTGATGGGCATGTCCATAGCCCGTTAATTAGCCTCGTTGGTATGATAATTTCTCCTTTTTTGTCTTCCCACATAACCCCTACCATTATACCTTATTCCACCATAGTGCTATATCCATGGCTTGCGCTCATGTATTGCGTAAGAGTTGAAAAGGCTGAAGCGCGTTAAAAGTATGAACCAAATGCTTGGCCAAAACTGGGGTCGTACATGATATGAATATTTTGTGTGGGGAAGATGGAGCATAGCCAGACTATATGATTTTGTAGGGATAACTTGCTTTGGCTATGTTATTTTGATAAGACATAATTGCTTAGTTAGTATGCTTGATGTATTATTGTTTTTATGTCAACATTAAACCTTTATCTTGAATCATATCAAAACTGAACATTCTTGCCACAATAAGAAGAATTATATTGAAATTATGCGAAGTAGCATTCCACATAAAAAATTCAGTTTTTATCATTTACCTACTCGAGGACGAGCAGGAACTAAGCTTGGGGATGCTTGATACGTCACCAACGTATCTATAATTTTTTATTGTTCCATGCTATATTATATTCTGTTTTGGACATTATTGGGCTTTATTATACACTTTTATATTATTTGTGGCACTAACCTATTAACCGGAGGCCCAACCCAGAATTGCTGTCTTTTGCCTATTTCAGAATTTCGCAGAAAAAGAATATCAAACGGAGTCCAAACGGAATGAAACCTTCGGGAACGTGATTTTCGGAACGAACATGATCCAGAGGACTTGGACCCTACGTCAAGACATCAACCAGGAGGGCACGAGGTAGGGGCGCGCCTACCCCCCCCCCCCCCCCCCCCAAGGCGCGCCCTCCACCCTCGTGGGCCCCCTGTTGCTCCACCGACGTACTCCTTCCTCCTATATATACATACGTACTCCCAAACTACCAGAACAGAGCCAAAAACCTAATTCCACCGCCACATCCTTCTGTACCCATGGGATCCCATCTTGGGGCCTGTTCCGGAGCTCCGCCGGAGGGGGCATCGATCACGGAGGGCTTCTACATCAACACCATAGCCTCTCCGATGATGTGTGAGTAGTTTACCTCAGACCTTCGGGTCCATAGTTATTAGCTAGATTGCTTCTTCTCTCTTTTTGGATCTCAATACAATGTCCTCCCCCTCTCTCATGGAGATCTATTCGATGTAATCTTCTTTTGCGGTGTGTTTGTTGAGACTGATAAATTGTGGGTTTATGATCAAATTTATCTATGAACAATATTTGAATCTTCTGAATTCTTTTATGTATGATTGGTTATCTTTGCCAGTCTCTTCGAATTATCGATTTGGTTTGGCCTACTAGATTGATCTTTCTTGCAACGGGAGAAGTGCTTAGCTTTGGGTTTAATCTTGTGGTGTCCTTTCCCAGTGACAGTAGGGGCAGCAAGGCACGTATTGTATTGTTGCCATCGAGGATAACAAGATGGGGTTGATATCATATTGCATGAATTTATCCCTCTACATCATGTCATCTTGCTTAAAGCGTTGCTCTGTTCTTGTGAACTTAATACTCTAGATGCATGCTGGATAGCGGTCGATGTGTGGAGTATAAGTAGTAGATGCAGGCAGGAGTCGGTCTACTTGTCTCGGACGTGATGCCTATATACATGATCATACCTAGATATTCTCATAACTATCCTCAATTCTGTCAATTGCTCAACAGTAATTTGTTCACCCACCGTAATACTTATGCTTTTGAGAGAAGCCACTAGTGAAACCTATGGCCCCCGGGTCTATTTTCCATCATATTAATCTCCCATCAACAAGCTATTTCCGTTGCCTTTTATTTTGCTTCTATTTTACTTTGCATCTTTATCATAAAAATACCAAAAATATTATCTTATCATATCTATCAGATCTCACTCTCGTAAGTGACCGTGAAGGGATTGACAACCCCTTATCGTGTTGGTTGCGAGGATTTATTTGTTTGTGTAGGTGCGAGGGACTCGTGCGTGGCCTCCTACTGGATTGATACCTTGGTTCTCAAAACTGAGGGAAATACTTAAGCTACTTTGCCGCATCACCCTTTACTCTTCAAGGGAAAACCAACGCAATGCTCAACAGGTAGCAAGGAGCAACTCTTTGCTCTACTGGTTGAGGTGAAGATACCCGGAACAAGCCCCTCAAAGGATTACTTTCCATAGTAACAAGTGACAGTAAATTTCAGCACACTATATAAATTTTTCCTTACCAAATTCCACCTACCAAAAGCGCTTCACTCCCCGGCAACGGCGCCAGAAAAGAGTCTTGATGACCCACAAGTATAGGGGATCTATCATAGTCCTTTCGATAAGTAAGAGTGTCGAACCCAACGAGGAGCAGAAGGAACTGATAAGCGGTTTTCAGCAAGGTATTCTCTGGAAGTACTGAAATTGTCGGTAACAGATAGTTTTGTGATAAGGTAATTGGTAACGAGTAACAAGTAACAAGTGTAAATAAAGTGCATAAAGATGGCCAATCCTTTTTGTAGCAAAGGAAAAGCCTAGACAAACTCTTATATAGAGAAAAGCTCCCGAGGACACATGGGAATTATCGTCAAGCTAGTTTTCATCACGTTCATATGATTCGCGTTCGGTACTTTGATAATTTGATATGTGGGTGGACCGGTGCTTGGGTGTTGTCCTTACTTGGATAAGCATCCCACTTATGATTAACTCCTATTGCAAGCATCCGCAACTACAAAAGAAGTATTAAGGTAAACCTAACCATAACATGAAACATATGGATCCAAATCAGCCCCTTACGAAGCAACGCATAAACTAGGGTTTAAGCTTCTGTCACTCTAGCAACCCATAATCTACTTATTACTTCCCAATGCCTTCCTCTAGGCCCAAACAATGGTGAAGTGTCATGTAGTCGACGTTCACATGACACCACTAGAGGAGAGACAACATACATCTCATCAAAATATCGAACGAATACCAAATTTACATGACTACAAATAGCAAGACTTCTCCCATGTCCTCAGGAACAAACGTAACTAATCACAAAGCATATTCATGTTCATAATCAGAGGGGTATTAATATGCATAATGGATCTGAACATATGATCTTCCACCAAATAAACCAACTAGCATCAACTACAAGGAGTAATGATCACTACTAGCAACCTACAGGTACCAATCTCAGACTTAGAGGTAAGGATTGGATACAAGAGATGAACTAGGGCTTTAGAGGAGATGGTGCTGGTGAAGATGTTGATGTAGATTGGCCCCCTCCCGATGAGACGAGCGTTGGTGATGACGATGGCGATGATTTCCCCCTCCCGTAGGGAAGTGTCCCCGACAGAACAGCTCCTCCTGAGCCCTAGATTGGTTCCGCCTCGTGGTGGCGGAGTCTCGTCCCGAAAGCTTGCTTATGATTTTTTTCTCGGACGAAAGACTTCATATAGCAGAAGATGGGCACCGGAGTGCCAACAGGGGGCCCACGAGGCAGGGGGCGCGCCTCCCACCCTCGTGGCCAGGGTGTGGCCCCCCTCTGGTATTTTCTTCGTCCAGTATTTTTTATTATTGGCAAAAATAACTTCCGTGGAGTTTCAGGACTTTTGGAGTTGTGCAGAATAGGTCTCTAATATTTGCTCCTTTTTCAGCCTAGAGTTCCAGCTGCCGGCATTCTCCCTCTTCAGGTAAACCTTGTAAAATAAGAGAGAATAGGCATAAGTATTGTGACATAATGTGTAATAACAGCCCATAATGCAATAAATATCGATATAAAAGCATGATGCAAAATGGACGTATCAGTCAGACAGGAGAAAAACAAACTCCAAGATGCAAACACCCAGCTGGGCGAAGAGCTGAAAGATGTGCGAGCCCAGCTAGCCGACTCCGTGAAGGAGAACAAAAAGCTACAAGGCGGCATATTCAGTATGTGGCCGAATTTACCTTATAACAGTTTGGAGGTAAAAGTAGCTGATATAGCTATGATTGCAGGTATGCTGACGGGCCGTCCCGAAGAGTAGGTGTCCGGATTATCAGGTGATCTTCTGCAAGGGCTGTCGCAATTGCATGAGCAAGCTCGGCAGGCAATGCAGAGTGTAGCCAAGGCCTTATGGCCATCCGCCTCCCCTCCAGGGAGTATGGAGGATCTTGTAGATGTCGGCCTGCCGAGAGGGTGCGCGAGAGGCCTGGGCCATGGTCAAAACGCGGTACACCAGGCTGGATCCAAATCACATGGCCCGGGTCGGACCGCTAGGGTCAAATGGGGAAGAAATTCCCGTTAGTTTACTATATAACCAAGTAGAAGTAGCCGCCAAGTATTCTCAGCAGGATTGTAAGTTAGATAGCCTGCTGGACGGCATAGAGGAGGAAGTTTTTGAGTCCAAGTGACTATGTACTTTCCTTTGCATACGTAACTCTAGCTGAATTGTAAAGCGATTGTCATGGCAGACCTTTTCGCTTCAACCTCTCGACCCGAAGGTGCGGAGTGTTTCCGAATACCAGAACGGCCGATAGACCGGGTATGCATGGAAACCAGGCGTAGGGGTCATAGTTGCTTGAACAGACAAGTATCCGGCTAGTTATGTCATATTACATTAAGATTGTAAGAAACATCTTCCAGAGATAATTGTTCCGTTAAGGGTTCTTTTCCCTGGGTGCGCATGCGTTAATGCGCATGTCCGGACTGTGATTGAATAATCGCAGTATGTTTTAACTTCTTGGGGTTTTACAATGTAGTAAATGCAAAAAACTGTCTCAATCCACCGACCGAATATTCCCTTAAGAACGCTAGCTTTCGGCTTCACCCAGTCTGTGGTACACATCCGGATGACCTGGCAGTAACAATCGCAGAGGTGCTTCCTTTATTCCCTAGCCGAACTAACGGGAACGTAGGGCATAAGCACAGGAGCCAGGCAACCCAGCTTGGCCAAAACTTAAGTCATATCGATGCATATAATGGTGAATAAGAGGNGACCTTTTCGCTTCGACCTCTCGACCCGAAGGTGCGGAGTGTTTCCGAATACCAGAACGGCCGATAGACCGGGTATGCATGGAAACCAGGCGTAGGGGTCATAGTTGCTTGAACAGACAAGTATCCGGCTAGTTATGTCATATTACATTAAGATTGTAAGAAACATCTTCCAGAGATAATTGTTCCGTTAAGGGTTCTTTTCCCTGGGTGCGCATGCGTTAATGCGCATGTCCGGACTGTGATTGAATAATCGCAGTATGTTTTAACTTCTTGGGGTTTTACAATGTAGTAAATGCAAAAAACTGTCTCAATCCACCGACCGAATATTCCCTTAAGAACGCTAGCTTTCGGCTTCACCCAGTCTGTGGTACACATCCGGATGACCTGGCAGTAACAATCGCAGAGGTGCTTCCTTTATTCCCTAGCCGAACTAACGGGAACGTAGGGCATAAGCACAGGAGCCAGGCAACCCAGCTTGGCCAAAACTTAAGTCATATCGATGCATATAATGGTGAATAAGAGGTACATATGGAAAAAGGTGCATATGTAACGAGCTTCATGCTCGGGGAATAATAATAACAAGCTTTTGATCAAGAAGCCCCCAGGTATAATGGACGTACATTTAAAGATGTGTGTGTCAGGCGTGCGCGGTCGAACCGCACAAAAGCTGTAAGGCTGAAAAGAAAAAACGAAAAGGGAGATAAAAAAATAAAAAAGGTGTTATGAAAATAGCAGGGAGAAGGAGACGAACAAAGAGTTCAGCGCTTTAGGCATAAATATTTGGAGTCTGGCCGCGTTCCAGGGGTTCGGCTCGAGGCGATTGTCTGATGCATCCCGCAGGCGGTACGCTCCTCTGGTGAGAACTTCGTCAATGATGAAGGGACCCTCCCACTTGGGCTTGAGTTTGTCCTTTTTCTTCTCCGGCAGGCATAGAACGAATTCGCCGACGTTATAAGTTTTGGCCCGCACTTCTCTGCTTTGATACCTGCGGGCCTGCTGTTGATAAAATGCGGAACGGGCTTTTGCGACGTTGCGCTCTTCCTCCAGGGCATCTAAGCTGTCCTGCCGATCGAGCTCGGCCTCTCTATCTCTTCGTACATGCGCACTCGAGGTGAGTCATGAATAATGTCGCAGGGTAGCACTGCCTCTGCGCCGTACACCATGAAGAAAGGTGTGTATCCGGTAGTGCGATTGGACGTGGTCCGCAGCCCCCAGAGTACGGAGTCAAGCTCCTCAACCCAGTGCTTGTGTGATTCTTTCAAAGACCACACTAGTCTAGGCTTAATGCCACTCATAATAATACCATTGGCTCTTTTGACTTGACCGTTTGTCTGTGGATGATAGACAGAGGCGTAATCGAGCTTGATGCCTAGATTAGTGCACCAGGTTTTCACTTTGTTGGCTGTGAAGTTGAAGCCGTTATCAGTGATGATGCTATGTGGAACACCATAACGGTGTACGACGCCGGATATAAAGTCTATTACTGGCCCGGGCTCGTCCGTTTTTACTGGTTTGGCCTCTATCCACTTGGTGAATTTATCCACCATGACCAGCAGATATTTTTTCTTATGGCTTCCTCCTTTAAGGGGTCCAACCATATTCAGTCCCCAGACCGCAAAAGGCCAAGTGATGGGGATTGTTTGTAGGGCGATGGGGGGCATATGGCTTTGGTTGGCGAAGAGTAGGCATCCAACGCAACGTTGGACAAGGTCCTGTGCATCCGCCCGGGCCGTCGGCCAATAGAACCCTGTACGGAAGGCCTTGCTAATAAGGGCCCGAGCTGCAGCATGGTGCCTGCCGAGACCGGCATGAATCTCAGCCAGGAGCTCCCGCCCCTCCTCCTCGGAGATACATCTTTAAAGGACTCCAGTAGCGCTTTTCTTATAGAGCTCTCCGTCGTGAACCTTGTAGGCCTTCGAACGCCGGATAATGCGGCGGGCCTCATTCTGATCCTCAGGAAGTTCCTTCCTGTTAAGGTAGGCCAGGAAGTGTTCGGTCCATGGGGCAATGATTGCCATGATGAGATGCGCCGACGGTGTTATTTCGGTGGCTGAGCCTCCGATGATATCGATGTGTTCGGAATCTGGGGTTGTGTTCGGATCCGGACTAGTGTTGCCGTTTTCCCCCTGCCACACCACGGATGGCTTAAAAAGTCTTTCCAAAAAGATATTAGGTGGGACGGGGTCGCGCTTGGCGCCGATACGAGCAAGAACGTCCGCCGCTTGATTACTTTCTCGAGCCACATGATGGAACTCGAGCCCCTCGAACCGAGCCGACATTTTTATGATGGCATTACGGTAAGCTGCCATCTTCGGATCTTTGGCATCGAAGTCTCCATTTATTTGAGATATTGCCAGGTTTGAGTCCCTGCGCACCTCCAGGCGTTGTATGCCCATGGAGACGGACATCCGGAGACCATGCAATAAGGCCTCGTATTCGGCTGCGTTGTTGGAGTCTGTGTATAGTATTTGGAGTACGTACTGAACGACGTCTCCAGTAGGGGACGTTAAAACGACGCCCGCTCCTAGCCCTGCCAGCATTTTGGAGCCATCGAAATACATAACCCAATTGGAATATGTGCCGTACTCTTTAGGGAGTTCGGCCTCTGTCCATTCGGCGACGAAGTCAGCCAGTACTTGGTATTTAATAGCCCGACGTGGTTTGTATGTAATATCAAATGGAAGGAGCTCGATGGCCCATTTGGCAATCTGGCCCGTGGCATCGCGATTGTTTATTATGTCGTTGGGTGGTACTTCGGAAGCCACCGTGATCAAACACTCCTGGAAGTAGTGTCGTAGCTTTCGGGATGCCATAAAGACCGCTTATGATATCTTTTGATAATGGGGGTACCGGGATTTGCATGGTGTAAGGACAGTGGATACGTAGTATATTGGCTTCTGGAGCGGGAATTTGTGTCCATCCTATTCTCCTTCAACGACGAGCACGACGCTCACCACCTGATGTGTTGCCGATATGTATAATAACATGGGTTCGCCGACGTTTGGCGCGGCCAGAATTGGGTTGCTCGCTATAAGGGTTTTTATTTTCTCAAGTCCGGCTGTTGCCGTGTCCGTCCACTCGAAGTGATCGGTTCGCCGTAAAAGGCGATAGAGTGGCAGTGCCTTTTCTCCCAATCTGGAGATAAAGCGGCTTAGAGCTGCCACACAACCCGCGAGTTTTTGGACTTGTTTGAGGTCCGCTGGCGTAGCCAATTGAGACAGTGCTTGAATTTTGGCTGGATTTGCTTCAATTCCTCTATTGGAAACGATGAAGCCCAACTATTTTCTAGCGGGGACGCCGAAAACACACTTTTCCGGATTGAGCTTAATGTCATACGCGCGGAGGTTGTCGAATGTGAGACGTAAATCGTCTGTTAGTGTTTTGACGTGTCTAGTTTTGATGGCAACGTTGTCCACGTAGGCTTCAACTGTCTTGCCGATCTGTTTCTCCAGTCATGTTTGAATCATGCGTTGGTATGTGGCGCCGGCGTTCTTGAGCCCGAAGGGCATGGTGTTGAAGCAGAATGGCTCATATGGGGTAATAAATGCTGTTGCAGCTTGATCGGACTCCATTTTGATTTGATGGTATCCGGAATATGCATCAAGGAAACACAGTGAGTCGTGTCCTACGGTAGCATCAATGATTTGATTAATGCGGGGGAGGGGGAAGGGATCCTTAGAGCAAGCCTTATTGAGGTCTTTAAAATCGACGCACATGCGCTAGGATTTGTCCTTCTTTGGTACCATCACTAGGTTTGCCAGCCAGTCCGGATGTTTTATTTCTCTGATGAATCCAGCCCCAATTAGCTTGGCCAGCTCCTCCCCCATAGCTTGGCGTTTGGGTTCGGAAAAGCGCCGCAGTGCTTGTTTGACTGGTTTGTATCCCTTTAATATATTGAAGCTATGTTCGGCCAGTTCGCGTGGGATTCCAGGAATGTCAGAAGGGTGCCAGGCGAATATATCCCAGTTTTCACGAAGGAAATCCCGTAGCTCGGCGTCAACCGTTGGGTCTAGTTGTGCCCCAATAGATGTTGTCTTCTTGGGGTCCGTTGGGTGGACCTGGAATTTGACTATTTCTTCTGCCGGTTTGAAGGAGGTGGATTTGGATCGTTTGTCTAAGATCACATCGTCCTTATCCACCGTGGAGCGCAGTGCGGTTAATTCCTCGGTCGCGAGGGCTTCAGATAATGCCTCAAGGGCTAGGGATGCCGTTTTGTTTTCGGCGCGGAGTGCTATGTCCGGATCACTCACAAGAGTGATTATGCCGTTGGGCCCGGGCATTTTGAACTTCATGTACCTGTAATGAGGTATAGCTTGGAAGCGTGTAAAAGCATCTCGCCCCAACAGGGCGTGGTATCCACTGCTGAAAGGGGCCACTTGGAAGGTTATTTCTTCGGACCGATAATTTTCCGGCGTGCCGAATACCACGTCAAGTGTGATTTTTCCCGCACACCGCGCCTCCCGACTGGGAATGATTCCTCGGAAGGTCGTGCTGCTTTGCTTGATGCAGCTTCTGTCTATTTCATCTTGTGGAGTGTATCCTCATAGATGAGGTTTAGTCCGCTGCCGCCGTCCATGAGGACCTTGGTGAGTCGAAAGCCGTCCGTGATGGGACTGAGGACTAATGCGGCTGGTGCTCGGATTGTCCTGTATTTTGGTTCGTCACCAGCATTAAAGGTTATAGCCGTGTCGTTCCAAGGGTTTATCGCGACGATTTGACAGACTTCGGCGAGGTCGCGGAGTGCCCTTTTGCGCTTATTTTTTGAAGCGAATGTCTCGAAGACCGTCAATACTCTGGGGTCATCGTCTTCTGGACGGTGTTGCTCTGGGGTGTTTTTGGTAAGGATGTCCTGGCCGCTCTTGGCTACCTGCCGGAGTATCCAACATGCTCTAAGGCTGTGGGTTGGTATGGTGTCCGGTGTTGTGTGTATTTTGCATGGGCCATCGAGCCATCCCTCCAGGACGGTTCCATGCCATGTAATGGGTTTCTATTTCTTGGCTATTGGACTGGGCGTGTCACGGGGATGCACCCTTTTCGCCTAGACCAGCGGTTGAGTTGGGACCGATGGCTCCAAACAAGCTGCCTGATCTTTCCAGGCGCTTTTCATTGCGCTGTACTTCTGTAAGATAGTTGCCAAGTCAGCGAAGTGTAGTATGCGGCGGCGATTAATGGCGTTGAGGATCCCTTCGTTCGTGCAATTGTTGCAGAACGCTGATATCGCGTCCTCGTCGCGGCAATCTTTAACCTTGTCCTTGACAAGGAGGAATCTGGCCCAGAAGTGGTGGACCGTTTCCTGAGACTGCTGTTGTATGCTCATGAGAGCGCTTATGTCTGGGTGGGTGGGTGGAATTGGATCCGGACCCTGACCCGATCGATGATCCGGAGTCTGAAGGTTTTCCAGACTTAACAGTCCGGGCTCCGGAGTATCTTCTAGTTGCTTATGCCCGTCGTCCGATTCTATGTTCGGAAGACCGGTCACCTCATTTTGCTGGTGGGTATCCGGCTATGTAGGGTCGGCGATCCGGACATAGTCCGTCTTCAATATAGGGGAAGAGTCGCCGTCTTGCTCCTCGACTACCGCTATCTGGTGGGTGACCGGTGGAGATTTGATTTCTCTTTGGTCGGGTTTAAGCCCGATCCGATCGTAATCTGTAGCAATTGTCAGGGCGGCGATGCGATCAAGGAGCTCGTTTAAAGACGAGAACTCCGCCGGATCCATCTACTTGGAGTGTTTGGAGTCGATACGAAGGGGATTTTCGATGGCCCGAGAGGTCATCGTCGGCTTAACGGCCGAACGGACGGTCATGGTAAAGCCGCCCAGCCGGAGGGTTTGGCCTGGGGCCAGTTCTCCTCCGGCGGTGATATTTTCTTTAAGGACGAGGCGAGTCATCAATCCTGTCGTCGACGGCACAGTGGAACTCTCAATGAAAGCACCAATGTCGGTGTCAAAACCGGCGGATCTCGGGTAGGGGGTCCTGAACTGTGCGTCTAAGGTCGATGGTAACAGGAGACAGGGGACACGATGTTTACCCAGGTTCGGGCCCTCTCTATGGAGGTAATACCCTACTTCCTGCTTGATTGATCTTGATAAATATGAGTATTACAAATATTGATCTACGACAAGATCGTAATGGCTAAACCCTAGAAGTCTAGCCTGTATGACTACGGTAATGAGTATCTTCCCCTCTGGACTAAGTCCTCTGGTTTATATAGACACCAGGAGGATATAGGGTTACATAAGGTCGGTTACAAAGAAGGGAATTTACATATTTGGTCGCCAAGCTTGCCTTCCACGCCAAGGAGAGTCCCATCCGGACACGGATCCAGTCTTCGGTCTTCGTGTCTTCACGGCCCATTAGTCCGACCCATGGCTAACAGGCAGGACGCCCGAGGACCCCTTAGTCCAGGACTCCCTGAGAAGGAAGGGGGAGGGGGTCGGCGCCGAAGAAAATAAGAGATTGGAGAGGGAGGGAAGGGTGGGGGAGGGGGTAGCAGGGTGACCTTGGGACGACGGTACATGGGCATTAGGCGATGGCAAGAGCAGGACATGGAGACAAGGCACGTTCGAAAGCGCCGTCGGCCACGGGAGAAGACCGTGGGCGACTTGTACGGCGTTGGACAGGAGAGAGGATAAATAAGTCGGTGGAAAGAAAAAAGAAACACGTCAGCCTTTGCATTTTATTAATCCAAAGACCAACACCTAAACAATAGGTGGTCTCATGTATTTTGAATTCGTTTAGGCTTATCTTTTCTTTTTCTTGGTCGGCTTACGTGAAACGAAAGCGCCCGAAACTTGAATGAGTGAGCTCCTACTGCGCCATGGAGCCAACTGGTATTCACGCGCGCCGCGGCCCATTAACGTGCTTCGCTCCAGCAGCATGCCCGCAACGTTTGCGCGCTCAGCCGCAGACTAATTTTTTTTTATTTTGTGGTGTTGGCCTGGTAGAAATAAACAAGACGGTTTTTTATACTTGTTAAAAAAATTGTGAAATCAAAAAAGGTTTAAGAAAATTATAAAAGAAGTTCATCCATTTGGAGAAAAAAGTATCATTGATTTTGAAGAAAAGTTCATCAAATTTGAAAAAAGTTCAAAATTTGAGAAAAGTTCATTGATTTTGGAAAATTTTCATCGATATTGATAAAAATGTCCGTCGATTTTGAAAAAAAAAATCATCAAACTGGAAAAAATTCACAAATATTAGAAAAGGACACCAATTTTGAAAAAAAATCACAAATTTGAAATAGTTCATCGGTTTTTGAAAAATAGTTCATTGATTTAGAAAAAAAATTGAAAAATATGAAAAATAGTTCATTGATTTTTAAAAGTTCATCAATTCTAAAAAAATCATAAAAAACAAAAATGTTCATATATTTAAAAAAAGCATCTATTTGAAAAAAGTTGACAGGTTTTGAAAATGTGAAAATAAGAGAAAAAATAAAAATAAAATGAAAAGAAAGAAATAAAATGCACTATAATGGATGCTTAAAACGCCAAATAAGATATGCCGAGCTCCAAAGCCCACGCAAAACGGGCAAATCAAAGCCATTCCTATTTATCGCGCGTGCCGTTGGAAAGCAACTAATCAGCGCGATAAAATAGGATATGTCCTTCGTAACGTGCAGCCCTTGTACGTGGAAGCGTTCTTCACGTATCACTGCACGGCACAATTGTTTTTGCATGCACTCGTCGCTTTCACACACGAGCCCACCCTGCTTTCTTTCTCCAGAACGCCACATTGCAGCCAGCTGTGCACTACAGCCCTTGAGCTCATTAACTGCGCACACCCGCTGTTTTGGGCAGGGGTTCCATGGCACGTCCACTATTTGCTTTCGGTTGACGTAGCCATAGTTTTGCAATTAAAAAACGGGCGTCCGATCCCGCAGCGACACGCGTTCGGTTGTTGTAGCGCTCAACATCCTGCAACATGGCAAGGTGGCTTTGCAACATCGTGCGTCTGGCTTGCAACATCACGCGCATGGTAGTTGCAACATTGGCTGACCTTGCAGCATTATGACTGGTTGTGCGACGTCATGCGTCTGGGTTTGCAACATTACATGTCTAATAGCTGCACTTGGAGCACGACGCTCGACTTTGCACCGTTGTATCTACAACTTCTCCAACGGGCGTTGCAACATCATGTGTCCAATAGTTGCAACATTGGCCAGCCTTCGTAACAACTAACAACTATGCCTTCTAGCGTAATGCCTGACTTGTTGCAATGGTGCTGCTGGCATTGTAGCATCACATTATTACTTGTGGCATCTAGCCTTTGGAGCATCAGTGGCATCGTGTTCGCAGCGTTGTGTCTCGGCTTGCAGCAACGTTATCTAGTCTTTGTAGCGCCACAGTCCTTCTTTGAGTAGAATGACATCGACCTTATAGCGTCACATCGTGTCCCGACTTGTAGCGGCCGCGCCACCAGCTTTGCAGTGCCGCGCCCCGGCTTGCAGCAATGACGACAAGCCTTTGTAGGCCCATGGTTCTTGCTTGCAGTAGAGACGATATCGATCTTGGGGCGTCACATTATGTCCTGTCTTGTACCGGTGGTGCACTGGTGCCGCAAAAAGCTTACCTTTATTTGCAGCAGGGGCGTCGGCCTTCTAGCGGTGCATTCCGGCTTGCAAAGTACTTGCCGTTGTGAAATACACTGCTACAACTAGTACAATATATTGTGAGTTAAAAAGGTTAGCATCAGTTCTGGTTGAGTATTATATTGACTACTCCCTTCTTCCATATATATAGGGCCTAATACATTTTTTGAGGTTGTCTTTGACTATTTGATAAGATTAATAATTTATACAGGGCCTAGTATATGAGATGTATAATTTGAAAATTATATCATTAGAAGCTCCTTCCACTTATGAATTTGATAATGTGCTTTGTGTAACTTGCATGTCATATATTATTGTTCTAACATGTGGTTAAAGTTAGCCTTGAAAAACGTATTAGGCCTTATATACATGAAAGGAGGGAGTAGCTGGTACTACTACTACTAGAAATAACAAGTGGATGTCAGTGGCATGCAGCAGCAGCAGCAGCATCAGGCATAGCCACATGAAGAAACCCACGCAAGGGCGCAACGCGGACCTGGACACGTGGTTCACATACGAGACAACTGGCAACACGTATGTTTACATCCGACTGTTTGCAAGGAGTTTCCATTGTTTTTTGTTTTGTGCACAGTTTATCAGGGTTTTTGACTTTTTCGGCTTTTGCCTTGCTTTCCATAGGCTTTGGTGGGATTTTTTTCTTTTTCTTTTTTGCATAGCACTAAGTATGCTTCTTGAGAAATAGGGAAAATCACAGATTTGCTTTGCAAGAAGCATAATTTTTGTTCCCGCCAGAAGCATGACCTATGCTTTCACAAGAATCACCTTATGTTTCTCAAAAAGGGTAAAGTATAGTTGTGCTTTCATAAAAAATGAAAAGAAAGCCTGTGCTTCGGTGAGAAGCACAACCCATGCTTCCCCCCGAAAAGGAAAAGTACATGATGTGCTTCTATGAGAAGAACAATTGTGCTTTCGCCGGAAGCACAACATCGTTTCCGCAAAAGGGAAAAGCATAGCATGTGCTTCTTTTTTTTTTGAAAATCGCAACCGCGCTTCTGCGCTTCGGTTTTTTCTTTCTATCTTTTTCGGTATTCATTGTTTTGGTTATTTTTTGTTTTTCTTTGTTTTCCTTGTTACGGTTTATGTTTTTTCATAAAAAAAGTTCGTCGAAATCTATTAACATGAGATGTTATTATGAATAACTCTTCTAAATCCAGCAGGGAAAATGGTTTGGTATTTGACGTACGGTTAAAGTGATAAAACATCTTGAGTAAATGAATCTGCAAAACAAAAAAACTCTCATGTTACGACAAGTGACGCATGCAGTGCGCCACTTCTCAGCACATTTGAAGCTATGGAATGACATTTCAAGGGGTAACGCTTAACTAGTGATAAGATTCTAGAACCTTCCTAGACAGGTTTTTTCTATTTTTTCAATGTTTTTTTTATTTTTTATTTTTCATGTAACTTTTTTCTTCTCATGAACATTTTGTGAATTCTTAGACCATTATATTCAAGAATACTTTTTATAATAGCGAACATTTTTTTGGAATTCATGAATTTTTTTTGAAACGATGAACTTTTTGAACATAGTGAACACTTTTCCAATTCATAAACATTCTTAAATATCATGCTTTTTTAATTCATGTTTTTAGAATTCAGAAACAATTTTAAATACAAAAACACCTTTTGAATTCACGATCAATTTTTTAATTTAGGAACTATTTTCAAATTCATGAACATTTTCAAACTCATGTAACTTTTTCTAAAATTGGAGAATATGTTTCAAATGGATTAACATTTTTACAAATTCTTGAACAATTTTCAAAATCTTGAATATTTCATAAAATCACGATTTTTTTCAATTTCATCAACATTCTTTTTTGAAATTTTGCACTTTCCAAATTCATGAACAACCTTTGAAATTTAAAATAAAATAAAATCTTGAACTCATTTTCTTAAATGAGGTTAGTTAACAGTTCTGGAAGTAATAAAAATAAAAAGAAACAAAAAACTAAAGAAGGAAAATGAAAAAAAAACACAAGGATGTCCGGCCCGCACATGGGCCGGCCAAAATGCACGCGGGGCGCTGAAGGGTGCGCAATTGGTGCGTTTTTGCTGACCTATGCGGCAAATAGGAGCTCCGTAGTCTCGTTAGACGGATGTAAGGTATACTTATTTTGGTGTTTTTTCTATTTGACCAGAACCACTAGGCAAGGGGTACCCCCTTATGGGATCCCTGGAAGGGTCACTTTAGTGGGCTGAGAGTATGCCAAGTAGTGCGTCTAGCCACTGCCACGCGTCTCGTGCTAAGCTTTCCCTTAGGATTTTATTTTTTATTTATCTGTACGCGTTTCCGGATTTGAGTTGTTTTTTTGGCTTTTCAGTATTTGCTTTTTTTCTAAGTTTTAGAGGGAAAAATCAATTGTTTTTGCATGAATGTTTTTTGTGCCTCCACGAAAAGCACATATTTGCTTACCAAATAGGTACATATTTGCTTCCATGAGAAGCACACTTGTGCCTCTTGAAAAGGAAAAAAACACGTTTTTTTTGCTTTCACGAGAAGTACAAATTTGTTTCCGGTGGAGGCATAGATTTGCTTTCACAAGAAGCACAACTGTGCCTCTTAGAAAAACACATTTTTTGTTTTCCAAAAAGCACGGATTTGGGAGAGGCACAGTTGTACCTCTCGAGAAAGAAGGAAAAGACATTTTTTTTCTTTCACAAGAAGCACATATTTGCTTCTTGTTTAGGCATAGATTTGGTTCCACAAGAAGCACAATTGTGCCTGTTAGAAAGAAAAAAAAATGGGTTTTTAATTTCCATGAGAAGCACACATTTGATACCGTGAAAAGCACAGTTGTGCCTCTTGGGAAGGGAATAATGCATTATTTTTTTTGCTTCCACGAGAAGCAAAAATTTGCTTCACGTGGAGGCACGGATTGGTTTACGCAAGAAGACAGATGGTGCCTCTCGAAACGGAAAACAAAAATAACTGAAACGAAAACTGCGCTTCCGGCTCTGGTCTATTTTCTCTCCGTTTTTCATGAAAAAAACTTCGTCAAAACCTACTAATATGGAATCCATTTCCGAACATCTCAATGTGATAAATGCAAAGGTGCAAAGGGTTCGGGATTTTGATGGCCAGTTCAAGACATAAAACATTTTGAATAAACGACTCTATGAAGAAAGAAAAAACTCTAAGGTTACGCCAAGTGACGCAGACGCAGTGCGTCACTTGTCTGCGTCTGAAAAGATGGGAGTCACCTTTGCAAGGGATACCCCTAACTAGTGATTTCGCTCTTTAATTCAAATAGTCAACTAAATATACACACAACTGAGTGAACCGAACAAAATTGGATTTTGGAAACAAAAGTTTTCGATATGTTCTTATTTTATGGGTTTTCTTGCCTTTTTATTTTTTTAAATTCAAAATTTGCTCATAAATTAGAAAAAAAATCAGGATTTCCCATTTTTTGTTTTTAAAATTTGATCGGGATTTTAAAATTTATTTGGATATTAATGTTCATAATTTTTGAAATTTCAATAAATATTTGGAAATCTCAAGATTTGTTCAGAAATTAGAAAATGTTTGCTTATTTGAAAAAAATATTTTTTTTTTTGTTTTTTTCTTCTAAAAATCGATTTGAAAAAACCCACTACAGTGTCAGTTCGCTAAAGTGCCGCGCCGCTACAGCGTCAGAATTCGCTAACAATACCGGCCTCCCAAAGTTCCTACAAATGCCTTGTTATTGGGCCGGCCCATTCGGGGTGGCGCATGCAAAATATTGGCATTTTGACGCAGAACGCGTCGTATAGGAGCTTCTTCTCTTCAACTCCGAAGTATTATGACACAATAAAAGTAGTTGAAGCTAATTTAACGAAAGAACAAAGGGCAGATTGTGCAGGTGTGTGACTTGAATTATTGATTTGGCCATGCAGATAAAGAAATGAATCTGCCACATTAGAATTTACAATCAAAGGTGTCTCCGCATCCAATCGATACACAAGTCCCCTACCTAGGAAGGATAAGCTGATTCACTTCAGGAGAATATCTTCTATGATTGTACCCCAACCATGTCATCCATGAACAGGCTCCGTAAGATCCCATAGAGTAGTAATCGAACAAGTCATGTGACATGAACCAATTCCCTGAAGTTCCACGCCCTAGGACAGAAGAAAATTGTTTCCTACAAGTGTTATGCACAGTAGACATGCATCTTGATCGGTGGACAAGCTCAGCCCTTAACGCACACGTTTTTGAATGAAAGAGAGGCCACTCCCACTGATTTCTGTTAAAGAGACCAACTAATAAGAACAAGAAACATCACAACTCCATCATAAAAAGCGCCTGAGAGCACATGAGTAGAACAGAAGACACAAGTAGACTCCATCTTTATATATCAAAGGACCAAGCACTAGCAAACTTAGGAGGAAACCACAAATCAAATGCTAGACAAGGAGAACATCAAAAGAGAACTGAGGCATCCATGCGCAAAAAAGACCCCCTCCCCCCAAGAGTTGATGGTCACTAGGTTGAGTCACCGATGAAGATCTTTAGCCACTGATCCGAAGAAGGCCAGGACGCCATCCTTATAAAGTGTGGAACACTGCACTTGTTGCTTGATCTATGAGCTTTGCTCCCAGCAACAACACCTTTTGATTTTCCTCCTTTATTTGTAAGATCGACTAACTCGTTATCTAATGAAAAAACATCTTAATTAGCACAATTAGATCATTAACCATTTTTATTAACAATGTTACCTCGTGATATTCATTGCAATTGTGGGTCTTGGAGATATGTAACTATAACCTCACACAAGCCATGTGTGATGTACAACTAAGGAGAAAATCCTCTATCACCCCGACATATTCAGCCATCATTGTGTGGGGCTGCTTGCACACCTGCCACATGACCGTAACACTAAGGGATGAAAAGAAAAAGGAAAAAAAATTGCTTCTCCTTACCCACGCGAACGTGTAATTGCTATTGCACTTACCGAAGAGGTGGAGAACAATAGTTGTGTGTTGGGCATGTAGAATGTACAACTAAGGGGAAAACGTTTGCTTACATATCAACCCATCCGACACATGCAAAACAAAAAGCCTCTAACCACGGAGCGCAAGGTCGACGGGTTTGAGCCTCCATATTAGAGGTTCCCGGCGGCACGCTCAGGTGATTGGATGCCTCTCACTCAGTATAGAGGTTTGAAATGCTCAACATGACCCAAGATGGCATCTACACATATCAGACGAATCAACTTCTGCTTGATGTGTGGGTTCTGCCCTTGCCGGAGGTGCCCCATGTGAGTCCTCTCTGTGGTGAAAACCCATGATCTAGCTATAATGGTTGCGTCCAGCGATGACGACGTGCATCGTTCTCTTCCTAAAGGCGTCGTTGTTGGAGCACTTATTCTGTTACCTAAGGCTGTCATCATTAATGGTTGTTGTGTTGCAGTTGTTCTGTTGACCACTTTTTTTCCTTTTGCAATAATTTGGTTGTGTGCCCTCCATGTCTTGACTAGCTTCTGAGTTAGTTTGTGGAGAGGCTCGGTGTAATTGATATCTTTTCAATATTAATATATTCCCTTTATCATATTTTTTTGGTTTGCAGGGTTCATTCAGATTGATCTTTTGTGTTTTTTTGCCCTGGCATTGTTTCATACTGTTGCGCGTGCGTGCGTGCGCGTGGGTGTGTGCGTGTGTCTTCAGTACAGCTAGCTGGCACCTTAAATTACCTCTGCGATACTATATGTTTAGTTACCATGTGTGCATGAGCACTGCATCTGCCTGCCTGTTGAGGTGGAAGATTCGAGATGTGGTGTGGTTACAACTGATTAATGCAATTGAAATTGAAATGGTTCATGTTTGTGCTCGTGGAGTACATTGCCAGCCTGCCTGCCGTTGCAGATTCAAACATTTTGCGCTCGGCTGGTCTGACCAAATGACCATGCCGTGCCAGCTTTAATTTGGTGCAAAAAGTCTACTACTAATTGGTTGGCACGTTCTGCTTGATGGCACAATACAATACACGGACGCTCATCACTTGTGAAATGCGAGAGAACAGAGAAGTCTGAAGAGTTGCAGCAGAGCAAGAGCAGCAGGCCTCGATGGGCGCCTGTGTGAGCAGATGCTATCCCTGCTCTCCTCTCTCTCCCACCGCCGGTGACGATGGCCACTCCTTGTCTTTGTGCGGCGGCGGCTCTCCGTCTCCGACCGCGAGAAGCGCCGCAAAGCACGCCGTCGCCGTGCACCCGCTCCCACTCGCCTACACTTCACCTCCCGTCTCCACATCAACCTCCTCCTCCTTGCCGTCAGCCGCAACAAGCTCCTCCATCTCCATGGCCACCACCTCCACCTCCTCCTCGGCTGCAACTAGTCATTCCTCGTTTTCCTCCTTCTACTCGTCGTCGTCGTCGGTAGGCACAGGTCCCCTCTCAGCTGGCTACCTCAAGGTTCGCGCCTGCAGGGACATGGACAACATGGAGGTCGTCGTGCCCGACCCCGACAGTAACAACAGGAAGAAGAAGAAGAAGCACCCCCGGCCGGCCTCCGCTGCTCGACGTCCACTGTTGTTGACAAGAACGCCGCCGGCTCTGTCCGTGGTCATATCTCCGACGAAGAAGAAGCATGGCACCAGCAGCAACAACCGCCGTATAGCTCCGGCGACGACAGCGGCAGCGAGGCGCGTGCGGCCGTTGCCCCCTCGAGCGCCGCCTTTGAGAACGGTGGCAGGAGGCTCGGCGTCTTGCAAGAATAAGAAGAGGCCTTCGTCGTCATCTTCTTCCTCGTCGTGCCGATCAGCAGCAGATTCAGCCGGGAGGAGGAAGAGCGCCGGGGCAACGGCAGGCCACGCCGGCGGTGGGGGTGGCGAATTGGTGGACGACCTCAACAACCCCCTCATGTCCATGGACTGCTTCATCTTCCTCTGACCTTGTTCTTATCCATTTCTCACCATGCATGCATCTACTGTAATTGTCGTCTGAATCGAATCTGTATCTTCTTCTCCCCTCCCCTCGATTGTGTGATTTTTAAGTATGTATACAGTAGCAGTAACCGGCTGGTTTTGTAATCAATTTGTTAGTAGAATTTGTCATGAACTATATATATTTGTTGTTCCTATCATCTCGTCATCTTCTTTCCAGTTTCATTCTTTTTTACTCACTCTTGTCTTGCAGTTATTCAGGTTAGGTCAGAGCCACAGACCGGCCTCATCCTTCTTCAAGAAAAAAAGTTAGGGTTCGTGCCTCTCGCCGGCGCCGGTGCAGGTCCGTCTCGTCTCCGGTGGCCCTAGGACTATGGAGGTGCGGTGGATCCGGGTAAGGGCCGGTGGGAGAGCTCCGGTTTTAGTCATTTTTTCAATCTTGTTAGGGTTTGTGTCCTGTTTAGGAAGGCTAAACGGCGGAGGCTCCACGAAGATGGAATAAAGGTCTCCCCGCCTAGTCCGCGTTCAGACGATGCGTCTAGCATCATTGATGGGCGTGTGGAGGTATGTCTCCGGCGGATCTATCTTTGATGGATTTGCTCGGATCTCGTCGTTGTTCGTCTACGTTCATGTGTCTTTGGTTTGGATCCTTTCAATCTACGTTATTCTTCATCGGCGGTGGTTGCTGTTCTGGGGCGCTGGTCCTATGGGGCCTTAGCACAACGACTTCCCGACTGTCTGCTGCAACAAGTTGTGCCGGCCTCCAGCGATGGAGGGGCGATGACGGCGGCGCGCCTTCGGCTCACTTCAGTGCTTGTAGTCAGCCTTAGGTGGTCTACGGATGCGGATGTAATTTTTATTTCTGGTATTCGTTGTACTACCATGATTGAAGATGAATAGATCGAAAATTTTCCCGCAAAACAAATAGATTTCATGAAAAAACCAAAAGAAAAAAACCCAGAGCTGAAAGCAGGTTTTTTCCTCACTTTTTCCCCTTTTCAAGAGGCATAGTTGTGCTTCTCTTGGAAGATAATCCGTGTGTCCACGAGAAGCAAATATGTACTTCTTGTGGAAGCAAAAGAACATGTTTTGTTTTTTCTTTTTCAAGAAGGAAGTAAATCTGTGCTTCTCGTGAAATAAATCAAATGCCCTTTTTCTTTTTCGATAGGCATAGCTGTGTCTCTCGCGGAAATTAATAACTTCATGAAAAGCAAATATGTGACTCGTGAAAGAATGAAATGCATTTTTCCCTTTTGGTGAGGCATAACTGTGCCTCTTGCGGAAGTAGTTTTTTTCTTTTTTCTTTTCCGAGAGACACATCACGGAAGCAAATCTCTACCTCTACAAGAAGAAGAAAAAAACATTTTTCTCTTCAAAACCTATGAGAACCTAGGCGAAAATGAAAATGTTGAAAAACAAAACAAAAAAACTATCTAAACCTGAAAACGCGTACAAAAAAAATAAAGACCAAAATCCCGAGGAAGCATCCAGCAGGTGACATATGTCGGTAGCTAAGAGCATGTCACTTGACGCACTCTCAGCCCACCAAAGTAAACCCCTGCGGGGCTCTCATAAAGCGATTTTGCTATTTGCTGCTCGTTGCAGAAATGTCGCTGCAACGCATAGGCACCGCTCGATATCGAGCACACTGGACCGACCCATTTTATAGCTATATGGGAAGCTTTCAGTTTCTGGTTTTGGGAACATTCTGGAGGTTTTCAGCAAGGTTTTCTGGTTCTTCTAGAAGGTTTCTGAACCATTTTGTTTGTTTTTTCCTTTCCCTTTCCCTTTTATTTTCTTTTACTTTTACTGTTTCATTTTTCTTTTCTTTCTTTTTTCAAGTTTATTTTCCAACAAATATGCAGAAATTCTAATAATGTTTGCATTTTCCAAAATTTATTCATTTTTATAAGAAATGTTCCTGTTCTTAAAGTTTGCTCAGAAATTCCAAAAAGTTTAGAATTTAAAATTGGTTTGCTTCAAAAAATGTTCGAAAATACAGAATTTTTTTGGAATTTCAAAATTTCCAAAAATGTTTGCATATTTTAGTTTTGTTCAGAAATAGAAAAAATGTTTGTGAGTTTTGGAATATATTCCGCTATTTGTTCATGAATGTCTGCGATTTGTTCTCTAAATAACTGGAGGGATCGAACACATGACTTCTTTGTGGGATTGATCCCTCCAGTTCACGTACTTCTTTGTGGGATGTTTTTCTTTCGTAAATTAGTGTTTAAGTTGTGTCGGTGTCGTTTGTCTCTTTAGTATCAGGCTGCAAATCTTTCACTAGAGTGAACTGGTTCTGATGGCAGCAGCGCGGGCGAATCCACGACTCTTGGCGGTTTGTGTGCCCAACGCACATATACCGCAGGATGCGTGCGGCTGAAACGGATGGAGATGGAGGCGGGAGCTTTTTTTTTTTAGGGTAACTAGGGTCTTTATTCAAGGATCAAAACATCCGGAATACAAGCAATCTCTAGCAAAACCCCTAACCACATATGGCGACCAACCGCGAGAGACGCAGCTCTCTTAGCAAGCGAGTGGGCCTCGAAATTATTAACTCTACTCTCAAAACAAAAACTAATAGAAGCAAAGTTTGTCTACTGATTTCAATTTCTCTTAAGACGGGAGCATAAGATGGTGATCCTGCTTTGTTTATGTTAGATATTACTTCAACACAATCTGAGGCAATCACTAGCTCCTGTAAGTTCAGATCCTATGCGAGGGCTAGCGCCTCGCTGCATGCTTATGCCTCCAAGCTAGCCGGATCAGTCAGGCCATCAAAAACCACCGCCGACGCGCCCAAAAATTTTCCATGTTTATCTCGACAGACAACTCCAGCTGCTCCTTTCTCCCCCAAGGTTGAAAGGCTCCCATCGCAATTAAGTTTTGCTGCCTCACCTGAAGGTGGTAACCAAACTTTTGCCTGATGTCCATCCGCGCGTCCAGCATGAGTCCGTGGTGTGCGCTTATCAGCGATCTCGAGGTCTTCTAGAAATCTCTTGATAAAACACATAGTTGAGAGCGGGCTCTGGAATTCATTCTCATGGATTGCCTTTCTCCTGGCCCACCATATTGCCCACATGGTTACCAAAACACGAGCTAGATCATCCCGGTTCGTTGTTTCAAAGAGCCAGAACAACCATAGCTTCGCATCTTCGGTTTGGTTTGATATCACATGCCCCACCAGCACGCCGTCTTCGAACGCCCACACACACTGTGCCATTCTGCAGTTGAGGAGTGAATGACGCCAAGTGTCCTTCTCCGCCCCACATAAAGAGCAGGCAGGAGTGTCGGCCATTTTTCTTTCATGACGAACAAGTTCCGTTGGGATAGACGTGTGTGCCAAACGCCAGACAAAGACTCTTATTTTTGATGGGATCTTCACCTTCCACAATTGTGTCCAAGAGTTCTTGTCCGCTGCAATGTTGGAATGACCCGGCCGATGCTCTAGCCAATCCTCCCTCTGAGTTTTCATGGCACAAATCATCCTATAAGCTGCTCTCACCGAGAATATCCCACGTTTATCATAGTGCTATGATGACTCACAAGTATAGGGGATCTATCGTAGTCTTTTCGATAAGTAAGAGTGTCGAACCCAACGAGGAGCAGAAGGAAATGATAAGCGGTTTTCAGCAAGGTATTCTCTGCAAGTACTGAAATAAGTGGTAACAGATAGTTTTGTGATAGGATAATTTGTAACGAGCAACAAGTGAAAAAAGTAAATAATGTGCAGCAAGGTGGCCCAATCCTTTTTGTAGCAAAGGACAAGCCTGGACAAACTCTTATATAGAGAAAAGCGCTCTCGAGGACACATGGGAATTATCGTCAAGCTAGTTTTCATCACGTTCATATGATTCGCGTTCGGTACTTTGATAATTTGATATGTGGGTGGACCGGTGCTTGGGTGCTGTTCTTACTTGAACAAGCATCCCACTTATGATTAACCTTTATTGCAAGCATCCGCAACTACAACAAAAGTATTAAGGTAAACCTAACCATAGCATGAAACATATGGATCCAAATTAGCCCCTTACGAAGCAACGCATAAACTAGGGTTTGAGCTTCTGTCACTCTAGCAACCCATCATCTACTTATTACTTTCCAATGCCTTCCTCTAGGCCCAAATAATGGTGAAGTGTTATGTAGTCGACGTTCACATAACACCACTAGAGGCTAGACAACATACATCTCATCAAAATATCGAACGAATACCAAATTCACATGACTACTAATAGCAAGACTTCTCCCATGTCCTCAAGAACAAACGTAACTACTTACAAAGCATATTCATGTTCATAATCAGAGGGGTATTAATATGCATAAAGGATCTGAACATATGATCTTCCACCAAATAAACCAACTAGCATCAACTACAAGGAGTAATCAACACTACTAGCAACCTACTAGTACCAATCCCGGACTTGGGGACAAGAATTGGATACAAGAGATGAACTAGGGTTTTGAGAGGAGATGGTGCTGGTGAAGATGTTGATGGAGATTGCCCTCTCCCGATGAGAGGAGCGTTGGTGATGACGATGGCGATGATTTCCCCCTCCCGGAGGGAAGTGTCCCCGGCAGAACAGCTCTGCCGGAGCCCTAGATTGGTTCCGTCTCGTGGCGGCGGAGTCTCGTCCCGAAAAGTTGCTTCTGATTTTTTCCTCGACGAAAGACCTCATATAGCAGAAGATGGCCACCGGAGAGCCAACAGGGGGCTCACGAGGGAGGGGGCCGCGCACTGGGTGTAGGGCGCGCCCCCACCCTTGTGGCCAGGTGGGCCCCCCTCTGACGTACTTCTTCTGCTCAATATTTTTATTATTTCCAAAAATGACTTTCGTGGAGTTTCAGGACTTTTGGAGTTGTGCAGAATAGGTCTCTAATATTAGCTCCTTTTCTAGCCCAGAATTCCAGCTGCCGGCATTCTCGCTCCTTATGTAAACCTTGTAAAATAAGAGAGAATAGGCATAAGTATTGTGATATAACGTGTAATAACAGCCCATAATGCAATAAATATCTATATAAAAGCATGATGCAAAATGGACGTATCATGCCACTGAAGGAAATATGCCCTAGAGGAAATAATAAAGTTATTATTTATTTCCTCATATCATGATAAATGTTTATTATTTATGATAGAATTGTATTAACCGGAAACATGATACATGTGTGAATACATAGACAAACTTAATGTCACTAGTATGCCTCTACTTGACTAGCTCATTAATCAAAGATGGTTATGTTTCCTAACCATAGACATGTGTTGTCATTTGATTAACGAGATCACATCATTAGAAGAATGATGTGATTGACTTGACCCATTCCGTTAGCTTAGCACTTGATCGTTTAGTATATTGCTATTGCTTTCTTCATGACTTATACAAGTTCCTATAACTATGAGATTATGCAACTCCCGTTTACCGTAGGAACACTTTGTGTGCGACCAAACATCACAACGTAACTGGGTGATTATAAAGGAGCTCTACAGGTGTCTCCAAAGGTACATGTTGAGTTGGCGTATTTCAAGATTAGGTTTTGTCACTCCGATTGTCGGAGAGGTATCTCTGGGCCCTCTCGGTAATGCACATCAATATAAGCCTTGCAAGCAATGTAGCTAATGAGTTAGTTACGGAATGATGCATTACGTAACGAGTAAAGAGACTTGCCGGTAACGAGATTGAACTAGGTATTGAGATACCGACGATCGAATCTCGGGCAAGTAACATACCGATGACAAAGGGAACAACGTATGTTGTTATGCGGTTTGACCGATAAAGATCTTCGTAGAATATGTAGGAGCCAATATGAGCATCCAGGTTCCGCTATTGGTTATTGACCGGAAACAGTTCTAGGTCATGTCTACATAGTTCTCGAACCCGTAGGGTCCGCACACTTAAGGTTTCGATGACAGTTATATTATGAGTTTATGAGTTTTGATGTACCGAAGTTTGTTCGGAGTCCCGGATGTGATTACGGACATAACGAGGAGTCTTGAAATGGTCGAGAAATGAAGATTGATATATTGGACGACTATATTCGGACACCGGAATGGTTCCGGGAGTTATCGGATATATACCGGAGTACCGGGGGTTACGGAACCCCCCCCCCCCGGAGGTTAATGGGCCTCGCGGGTCCAAGTGGTGGAAGAGGAGAGGCGGCCAAGGGGCAGCCGCGCGCCCCTCCCCCCCAAGTCCGAAATTGACAAGGAGGGGGGCGGCGCCCCCCCTTTCCTTTCCCCCTCTCTCTCCTTCCCTCTCCTCTCCTACTCCAACAAGGAAGGGAGGGAGTCCTACTCCCGGTGGGAGTAGGACTCCTCCTGGCGCGCCTTCTCCTGGCCGACCGCACCTCCCCCCTTGCTCCTTTATATACGGGGGCAGGGGGGCACCCTAGAGACATAACAATTGATCCCTTGGATCTCTTAGCCGTGTGCGGTGCCCCCCTCCACCATATTCCTCGATAATATTGTAGCGGTGCTTAGGCGAAGCCCTGCGACGGTAGAACATCAAGATCATCACCACGCCGTCGTGCTGACGGAACTCTTCCCCGACATTCTGCTGGATCCGAGTCCGGGGATCGTCATCGAGCTGAACGTGTGCTAGAACTCGGAGGTACCGTAGTGTCGGTGCTTGATCGGTCGGGCCGTGAAGACGTACGACTACATCAACCGCGTTGTTATAACGCTTCCGCTTTCGGTCTACGAGGGTACGTGAACAACACTCTCCCCTCTCGTTGCTATACATCACCAAGATCTTGCGTGTGCGTAGGAATTTTTTTGAAATTACTACGTTCCCCAACAATGGCATCCGAGCCAGGTTTTATGCATAGATGTCATATGCACGAGTAGAACACAAGTGAGTTGTGGGTGATATAAGTCATACTACTTACCACCATGTCATACTTTGGTTCGACGGTATTGTGAGATGAAGCGGCCCGGACCGACATTACACGTACGCTTACGCGAGACTGGTTTCACCGTTGCGAGCACTCATTGCTTAAAGGTGACCGGCGGGTGTCTGTCTCTCTCACTTTAGTTGAACCGAGTATGGCTACGCCCGGTCCTTGCGAAGGTTAAAACAACACCAACTTGACAAACTATCATTGTGGTTTTGATGCGTAGGTAAGAACAGTTCTTGCTCAGCCCGTAGCAGCCATATAAAATTTGCAACAACAAAGTAGAGGACCTCTAACTTGTTTTTGCAGGGCATGTTGTGATGTGATATGGTCAAGACGTGATGCTACATTTTATTGTATGAGATGATCATGTTTTGTAACCGAAGTTATCGGCAACTGGCAGGAGCCATATGGTTGTCGCTTTATTTATGAAATGCAAACGCCTTGTAATTGTTTTACTTTATCACTAAGCGGTAGCGATAGTCATAGAAGCAATAGATGGCGTAAACGACAACGATGCTACGATGGAGATCAAGGTGTCGCGCCGGTGATGATGGTGATCACGACGGTGCTTCGGAGATGGAGATCACAAGCACAAGATGATGATGGCCATATCATATCACTTATATTGATTGCATGCGATGTTTATCCTTTATGCATCTTATCTTGCTTTGATTGACGGCAGCATTTTAAGATGATCTCTCACTAATTATCAAGAAGTGTTCTTCCTGAGTGTGCACCATTGTGAAAGTTCTTCGTGCTGAGACACCACGTGATGATCGGGTGTGATAGGCTCTACGTTCAAATACAACGGGTGCAAAACAGTTGCACACGCGGAATACTCAGGTTAAACTTGATGAGCCTAGCATATACAGATATGGCCTCGGAACATGGAGACTGAAATGTCGAACGTGAATCATATAGTAGATATGATCAACATAGTGGTGTTCACCATTTAAACTACTCCATCTCACGTGATGATCGGACATGGTTTAGTTGATTTGGATCACGTGATCACTTAGATGACTAGAGAGATGTCTGTCTAAGTGGGAGTTCTTAAGTAATATGATTAATTGAACTTAAATTTATCATGAACTTAGTACCTGATAGTATTTTGCTTGTCTATGTTTGTTGTAGATAGATGGCTCGTGCTGTTGTTCCGTTGAATTTTAATGCGTTGCTTGAGAAAGCTAAGTTGAAAGATGATGGTAGCAAAAACACGAACTGGGTCCGTAACTTGAGGATTATCCTCATTGCTGCACAGAAGAATTACGTCCTGGAAGCACCGCTGGGTGCCAGGCCTGCTGTAGATGCAACTGACGACGTTAAGAACGTCTGGCAGAACAAAGCTGATGACTACTCGATAGTTCAGTGTGCCATGCTTTACGGCTTGGAACCGGGTCTTCAACGACGTTTTGAACGTCATGGAGCATATGAGATGTTCCAGGAGTTGAAGTTAATATTTCAAGCAAATGCCCAGATTGAGAGATATGAAGTCTCCAATAAGTTCTATAGCTGTAAGATGGAGGAGAATAGTTCTGTCAGTGAACACATACTCAAAATGTCTGGGTATAATAATCACTTGATTCAACTGGGAGTTAATCTTCCTGACGATAGTGTCATTGACAGAATTCTTCAATCACTGCCACCAAGCTACAAGAGCTTTGTGATGAACTATAATATGCAATGGATGAACAAGACTATTCCCGAGCTCTTCGCAATGCTAAAAGCTGCGGAGGTAGAAATCAAGAAGGAGCATCAAGTGTTGATGGTCAATAAGACCACCAGTTTCAAGAAAAAGGGCAAAGGAAAGAAGAAGGGGAACTTCAAGAAGAACAGCAAGAAAGTTGCTGCTCAAGAGAAGAAACCTAAGTCTAGACCTAAGTGTGACTCCCCCGATTCAATCGTACACTAATCATGCACGCAAATGTGTACGATCAAGATCAGGGACTCATGGGAAGATATCACAACACAACTCTAAAACATAAATAAGTCATACAAGCATCATAATACAAGCCAGGGGCCTCGAGGGCTCAAATACAAGTGCTTGATCATAGAAGAGTCAGCGAAAGCAACAATATCTGAGTACAGACATAAGTTAAACAAGACGCCTTAAGAAGGCTAGCACAAACTGGGATACAGATCGAAAGAGGCGCAGGCCTCCTGTCTGGGATCCTCCTAAACTACTCCTGGTCATCGCCAGCGGCCTGCACGTAGTAGTAGGCACCTCCAATGTAATAGGAGTCGTCATCGACGGTGGCGTCTGGCTCCTGGGCTCCGGCATCTGGTTGCGACAACCAGGTAGAAGGGAAAGGGGAAAAAGAGGTTGAAAAGCAACCGCGAGTACTCATCCAAAGTACTCGCAAGCAAGGAGCTACACTACATATGCATGGGTATATGTGTAAAGGGCCATATCGGTGGACTGAACTGCAGAATGCCAGAATAAGAGGGGGATAGCTAATCCTGTCGAAGACTACGCTTCTGGCAGCCTTCGTCTTGCAGCATGTAGAAGAGAGTAGACTGAAGTCCTCCAAGTAGCATCGCATAGCATAAACCTACCCGGCAATCCTCTCCTCGTAGCCCTGTTAGAGAGTGACCACCGGGTTATATCTGGCACTTGGAAGGGTGTGTTTTATTAAGTATCTGGTTCTAGTTGTCATAAGGTCAAGGTACAACTCCAATTCGTCCTGTTACCGAAGATCACGGCTATTCGAATAGATTAACTTCCCTGCAGGGGTGCACCACATTACCCGACATGCTCGATCCCATTTGGCCGGACACACTTTACTGGGTCATGCCCGACCGCGGAAGATCAACACGTCGCAGCCCCACCTAGGCACAACAGAGAGGTCAGCACGCCGGTCTAAACCTAAGCGCACAGGGGTTTGGGCCCATCGCCCTTAGCACACTTGCATGTTACGAGGGCGGCCGGAAGCAGACCTAGCCTAGAAGGCATTCCAGTCCAATCCGGCGCGCGCCGCTCAGTCGCTGACGTCACGAAATGCTTCGGCTGATACCACGACGCCAGTTGCCCATATCTTGTCCCACGTGGCGGTTAGTGCGTATAAGGTCAACGACCCAACTCAGATCAAATACCAAGATCTCATTAAGCGTGTTAAGTATCCGCGAACGCCGAACAGGGCTAGGCCCACCTCTCTCCTAGGCGGTCCCAACCTGCCCTATCCCTCCGCCACAAAGATCCACACAGAGGGCCGTTGGGACAAAGGTCCTTTCAGCCCCCAATCCGTGAATCACTCGCGGGTGCTCCTCGAGCCGACCCGACTTTAGTCACCACATGTATCATGTATAAAGTATATAGTATATACCCGTGATCACCTCCCGAGTGATCACGGCCCGATAGTATAACATGGCAGACGGACAAGAATGTAGGGCCACTGATGGAATACTAGCATCCTATACTAAGCATTTAGGATTGCAGGTAAAGGTAACAACAATAGTAGCAAGGACAGGCTATGCATCAGGATAGGATAAGCGAAAAGCAGTAACATGCTACACTACTCTAATGCAAGCAGTATAGAGAAGAGTAGGCGATATCTGGTGATCAAAGGGGGGGCTTGCCGGGTTGCTCTGGCAAGGAGGGGTCATCTTCGGTGTAGTCGAACACACGGACATCGGCACCGGTCTCAAAGTATACCGGAAAGAAGTAACGGAGGGGGAACACAATAAATAACAGAGCAATCAAATTTAATACAAAGCAAGACGCGGCAATATGCGGTGCTAGGGGTGACCTAACGTAGTGGTAGGTGATACCGGCGAAGGGGGGAAACATCCGGGAAAGTATTCCCGGTGTTTCGCGTTTTTGGGCAGATGAACCGGAGGGGCAAAGTTGCATGTTTGCTATGCTAGGGATGTGTGGCGGACGAACGGGCTGCGTATCCGGATTCGTCTCGTCGTTCTGAGCAACTTTCATGTACAAAGTATTTTCATCCGAGCTACGGTTTATTTTATATTAATTTTAAAAGATTTAATCATTTTTAGAATTTACTTAATTATTTTAAATCGAATATTATCCAGAATAGTGAAAGGTGATGTCAGCATGACATCACCATGACAACAGCCGGTCAAACCTAGCTGACCAGAGTCAAACCCGACATGTGGGTCCAATGTGACCCACCTGTCATGGACTAAGGCTAACTAACAGGATTAGTTAATTTAAACTAGTGATTAGGTTAATTTAACAGATCTAATTAAGTTAATTAATTATGTAATTACTTAATTAACTATTTTTAATTACTTATTTTTTTAATTCCTTTTCTTTATAAAACGTTTAGGGGGCGGGGCCCCTTTGTCATAGGCCCCAGGGGGCCTAGCGGGTTCGGGCGCTATCGGGCAGGCGTTGGGCGCTGGGTGCGGGCGCCCATCGAGGGCGAGGCCGTGGCCTCGGCTGGGCACGCCTGCGTAGCAGGGGGCCTCGGCCAGGGCCGGCAAGCGGCAACTGGGGCGGGGTGGAGGAGAGCAGGGGCGTGCGGTGGGGCGTGGGCGCGCGCCGGCGAGCCTGGGCGCAGCCGAGCGCGGATGTGCGCGCACGCACAGCGGCGACGAGTGGCCAGGGGGCGGATGTGGTCGGCGCAACAGTCGGATTGACGACGGAGTGCAGGGGGAGCAAGAGGCCGGTGGCGAGCGCTAGCAGGATCCTACGGCAGTGGATCGATAACGCGGCGAGCGGGAGACGGAGGAGGGGCTATAATCGAGCAGTAGAGGAGCTTGGGGAGGCCGGAACAGGTCGTGGTGGTCGTGGCCGGTGGCCTGCCGGTGTTAGAGGCCGTCAGAGTGGGGCGACTCGCTGGGAGCGGCCGCGGACGGGTTCGGTGCGCGCCGGCGGGACCCTGCCGGCATGGTCCGGCGACAAGGTGGACTCCGCGAGGGGCGCCAGCCTGGAGCCGGGGAAGGGAGGCGCCCGCCGAGGTGGGCAGCGGGGCGCTGCCCCGATCCAGTCGAGGGAGGTGAGAGGAGGGGCGCGGAGGAGTCCAGGAGGGGCGGCGGCCTTAGCGGAGCGACGGCGAGGGGGCGCTGTTGCGCCCCGATCCGGATCAGGAGGGAGCGAGAGGAGCGAGTGATAACCCACAAGTATAGGGGATCGCAATAGTTTTCGGTAAGTAAGTGTGTCGAACCCAACGAGGAGCTAAAGGTAGAACAAATATTCCCTCAAGTTCTATCGACCACCGATACAACTCTACGCACGCTTGACGTTCGCTTTACCTAGAACAAGAATGAAACTAGAAGTACTTTGTAGGTGTGATAGGATAGGTTTGCAAGAAAGTAAAGAAGGTGTAAACATAAACTAGGGGCTGTTTAAATAAAGAGACAATAAAGTAACTATAGCGAGTGTGGAAAAGTGGTGGTAGGAGTTGTGGAATTGCCCCTAAGCAATTGACTATGTTACTAGACCGGTAATCACTATTGCAATTCTATTTGAGGGAGAGGCATAAGCTAACATACTTTCTCTACTTGGATCATATGCACTTATGATTGGAACTCTAGCAAGCATCCACAACTACTAAAGATTCATTAAGGTAAAACCCAACCATAGCATTAAAGTATCAAGTCCCCTTTATCCCATACGCAAACAACCTACTTACTCGGGCCTGTGCTTCTGTCACTCACGCCACCCACCATAAGCAAATCATAAACATATTGCAAACCCTACAACGGGAATCCCTCACGCTTGCGCGACACGGAGGGCACAATAGGACAACACCAATAATAAAACATGCAATTCAAACCAATCTTAGCAATTCATCAATCACCGATAGGACAATGGAAATCTACTCAGACATCATAGGATGGCAACACATCATTGGATAATAATATGAAGCATAAAGCACCATGTTCAAGTAGAGGGTACAGCGGGTTGCGGGAGAGTGGACCGCTATAGATAGAGGGGGGAAGGTGATGGAGATGTTGGTGAAGATGACGGCGGTGTTGGTGTAGATCGCGGTGATGATGATGGCCCCCGGCGGCGTTCCGGCGCCACCGGAAGCAAGGGGGAGAGAGCCCCCCTTCTTCTTCTTCTTCTTCCTTGACCTCCTCCCTAGATGGGAGGAGGGTTTCCCCTCTATTCCTTGGCTCCCATGGCTTGGGAGGGGCGAGAGCCCCTCCGAGATTGGATCTATCTCTCTGTTTCTGCGTTCTGTTCTGGCTCTGTTTCACTGTTTCGCGTATATATATGGAGATCCGTAACTCCGATTGGCCTGAAACCTTTTCTGTGATTTTTTCC
>LR880967.1:105040022-105053126 GCA_904067115.1 Aegilops sharonensis | reverse complement strand
CCCCCCCTTTCCTTTCCCCCTCTCTCTCCTTCCCTCTCCTCTCCTACTCCAACAAGGAAGGGAGGGAGTCCTACTCCCGGTGGGAGTAGGACTCCTCCTGGCGCGCCTCCTCCTGGCCGGCCGCACCTCCCCCCTTGCTCCTTTATATACGGGGGCAGGGGGGCACCCTAGAGACACAACAATTGATCCCTTGGATCTCTTAGCCGTGTGCGGTGCCCCCCTCCACCATATTCCTCGATAATATTTTACGGTGCTTAGGCGAAGCCCTGCGATGATAGAACATCAAGATCGTCACCACGCCGTCGTGCTGGTGGAACTCTTCCCCGACATTCTGCTGGATCGGAGTCCGGGGATCGTCATCGAGCTGAACGTGTGCTAGAACTCGGAGGTGCCGTAGTTTCGGTGCTTGATCGGTCGGGCCGTGAAGACGTACGACTATATCAACCGCGTTGTTATAACGCTTCCGCTTTCCGTCTACGAGGGTACGTGGACAACACTCTCCCCTCTCGTTGCTATACACCACCATGATCTTGCGTGTGCGTAGGAATTTTTTTTGAAATTCCTACGTTCCCCAACAGCCACACCCAGAAGTCCTCTTGCATCCTCGTGCTAAGGAGTATATTAAGGATAATCTCCACATCAGCCGCAATAAAATGTTCAGTAAGAGCATGTTTGTTCCAAGTTCGTGTGGCAGGATCAATAAGCTCCGAGACCAGTGCCGGGGGGTTTGCCCAACGGGCACAGATCGGTCTCAGTTTATAATCCCTCGGGATCTAGTTTTCCTGCTAAACACTTGTGCTTGTGCCTGGTCCAATCCTCTTTATTAGGCAAAACTCTAGGATGTCCTTGTCCTCCATAAGAGTCCGCCATACCTGGGAGGGGGCTGATCCCAGAGTGGCATGTAGTAGATTAGTGTTTGGAAAATATTGAGCTTTCAAAACTCGAGCACTAAGGGACTCCGGGTGCTGTAGTAACCTCCAAGCTTGACGGGCAAGTAACGCTAGGTTGAATAACTCGATATCTCGAAAGCCCAGGCCCCCCATAAACTTCGGTTTTGACATAGTTTTCCAAGACACCCATGCTATCTTTCTCTGACCATTCTTACTTCCCCACCAAAATTTCCGAATCAGACTGTTTAGGTGCTCACATAAACCACGAGGTAACTTAAAACATGCCATCGAGTATGTCGGAATAGCTTGGGCCACGGACTTGATAAGGACCTCTTTTCCTCCAGCAGGCAAACACTTCTCCATCCACCCCTGCACTCCTTTCCATATTCTATCCTTCAAAATTTTGAAAGAGCCTTCTTTCGCTCTCCCCACATCTGAGGGCAGCCCCAGATATTTCTCTGTTAAAGACTCATTATGCACCTCAAGGAGTTGTGCAGAATAGGTCTCTAATATTTGCTCCTTTTCCAGCCAGAATTCCAGCTGCCGGCATTCTCCCTCCTTATGTAAACCTTGTAAAATAAGAGAGAATAGGCATAAGTATTATGACATAACATGTAATAACAGCCCATAATGCAATAAATATCGATATAGAAGCATGATGCAAAATGGATGTATCAACTCCCCCAAGCTTAGACCTCGCTTGTCCTCAAGCGGAAGCCGATAACGATAAATATGTCCGCATGTTTAGAGGTAGAGGTGTCGATAAAATAAAATACGGACACGAGGGCATCATGATTATTCTCATAACAGCAACATATATAGATATTGTCATATGATTTCTTATGCTCAAGAAATAATCTATTCACAATGCAAAAGTATGAATCAGAAACTTTATTGAGAACCCACAAACTATAATCTCAGTCACTGAAACAATTGCAATTTATCATAACATCAGAAAGAGTCTATGTCAGAGCTTTCTAGCAAGTCCATATACTCAACTATCATTTAGTCTTTCATAATTGCTAACGCTCACGCAATACTCGTGGTTACGGAGTTTTAATCGGACACAGAGAAAGATAGGGGCTTATAGTTTCGCCTCCCAACCTTTTACCTCAAGGGTAATGTCAACAATAATAACTCATGCTCCCCTACATCCAATTAGATATATATATCAGGATCTTTCCAACACCCTGTGCTTGCCAAAGGGTAAAGTGTAAAAAGGGAAAGGTGAAGATCACCATGACTCTTGCATAAGGTAGAAGATAATAGTAAAAGATAGGCCCTTCGCAGAGAGAAGCAGAGGTTGCCATGCACTTTTATGGTTGGATGCACAAAATCTTAATGCGAAAGAACGTCACTTTATATTGCCCCTTGTGATATGAACCTTTATTATGCAGTCCGTCGCTTTTATTTCTTCCACATCACAAGATCGTATAAAGATTATTTTCTCCCACACTAATAAGTCATACATATTCAGAGAGCAATTTTTATTGCTTGCACCGATGACAACTTACTTGAAGGATCTTACTCAATCCATAGGTAGGTATGGTGCACTCTCATGGCAAAACTGGTTTAAGGGTTTTTGGAAGCACAAGTAGTATCTCTACTTGGTGCTAAGAATTTGGCTAGCATGAGGGGGAAAGGCAAGCTCAACATGTTGGATGATCCATGACAATATACATTATCTCAGATATAAGAAAACATAACCCATTACGTTGTCTTCCTTGTCCAACATCAACTCTTTAGCATGTCATATTTTAATGAGTGCTCCCAATCATAAAAGATGTCCATGATAATATATTTATATGTGAAACCTCTCTTTCTTTATTATTTCCTATTAATTGCAACGATGACCAAAGCTATGTTTGCCAACTCCCAACAACTTTTAATAATCATACTATTTCTATGTGAAGTCATTACTCTCAATAAGATCAATATGAACTCTTTATTTCTTTTTATTCTTTTCTCTTTTCTTTTATTCACTCAAGATCATGGAAAAATAATCAAGCCCTTGACTCAACACTAATCTTTATTATAAGCTCACGGACTCGATTACATAGAGGGATCATAAAGCAAAACTCAAAACTAGATCATGCCCTAAACTTTATTCTACTAGATGAAGATACTACTAAAAGGATCGAACTAAGAAAAACGGTAAAGAAAGGAGTGTGATGGTGATACGATACCGGGGCACCTCCCCCAAGCTTGGCAGTTGCCAAGGGGAGTGCCCATACCCATGTGATTATGTCTCCTTATTTGTTGGTGAGGAAGGTGGCGGTGTTGTTGATGATGCGGGCTTGTTCCTTAATTTGCGCTGAAGAACAGAATTTTGATCTCTCAAGTCGTCAATCTCCTGCTCCAGGATTAATATCTTTTTGCGCAATTCCTGCTTGTTTTCTTTTTGAACTCCACATGCATGTCCCCAGGTTGAGGTAATGGGGCTTCATCTTCATCTGAGCTCGTCTCCTCCTTCCTCTTGGGTTCATAGTCCTCTTCTTCCTCCGTAGTCCAACCACAGTGCTCCACATCTCCATAGGCCTTAGGATCTTCAAGGTAATCATCCACATAGCTTTCTCCTTCCGAATCCTGGGACGACATGTTGCTCTAATCTGCAGCAGGACAGCTCGAAACAAGAACAACGGATATTTGCGTGATACAGGAGTCAAAACCTTCGGGAGAATATATAATGAATTTTTACCGACCAATATACGTATCGTGCAAGAAAACGGAGTCCGGAGAGCACACGAGGTGCCCACGAGGTAAGGGGGCGCGCCCTCCACCCTCGTGGGGCCCTAGTGTCCTTCCCGGACTGCTTCNAGGATCGAACTAAGAAAAACGGTAAAGAAAGGAGTGTGATGGTGATACGATACCGGGGCACCTCCCCCAAGCTTGGCAGTTGCCAAGGGGAGTGCCCATACCCATGTGATTATGTCTCCTTATTTGTTGGTGAGGAAGGTGGCGGTGTTGTTGATGATGCGGGCTTGTTCCTTAATTTGCGCTGAAGAACAGAATTTTGATCTCTCAAGTCGTCAATCTCCTGCTCCAGGATTAATATCTTTTTGCGCAATTCCTGCTTGTTTTCTTTTTGAACTCCACATGCATGTCCCCAGGTTGAGGTAATGGGGCTTCATCTTCATCTGAGCTCGTCTCCTCCTTCCTCTTGGGTTCATAGTCCTCTTCTTCCTCCGTAGTCCAACCACAGTGCTCCACATCTCCATAGGCCTTAGGATCTTCAAGGTAATCATCCACATAGCTTTCTCCTTCCGAATCCTGGGACGACATGTTGCTCTAATCTGCAGCAGGACAGCTCGAAACAAGAACAACGGATATTTGCGTGATACAGGAGTCAAAACCTTCGGGAGAATATATAATGAATTTTTACCGACCAATATACGTATCGTGCAAGAAAACGGAGTCCGGAGAGCACACGAGGTGCCCACGAGGTAAGGGGGCGCGCCCTCCACCCTCGTGGGGCCCTAGTGTCCTTCCCGGACTGCTTCTTATTTTTCTATTTTTCTAAATATTCCAAAACGGAGTAATATTGCCTTAAAAACTGCTTTGGAGTCGGTTTACTTACCGTACCACATACCTATTCATTTTCGGAGTCTGAAACGATACGGAAAGTGTCCCTTATGTATTCCTCCGGGGTTACGGTTTCAATAACATTGGTTTCAACATTTATGGGATTACCTGAGATATAATGTTTGATTATTTGACCGTTCACCACCTTCGGGTTTGTGCCTTCGAAGTTGTTGATTTTTATGGCACCGGAACGATAGACCTCCTCGATAATGTAGGGGCCTTCCCACTTAGAGAGAAGTTTTCCTAAAAAAATCTTAAATGAGAGTTGTATAGCAATACATAATCACCTACATTAAACTCACGCTTTTGTATCCTTTTGTCATGCCATCTTTTAACTTTTTCTTTAAACAACTTGGCATTTTCATAAGCTTGGGTTCTCCATTCATCAAGTGAACTAATATCAAATAACCTCTTCTCACCGGCAAGTTTGAAATCATAGTTGAGCTCTTTAATAGCCCAATATGCCTTATGTTCTAGTTCGAGAGGTAAGTGACATGCTTTTCCATAAACCATTTTATATGGAGACATACCCGTAGGATTTTTATATGCAGTTCTATAGGCCCATAAGGCATCATCAAGTTTCTTGGACCAATTCTTTCTAGACCTATTGACAGTCTTTTGAAAAATTAATTTGAGCTCTCTATTACTCAATTCTACTTGACCACTAGACTGTGAGTGATAAGGAGATGCAATTCTATAATTAACGTCATACTTAGCAAGCATTTTACGGAAAGCACCATGAATAAAATGCGAGCCACCATCAGTCATTAAATATCTAGGGACTCCAAACCTCGAAAAAATGACTTCTTTAAGCATTTTAATAGAAGTGTTATGATCATCACTACTAGTCGGAATAGCTTCTACCCACTTAGTAACGTAATCGACAACAACTAAAATATGTGTATATCCATTAGAAGCAGGAAAAGGTCCCATATAATCAAAGCCCCAAACATCAAACGGTTCAATAACAAGTGAATAGTTCATAGGCATTTCTTGACGTCTACTAATATTACCAATTATTTGACATTCATCACAAGATAAGACAAACTTACGGGCATCCTTGAAGAGAGTAGGCCAATAAAAACCGGATTGTAATACCTTATGCGCAGTTCTATCTCCAGCGTGGTGTCCTCCATAAGCTTCGGAATGACACTTGCGTAGGATCTGTTCCTGTTCATGCTCAGGTACACAACGTCTAATAACACCATCTACTCCTTCTTTATAAAGATGTGGGTCATCCCAAAAGTAATGTCTCAAATCATAGAAAAACTTTTTCTTTTGTTGGTATGTGAAACTAGGTGGTATGAATTTAGCAACAATGTAATTGGCATAATCAGCATACCATAGAGTACTACGAGAAGCATTTATGACATTTAATTGCTCATCAGTAAAGCTATCATCAATATGTAGTGGGTCATCAAGAACATTTTCTAACCTAAACAAGTTGTCTGCAACGGGGTTCTCAGCTCCCTTTCTATCAACAATATGCAAATCAAATTCTTGAAGCAAGAGAATCCATCTAATAAGTCTAGATTTAGCATCTTTCTTTTCCATAAGATATTTAATAGCAGCATGATCAGTGTGAATAGTTACTTTAGAATCAACAATATAAGGTCTGAACTTATCACAAGCAAATACAACTGCTAAGAATTCTTTTTCAGTAGTAGCATAATTTCTTTGAGCATTGTCTAGAGTTTTACTAGCATATTGAATAACATTTAATTTCATATCAACTCTTTGCCCTAGAACAGCACCTACAGCATAATCACTAGCATCACACATAATTTCAAAGGGTAAATTCCAATCAGGTGGCTGAACAATAGGTGCAGAGATCAATGCTTTCTTAAGTATTTCAAATGCTTCTACACAATCATCATCAAAGACAAATGGTATATCTTTTTGTAATAAATTAGTCAGAGGCCGAGAAATTTTTGAGAAGTCCTTGATGAACCTCCTATAAAACCAGCGTGACCAAGGAAACTTCTTATACCTTTGATGTCCTTGGTACATGGCATCTTTTCAATAGCATCAACCTTGGCTTTATCAACTTCAATACCTCTTTCAGAAACTTTATGCCCCAAGACAATACCTTCATTAACCATAAAGTGGCACTTTTCCCAATTCAAGACAAGATTAGTTTCTTCACATCTCTGCAAAACTCGATCAAGGTTGCTCAAGCAATCATCAAAAGAGGATCCATAGACGGAGAAATCATCCATGAAAACCTCACAAATCTTTTCACAAAAGTCAGAGAATATAGCCATCATGCATCTTTGAAAGGTAGCAGGTGCATTACATAAACCAAAAGTCATACGTCTATAAGCAAAAGTACCAAAAGGGCAAGTAAAATGAGTCTTTGATTGATCATTGGCTGACACAGGTATTTGAGATAAACCAGAATAACCATCTAGAAAGAAAAAATGTGTATGTTTGCATAATCTTTCTAGCATTTGATCGATAAAAGGTAAGGGGTAATGATCTTTCTTAGTAGCTTTATTTAATTTGCGGAAATCAATTACCATCCTATAACCTATAATAATTCTTTGCGGAATCAATTCATCTTTATCATTAGGAACAACAGTAATACCTCCCTTCTTAGGGACACAATGGACAAGACTTACCCACTGACTATCAGCAACGGGATAAATTATACCTGCCTCAAGGAGCTTTAGTATTTCCTTTCTTACCACTTCTTTCATTTTAGGATTCAGTCGTCGTTGATGATCACGAACTGGTTTGGCATCTTTCCCCAAATTTATTTTATGTTGACATAGTGTGGGACTAATGCCCTTAAGATCATCAAGAGTATATCCAATAGCAGCACGATTCTTCCTCAGAGTTTTCAATAATCTTTCTTCTTCATGCTCTGAAAGGTTAGCACTAATAATAACAGGATATATCTTTTTCTCATCAAGATAAGCATATTTAAGAGTATCAGGCAACGGTTTTAGCTCAAACACGGGATCACCCTTGGGTGGAGGAGGATCCCCTAGGATTTCAACACGCAAATTGTGTTTCAGAATAGGTTCCTGTTTAAAGAATACTTCATCTATTTCCCTTCTTTCATTCATAAACATATCATTTTCATGGTCTAGCAGATATTGTTCTAAAGGATCACTAGGAGGTACGGCAATAGAAGCAAGACCAATAATTTCATCCTTACTAGGAAATTCTTCTTCACGGTGTTGTCTACTAAATTTAGAGAAATTAAACTCATGAGACATATCACCCAAGCCAATAGTAACAACATTCTTTTCGCAGTCTATCCTAGCATTAACAGTGTTCAAGAAGGGTCTACAAAATATAATGGGACAAAAGCTATCTTGTGGGGAACCAAGAACAAGAAAATCAGCAGGGTATTTAGTTTTCCCACACAAGACTTCAACATCTCTAACAATTCCAATGGGTGATATAGTATCTCTATTGGCAAGTTTGATGGTAACATCAATACCTTCTATCTCAGCAGGTGCAATTTCATGCATAATTTCTTTGTATAAGTCATGAGGTATAACACTAGCACTAGCACCCATGTCACACAAGCCATGATAACAATGATCTCCTATTTTAACAGAAATAACAGGCATGCCTACCACAGGTCTATGTTTATCTTTAGCACAAGGTTTGGCAATTCTAGCAGTTTCACTGCAGAAATAAATAACATGCCCATCAATATTATCAGCCAAGAGATCTTTAACAATAGCAATATTAGGTTCAACTTTAACTTGCTCAGGAGGTGTATAAGTTCTAATATTGATTTTACGAACCACAGTTGAAGCTTTAGCATGATCCTTTATCCTAACAGGGAAAGGTGGTTTCTCAACATAAGAAGTAGGAACAATAGGATCATTATAAGTGATAGTCTTTTCTTCAACTTTAGTAGGTGCAGCTGCTTTTACTTCTATGGGAGGATGATATTTAAACCACTTCTCCTTGGGGAGTGATACGTCTCCAATGCATCTATAATTTTTGAATGCTCCACGCTATATTATCTACTGTTTTGGACCATATTGGGCTTTATTTTCCACTTTTATATTATTTTTGGGACTAACCTATTAACCGGAGGCCCAGTCCAGAATTGTTGTCTTTGCCTATTTCAGTGTTTCGAAGAAACGGAATATCAAACAGAGTCCAAACGGAATGAAACCTTCGAGAACGTGATTTTCTCACCGAATATGACCCAGGAGACTTGGACCCTACGTCAAGAAAGCCACGAGGTGGGCATGAGGTAGGGGGGCGTGCCTACCCCCCTAGGGCGCACCCCCACCCTCGTGGGCCCCACGAAGCTCCACCGACGTACTTATTCCTCCTATATATACCTACGTACACCAAAACGGTCAGATACGGAGCCAAAAACCTAATTCCACCGCCGCAACCTTCTGTACCCACGAGATCCCATCTTGGGGCCTGTTCCGGAGCTCCGCCGGAAGGGGAATCCACCACGGAGGGCTTCTACATCAACACCATAGCCTCTCCGATGAAGTGTGAGTAGTTTACCTCAGACCTTCGGGTCCATAGTTAGTAGCTAGATGGTTTCTTCTCTCTTTTTGGATCTCAATACAATGTTCTCCCCCTCTCTCGTGGAGCTCTATTTGATGTGATATTCTTTTTGCAGTGTGTTTGTTGAGACCGATGAATTGTGGGTTTATGATCAAGATTATCTATGAACAATATTTGAATCTTCTCTGAATTCTTTTATGTATGATTGGTTATCTTTGCAAGTCTCTTCGAATTATCAGTTTTGTTTGGCCTACTAGACTGGTTTTTCTTGCAATGGGAGAAGTGCTTAGCTTTGGGTTCAATCTTGCGGTGTCGTTTCCCAGTGACAGTAGGGGCAGCAAGGCACGTATTGTATTGTTGCCATTGAGGATAACAAGATGGGATTTTTATCATATTGCATGGATTTATCCCTCTACATCATGTCATCTTGCTTAAGGCGTTACTCTGTTTTCTTGAACTTAATACTCTAGATGCATGCTGGATAGCGGTCGATGAGTGGAGTAATAGTAGTAGATGCAGGCAGGAGTCGGTCTACTTGTCTCGGACGTGATGCCTATATACATGATCATATCTAGATATTCTCATAACTATGCTCAGTTCTGTCAATTGCTCAACAGTAATTCGTTCACCCACCGTAAAATACTTATGCTCTTGAGAGAAGACACTAGTGAAAACTATGGCCCCCGGGTCTATCTCCATCATATTAATCTTCCATCACTTTATTATTGCCTTTGCTTTTTTTACTTTGCTTTTTATTTTACTTTGCATCTTTATACCAAAAATACCAAAAATATTATCTATCATATCTATCAGATCTCACTCTCGTAAGTGACCGTGAAGGGGTTGACAACCCCTATTCGCGTTGGTTGCGAGGAATTATTTGCTTTGTGTAGGTACGAGGGACTCGCGCGTAGCCTCCTACTGGATTGATACCTTGGTTCTCAAAAACTAAGGGAAATACTTACGCTACTTTGATGCATCATCCTTTCCTCTTCAAGGAAATCCAACGCAGTGCTCAAGAGGTAGCAAGAAGAATTTCTGGCACCGTTGCCGGGGAGTCTACGCAGAAGTCAACATACCAAGTACCTATCACAATCTCTTATCTCTCGCAGTACATTATTTGCCATTTGCCTCTCGTTTTCCTCTCACCCACTTCACCCTTGCCCTTTTATTCGTCCTCTCTTTTTCTATTTGCCTCTTTCTCGCTTTCTTGTCGTCATGGCTAGTCTTATATCTTATCCGTTATCTCCCGAGAATGAAGTTCTAAATTTTAAGCAAAGGGAGGGAGAAAATCTAAAAGACGCCTGGTATAGAATTTGCAATGCTCAAAATAGATCTACCAGGAAGCAATCTACTTCAGTTCTTCTCCGCAATTTTTATGTAGGTGCTAATCCTTGGTATAGATATATCCTTGATACCATTACCGGAGGGAATTTCTTGGGTAGCCATACTTTTGACTCTTATAATGCTATGATAGATTTATTTGGCTCACCACCGCTTTTGGTTAATGGAACTATGTTAACTTTGGAGCATGTAATGCAAAGACTTGAAATTATTGAAAATAAAGTTGCTACCGTAGAGTTGATTGAAAATCTGGATAAAAAGATCCACAACCAAATTACCCAATATGGATCTAAGGTAGGAGTCACTTTGAAAAATATTAAGGAGAAGGACCCCATAGTTAATGAAAGAATAAATCAAGATTCCACTAGAATCGATAAACTTGAGGGTATCATTACTAATTTGGGAACCGATTTTTCTTCCGTAATGAATACTCCGAGTCCACCTACTAAAATTGCCAAGCTTATGTATGTTCCTAAAAATAAGGATGAATCCTCTAGTAAGGAAACTGCGGATCTGAAATCTATAAGTATTCATCCCGATCTTTTTGCTATGATTAAGGAACCATTTGCTACGAATGAATATTTTGATTTTGTGCCTAGAAGTTTGATAATTACTAAAAAGAAATAAATTCCTAAGGATGATAGATGTGTCATTGAAGAATTGCCTACCAAAGATGGCAATACCTAGATCTATCCTTGCTTTTATGCCTAGCTAAGGGCGTTAAACGATAGCGCTTGTTGGCAGGCAATCCAATTTTATTTTTATTTTTTGCTTTTTGCTTTTGTTTAGGAATAAATCTCAGATCTAGCCTCTGGTTAGATGTGTTTTTATGTTTTAATTAGTGTTTGTGCCAAGTTAAACCTATAGGATCTTCTTGGATAATAGTTATTTGATCTTGCTGTAATTTCCAGAAACTTTCTGTTCACGAAAACAATTGTTAAAAATGAACAGAACGTGATAAAATAGTGATTCCAATTGATGCTGATCAATAAACAAATTGCCTAGGTCTTCCTATTTTGGCTGAATTTTGTAGGTCCAGAAGTTTGCGTTAGTTACAGATTACTACAGACTGTTCTGTTTTTGACAGATTGTGTTTTCGTGTGTTGTTTGCTTATTTTGATGAATCTATGGCTAGTAAAATAGTTTATAAACCATAGAGAAGTTGCAATACAGTAGGTTTAACACCAATATAAATAAATAATGAGTTCATTACAGTACCATGAAGTGGTCTTTTGTTTTCTTTCGCTAACGGAGCTCACGAGATTTCTGTTGAGTTTTATGTTGTGAAGTTTTCAAGTTTTGGGTTAAATCTTTTGATGGATTATGGAACAAGGAGTGGCAAGAGCCTAAGCTTGGGGATGCCCATGGCACCCCCAAGATAATCTAAGGACACCAAAAAGTCAAAGCTTGGGGATGCCCCGGAAGGCATCCCCTCTTTCGTCTACTTCCATCGGTAACTTTACTTGGAGCTATATTTTTATTCACCACATGATATGTGTTTTGCTTGGAGCGTCTTGTATGATTTGAGTCTTTGCTTTTTAGTTTACCACAATCATCCTTGCTGCACACACCTTTTGAGAGAGCCATACATGAATTGGAATTTGTTAGAATACTCTATGTGCTTCACTTATATCTTTTGAGCTATATAGTTTTGCTCCAGTGCTTCACTTATATCTTTTAGAGCACGGTGGTGGATTTGTTTTATAGAAACTATTGATCTCTCATGATTCACTTAGATTATTTTGAGAGTCTTAAATAGCATGGTAATTTGCTTAATAACCTCAATATGCTAGGTATACAAAAATAGTAAAAACTTTCTTATGAGTGTGTTGAATGTTAAGAGAAGTTTGATGCTTGACGATTGTTTTGAGATATAGAGGTGATAATATCAAAGTCGTGCTAGTTGAGTAGTTGTGAATTTGAAGAATGCTTGTGTTGAAGTTTGCAAGTCCGTAGCATGCACATATGGTAAACGTTATGTAACAAATTTGAAACATGAGGTGTTCTTTGATTGTCCTCCTTATGAGTGGCGGTCGGGGACGAGCGATGGTCTTTTCCTACCAATCTATCCCCCTAGGAGCATGCGCGTAGTGCTTTAGTTCTTGATGGCTTGTAGATTTTTGCAATAAGTATGTGAGTTCTTTATGACTAATGTTGAGTCCATGGATTATACGCACTCTCATCCTTCCATCATTGCTAGCCTCTTCAGTACCGTGCATTGCCCTTTCTCACATTGAGAGTTGGTGCAAATTTCGCCGGTGCATCCAAACCCCGTGATATGGTACGCTCTTTCACACATAAACCTCCTTATCTTCCTCAAAATAGCCACCATACCTACCTATTATGGCATTTCCATAGCCATTCCGAGATATATTGCCATGCAACTTTCCACCATTTCGTTTATCATGACACCTTCAACATTGTCATATTGCTTAGCTTGATCATGTAGTTGGCATAGTATTTGTGGCAAAGCAACTGAGGGAGTCCTGGACTAGGGGGTGTCTGGATAGCCGAACTATCATCTTTGGCCGGACTCTCAGACTATGAAGATACAAGATTGAAGACTGCATCCCGTGTCCGGATAGGACTTTCCTTGGCGTGGAAGGCAAGCTTGGCGATACGGATATGTAGATTTCCTACCATTGTAACCGACTCTGTGTAACCCTAACCCTATTCGGTGTCTATATAAACCGAAGGGTTTTAGTCCGTAGGACGAACAACAATCATACCATAGGCTAGCTTCTAGGGTTTAGCCTCTCTGATCTCGTGGTAGATCTACTCTTGTACTACC
>LR880967.1:105025663-105039750 GCA_904067115.1 Aegilops sharonensis | reverse complement strand
CGGATATGTAGATTTCCTACCATTGTAACCGACTCTGTGTAACCCTAACCCTATTCGGTGTCTATATAAACCGAAGGGTTTTAGTCCGTAGGACGAACAACAATCATACCATAGGCTAGCTTCTAGGGTTTAGCCTCTCTGATCTCGTGGTAGATCTACTCTTGTACTACCCATATCATCAATATTAATCAAGCAGGAGTAGGGTATTACCTCCATCGAGAGGGCCCGAACCTGGGTAAAAACATCGTGTCCCTTGTCTCCTGTTACCATCCGCCTAGACGCACAGTTCGGGACCCCCTACCCGAGATCCGCCGGTTTTGACACCGACATTGGTGCTTTCATTGAGAGTTCCTCTGTGCCGTCGCCGTCAGGAAGGATGCCTCATCCCGTCTTTAAAGATGATACTATCGCCAAAGGAGCCTTGGCCACTGGTCAGACTCTTCGGTTAGGTGGTTTTATTATGACCGCCAGTTTGGCCACCGCGCCGACGATGACTTCTCGGGTCATCGAAACCAATCTTCACGTTAACTCGGAACTTGCCGAGCAGTTAGATCTGATCGAGCTCTCCTCCGTAAACGAGCTCTTGGATCGCATCGCCGCCCTGGGAGTCGCCACAGACTACGACCAGATCGGGCCTAAAACCGATCTGAGAGAGATCAACTCTCCCCAGGCTACCCATCATGTTGCTGTGGTAGAGGAGCAATACGGCGATTCTTCTTCTATCTTAAGGACTAGCTACATCCGGATTCCCGATCCCTCCATGCCGGATTCCCGCAGAGGGACGGATGTCGATCAAGCCCTGAACTTAAAGTCAGGCGGCGGGTTGGATTCATTGGATAGCATTCAAAAATCCAAACTTCCAAGTTCGGAAACTTCTCGACCCCTGAGTCTTAAATTGGATGGGGTTCCGGATCTAGTTCCACCCGCCCACCCAAAAATTAGCGATCTATCCCGAATTCGGCAAGAGCCCGCTGAAACAGTACATCATTACTGGGCCAGATTCCTCCTGGTTATGGACAGGATAAAGGACTGCCGAGAGGAGGACGCAATCTCACTTTTCTGCAATAATTGCACGGACAAGGGAATCCTAAACACCATAAGTCGTCGCGAAATTACACGCTTTGCTGACTTGGTGACCATAGTACAAAAGTACTGTGCGATGGAGAGTGCTTGGAAAACCGAAAGTAAATTTTGGGATAATCCGGCCCCGAATACAGCCCTAGTCCGAAATAAAAGGGTGCATCATCACCAAGCACCTGGGTTAAACATCAAAAAACAAAAAACCCCTAAAGGGCACGGAACCGTACTGGAGGGTTGGCTAAATGGACCCTGAGGTTAAATTATGGCGCAAAAACATGGGCATCAAGCTCGATTACGCCTCAGTCTATCACCCTCAAACCAACGGTCAAGTCGAGCGAGAAAACGGTCTAATCATGAGCGGCATTAAACCCAGACTAGTGCGGTCCCTCAAGGAATCTAACACGCACTGGGTTGAGGAGCTCGACTCCGTACTTTGGGGGCTGCGGACCATGCCGAATCGTACTACCGGATTCACACCATTTTTTATGGTGTACGGCGCAGAGGCAGTCTTGCCCTGCGACATAATGCATGACTCACCTCGCGTGCGCATGTATGAAGAAAGAGAAGCCGAGCTCGATCGGCAGGACAGTTTCGACGCATTGGAGGAGGAGCGCGACGTGGCAAAAGCTCGTTCCGCATTTTATCAACAGCAGGCTCGAAGATATCAAAGCAGGGAAGTACGGGCCAAAGCTTACAACGTTGGCGTACTAGTTCTACGCCTGCCGGACAAGAAAAATGACAAACTCAAGCCCAAATGGGAAGGTCCCTTCATCATCGACCAGGTCCTGACCGGCGGAGCATACCGTCTGCGAAACGCATCGGATAACCGACTCAAGCCGAACCCATGGAACGCAGCCCGTCTACGAAGATTCTACGCCTAACTCCGAGTTCGTCTCCTTCCTCCGTCCACATTTTCTATTTTTGCTGTCTTTTATTTCTCTCCTTCCTCCTCCTTCTTCTTGAAGCCTTTAGAGGCTCGTTTGCGCTTTGTTGGCACATACACGACGCACTGTCCGCGCTCATTATACCTGGGGGCTTCTTTAACAGAAGCTTATTTATACGGGCTTCATGCCCAACACATGTGTCAAACTTCCGCATGTACCTTTTACTCACCATTATATGCATCGATATGACTTAAGTTTTGGCCAAGCTGGGTTGCCTGGCTCCTGTGCTTACCCCTACGTTCCCGATTGTTCGGCTAGGTGGTAAAGGGAGCACCTCTGCGATTGTTACTGCCGGGTCAGCCGGATGTGTACCTCAGACTTGGTGAAGCCGAAAGCTAGCGTTCTTAAGGGAATATTCGGTCGGTGAACTGAAAGATGATTTTTAACTATTTATCCATCTGCCCCTAGATGATTTTCTGCTTTCTTAGCAGTTTGGACATGCACTTTAGGGCATGCCTCCCAGGGAAAGGAACCCTTAACGGAACTATTCTCCCTGGAAGATGTTTCTTACTATCCATGTAATATAACATAACTAGTTGGGCACTTGTCTGATACAGCAATAATGACCCCTACGCCTTGTCTCCATGCATGCCCCGGTTCTTACATAACCGCGAGGGTATTCGGACACACTCCGGACTATTGGGTCCCGAGGTCGAAGCGAAAAGGTCCACTATGACAAACGATCTACAATCCGGCTAGAAGACATTTTTCATGTCATATTCAATTACATAGTCAACTCGACTAATTGTATTCCTCCTCAATGCCATCTAATAGGCTATCTAATTTACAATCTTGCTGGGAATACTTGGCGGCCAATTCTACTTGGCCGTACACTAAGCTTACAGGGATCTCCTTCCCATCAGGCCCCACAGGTCCGACCTCGGCCATGTGGTTTGGGTCAGCCTTCGTGTACCGCGTCTTTACCATGGACCAGGCCTCCCTGGCGCCTTGACGGCAGGCCGATATCTTCCATAGTCGGAAGCGCCGTCGTGCTCCTTGAAGCCGCTCTGCCAGCTCCCCAATGCCTTCGGGCAGGGAGATAGATGGCCACAAGGCCTGGGCGACGCCTTTCATCACCTGCCGAACTCGTTCGTGCAGCTGACGCAGTTCGGGAAGAAGATCACCCGAAGAACTGGGCATCTCCTCCTCAGGACGACCTGTGAGCAAACCTACATACATGTTTATGTTAGTCGCCTTCCTCGCCGAACTCTATCAAAGTTCGTTTAAGCACTTACTGAAAATGCCGCGACGAAACCGTCGATTCTCCTTTACGGAGTCAGACAACTGGGCACGAACATCCTTTAGTTCCTCACCCAGTTGGGTGTTGGCATCTTGGAGGTTATTTTTCTCCTGCCGCACCCTCGTAAGCACGCTCTCGCCGGCCTTTAGCTGGCGCAGGAGCTGTTTCTTGTCCGGATCCATCCCGACGCTATCTGCAATGTTAATGTCAAATTTATGCACACGCCGCACTTTGCGAAACTACTTCTACTTTAAAGGGCATATATTACCAGAGGGAGTCTTCATGGCTTCCCCGGTCGCGGCCAGTGCGGCCTCAAGTTGGGCCTTGCACTCTTCAATCTCCTGGGACAAACGAGTATTCTTTTCGGTAAGAACCTGCATTCCAAATGATCCTTAAATCAGTTATCCTAACTATTTTAAGTCTCAGGGGCTACTGGCATATATAACTGTCAAAATTCCTTACCCGTATGTCTTTCACATACTGCTCCGTGGCTCTGGCTAGGCCATCTTGAGCGGCACGGAGGTGCGCTTCTCCCGAACTAAAGGCGTCCAACGCCTCTTGGGAGAAACATGCATCACGTAGAATAGTCCGGCGGCGCCTATGATTCATGGCGCTCTCCACCTCCGACTTGGTGGCGGACAGTCTGTCGGCATCCTCCGTTGGAGGAGCATCCGACGCACGCCTCATGTTTGTACCCCCTTCCGGACTCGGCTTTTGAGCCTGGTTGGCGGAGGTCCGATTGGCAACTTCTCCGGACTCAGTCTGGCGAGCGCTCTTTTTCCTGAAAAAACCACGAACGTCAGTGTGCCTCCCAGGAACCTCTCATTAAAACACGATGGCACATCATACCGTTGCGGCGACATCTCGAGTCGTACCACACTTCTTTTCCGCCTGCTGGGCCGAGCTGCCCCTTGTTGGACGGCCGCGGCAGGCTCGGCTTCCCGTTCTGAAGGCACCCCCTGCGAAACACCATCAAATACGTGGTGATTAGAAGTAAAGCACGGGTGGGTCATGGTATCCGGACTTCGGTCATGGTTACCTGGGAGGCCAGAAATAATCCAGGGTAGTCGGCCGTAATGGCAACCAAAGCATTGTCGATGCTAAGTTGGTGGAACACCCCGTCGATCAGCTCCACCTTTATATCCGGGTCCTCTTCGGAGGCCGGATCGAGGGACCGTTCCGGATCCTCGGGTTGTGGGGGCGGGCTGTGTATCTTCTCCACGGCCCGGCGCAGTTCCTGCGTAGAAACCATGAAATGAGATATTTAACCACGGGAACATGGATCGGACAGGCCACAAAGATATTTGCTTACCCAACTTCGAGGATTATTCGAAGAAAACCCGTTCAGTGGACAGACGCGGAGAAAATCCTCCTCTTCCCCTTTGTACATGGCGGACAAGGTCTTCACCAGTTCGGTGACCGATCCCGGCCCTTTGCGGCCATGGCGGGTGGCATCGTCCTCCCCGTTGAAGTCCCACATGGGGTGGCCCCTATATTGGAGCGGCTGCACTCCCCTCATAATGCAGATTGCCATGACTCCAATCATGGTCAATCCGGCATGAGCCAGTAATCTTATTCGGCTCATCAAGTAAAGGACGTCCCGGTCATTTTCCCTCTGGGGGCTCCGCGGGCGCCAGCTTAGGCGCTTCTTCAGAGGAGCGTTGCTAAACTCCGGAAGGCCGATCCAAACAGGATTCGGCAGCGGGACGTCCTCCATGTAAAACCATTCCGAGGGCCAGTCCTCGGATGCCTTCTTTGGGGTTCCAGATAAGTATCCGGTCCCGACGATGCGCAATAGTTCGGCTCCGCCCACTTTATATATTGACCCTTAATGAGAACGAGGCACAAGTCAGAACAATCTCTTCCACAGAGTGAAATGGGCCTCAACGCCCAGAAACAGCTCGCAAAGGGCCACAAAGCCCACTATGTGCGAGATGGAGGCAGGCGTAAGGTTGTGCAGCTGGAGGCCGTAGAACTCCATAAGCCCCTGGAGAAACGGATGGATTGGAAATCCGAGTCCTCTCATTAGGTAAGAGACGAAGCATACCCGCTCTCCCTTAGAGGGATCGGGGACGCTCTCCGCCTGCTTCCCGCCCTTATAAGTGGCGAGTCCCGAACGCACCGGAACCATGAAGGCCGGGGGAAGGAATCCCTTGGTTTGGAGCACCACCAATTCGCTGTGCGGGACTGAGCATCTCCCCCAATCTCCGGGCTGAGGGCTAGGAACGCGAGAGGAGGAGCCGCGTCGACTGTCCATGGTGGAGTGGGTTTTTTGTCAAAGGCGCTCTGATGAAGGCTCGCGAAGGGAGGATGGTGTGATCCGGATCTGGATCCCCGTCTCTTTTATGGACGGCTCATTTGCACAGCAAGGGGGGTAAATGTAAAGATACCCTAACTTTTGACATTCGTTCGACACGTGGATGATGGCCATTATTGGGCGTGGAAGCCGAGAAGCGCGATATTCACAAGAAAGCCAGACACTATTCAACACAGGATTCGGAGGGGAACCCGCCTTGCAATGCCGAAGACAATCAACACGCCGGACTTATCATCATTGAAGCCTGGTTCGGGGGCTACTGAGGGAGTCCTGGACTAGGGGGTGTCCGGATAGCCGAACTATCATCTTTGGCCGGACTCCCAGACTATGAAGATACAAGATTGAAGACTTCGTCCCGTGTCCGGATAGGACTTTCCTTGGCGTGGAAGGCAAGCTTGGCGATACGGATATGTAGATTTCCTACCATTGTAACGGACTCTGTGTAACCCTAACCCTATTCGGTGTCTATATAAACCGAAGGGTTTTAGTCCGTAGGATGAACAACAATCATACCATAGGCTAGCTTCTAGGGTTTAGCCTCTCTGATCTCGTGGTAGATCTACTCTTGTACTACCCATATCATCAATATTAATCAAGCAGGAGTAGGGTATTACCTCCATCGAGAGGGCCCGAACCTGGGTAAAAACATCGTGTCCCTTGTCTCCTGTTACCACCCACCTAGACGCACAGTTCGGGACCCCTTACCCGAGATCCGCCGGTTTTGACACCGACAGCCACCATTCATAATTCTTTCATACATGTCACTCTTCATTCATTGCATATCCCGGTACACCGCCGGAGGCATTCATATAGAGTCATACTTTGTTCTAGTATCGAGTTGTAATAATTGAGTTGTAAATAAATAGAAGTGTGATGATCATCATTTTCTAGAGCATTGTCCCAAGTGAGGAATAAAAAAAGAGAAAGGCCATAAAAAAAGAAAGGCCCAAAAAATGAGAGAAAAATAGAGACGGGACAATGCTACTATCCTTTGCCACACTTGTGCTTCAAAGTAGCACCATAATCTTCATGATAGAGAATCTCTCGTTTTGTCACTTTCATATACTAGTGGGAATTTTTCATTATAGAACTTGGCTTGTATATTCCAACAATGGGCCTCCTCAAGTGCCCTAGGTCTTCGTGAGCAAGCAAGTTGGATGCACACCCGCTCAGTTTCTTTTGCTGAGCTTTCATAAATTTATAGCTCTAGTGCATCCGTTGCATGGCAATCCCTACTCCTTGCAATAACATAAATCGATGGGCATCTCCATAGCCTATTGATTAGCCTCGTTGATGTGAGGTCTTCTCCTTTTTTGTCTTCTCCACATAACCCCCATCATCATATTCTATTCCACCCATAGTGCTATGTCCATGGCTCGCGCTCATATATTGCGTGAAAGTTTATAAGTTTGAGATTACTAAAGTATGAAACAATTGTTTAGCTTGTCATCGGGGTTGTGCATGATGAGAGCATTCTTGTGTGACGAAAATGGAGCACGACTAAACTATATGATTCTGTAGGGATGAACTTTCTTTGGCCATGTTATTTTGAGAAGACATAATTGCTTAGTTAGTATGCTTGAAGTATTATTATTTTTATGTCAATATGAACTTTTGTCTTGAATCTTTCGATCTGAATATTCATACCACAATTAAGAAGAATTACATTGAAATTATGCCAAGTAGCACTCCGCATCAAAAATTCTGTTTTTATCATTTACCTACTCGAGGACGAGTAGGAATTAAGCTTGGGGATGCCTAATACGTCTCCAACGTATCTATAATTTTTGATTGCTCCATGCTATATTATCTACTGTTTTGGACCATATTGGGCTTTATTTTCCACTTTTATATTATTTTTGGGACGAACCTATTAACCGGAGGCCCAGCCCAGAATTGTTGTTTTTTTTCCTATTTCAGTATTTCGAAGAAACGGAATATCAAACGGAGTCCAAACGGAATGAAACCTTCGGGAACGTGATTTTCTCACCGAATATGACCCAGGAGACTTGGACCCTACGTTAAGAAAGCCAAAAGGTGGGCACGAGGTAGGGGGCGCGCCTACCTCCCTAGGGCGCGCCCCCCACCCTCGTGAGCCCCATGAAGCTCCACCGACGTACTTCTTCCTCCTATATATACCTACGTACCCCCAAACGATCAGATACGGAGCCAAAAACCTAATTCCACCGCCGCAACCTTCTATACCCATGAGATCCCATCTTGGGGCCTGTTCCGGAGGTCCGCCGGAAGGGGAATCCACCACGGAGGGCTTTTACATCAACACCACAGCCTCTCCGATGAAGTGTGAGTAGTTTACCTCAGACCTTCGGGTCCATAGTTAGTAGCTAGATGGCTTCTTCTCTCTTTTTGGATCTCAATACAATGTTCTCCCCCTCTCTCGTGGAGATCTATTTGATGTAATCTTCTTTTTGCGGTGTGTTTGTTGAGACCGATGAATTGTGGGTTTATGATCAAGATTATCTATGAACAATATTTGAATCTTCTCTGAATTCTTTTATGTATGATTGGTTATCTTTGCAAGTCTCTTCGAATTATCAGTTGGTTTGGCCTACTAGATTGGTTTTTCTTGCAATGGGAGAAGTGCTTAGCTTTGGGTTCAATCTTGCGGTGTCCTTTCCCAGTGACAGTAGGGGCAGCAAGGCACGTATAGTATTGTTGCCATCGAGGATAACAAGATGGGGTTTTTATCATATTGCATGAATTTATCCCTCTACATCATGTCATCTTGCTTAAGGCGTTACTCTCTTTTCTTGAACTTAATACTCTAGATGCATGCTGGATAGCGGTCGATGAGTGGAGTAATAGTAGTAGATGCAGGCATGAGTCGGTCTACTTGTCTCGGACGTGATGCCTATATACATGATCATACCTAGATATTCTCATAACTATGCTCAATTCTGTCAATTGCTCAACAGCAATTCGTTCACCCACCGTAAAATACTTATGCTCTTGAGAGAAGCCACTAGTGAAACCTATGGCCCCCGGGTCTATCTCCATCATATTAATCTTCCATCACTTTATTATTGCGTTTGCTTTTTTACTTTGCTTTTTATTTTACTTTGCATCTTTATACCAAAAATATTATCTATCATATCTATCAGATCTCACTCTCGTAAGTGACCGTCAAGGGATTGACAACCCCTATTCGCGTTGGTTGCGAGGAGTTATTTCCTTTGTGTAGGTACGAGGGACTCGCGCATAGCCTCCTACTGGATTGATACCTTGGTTCTCAAAAACTGAGGGAAATACTTACGCTACTTTGCTGCATCATCCTTTCCTCTTCAAAGAAATCCAATGTAGTGCTCAAGAGGTAGCAGGGAGATCAACATAAGCAGCAATAGATTCATAGAAAGAAGCTACTATCTCAGAGTCAAGTCCATATTTAGTGCTAAATTTACGGAAAACATCGGTATCCATAAAAGATTTAACACAATCAAACTTAGGTGTCCTACCTGACTCCTTACCTTCCTCGAGATCCAGATCTTCAGAGTTTCGTTTAATTCTATACAATAAATTCCATTTGAATTCAATAGTCTTCATCATAAAAGAGCCAACACAATAAGTATCGAGCATGGATTGATTATTACGAGAAAGCCGAGCATAAAAACTTTGAAGAATTATTTCTCTTGGGAGCTCATGATTGGGGCATGAATATAACATTGATTTAAGCCTCCCCCAAGCTTGAGAGATGCTTTCTCCTTCGCGAGACCAAAAATTATATATATAATTGCGATCACGATGAACAAGATGCATAGGATAAAACTTCTGATGAAATTCCAATTTCAATCGTTTATAGTTCCATGATCCCGTATCATCACATAGCCTATACCATGTCGATGCATCTCCCTTCATAGATAAAGGGAAGACCTTCTTCTTAACAACATCATCGGGTATACCTGCAAGCTTAAATAATCCACAAACTTCATCCACATATATTAGGTGCTCATCAGGATGCTTTGTTCCATCTCCTGCAAAAGGATTATTTGGCAGTTTTTCTAACATACCCGAAGGAACTTCAAAGGGAACATTTTCATTTTCAGTAGGTTCAGTAGGCTGAGGAGCAATTCTTTACTCTACTGGTCGGGGTGAAGATACCCCAAACAAACCCCTCAGAGGATTACTTTCCATAGTAACAAGTGATAGTAAATTTCAACACACTATATAAATTTTGCCTTACCAAATTCCACCTACCAAAGGCGCTTCACTCCCCGGCAACGGCGCCAGAAAAGAGTCTTGATGACCCACAAGTATAGGGGATCTATCATAGTCCTTTCGATAATTAAGAGTGTCGAACCCAACGAGGAGCAGAAGGAAATGATAAGCGGTTTTCAGCAAGGTATTCTCTGGAAGTACTGAAATAAGTGGTAACAGATAGTTTTGTGATAGGATAATTTGTAACGAGCAACAAGTAACGAAAGTAAATAAAGTGCAGGAAGGTGGACCAATCCTTTTTGTAGCAAAGGACAAGCCTGGACAAACTCTTATATAGAGAAAAGCGCTCCCGAGGACACATGGGAATTATCGTCAAGCTAGTTTTCATCATGTTCATATGATTCGCGTTCGGTACTTTGATAATTTGATATGTGGGTGGACCGGTGCTTGGGTGTTGTTCTTACTTGAACAAGCATCCCACTTATGATTAACCTATATTGCAAGCATCCGCAACTACAACAAAAGTATTAAGGTAAACCTAACCATACCATGAAACATATGGATCCAAATCAGCCCCTTACGAAGCAACGCATAAACTAGGGTTTAAGCTTCTGTCACTCTAGCAACCCATCATCTACTTATTACTTCCCAATGCCTTCCTCTAGGCCCAAATAATGGTGAAGTGTTATGTAGTCGACGTTCACATAACACCACTAGAGGCTAGACAACATACATCTCATCAAAATATTGAACGAATACCAAATTCACATGACTACTAACAGCAAGACTTCTCCCACGTCCTCGGGAACAAACGTAACTACTCACAAAGCATATTCATGTTCATAATCAGAGGGATATTAATATGCATAAAGGATCTGAACATATGATCTTCCACCAAATAAACCAACTAGCATCAACTACAAGGAGTAATCAACACTACTAGCAACCTACTAGTACCAATCCCGGACTTGGAGACAAGAATTGGATACAAGAGATGAACTAGGGTTTTGAGAGGAGATGGTGCTGGTGAAGATGTTGATGGAGATTGCCCTCTCCCGATGAGAGGAGCGTTGGTGATGACGATGGCGATGATTTCCCCCTCCCGGAGGGAAGTGTCCCCGGCAGAACAGCTCTGCCGGAGCCCTAGATTGGTTCCGCCTCGTGGCGGCGAAGTCTCGTCCCGAAAAGTTGCTTCTGATTTTTTCCTTGAGTAAAGACCTCATATAGCAGAAGATGGCCACTGGAGAGCCAACAGGGGGCCCATGAGGCAGGGGGCGCGCCCTGGGAGGTAGGGCGCGCCCCCCACCCTTGTGGCCAGGTGGGTCCCCCTCTGACGTACTTCTTCCGCTCAATATTTTTTATTATTTCCAAAAATGACTTTCGTGGAGTTCCAGGACTTTTAGAGTTGTGCAGAATAGGTCTCTAATATTTGCTCCTTTTCCAGCCCAGAATTCTAGCTGCCGGCATTCTCCCTCCTTATGTAAACCTTGTAAAATAAGAGAGAATAGGCATAAGTATTGTGACATAACGTGTAATAACAGCCCATAATGCAATAAATATCGATATAAAAGCATGATGCAAAATGGACGTATCATGCCACGCCCAGAAGTCCTCTTGCATCCTCCTGCTAAGGGGTATATTAAGGATAATCTCGACATCAGCCGCAATAAAATGTTCAGTAAGAGCATGTTTGTTCCAAGTTCGTGTGGCAGGATCAATAAGCTCCGAGACCAGCGCCGGGGGGTTTGCCGAACGGGCACAGATCGGTCTCAGTTTATAATCCCTCGGGATCCAGTTTTCCTGCCAAACACATGTGCTTGTGCCTGATCCAATCCTCTTTATTAGTCCCAACTCTAGGATTTCCCTGCCCTCCATAAGAGACTGCCATACCTGGGAGGGGGCTGGTCCCAGAGTGGCATGTAGTAGATCAGTATTTGGAAAATATTGAGCTTTCAAAACTCGAGCACTAAGGGACTCCGGGTGTTGCAGTAACCTCCAAGCTTGACGGGCAAGTAACGCTAGGTTGAATAACTCGATATCTCGAAAGCCCATGCCCCCCATAAACTTCGGTTTTGACATAGTTATCCAAGACACCCATGCTGTCTTTCTCTGACCATTCTTACTTCCCCACCAAAATTTCCGAATCAGACTGTTTAGGTGCTCACATAAACCACGAGGTAACTTAAAACATGCCATCGAGTATGTCGGAATGGCTTGGGCCACGGACTTGATAAGGACCTCTTTTCCTCCAGCAGACAAACACTTCTCCATCCACCCCTGCACTCGTTTCCATATTCTATGCTTCAAAAAATTGAAAGAGCCTTCTTTCGCTCTCCCCACATCTGAGGGCAGCCCTAGATATTTCTCTACTAAAGACTCATTATGCAGCTCAAGGATATTCTTTATCGTACCTTTTGTGGCGTCTGATACACCTTTGCTGAAAAAAATTGAGCTTTTTTCCACATTAATCCTCTGCCCCGATGCATTACAGTAAGCTGTGAGCAACTCGTTAACACGTGTAGCAACAGCGTCATTATCCTAAAAAAAGAGTAAACTATCGTTTGCAAACAAAAGATGATTAATCTGCGGAGCATTGGGAGCAACCGCCAAACCTTGGATGCCATCTTGAGACTTCAGCAGACATGAAAGCCCTTCCGCAGCTAGCAAGAATAAGTACGGCGATATGGGATCACCCTGTCGCAAACCGCGAGAAGGTCTGAAAGCATCCAGACTACCGCCATTAAACAAGACAAAGAAGGAGATCGAAGTCACACATCTCATGACCGTGTCCGTGAATCTGGGGCTGAATCCCATCTTTGTCACCACTGCTTGTAGGTAGGGCCACTCCAAACGATCATATGCCTTCATCATATCTAGCTTGAGCGTGCAATATCTATTCCCTTTCACCTTTCTAGTTTTCATGTAGTGCAAACATTCATAAGCCGTGATAAAATTGTCCATAATGAGACGTCCAGGAAAAAATGCAGACTGCTCTTCAGAGATGATCTCAAGGAGAATAGATTTCAGCCGGTTTGCTAGAACCTTCGAAGCGATCTTGTAGATCACATTACAAAGGCTTATAGGCCGAAACTGTCCTAGAACTTTTGGACTGGATATCTTTGGAATCAAAACGATGAACGTATTATTTATCTCCTCCGAGGAATCAACTCCATCAAGCACTCGGATGATCATCCTTGTAACCTCATCAGCACACAAATCCCAATGTTTCTGGAAAAAATGTGCGGGAAATCCGTCTGGCCCTGGGGCCTTAGTTGGAAACATCTAAAAAAGAGCTTGTTTTACCTCCTCGTTACTGTAGCTTTTATTGAGACGCGCATTCATGTTAACATACACTCTTACAGGTATATGTGACATGACCTCCACCATCTCAATCGTTCCTTCAGAAGCATACATATTTTTATAGAAGTCCGTCGCCATACCAGCCAACTCACTAGGATCCATACACGCCGTGCAATCATTCTGGTTCAATTGCACTATCCAGTTTTTTGTCTTGCGAGCACTGGCTTTTCTTTGAAAGAACTTCGTGTTGTTGTCTCCCTCAGCCAACCACGTAATGTGTGAACGTTGTTTTGCCATAATCTCCTCTCCATACGCTAGCTCGATCATGCGCTCTTCAAGCTTTCTCTCGTCCTGGCTTGGGCAAGTTCGCGATGGGCCTGTCCGGAGTGTAGCTAGCTGACTCCGCAGCGAGCACATCTCCTGTCTAACCGAGCCAAAGGTGTGTAGGGAACGTAGTAATTTCAAAAAAATTCCTATGCACACGCAAGATTATGGTGATGCATAGCAACGAGAGGGGAGAGTGTGTCCACGTACCCTCGTTGACCGAAAGCGGAAGCGTTAGCACAACGCGGTTGATGTAGTCGTACGTCTTCATGGTCCGACCGATCAAGTACCGAACGCACGACACCTCCGAGTTCAGCACACGTTCAGCCCGATGACGTCCCTCAAACTCCGATCCAGCCGAGTGTTGAGGGAGACTTTCATCAGCACGACGGCGTGGTGACGATGATGTTGTTCTATCGACGCAGGGCTTCTCCTAAGCACCGCTACAGTATTATCGAGGTGGACTATGGTCGAGGGGGGCACCGCACACGGCTAAAAGATCAAACGATCAATTGTTGTGTCTCTAGGGTGCCCCCCTGCCCCCGTATATAAAGGAGCAAGGGGGGTGCGGCTGGCCTAGAGAGGGGGCGCGCCAGGAGGAGTCCTACTCCTACCGAGAGTAGGACTCCCCCCTTTTCCTTGTTGGACTGGGAGAGAGGGGGGAAAGAGGTGGAGGAGAGGAAGGAAAGGGGGGGCGCCCCCCCCCCCC
>LR880967.1:105005150-105016789 GCA_904067115.1 Aegilops sharonensis | reverse complement strand
CTCCTCTCTTCCCTTTCCCCTACCTCCCACATCCTCCCACTCTCACTCTTCTTCTTCCTCAATACTTCTCCCCAATTACTCTCCCTCTTCTACCTACCTTTCTCTCTCTTCATTACTCCTACCTAACTACACCACCTCCATTAATGCATCTCCTTTCTCTTTTTCCTCCCCCCTCCACTAGTTGAAGTTGTCTCCTCCCAAATTAGGTAGCTAGGTAGATGTAGCATTTAGTTAAGTGACCTATTTGCCCCCTAACTAGATCTATCTTTGTCAAGAAGAGCTTTGTGCACTTTTGATCTCCCTACATCATCATCTCCACCGTGTGCTCGATCTCGAGATAGAGGTGATTAAAATTTCATGCTTTTGCAAAATGGAAATATGTTTATGTGTGTGTGATATGTTTATGGAAATTGTGTGTGTGGCATGAGTTGACGCCAAATTGTGCTTTTGAGTTGCCTATGTTTTGCCGAAATGTCGATTTATTTCTGTTTCGGCGAATTCCGGGCAAACTCTAGATCTATATATGTCCTATTTTTAAGGAAGGTCATGCCGAATTTTTGTATGACTTTGATGCATGCACACATTTTTAATCAATTTGTTTATTATTACCGTGCAGAGTCGACGATGGTCAGTGGAACGATGGTGGACAGGTGGTTGCGGTCGGCGGTGCAGGACATGAAAGAAAATAACCGGACAGAGGTTTTATGTCCGTGTCGAAAATGGAAAGGAATAGTTTGGCTCGACCCCCATGATGATGGTCATGTCGAAGCGCACCTGCTCATGACTGGTTTCATGGATGGCTATACTCGGTGGATAATTGAAGATGAGAATGACGATGTTGAGGATGCGGACAGGGCAGGCAATGATGACACGGGGCAAGACGAAGAGATGATCGATAATGGCGGCGGGGAAGAGGCCGGACATGGAGGCGGAGAAGGGGCCGAACATGGCGGAGAAGAAGGGACCTGACATGGCGGCGGAGAGAACGACATGGACTCCACGCAACAGAGTTCGTCGGTACTAAGTTCAATCATGCGGGACCCTCATGTTCAAGCATTGCTTCACAAGGAAACGAGTACTGAGAGAGCTGCTTCTAGAGAGGAGGCTAAGCTGGAGCAACTGGTGGTAGACTCAAGCACTCCATTGTATGATGGTTGCAATCCTGAGGTGACCCGCTTGAGTTTCACGCTCCAACTCATGAAGACGAAGGCTAAAAACAAATGTACCGACACTAGCCTCGACGAGCATCTCAAGTACCTAAAGGATGTTCTTCCTGCGGGTAATCTATGTCGTACTAGTGTTGATGAGGCCAAGAAGATCATGTGCCCTCTTGATCTGCCACACGTTAGATACCATGCATGCATCAACGATTGCATAATTTATCGGAAGGAGCACGCGGAAAAAACAAGCTGTCCGGTGTGCAATGCTTCTCGATACAAGAAGACCGGGAAGAAATGTCCCCAGAAAGCTGTATGGTACTTACCGCTCACTCCCCGTCTCCAGAGGTATTTTGTAGATCCCAAGGAAGCAAAGCTAATGCGCTGGCACGCGGAGAGGAAGAAGCACGATGATGGAGATGATCCGAAGCTGAGACACGTCAAGGATGGAAGCCAGTGGAGAGCATTGAACAGCTTCTATCGGTATTTTGAATGTGATGCAAGGAACATCGTGCTCGGCGCGTGTACCGATGGCATGACTCCGTTTGGAAACCAGAACACCAACCATAGCACATGGCCCGTGTTTGTATGGATGTACAACTCCCCCCTGGTTGTGCAGGAAATTGAAGTACATTCACATGAGCATGCTTATTCAAGGGTCGAAACAACCAGGAAATAATATTAATTTGTATCTGGGGCTACTTCAAGAGGAGTTAGACACGTTATGGAAAACACCGGCCAAGACATGGGACGCCAGCAAAGGCGAGTATTTCAACATGAGAGCCGCGCTGATCACGACAGTGCAGGACTATCTCGGTTATGGATATGTGGCAGGCCAGGTGTGCCATGGATATTGCGGATGCACGCGGTGCATGGATGATATGACGTCTCAGCAACTAACGTCAAGGAAAGATGGCGGGTCTGGGAAAATCGTGTACATGGGGCATCGAAGATGGCTCGAACAGGACAACCCGTGGAGAAACCGTGGAGATCTATTCAATGGTCACGCTGAGCATCGAGGACCTCCACGTAAGCGGAGCGGTGCCGAAATCGATGAGCTGTTGAAAAACTGGAAGGAGTGCCTCGCACCGGGAAAGACGATGAGAAAGGTGCCGGAGCCACTACTGAAGGTATGGAAGACGAGGTCTGTGTTCTGGGACTTGGAGTACTGGCACAAACTCGATAAACCTCATTGCCTTGATCAAATGCATATCTGTAAGAATGTCCTTGAGAGCTTGCTCGCAACACTGATGAACATGCCGGATAAGACCAAGGATGGGCCAAAGGCAAGAAAATACTTGCAAGATTTGAAAATCAGGGAAGATCTGCACATGCCGCCCCGTAAAATGTCAGATGAGACAGAGACGGAGACAGAGGCATGGGAGAAGAAGGGAAAGAAAATAAAGAAAGAGGATTATTGCCCCCCTTCTTGCTTCACCTTAAGTCAGGCTGAGATCGATCAATTCTTTAAGTGCCTTACCAGAGTAAAAGTTAGTTCCGGTTACTGTGGCAAGATAAGCAGATATCTAGACACGGACAAGAAAAGGTTTAGCGGGCTGAAGTCCCATGACTGTCATGTGATGATGACGCAGATACTACCTATTGCCCTTAGAGGGATAATGGACAAGCACGTCCGTGACACGCTTATTGGTCTCTGCAACTTTTTCGACGTCATCTCTCGAAAGTCGATCAGTGTGAAGCAGCTCCGAAGGCTACAGGAAGAGATCGTTGTGATACTGAATGAGCTTGAGATGTACTTCCTGCCCGCATTCTTTGACGTGATGGTGCATCTGTGTGTCCATATTGTGGATGACATAATAGACCTGGGGCCGTCATTCCTGCACAACATGATGCCGTTTGAGAAGATGAATGGGATCATCAAAGGATTCGTTCGTAACATGTCCCGTCCGGATGGAAGCATCGTCCAGGGCTATATGACACAAGAGTGCATCTCTTTCTGTGAGAATTTTCTATATGGCGCAGACCAGCCCCTGGTGTTAGTGTTGGTTTGCCCGTTAAAAAGCACGATGGGAGGCTCAAAGGAGAAGGTCACTGCAACAGTCGCAGGGAACTGCACGTGGCATACTTAGATCGACGCAGCGACTTTGACAAAGCAAACTTGGTAGTGCTACAACACCTAGACGAGGTAGATCCTTTCGTGGCACTGCACAAAGAAATTATCGCAAAGAAGTATCGTGACCGGGGGGTATGCAGGACGGACGCCGAAGTTACTAGAGAGCACAACTCCACTTTCTTGCATTGGTTCAAAGAGCATATTATTGCTAATCCCCTGGAGGAGGGCTCTAAGGACGGATTGCTCATATACGCCTTAGCACATGGCCCCTCGCCCAACCTCGTAACCTATCAGGCATATGATATCAACGGATACACGTTCTACACGGAGGCCAAAGATATGGACAGTGATGGTCAGAACTCAGGGGTGATGATGGAATGCATGACCGGCAGCGACAACAGCGCAACTGAACGGTTTTATGGAAGGGTCGAGGAGATCTGGGAGCTTGACTACTCTGGACTGCACAACACGGCGATGTTCCGTGTCAGATGGGCTAAGAATGTCGAAAGAGAAAACCGGATTTTCACTACCATGCCTATACCCGACGCCAAGAGCGCTACCGTGAACACTATCGCAAAAAATGAGCCATGGGTACACGCTAAGCACGTGACACAATGCTTCTTCATAACCGACCCATGCAATCCCAGTCGTGTTGTCGTGAGGAGGGGCAAAAGGAACATCATTGGAATGGATAGAGTCGCCAACGAGGAAGACTATGATCAGTACGACAACACAATGAGGGAAGATGACGATGATGATGAAGTATACGTCAAAAGAAGAATCAATACTACATTACCTAAGAAAAATCATACTCCATGGAAAAGGCAAAGTCACAATGAGGGGCTCAATTATTCTTCGATGAACAAGAAGGAAAAGAAGCTGACTCAAAAACAAAAACGTCAGCGCTGAGGAACCGTATGTTATCGGTCAAATGATGTAATATATACATATATGTTCCTATTTTGTATACATACTTAGCCATTATTATGCATGGGTCCAATGATGTAATATATATGTTCCTATTTTGTATACATATTTAACCGTCAAATGATGCAATATATATCGCCTTCCCTTCGTTCACTGCTATCAGGAAATAAAAGTGGGAGAAAATAAAGGAAAAGAAAAAGGAAAACTGGCAGTAGCGATTTCCTTATAAAACCGCTACAGTCAAGCTAGCAGTAGCGATTTCCTTATAAAACCGCTACAGCTAGTTAAGGTAGTAGCAGCGCGTTTGGTCTAAACCGCTACAGCTAGTGAAGGTAGTAGCAGCGCGTTTTGTCTAAATGCGCTACTGCTACGTCCACTTAACCCAAAATTCTCACTCTCCCTGCTTCATCCCGCCTCTTTTCCCCCCAAATCCCCACTCTCTCTTCCCCCGTCGCACCGCCGCGCCCCGGCGCTCGCCCCCGACCCAGCCCTCGCCCACGATCCCGGCGCTCGCCCCCGACCCGTTGGCCCTCGCCTCCCTCCTCTGCTTCCTCCCCTCCCAACCTCGACCATCGTCGGGCCTGCCTCCTCGCCCCTGCACCCTCTGTAAACCCCCCCTCTCTCTCTCTCTGCTAGCCAGGGTTCTTCGGTTAATTTACTTAGGTTTTAGTTAGGGCAGTAGGTTAATTAGGTTATCTATTTAGTTATGAATTTAGCTAGGTTTTAAAATAGGACAGAAATTTAGCGTTAAGCAATTGTAGTTAAAAGAAAAGGCAGCATTTAAGCAATTGTCGAAATCAACATCCCTTGTTAAAGCAAATTTAGGTAGGCTGAATTTATATGCAAATTTGAACTGGACATGTGATATGAGGATATGTCATGTTTTGGACAGGTCATGTTTGGAATTTGAACATGTCATTTGGACATGTGATGTTTTGGTTCAATTTTGGTAAATAATCCGAGTGGCCTATGTTACGCCGGAATGTTGATTCATTTCCGTTTCGGTGAATATCAGGCGCTCGATATGTCCATTTTTTAGCAAAGGTCATGCCAAAGTTTGCCATGAATAAAGGCATGATTTGTGCTACATAGTTGGCATATCGAGTGCTGGCACATAGATTTCTTTTTTATGTCATTTCTCATTTATTCATACTTTTAGAAATAAATGAGGACACTTAATCATAGGAAACATGTCGAACAACGAAGAAACTGGGCCTTCTGGCCAAGATGCAGACGAGATGGATTATGAGGGTGAACAAGAGTACCTCGACTATTTGACTGCTAAGCAAGGTTTGCAGGTCGGCCTCGATGATGGTACTGACGCTGACATCGACACCGATGGCGTCGGCATCGATGGCGGCGCCGAGACCGGTGGGGAAGGTACCGGCAGGGAAGATACTGGCAGGGAAGGTACCGTCTTCGATGCCGCTACCGAAAAGAGGAAGCATAAGAAGCAGAGGATACGAAAACCTAACAAACTAGGGATTGGACGACTTGTGATCACAAAGATGGCACCTGGCAAGTTTGAGCCATTAGAGCCGGAAGAACCTCGCAAGTGCTATGGGAACTAAGTAGGATGCATCCTACGGGAATGCGCGAGCATCAACGACGATGACTTAAGGAGTAAAGAACATTTGACGTAGTCGCGCCTAACGAAGTTGCACAAGAGATTCAAGTTCCCCAACCGGGATGATAACATAGAACAACCGTGGGATGATCCTAAGATGAAAAAGATTAACAATCACGCCATGGGCATGTTCAGCAATGATTTGGCCTCCTGGAAAGGGAGGGTGAAACGAGCTATTGAGGCCGAGGAACCCCTGTCCAAGATTTTGGAGGAAAATCCGACACTTACGGAAGAGGAGTTCAAAAAGTTCAAGGACACTTGCGCTACCGAGGCAGCCAAGGCTAAGGCTGCGAAATTCAAGAGCCTTCAGCAAAGGAATACGGGGAAGCATCGCCTCGGAAGCCGTGGCTACCTCGGTAAAAGGCCCATATGGGATAAGGAGGACGCAGAACGTGAAGCCGCGGGTCTCCCAGACCCCTTCGCGAAGTTCACCAACCCCTTGGAGCGTGACTTCATCAGGGCCCGCTACAAGTGGGACAAGGAAAAAAAGGTTTTTTACACGGACCAGATCACAAGGAAATTGATTAGACTACTGGAGAAGCAACACAAGCTTGCAACCGAAAGCCCTACTTCTCCGATGAGGCCCAAGTGGGACACCCCTCTCAACCAGGCCTTGAACGAACTTAAGGGACTCCCTTTGGGCCAGCGGCTGCAATATGGTCGTGTGCACGGTGCTGGAGACGGCACTACGTGGAAGGTGTTTTACAACGAGGGCCCGGAGGCCAAGAAGCAGAAAAAGAAGTTTAGTCAGGTGGACATCGACGCGAAGGTGAAGCTTGCGGTCGAGAAAAAAGCAGCTGACGACGCGAAAAAACAGCCGAGGACAAATATGAGTTGCTACAGTAGGCAGTCAATGCAACTGTAACTGCCTGTAGAAATGATTTTGCTACTAACTAGGTTCTAGTTATCATCAACTGTACGAAGGAAAATCTAGACAAGACGGTACATGATTTCCCGTTGCCCAGCTTTGCCGGGAGCAATTCCATGAATAACAACACCATCGCACCATCACTTGCTCACGCAACCGGTCCTCCTCTCGCAGCCGCTCCCGCTCATAGCAGCCCGTCCTCAGTCTCTGGCGCGCTAGGTGGGCCTTCGTCTTTGGCTGAGCTCGACGCCATCACAGTAATTACATGTCACACCAACATAGAATATTCCATTTTCGTTGCCTTTCGGATGTTTTACGCCACAGACATGTGTTTGCAACCCACGTTCCACAACCACCCGATCCCCACTGGGCACTTCAGAGTTAACTTGTCCAGTGTGAAATCGGGGCACAAGCATTTTCCTCCTCCAGCACAGCCTGTGGGAGAGGACGACGAGACCCCGCTGCGCATTGGAAGCTGCAAGGGTTGGGTGCTGCTATGGTCGAAGAATATTATTCGTGTGGAGCCAGCCGAGAGCACACTAATAACCACACATCAACAATCATGTGCGAAGACCACCACCCCGCCTTCGGAATTACCAGCTCATGTAGTGTCGGGTGAGAGCGGCGGACGACGTGATGAAAGGGGTGCAATAGTACTGGCTGATNGGTAATTACATGTCGCACCAACATATATATATATATATATATATATATATATATATATATATATATATATATATAATATTCCATTTTTGTTGCCTTTCGGATGTTTTACGCCACAGACATATGTGTTTGCAGGCGAAAGAAACCCCGTGCACCATACTCTACTTGATCAAAGACCAGAAGGTGGATGTGGGAAAGGGGATGATAATGGACCCCTTGCAACCCACGTTCCACAACCAGTCGATCCCCGTTGGGCACTTCAGGCTTAGCTTGTTCAGTGTGAAATCGGGGCACGAGGATTTGCCTCCTCCAGTACAGCATGTGGGAGAGGACGACGAGACCCCGCTGCGGATTGGAAGCTGCAAGGGTTGGGTGCTGCTATGGCCGAAGAATCTTATTCGTCTGGAGCCGGCCGAGAGCACACCAATAACCACACATCAACAAGCATGTGCGGAGACCACCACCCCGCCTACGCAATTACCAGCTCATGTAGTGCCGGGTGAGAGCGGGACGACATGATGAAGGGGGTGCAATAGTACTGGCTGATGTAATTTGTCATGTAGAACAGAGAATGGATGATGAGACGGAGGTCGACCCTATGGGTTTCCTCAATACAAACGCGTATGACTGTGACATAGATATGATGAGTCAACCATATGACGAATCGGGCTATCAGCTTGCTAATGAGGATATGGATGATATGCCCGGGCAGGAAGGTCGTAGCAGGGATTGCAAAAAGTCTCTCTTCATGAAATCCTCACAGGACACGCCTGAAGATGCCGCCTCAACACAGGCTCAACTAGCCGGGCGCGAGGGTCGTACAGTACTTAGCCCCGGAACACTGGAGCAGGGGTTAAGGAAGGGTCTGGAAGGTGCGCCCAAGAAAAAGGAGAGGAAGAGATCGGGGAAGATAGCTGCCTCCAAACAAGCGAGAGCACATAGCAGCCAGACGATGCATTCTGAAGAGCGTGTACCCGTGAAAGGTGCGTCCATGTTCCATCTCACGGGCGAGCCGATGCTACCGCTGAAACCGTTGGAGGCATTATTAGGGGATCTCAGGAGACTGCACGACCATGTGTTATCGACTGAGAAAAGCCTACTAGCCTCAAAGGATCCAGGATATCCGACATACGCGGCTCGTGTGCCTGAGGGGAAGTGCTACGTCGAGACATGGCCCGCGGAGGTGTTCTTCCTGCGGTTTGACCATATCTTTGAGATGTTTCTGAAAAGGCGGCTCGATTTTACAATCGTCCGCCTTTTTGCGCTACATATGAGCTCCGTCATGAAGAGTGAAGAAGTCTCGCAAATCTGTGTGGCGGATCTGTACTACATGCACGAGTCTTTCTTGAGTCTCGGCGACTTTGAGCGTGAAACTGCTAGGGAGTACCTCCAAAACTTCATGGTACAGAATAAGGACCGGGAAATTGTCCTCGTGCCTTATCATCCAAAGTAAGTCAGTTCCGGACAACCCTTTCGTACATTTCAATCATTCCTTCTCTCTCTATGAGGGTGTCTTTTCCCCGCAGCAACGGGCGCGCCGTCCTTATTTTTCTTTACCCGCAAGTCTCCCACGCCGTGTATTTTGACCCTTCCAGAGACTACGAGTAAAAATACTACACCCACATAATGAATATTCTAGATGATCCTCTCCAAGGCTTTAGCATTAGAGGTGGCCACATGCAGATCAGGAAACAAAGGAACAAGAAGATGGGTTTCGCGCGTAAAACTAACTTCTCCTGCATCCATGTCCCAAAACCAAGCAAGAAGGATGGATTCTACATCGTCCATCTCATGATTCAGTTCAACACGGATCACCAAAAGCTTCGCATGAGAAGCAGAAATGATGATCATATCCACAAGTGGCTAGAATCTCATGGAGAAGAGGATTATAAACTTAGAGATGACTTCTTTCGCCTCCAAAGGGACATTGCGACGATCATCATGAACGAAGTCGTCGATGAGAAGGGGATGTTCCACCACGGCCCTATATCGCGAGCTGACATCCGAACTCGCATAGGCATGCAACATCTAGACCTCACGCCGTTCAAGAAGCTAAGGTCCATCCTCGATCATATGGAAGGATGGAACTTCTAGTGATTTATGATGCCGATGATGATGATATGTGTCGGTTGAACTTGTATACTTTTTATAGCGATGAAACTTTTTGATGTCCACGGTCCCTGCCGAACTTGTGTAACGCTACTTTGTTAGTTTGCGTACGATGACCTGCGTACCTCTAGTTAATTAGCTTGCATACTGTATGTTGCATCTAGTTGCTAATCCTTTCTTTTTCGGTGTTGCTCTAGTATATTTTTTTGCATATATATGATTGTACATCCTCTTCATGAACATGCATCTCTAACAAGTACCTAGTTTCTTGATGGCGAGATGGAAGTGCTATGTCGTGTACAAAGGGAAGGTTCTGGGGGTGTACAACGAGTGGCATGAGTGTCAGGCGCAAGTGAATGGGTTCTCGGGCGCCAGCCATAAAGGCTTCAAAAGCAGACAAAAAGGAGAAGCTAGTTACTTGAGGTTCACGCTAGCGCGAGAGAGAACTCGTAACCGCCACCTCATGTACTGCATAGTTCCGCTCTCACTCATAGAGATAGCTCTTCTCGCGTATACCTTTGTTTAGATGGATGACGTTGTAGTTGCAAGTATTCGACTTGCATGTATCGCTATTTTCGAGATGATGACAAGATACCACTTTGTGTTGGATGATGATTATGATGACACTATTTGTATGTATATGCTATGATTACATTCGTGGTCTCGTAGGCATTTGTATGTGTATCATGATGACATTTTTATGTGCTAAAGATTCTTCTAAAGCCTATTCAAATACAAAATAAATATGCCGAAAAAACACACAAAAAACTACTAAAATTAGCAGTAGCGAGTGGAGAAAAGTTAGCAGTAGCGCGGTAGTAGCAGTAGTGCGCACAGGAGAAGCGCGCTATAGCTATTAGCAGTAGCGAGCTCCCTGTAAGAACTCTGCTACTACACTTGTATATCAGCGCGGGAGCGCACGCGCTGCTGCTACGAGTTAGCTGTAGCACCTTATTAGTAGCGCCGGTCCCTGCGCTACTGATACACCTAGAACCCGCGCTGCTGCTAGGCTTTTCCCTAGTAGTGATCGCTTCTTCATAGTTCGTAGGTTCATCATGGTCTAGTAACATGACTTCCAGAACAGGATTACCATACCACTCTGGTGCGGATCTTACTCTGGTTGATCTACGAGGTTCAGTAACAACTTGATCTGAAGTTCCATGATCATCATAATTAACTTCCTCACTAATTGGTGTAGGCGTCACAGGAACAGATTTCTGTGATGAGCTACTTTCCAACAAGGGAGCAGGTATAGTTACCTCATCAAGTTCTACTTTCCTCCCACTCACTTCTTTCGAGAGAAACTCCTTCTCTAGAAAGGACCCATTCTTAGCAAGGAATGTCTTGCCTTCGGATCTGTGATAGAAGGTGTACCCAACAGTCTCCTTTGGGTATCCTATGAAGACACATTTTTCTGATTTGGGTTCGAGCTTATCAGGTTGAAGCTTTTTCACATAAGCATCGTAGCCCCAAACTTGAAGGAACGACAACTTTGGTTTCTTGCCAAACCACAGTTCATAAGGCGTCGTCTCAACGGATTTTGATGGTGCCCTATTTAACGTGAATGCGGCCGTCTCTAAAGCATAACCCCAAAACGATAGCGGTAAATCAGTAAGAGACATCATAGATCGCACCATATCTAGTAAAGTACGATTACGACATTCGGACACACCATTACGTTGTGGTGTTCCGGGTGGCGTGAGTTGCGAAACTATTCCGCATTGTTTCAAATGTAGACCAAACTCGTAACTCAAATATTCTCCTCCAGGATCAGATCGTAGAAACTTTATTTTCTTGTTACGATGATTTTCAACTTCACTCTGAAATTCTTTGAACTTTTCAAACGTTTCAGACTTATCCTTCCTTAAGTAGATATACGCATATCTGCTTAAATCATCTGTGAAGGTGAGGAAATAACGATACCCGCCGCGAGCCTCAACATTCATTGGACCACATGCATCTGTATTTATGATTTCCAACAAATCTGTTGCTCTCTCCATAGTACCAGAGAACGACGTTTTAGTCATCTTGCCCATAAGGCATGGTTCGCAAGTACCAAGTGATTCGTAATCAAGTGGTTCCAAAAGTCCATTGGTATGGAGTTTCTTCATGCGCTTTACACCGATATGACCTAAACGGCAGTGCCACAAATAAGTTGCACTATCATTATCAACTCTGCATCTTTTGGCTTCAACATTATGAATATGTGTATCA
>LR880967.1:104993239-105004914 GCA_904067115.1 Aegilops sharonensis | reverse complement strand
AAACTATTCCGCATTGTTTCAAATGTAGACCAAACTCGTAACTCAAATATTCTCCTCCAGGATCAGATCGTAGAAACTTTATTTTCTTGTTACGATGATTTTCAACTTCACTCTGAAATTCTTTGAACTTTTCAAACGTTTCAGACTTATCCTTCCTTAAGTAGATATACGCATATCTGCTTAAATCATCTGTGAAGGTGAGGAAATAACGATACCCGCCGCGAGCCTCAACATTCATTGGACCACATGCATCTGTATTTATGATTTCCAACAAATCTGTTGCTCTCTCCATAGTACCAGAGAACGACGTTTTAGTCATCTTGCCCATAAGGCATGGTTCGCAAGTACCAAGTGATTCGTAATCAAGTGGTTCCAAAAGTCCATTGGTATGGAGTTTCTTCATGCGCTTTACACCGATATGACCTAAACGGCAGTGCCACAAATAAGTTGCACTATCATTATCAACTCTGCATCTTTTGGCTTCAACATTATGAATATGTGTATCAATACTATCGAGATTCATCAAAAATAGACCACTCTTCAAGGGTGCATGACCATAAAATATATTACTCATATAAATAGAACAACCATTATTCTCTGATTTAAATGAATAACCGTCTCGCATCAAACAAGATCTAGATATAATTCTCATGCTCAACCTGGCACCAAATAACAATTATTTAGGTCTAAAACTAATCCCGAAGGTAGATGTAGAGGTAGCATGCCGACCGCGATCACATCGACTTTGGAACCATTTCCCACGCGCATCATCACCTCGTCCTTGGCCAGTGTTCGCTTAATCCGTAGTCCCTGTTTTGAGTTGCAAATATTAGCAACAGAACTAGTATCAAATACCCAGGTGCTACTGCGAGCTCTAGTAAGGTACACATCAATAACATGTATATCACATATACCTTTGTTCACCTTGTCATCCTTCTTATCCGCCAAATACTTGGGGCAGTTCCGCTTCCAGTGACCAGTCTGCTTGCAGTAGAAGCACTCAGTTTCAGGCTTAGGTCCACACTTGGGTTTCTTCTCCTGAGTAGCAAATTGCTTGCTGTTCTTCTTGAAGTTCCCCTTCTTCTTCCCTTTGCCCTTTTTCTTGAAACTAGTGGTCTTATTGACCATCAACACTTGATGCTCCTTTTTGATTTCTACCTCCGCAGCCTTTAACATTGCGAAGAGCTCGGGAATCGTCTTATCCATCCCCTGCATGTTATAGTTCATCACGAAGCTCTTGTAGCTTGGTGGTAGTGATTGGAGACTTCTGTCAATCATGCTATCATCCGGAAGATTAACTCCCAGTTGAATCATGTGATTATTATACCCAGACATCTTGAGTATATGCTCACTGACAGGACTATTCTCCTCCATCTTGCAGCTGTAGAACTTATTGGAGACTTCATATCTCTCAATCCGGGCATTTGCTTAAAATATTAACTTCAACTCCTGGAACATCTCATATGCTCCATGACGTTCAAAACGTCGTTGAAGTCCCGGTTCTAAGACGTAAAGCATGGCACATTGAACTATCGAGTAGTCATCAGCTTTGCTCTGCCAGACGTTCTTGACATCGTCAGTTGCATCAGCAGCAGGCCTGGCACCCAGCGGTGCTTCCAGGACGTAATTCTTCTGTGCAGCAATGAGGATAATCCTCAAGTTACGGACCCAGTCCGTGTAATTGCTACCATCATCTTTCAACTTTGCTTTCTCAAGGAACACATTAAAATTCAACGGAACAACAGCACTGGCCATCTATCTACAATCAACATAGACAAGCAGGATACTATCATGTACTAAGTTCATGATAAATTTAAGTTCAATTAATCATATTACTTAAGAACTCCCACTTAGAAAGACATCTCTCAAATCTTCTAAGTGATCACGTGATCCAAATCAACTAAACCATAACCGATCATCACGTGAAATGGAGTAGTTTTCAATGGTGAACATCACTATGTTGATCATATCTACTATATGATTCATGCTCGACCTTTCGGTCTCAGTGTTCCGAGGCCATATCTGCATATGCTAGGCTCGTCAAGTTTAGCCTGAGTATTCTGCGTGTGCAAAACTGGCTTGCACCCGTTGTAGATGGACGTAGAGCTTATCACACCCGATCATCACGTGGTGTCTGGGCACGACGAACTTTGGCAATGGTGCATACTCAGGGAGAACACTTTTATCTTGAAATTTAGTGAGAGATCATCTTATAATGCTACCGTCAATCAAAGCAAGATAAGATGCATAAAAGATAAACATCACATGCAATCAATATAAGTGATATGATATGGCCATCATCATCTTGTGCTTGTGATCTCCATATCCGAAGCACCGTCATGATCACCATCGTTACCGGCGCGACACCTTGATCTCCGTCGTAGCATCGTTGTCGTCTCACCAATCTTATGCTTCTACGACTATCTCTACCGCTTAGTGATAAAGTAAAGCATTACAGGGCGATTGCATTGCATACAATAAAGCGACAACCATATGGCTCCTGCTAGTTGCCGATAACTCGGTTACAAAACATGATCATCTCATACAATAAAATTTAGCATCATGTCTTGACCATATCACATCACAACATGCCCTGCAAAAACAAGTTAGACGTCCTCTACTTTGTTGTTGCAAGTTTTACGTGGCTGCTACGGGCTTAGCAAGAACCGTTCTTACCTACACATCAAAACCACAACGATAGTTTGTCAAGTTGGTGTTGTTTTAACCTTCGCAAGGACCGGGCGTAGCCACACTCGGTTCAACTAAAGTTGGAGAAACTGACACCCGCCAGCCACCTATGTGCAAAGCACGTCGGTAGAACCAGTCTCGCGTAAGCGTACGCGTAATGTTGGTCCGGGCCGCTTCATCCAACAATACCGCTGAACCAAAGTATGACATGCTGGTAAGCAGTATGACTTATATCGCGCACAACTCACTTGTGTTCTACTCGTGCATATAACATCAACGCATAAAACCTGGCTCGGATGCCACTGTAGGGAACGTAGTAATTTCAAAAAAATTCCTACGCACACGCAAGATCATGGTGATGCATAGCAACGAGAGGGGAGAGTGTGTCCACGTACCCTCATAGACCGAAAGCGGATGCGTTAGCACAACGCGGTTGATGTAGTCGTACGCCTTCACGATCCGACCGATCAAGTACCGAACGCACAGCACCTCCGAGTTCAGCACACGTTCAGCCTGATAACGTCCCTCGAACTCCGATCCAGCCGAGTGTTGAGGGAGAGTGTCATCAGCACGATGGCGTGGCGACGATGATGATGTTCTACCGACGCAGGGCTTCGCCTAAGCACTGCTACAATATTATCGAGGTGGACTATGGTGGAGGGGGGCACCGCACATGGCTAAAATATCAAACGATCAATTGTTGTGTCTCTAGGGTGCCCCCTGCCCCCGTATATAAAGGAGCAAGGGGGGGGGGGTGCGACCGGCCTAGAGAGGAGGCGCGCCAGGAGGAGTCCTACTCCTATCGGGAGTAGGACTCCCCCCTTTTCCTTGTTGGACTAGGAGAGATGGGGGAAAGAGGTGGAGGAGAGGAAGGAAGGGGGGGCGCCGCCCCACTCTCCTTGTCCTATTCGGACTAGGGGGGAGGGGTGAGCGGCCCTTGCCCTGGCCGCCTCTCCTCTCTTCCACTAAGGCCCACTATGGCCCATTAACCTCCCGGGGGGTTCCGGTAACCTCCCGGTACTCCGGTAAAATTCCGATTTCACCCGGAACACTTCCGATGTCCAAACATAGGCTTCCAATATATCAATATTATGTCTCGACCATTTCGAGACTCCTCGTCATGTCCGTGATCACATCCGGGACTCTGAACAACCTTCGGTACATCAAAACATATAAACTCATAATATAACTGTCATTGAAACGTTAAGCGTGCGGACCCTACGGGTTCGAGAACTATGTAGACATGACTGAGACACGTCTCCGGTCAATAACCAATAGCGGAACCTGGATGCCCATGTTGGTTCCTACATATTCTACGAAGATCTTTATCGGTCAGACCGCATAACAACATACGTTGTTCCCTTTGTCATCGGTATGTTACTTGCCCGAGATTCGATCGTCGGTATCTCAATACCTAGTTCAATCTCGTTACCGGCAAGTCTCTTTACTCGTTCTGTAATACATCATCCTGCAACTAAATCATTAGTTGCAATTCTTGCAAGGCTTAAGTGATGTGCATTACCGAGAGGGCCCAGAGATACCTCTCCGACAATCGGAGTGACAAATCCTAATCTCGAAATACGCCAACCCAACAAGTACCTTTGGAGACACCTGTAGAGCACCTTTATAATCACCCAGTTACGTTGTGACGTTTGGTAGCACACAAAGTGTTCCTCCGGTAAACAGGAGTTGCATAATCTCATAGTCATAGGAACATGTATAAGTCATGAAGAAAGCAATAGCAACATACTAAACGATCGTGTGCTAAGCTAACGGAATGGGTCATGTCAATCACATCATTCTCCTAATGATGTGATCCCGTTAATCAAATGACTACTCATGTCTATGGCTAGGAAACATAACCATCTTTGATCAACGAGCTAGTCAAGTAGAGGCATACTAGTGACACTCTGTTTGTCTATGTATTCACACATGTATTATGTTTCCGGTTAATACAATTCTAGCATGAATAATAAACATTTATCATGATATAAGGAAATAAATAATAACTTTATTATTGCCTCTAGTGCATATTTCCTTCAAGGTGCTCTTATGCCACCGTGACATAGAAGCCGCTACACAATGTAGCTTATGAGCCAACTCTCCCACTGCCATTGCTGGCCCGTCACCCGTCCACGCTTCTACAACTGTATCTTTAAAGCGTGTATCAGTATCCCATGCACATTCATAACGAAAGGGCTTCCTCCCAATCGTTCGTTGATAGCCTGTTTCCATCTCAGTCTTTAGCAGGATCGGACTGTGATCACTTTTAGCTACAGTCAAGTGCTCCACAGTAGCAAAGGGGAATAAGTTAGACCAGCTCGGTGTCGCCAAAGCTCGGTCTAGCCGGACCTTACAGAATTGTCCTCCTGTCACTCGCTTCTCAAAAGTCCAGTCGAGACCCTTATAACCTAGGTCCGACAGCCCACACACATCTACTGCCTCTCTGAAGCCTGCCATTTGTGCGCTGTCTCGAGGATTGGGCCCCATCTGTTCCTCCTGGCGTAAAATTTTGTTGAAATCACCTATGCAAAGCCAGTGTAAGGTGCTCTCCCCCCTCAGCCTCCTCATAGTATCCCAAGTGTTATATCGCAAGCTTCTGTTGGCCTCCCCGTAGAAGCATGTGAGACGCCATTGATCCATACCTGGGCTCGAAATCCAAGCATCAATGTGATACTGCGAAAAATTCTTTATTGATAAGTTAACATCATTCTTCCAGAAAATATGTAAACCTCCAGTCCGCCCACTACTAGCTACTGCAAAACTACTATGAAAACCTAATGAAGCTGCCGAAGCTTCCACTCAATTTTTTGCAATTTGCGTCTCGACAATACAAAGAACCGACTGCGCACTATCCTCCACGAGAGCGCGAAGCTCATGAACTGTCACGGGGTCGCCTATCCCACGGCAGTTCCAGCATAAAGTCCTCATCAGGCTCAGCGGCCCTCCTCAAGGGAGGCCGCCTTTTCCATCTACATTGTTTCATCTCCTTCCTCTCCCTCCTATCTCCTCTTCTTGACAATATGCACCTTCTCTGGCGTGGAAACTGTAGTGTTGTTAGAGCCCGATGTTGTTGCCCCTTCTATTAGCAGAACGGTCCCTGAAACCTTCGCCGCAAGGTGAGAAAGTTGTTGCCCTCGAATATTTATAGAGCCATCCGCGGCAACTAATCTCTTCCAAGCACCTTTATCTCCTTCATCCGCCTGAGCTACCCCACGATCATCCAGGTCCATATGTTGTGAACCAACACTGTCTGCATCTGCAGGCACTCCCCCTCCTCTACCTCCCATTTGTCCCCTTCCTCCTCTACCCCTCTCTCCTCTCCCCGATTCACCTCCTCTTCCTCTTCCAAAACCCCCTCCTCGGCCCCTGCCACCATACAGTTGTGCCGCAGGCAACTCTGGCTCCCACAGCAACCAATCACCCCATTCAAAGGAATCTGGGCCGTGAACCCCGTCTCCACACTCATCAGCAAGATGGCCCATCCGCCCGCAGGGAAAGCAAAAATCAGGGAGTTTCTCGTAGTAAACACTGTACTTCTTATGCTCCTTCAAAGTTATAGGAACAAATCGAACCAGCAGCTCGTTGACATCCACATAAACCCTAGCTCGTAGGGTGCTTGCCGGGTTAATCCTTCCCTCGTTCACTATGACCGTGAAAGGGGGCTCGCCTACCTTGGCCGCAACTTTCTTAGCCAACTCTCTCTTTCATGTGAGACCGTCCGGCAGCCCCTTGATGCGAGCCCAAACTGGAACCCTGTTTAACCGATATTCATTCACATTAGAGAAACCATCGTATTCATGAACCACAACTGGTGCCCTCCAGAACAGCCATGGCCCTCCTTCCATTATCTTCCTCCAATCCCCCAAGCAATGGCACTGAACAAGAAAGAGATTTGGCCCCTTGATGTTAAAGGTGACCCCCTGCGCCGCAGACCAGGCATTGCGCATCTTTGACAGGAGCGCCGCGTGGCTGAAAGGCTTGGTCGTATGAACCCGAAAGAGAGCAAGCCAACGCAGGTCCTTAACCAGATCTTCCACCTCCGCTGAAAAATCAAGATCCTCCTCCTCTTTCCCATGTAGCCTCATCCCAGCAAATTGATCCTCTAGATCAGGACCAGAGCCAGGGTAGTCGCCAAACTCATCTTCCGCTCCAACAGGGATGTTTCCCCTCGCCTGCGATATTTGGCTCTGCCCTTCCGCCTCCCTGGTGTACAGATTATCCCTCCTCACCCCGGATCCCTCCGGTGCCTCCAATCTGTTCTTCTCCGTCTCCCCTAACCCTAGTTCCGCCGCCAACTCATCCCCCTTCCCCCCGAGCTCCTGTAGCTTTGGATCCGCCATGCACTCTAGTGCGCGCGATGGGATAAGGTAGACCTCACCAACGAGATAAGGTAGATGGAGGCTGGAGCTAAGAGCAACTCTAGCAGACCCCGCATCCCGCCGGTCCGCAGAACGCGTTTGCAGTTCATGAAAAACGGCTTTTGCGGGCCGACGCGGACGGCCACATATGTAGAACCCCCAAACGAACCCGTATAAAAGTATATTCACGGAATATGCGTTTTTACGGGTCGGCTTTGCGGGGTCTGCTCGGACACTGCCGCATCGATCCGCAAACAGAAAACGCCCAATTCTCGCATTTGACATAAGTTCCCACAAATAAGTTCAAATTCAAACAACATAACACAGTTTCACGCGCAAATAAAAGCCAAGTTCAGTACGACAAACGCAAAAGAGGGCCTTGCAAAAGGTACGCGCATGTCCGGCATCATCTTGGTCGATCTTCACTCCGCGCCATCGAGTCCATCTTGAAGTTCATCGCCACCACCGAATCCACCTCCGGCGCTTGTTCCAACTCCCGCACCGAAATCATCGACATTGCCACCATATGGACTAGAGAAAACATCTCCGGAACTGTAACACGCACCAGCCGACACAACCATTCTCCTCTTCAATATTTCTCTCCTTGCTATATCATGTCATGTTTTGGTGAGATTGTCCATGACATGGCTTTGTTTTTAGCCGCGCGTGCTCTTCTCTCCTTAATGGCCGCTTTGCGCAGCCCCTCTTCCTTGAGCAGTTGCCACTTTTCTTGCTTCTCCTTTGCCTTCTTCTCGGCCAACTCTTTCTTGATCCCCAATGACTTCAACAACATCAACTCGTTTGATTGCACCATGGCATCAATCTTCTCCCTCAAACTCGATGCTTCTTGCTCTCTCTCTTCATCTTCTCCTTAGTATTCTTGTCGCCATCGGGCTTGTTCAAATTTCTTGGGTCATCATCATCCTCATTTTCATCCATGTTTGTAAGTGAGCCTATTGGGGTACTTTGCCATTATGAGGAAGTATTGATCTTCGATCCTTTGCCAATATCTCTTGGCGGTTTGAGAAGTTCCGGTGCATGCATCAAGAGACACCGCACTCCATGCATTGATGAGAACTTGATCTTCCAAGATCGTGTAGTTCTTCGATCTTTGGCTTTTCCCAGTTTTTGTTTGCGATTGCTCATACGCTTCTGCTTCGGTCTCCTCCAATCCTTCCTCACAACCATGATCGTCCACGCTGCCCTCCGTTTCATTGTAGTCGAATGCGGCGAACGGGGCTTGATCAATGTCAATGGCGTTGGTGTCCAACAAGTTCATGAACTCGGCAGTTGCATTGTTCGAACCACCGCTATAGTGAACGATAACAAGTCACGAGCTATCGCAAAAATGACGGAAATCAAAGAAAATCGCCATGACCGAAGACGCATACCTTCCGGCCATTTCGTCGAACACCTCGCTTGCGGGGGGAGCACCAGCATTGAACGGCATCGCCGGGGCACCTCTTTCCGGGATGGAGTGAGCGGATGAAGGAGGCGGCTTCTTTGTAGCCGGAATCCTCTTCCTCTTGCCACCGGCGGCCTTGGTGACCTTCTCCGCCGCCGGCCGAGATCGCGCAACAGCGTTGGCGCCCGGAGCGCGGGCCTTCGCGGCGGGGGCTGCCCGATTCCCGCCCTGCACAACCACGTTGCCCTGCCGCTTGCGGGCAGGCACGACATTAGATTGGGCGACGGCGGGGCCAACATGGCCGGCGACGAGATCCGCCCAAGGGAAAGGAGCGTGCGCGACCTCGACGGTGACGGGGGACAGCAAGGAGTCGTCCATGGCGGCGAAGGACAGCCGGCGAAGATGCACCGGAGCGTGCGGTGGCGGGGCAATGGTGGCGGAGGGTGGGGGGAGCGGGAAAGGCCGCGCGGAAATGTCCCTCCCGCCAAATCTCTCTGCGGATAGGGACTGAGCTCGGGTCGTCCTCCTAGACCGTGAAACTAGAGGTTAGGGGAGAAGTTTTGCCGCGCTCCGCAAAAACATTTACGGACCGGGGCGGGATGCAGGATCCGATCAAACAGGTTTTCCCGCCCCGGCCCGCAAATTGATGATTTTTTTTGCGGGCTGAGGCGGGATGCAGGGTCTGCTAGAGTTGCTCTAACTAAAGCCATGTTCGATAGTCTGCCGGCTCTAAGAAATACGAGGATCTGCGGAGACCGTGTTTCCCGCTCCTTTATTTCCACCTGAAGCTACCCCACTCCGGGAATGGAGTTCTGGAGTGGTGAGACTCTGAACAGGCCCTAGATAACCGTGCACCGGACTGATTTATTAGGCATGCGTCAGATTACAGTGTCATATCATCACAGAAAAAGGGAAAAAGATTACAGTGTCATAGGAGAAAGAAAGGGCCCGTGCTATATTCCAGGGAGCACATACATCGCATGATAACGGTGGGTCCCTAGACTCACCGGCTGCGTACGCACGCAGGAGGAGGCGGCCACCGGGCGCGAGGACGACGCACGGGCGATTTGTTTTTCTTTAGCATCAGTACAGACACAAGCGCTCATATAGACGTGCATATACTCACCTTTATAAACGCATACATGCACACCCTACCCCTATGAGCACCTCCGAAAGACTGAGCCGGCATATCATCTTGAGATTTACGAAGTCACCGTAAGCACCTTGTCATCGACGGGAACGTCTCCTCCCACTGAAAGAGGAGACGGCCGCCGGGCGCGAGGACGACGCACGGGCGATTTGTTACGGGATGCAAACCTGTAGTAGGTTCGGTTGCGCTCGCAACTCTAGTAAACCTTGTAAAAAACGCAAATCCGTAAAATTCCGGCGATCATACAGACTCGGCTCAATTTTCTAGCCAGAACAGAGCCCATATACTCGTCCGACCTGTAAAAAAATTTACCGCGGCCCGGAAACCGCCCGCCCCGACCAGTATATCTACGGGTTTCGTGGTGCGTTTGCGGGTCGAAACCCTATCCCTCTGCCGCCACCGAGCTCCGCAATTCCCCACTCCCTTCCTCACAATTCTCGCCGCCGGCGAGCCCCTTCCGCCTCCAGCCGCCATGTGGGGCCACATGTGGAGCTCCGGCCGCGGCTCTGAGAGCAGCTCCGGCGGGGGCGGCGACCCCGAGCGCGAGCGGCGTGTTCGCTCGGACGGCGCGAGGAAGCGTGGGGCGAGGAAGTGGACCAACCGCGGCCTCTCGCCGCCGCCGAGCTTCCGCGTCCGCGAGGCGGACGAATATGACCGTCGGCGCAGCCTTACGCCGTCCTCGGCCGCGGGCTCGTCCTCTGCGGCGAGTTCTTCCCACGCCGCGAGATCCTCCTCTTCCGGCGCGAGCCTTCTCCCCGTGAAGAGGGAGTGGTCGGATGAGCCGGAGGAGATCGAGGTCGTCCCTATCAAGCAGGAGACCGAGGAGCTCGGGAGCCGCAGCGTCATCGGGCTGAAGGATTTCGTCGCCGATGTCGACGCGGTCACGGCCGCCATTGCCGAGCGGAGCTTGCGCGAGGAGGCGGAGCGCCCACGCCATGACGAGGAGCTTGAAAACCTCGTCTTCCAGCAGGCGTTCGCGGCCAAACTCACCGCCAAGGAGAAGGCGACGAGTGGCGCCGCATCCGCGAGGAGCAGAGGGAGAAGTACATCGACCTCGGCAGCTCTGACGACGAGGATTGAGCTCTTCCACGGCGTCTTCCATGGCCACGAACTCGCCACTATGAGATCCCCACCTCCTCTAGTACTAGTACTGATGTAGTATGTAGTATGAACTAGTATTTGTAGTGTTTGATCGTTTGTAGTGTTTGATCATGTAATATATGTAGTATGTGATGAACTACTATGGTGCAATTTCTTCCACGAAACTGTTTTCTCAAATTGTGCAGTTTCATCAACTGTTTCAGATCGGCCGCGCTCGTTCTCGACCCGCAAATGAGATCTTCGTCAAACTGCAAACGCGTTTTGCGGGTCAGGATTTTGCGAGGTCTACTAGAGTTGCTCTTAGCTGTAGCAGCCCAGTTTAGCTATATAGCAGTCGGCTGATTTATTTCTTTTGGTTCAGTCGATTTTCTTTTTACTCGAGAATGGCTTTGGCCTAGCTGTATGCATGGCTGCATGCAGTGCCATGCCTCATGCCGATATATGCGCTGCATCTTTTTTAAATCTTTTCTCTTTCTGCATGTTAGTTTTTCTATGCGCGCGTGTGTGTCTGTGTTATGTCTTATGTGTCGTGCATATGTGTGAGACTGGGACGAACCATGGATATGAGGTATGGTTCAAAACAATTTTTGACATTTGCATGTGTTTTTTATTTTGCTTTTTGCTTTTTTGGTCGGTTTGTTTTATACTACGAATGTATAGACACAAGTATTATACAACTGAGTGAAAATTATAATAAACTATGAAAATGCATTATTCTTATTTAGATTTAGCTTTTAGTTTATTGTCTTTCTTCTTTCATTATTTCTTAGGACTTTCTTTTGATTAAAATTTCACTATTATAAGTTTATCCTCACATATTATGTAAAGTGCAATTTATGTGTAAACTATGTGCAATTTATTCTTTCTTCTGGAAAGGTAGTAACAATACCACTAATTCATTCTTCCTTAGAAAAACTTCATTATTTTGATTTTTTTAGTTTTTATTTTATTTTCTTTATTCTTTAAAGGT
>LR880967.1:104962971-104992706 GCA_904067115.1 Aegilops sharonensis | reverse complement strand
AAAACATCATTATTTTGATTTTGTTTTAGTTTTTATTTTATTTTATTTGTTATTTAAGGGTAATACAAAGCCATTAATCTATTTCTTCTTTGGAAACTTCCTTTTCACAAAAATTGCGCTATTATACACTTATTCTTACATTTTATTGAAAAAATGTATTTTTGTGTAAATTTTGTGCACATCTTGTCATTTATTTATTTTCCATTTCCTTTCCTCTTATATGGTAATACCAATATCACAAATTCATTCTTCCATAGGAGACTTTCTTTTGGCGAAAATTCAGTACTATAAGTTTATTCTTGCATATTATAAATAACTAATTCATTCTTCCTTAGAAAAACTTCATTATTTTGATTTTGTTTTGTTTTTTAGTTTATTTTCTTTATTCTTTAAGGGTAATACCAAGCCATTAATCATTTTCTTAGGAAATTCCTTTTCACGGAAATTGCACTATTATACACTTATTCCTACATATTATAAAAAAATCTCAAATTTTGTGTAAATTTTGTGCACATCTTGTCCTTACTTTTTTTCACTTTCTTTCTTCTAAAATGGTAATACCAGTGTCATTAATTCATTCTTCCTTAGAAAAGATTATTATTTTATTTATTTTTCTTTAAGGGCAATACTAATGAGACCTAAAGGATTGGAGTGTCGACAAAGAGCTAGCTATGGACAGGGGTGCGTGGAAGCTTGATATCCATGTGCCAGAGTCGTGAGTTGGTTGCGAGATCTTATGGGTTTCACCTCTAGCCTACCCCAACTTGTTTGGGACTAAAGGCTTTGTTGTTGTTGTTGTTGTTGTTGTTGTTGTTGTAAGGGCAATACTAATGCCACTAATTCATTCCCTATTAGAAAATTTATTTATTTCGGAAATTTCACTATTATATACTTATTCTTGCATATTAAAAAAGTGCATTTTCTTTGCAAGTTGTGTGCAAAATTTTGGTTTAGTTTTAGTTCTATTTTATTTTCTTACAATTATTATCTGTGCAGTCTTGCATGTTATAAAAAAGCACAAATCATGTGTAAATTGTATGAAGTTTTTTCACTATTTGTTTTAATTTGCATCAGTTAACTAACCCAAATTTTTATTAGCGGTTGACTAACATGCATGGGTTGTTACTACTCCCTCCGTCTAGGTGTGTAAGTCATCTTACGAAAATCAAATAATCCCAAAACACTTAGGCGCGGTACATTAACTTCTACCTCGTTTTTTGTTTCTTGACATATCAACTAATGAGAATTGAGGGGTGTGCATGTTTTTAATGACTTGAGACTACCAAACACGACATGCAGTGGTTAGTTCATTGCATGCAATGCTATTAATTAGCAAATAAACATTAAAGTCTCTCGTTTTTCCCTCCTCTTTGGTCACGGTGCACAACCTAAGATGACTTACTCACCTAGACGGAGGGAGTAGATTGAAATGCATTTATTTAGCTACCATCGATCTATGGGAGGGAGTGCATGAGCGTAAAGGTACTGACGCACAATATTTTTTTGCAACTAGTCATGTACAGTATGTGAAATGCATCCATGCATGTGTTTGAAGGCTCCGTCCTATTATCCTAAAGAAAAAAGATGAGGAAGAGGAAGGTAGCTAGCTAGCAGTGTTGGTGCAGATACGTACGTACATTGTGTACTCCCTCCTTTCCGGTTTATAAGGCTCAATTCAAAAATCTCATCAATCAAGGTAGATGGTGAGTGGTGGAATACTTTTTGTAGTTTGCAAAAGCACTCAATTAATGCTCTTGTTTTCCTTAAAAAAGTATGTTTACCAATGCATTAATTGCAATGCATGCATGCATGCATAAATTACATGCATTGGTCAATTTTCTTTTAATACTTGCATGCACTGATTTAATGCACCTTGGAATCTGAACATGTGATGGGAAACAACTAAATTGAGCCTTATAAAATAGAAAAAACTAAAATTTTGAGATAAGCCCTATAAACCGGAAAGGAGGGAGAAAGCGAATTAATATCGCGCGTGACACTGGCCGGCTAGCTCGTCTTGATTTTTTAGGTGCGATCGAGTTAAGCCTTAATTCACAGCGGTAACGAACCATCAATCAGGTAGTTTTGTTGGCTGAAACCACTTTGGGTCAGTCGACTGACCCAAATTAAATTTTGGGTGGACTGACCTATAGTCAGCCCCGTAGCAGCCGGACGTAGACAACCAAGGCATCATTAATATGGCGGAGCCGTCGAGGCGAGAAGACCAAATGGACTTTTTTTCTCCGAAGCAACGATCAAATGATGGGGTAGCCTAGCTTGTACCACGATACTCCTACCAGCAACGTCCCAACCAGATAATTAATCTCCTACGATGACAGTGCCACCGATCTGCCAACTGCCAACGATATATATCGATCTCACATCTTTTCTGGATATAATAGGGGGCACACGGCTTCCATTTTCATTACACGTCTTTTGCAGGGAAAGAGCAACAACAACTTACTACATCTCTGAAACGTTATTGTTGGATCGTCAAAGTTGTCTCAGCCTTGTTGGATCGTCAAAGTTGTCTCAGCCTAAAACCACCGAGCGTTTCTCATTAGAAAACCAAGACACCCATATCGTGCTATCACGTCATGACGTTTGTCAACACTGACTCTCAATCAGACCCATACTTAATAATGGAGTTTCTCTTAAGCTATTTGCCAAAACAGCGTTTCTCATTAGAAAATCAAGACACCCATATCGTTCTATCACATCTTGACGTTTGTCAACACGGACCCTCAATCAGACCCATACTTAATAAAGGAGTTTGTCCTGCTATCTGCCAAAACGAAAAGAAAATCTAGTTTAGCTAATAAATTATGGACGATTTCTAGATTTTTTTTGAGGTGTTTTGAAATGTGAGAGCATAGAAACAAGTGGTTTTCAGTCCAAAATTTGCATTTAGCTGGTGTGGTAGAGAGAAGAGAGAAGGTGGCGTTGTGGTATATATGTCAAAGTCAGGTTCAATGCTAGTATTTTTCCGGGGTTCAAAGGTAGTCACTATGAAACATTCGATCATTTTTTAGACGATCCTTTTTAGTGCAAAGATCACCATCGCACTTTATTTCTTGATTAATTGAACTAAAAGATGCTCATTATTCCAGCTGTACTAGAATGAAAAGTCTCTGGCTTTTAACAAGACACATCTCATGTAATATGACCAGCCAGTTAACATCCCCACAACTTTGGACCTATATAAGGCGCTGGTAGACACATGGAAACCTCAAACAACACAAAGAGCACACAGAGAGAATATACATGGCAGCGTCACCACTGCCGAGATGGGCTCCTACGCCGAGCCCCACCAGGCCACTACAGTCGACGACGTCGTCGAGCACGGATATGATTTCATGGCGCGGCTGGTCGGCCTGGCCGTCAAGCCCCGTCTTCTTCCCACGTTGCCTCTCTAACTCGGAGCCATGTGACGCTTCGGAGGCTGATGGGGTAGTGGAAAATGTGGAGCCCGGCGTTGTCGGGGTATTTCTGAAGTGGCAGGATCTATCGGTGACGGTCATAAATGGGAGAAAGGGCCATGCTGTGATCCTTGATGGGCTTAGTGGGTACGCGCGCCCTGGCGAAGTGCTGGCTCTCATGGGTCCTTCGGGCTGTGGCAAAACTACTCTACTTGATGCCTTGACTGGTATAACTTTCCTACCTTACAAAAAGACTGATAACTTCAAACGTCCATCTTCTGTAAACACTGATCTATCTTTTGTTCAGAAAAACTTATAATCTATTTCTAAGATATATGAATTTTTTTGTATTTCAGCTGTAATTTATTTTTGATTTTGCTAATGTTCTTTGTTCGTAAATAAGTTTGGGTTGCTTACCACATATAACACGTGGTAATTTTGCTAATGTCCCAGTTAGCTATTTTAAACTTGTTGCATCTTTAGTTTTGTTTCATTTTGCTACTAGGTACTTTGTAAGTTGTTTGGCAGTTTCTTCAATGAATATAGACGAGGGGCTCGGTTTTTTTTAAGATATCCACTAACATAACATGTCTGTGTGACACAAAAATACATTAAATAAACACTAGAAATTTGTACAATAAAATAAATATCAGTATGTAGTTCTGCTCTTATCTTGTGTTTCTATTAAGTGCATGGCTAATTTTGTCGGAAAAAAAGTGCATGGCTAACACGCTCCTACTTGGACGGCTGTGCCCCTTGTGTCGACGTAAAAAAAGTGCCAATGTGAAAAAGGGTAATTGATATGGACAACCATAATTTACAGCACAATCGGTTAATTGGTGCAATATGATGCAACAATAAGCCCACCGATGTGAAAAAGAGTAATTGATGTGTTGCATCCAAGGTGATGCCACATAGCTCATGGCTCATGCACCAATGTTTCTTTAGAAAGAGTAACCACACCATCTTCCCGTTTCTGCATCTATATGATATGGACAACCATAATTTCCAGGGTTTCAAAAAAAAAACATATTCTACGAGAGCGCTTAATTAATTATCTGCTAATTCCTTACAGTTGTGGTCTGTGGGTATGTATACCCTTGCATTTTTTGATATTACCTGAAAAATAACATGCCTGCAGACAGATCGCAAAATACATCAAATGAATTTTTAACCTTTAGTTGGTTAGTTCAAATCTAAAGTTGCACACAAGGTTTTAATATATGCAAGTATTTTCTGTAAATATAGAAAGATGATCAGACAGCCGATGTAGAAATAAAGATGTCATACTCCACTTTGAAATAACCGCTTCCACATTTCTATGCATAATAGAGTTGAATAAAATTCAGATGTGCGAACCAACCCGGCCTTCATGATTGTCGAACGAGAAACACGCTCTCTAGTACTCCTACTTGGATTTCGCTATCTGTCTTCTTCTTCCCATAATATTGTGGGCGGCGCTTGTTACTTCATCTAAACCATACTGATTGTGGACAACGTTAACGTTTGGTTTGTCATTACGTTTCTCCTTTATATGATCTGTACTTACATATACATATATGTATATGCTTAAACAGGACGACTTGGACCTAACATGAAAGGAAGGGGAGACATCTTGATCAATGGTTGCCGTCAGAAGGTTGCACCCGGAACCTCGGTAAGTTGCACACATACCCAAAAAGGGTTACCCCGCTTTGTATTACAAAAGCAACCAACACCGATCACATAGCAATTGCTGAGGCGATTAGCACAATATTTGATAGAGATGTAATACATATGCACATGCCCGACATAATAGTTGATAGAGATGTAATTAAACTACAACGTTTGCGTATAACTCCCTAATAACATCCAACCACATGCATGTGATAAAGGCGTACGTGACCCAAGAAAACGTGCTGATGTCTACGTTGACGGTGGCGGAGGCAGTGCACTATTCTGCACAGCTTCAGCTGCCGGACTCCTTGACGCCGGCTGAGAAGCGGTCGTGGGCCGACGATGTTATCCGGCAGATGGGACTCGCCATGGTGGCCGGAACTCGGATCGGCGGGCGAGTTTGCAAGGGCATCAGCGGTGGCCAGCGGAAGCGAGTGAGCATATGCATTGAGCTGCTGGCGTCGCCGGCGCTCATCTTCCTCGACGAGCCAACAAGCGGGCTTGATAGCGCCGCGTCGTACCACGTCATGAGTCGCATCGCCGGGATCGCCAGAAGGAATGGGACGACGGTCATCGCAGCCATCCACCAGCCAAGCACAGAGGTGTTCGAGCTCTTCCATGGCCTCTGCCTGCTGGCCAATGGGAGGGCAGTTTATTTTGGGCCAGCTTCCAAGGCAATAGAGGTACGTGTACGCTAGTCGGTTAATATTTTTTATGGTTGGTGGCCCTGCGATTAGTGTTAGTATTACTTATGATCTAGTGCAATGTTGTGGCCTGAATTGCAACATATATAACAAATGTTCTCAAATGTGTTTGAACGATTGGCTCCCAGGCTCAGATGAGCCCGGGAGTGAAAAAAAGTTTAAAATACTAGACAAATTCAGAAAATTCCGAATTTTTTTGTGAGGAATGATGACTGAGTACGTGATGTACGTAAAAAATTTCGGAGCATTTAGATGTCTGAGTAGCCCTCGGCAAAAAAGACAAATTTAAGTTAGTTTACTGTTTGAACTCGATTTTTTTTCTGAGAGCTACTCAGATGTCCAAATGTTTTGAAATTTGGCTCGCACCTCACGCACTTAGTCATTTTTCTTCACAAAAAAAGAGTGAATTGCACAAAACATCGACATTGAACGGTAGGGTTGCGGGAACCACAATTCTACAGTTTTGTGCAAAAAACCACTAATTCCGAGGCTAATTTTTTGCAAAAAACACTAGTTGGCGGCTTTGGTCATTTTGATGACAATTATGACATGTGGGTCCCGCTTTTGCCGACGTGGCATAACGGTTCATAGGTGACGCTGTTAGACGGAGGATTTTACATCAATACCCTTCTTGTAAAAATTTAAAAGCAATCAAGCCCCTGCCTCCTCGTCTGTCCTCTCCGGAGGCCGACGTGCCATGGGCATCGGAGGGCCGGCTTCCCCACAGGAGCAACAGCTGCCGCGGGTGCCAGAGGGCCGGCTGCCCAAGCCTTCCTCCAGCTCTGTCGCGCGCGCTGCCAGCTCCACCCTCCCTGCTCGGCGTCTCTGTCTCCGACCACGGCGGCGCCTTTGCCCAGGCGCTGCTGCAGTTCCGGCCAGAGCAACAACAGGTCTAGGTCGCGAAGAAGTCGGCGAAGCAACGGCAGACGGCGGGGAGCGACGGGAGGGAGACTCGGGGCACGCGGCGGAGATGGGGACTGCGACGGGGACAGAGATGTGGCGGTCAGGGTCGACGGGGATGCAGGCGTTGACGAGCCACGAGATGCTGTGGGTGTGGCAGTTGTCCTCGGCCATGACAGTGGCCTTGGGAGCTCGCCGGAGTGAATCGGGTTCGCGCTGCTACATTAGCTGAGGCTTAGTACTACTACGAGGCCATGGCTGGACCGTCAATGTTCGGGCGTGGATTTGGGCGGCCGTGAGCGACGCATGCTATTTTAGAGAGAGAAGAAGGAGAACCGGCCACGGTGGAGCACTGCGTCCGCCCCGCTGCAAGCACCCACATGAGCGCCGCCGGCGTTGACGACAGAGACACGCGCGGGAGGTCAGCGGCCTGTACATGCAATGGGGCTGATTGCGTTTTTCTTTTTGATTGAAGGGTCTCTATGTAAAAAGTAGGGACTGTTTTGTGAATTTTAGAACAAAGCCCATCTAACGCCGTCTCGCGCGAATAGTTACGCCACGTCGGCAAAAGTGGGACCCACATGTCATAATCGTCATCAAAATGACCAAAGTCGGCAAAAGTAGTAGTGTTTTTTGCAAAAAATTAGCCTCGGAATTGGTGGTTTTTGGTACAAAACTGTAGAATTGTGATTTCCGCAACCCTAGCCTTCAATGTCGATGTTTTCTGCAATTCACTCGAAAAAAAGGATTTTTTTTCATTTTCTAGTATTATTTTAAAATTTACTATTCATTGGTGTAGATGAGCCCGGGCTCAGGATTGGATATTCGCATGGCTTGGTGTATATATATGTTGTATTACTCAGGACAGAGAAACCAAACCGCAAATATAGGGGCATATAGACCCCGTTTGGAGAAATTCAGCCACCAGTGGATTGCCAAAGAATTGGTTACTTAAACGGGAGGAGCCGTCGGGTGTAGGGCGAGCCAAAAAATCAGACCCCATCTAAACAGGCAGCTTTGCTGGTGCCGATGGCAAACATCTTGGCCATGCGGATGCGATACAAATTAACAGACCCATAGTAACTGGTCATGAATCTTCAGCAAACGTCAGATTTTTAGGCATGACAAATCAAACGACTTTCATGACAAATTATGTTCGTTAAAGATGGCAAGTATAGCTGACAAGCATGGCAAATTTTGTCTCGGTTCATTTTTTGCCGTAAAATTCTCGTGCTTGCAAACTAAATTTGTCATCTTCATCTCAACATAAATTGCCATGAAAAAAATTGATTTACCATGCCTAAAAAGTAAAAAGCAGACATCATATTTTAGCATCATGCCTAAAACGGTTCCGGCTTGTTGTAAAAAAAAGGCCCCCGCGTCGCTAATCTAGGCGACACGGGCGGCGACTCAATCTTCAACGCCTCCGGCCCCGTCACCTGCTCCTTCCCTCGCCGCCGCCGCCGCCGGAGGCCATGGCCTGGCGAAGCCTGTGCCGTGGTGGCGGCGGCGGGGCCTTTTGTTCTGGTGGCTTGATGCGTGTGGCGGCTTAAGGTCACGGCGGACGGCTGGGCGACGGCCGTCGGATTTCGAACGGCGGCGGGTTGCCGCGTTGTGCCTCAACCTGAATCTACAAATCCTGGTGGTTGGCGTCATGTACATGTCCCTGGGCGTGCTCTAGAGGATGCGTTGTTCCAAGATCCAACTGCTCCCCACGCACAAGGACTGAAGGACGCATCAGATGTGCTGCATCCGTGTATCTGCCGGCTATTCCACCGCTTCCATCCTTGATACACCATGGGTGGACCGCCAGGCCACCAAGCCACCTCACGGAGCGTGTGGATGGGGTTGATGGTTGCTTGGCGGGAGCCATGGCGCAGCGGCAACCACGGCGACCGTCTGAATAGGCGCGGCTATGGAGCAGGATCGGTATGACCGTGAAAGGTTTGATTTCCTGGATCCGGCTTCTTCATGTCTGGCGACTGCGGTGGCAACGGTGAACACACCGAACTGTGGTGGTGACCGACTACGGAATACGGCGGCCATCGAAAGATCTTTGTGAGGGTCCCCTTCTTCAGATCTACAGACGGCGGCCGGTTGTACAGTTGTTACTTGGGTCGGTTTTCTAGCCTGTGCAGAAGGTACGGTTGTACAGTTGGGTCAAGCCTTCGTCTGTAGATACGTGCTTAGCTGTTCATCATAATCTAAAATTTGATTACATGCATTTGGAAAACATCGGGTGGTAAAATCTCGAGATATTCTGGTGGCCATGTACTGTGAACATTTACCTTTTACGGGTTCTTTCTTTGTCCAGATGCCATCCAAATCCTCTATCTTACAAAAATATTGCTTAACTAGCGTGCTAATGTACATTTTCTATGTTTTATCAGTTGAGTATTCTCCCCTGGCGACCGCGCTAGGGTTCCCCTTATCCCCTGGCGACCGCGCTAGGGTTCCCCCCAAATCCACTACCCACCACAAAATCTCACGCCCGATTGCTGTCCCAGCGATCTCTGCGTGATTCCCAACTGTTCAGCGCTCCCGTTCGTCGGACTGCATGGCGGGGAGGGGTTCTGCGGCGGCCGACCCGAGAGGCGATGGTGGCGGCGGAGACAACCAAACAGGAACTCAATCAAATCTGACGGATAGGTTTGAGGGATTGAATTTGCATGGAGAGGAGGAGGAGGATCTGGATCTATCCGGTGAGATCGATGATCTGATAAAGGAGACACGATGGATTGCCATCTTTAGGGTTCACACCTCTAAACCCTTTAGCCATGTCTCGCTGTTTAAAACTCTGAGGAACGCATGGATCCCAGCTCAGGGGGTGACTTTCAAAACCATAAACCCTAACCAGTTCCTTGCGCAATTCTCATGTCTGGGGGATTGGGACCGGGTGATGAGGGGAGGGCCGTGGCTGTTTAGGAACGCAGCAGTCGTTATAGAGGAGTATGATGGAATCACCAATGCTGAAGAATACAAACTGGATCGAATACCAGTGTGGGCTAGGATTGTGGGCATACCCGATGGCCTGATGAAAAAGAAGGAAACTGCAGAAAAGATTGCAAAGAAAGTAGGCCAACCGATCTCAGTAATAGTCAATGAAGGTCGTCTAAACCCGACCAAATACCTGAGGGCTAGGGTGTTTATGATGCTTGATACACCCCTGGTTAGGTTTGTGCCACTGACGCTCAGGGAAAGAAAGAGATATCCAGTGGAGTATGAGAAACTTCCTGATTTTTGTTACTTCTGTGGATTGATAGGGCATGTTGTTACGGAGTGTGGTGATGGTATACACAGCCCTGAGAGTTGTGAATGGGGTGACTGGCTCTATGTTGATATCGATGGCCCAGCAGGGAGAGGGAATAATAGAAGCGCTCGAGGGGGATCAGCTGGAAGAGGAGGGGGTCACGGAAGTGGTAGAGGAAATGCGGGGGATCCAAACCAAGAGGAGGACCTGGAGATGGACCTTGATGGCACTGATGGTGCTAGTGAAACTGCAATAATCCCTTCCGCGCGCAAGCGACTGATAGGACAGGATGGCATGATCAATGGCCCGGTAATGCACACGGGTGGCCCGAGTGGCTCAGGCACATCTCTGCCGCCAGGATATGTTTCGGAGCAAGTTCATCTCCTGGAGAACACTAGCAATGTGGAGCCTGTGGATAAAAGTACGATGAGTACCCCACAGAAAATTCATGACCCAAAGAGATTGAGATCAACAGATAATAGTACGTCCAACAACATATCGGCGACTCCCTTCGAGGGTGATCGCCGGGCGCAATGAAACTAATATGCTGGAACTGCCGTGGCATGGCCAGTGCTGCGGCAGAAAGAGCTCTTCTGGATGTCCAGAAGCAGTGGGGGCCGGATGTTGTCTTCCTGTCTGAGACGCATCTGAACAAAGCTAAGGCAGGGAAGTTACGGAGAAAATTAAAAATGGATTGTATGGAAGTGCATGAGAGTAATGGAGCAAGTGGGGGGCTGCTTCTCTTTTGGAGGAGACCTGTGGCAATACAGTTAAGAGACAAAGATAAAAATTGCATAGATGTTACGGTGGGAGATGGTACGGATGAGGTGTGGAGGTTAACGGGCTTCTACGGGGAGCCGAAGTGGGAAGATAAACACTTGCTGTGGTCATGCTTGCGACATCTACACCAGCGAGTAAATCTTCCATGGATGATAGCTGGCGATTTTAATGAAATCTTGTATTCCCATGAAAAAGAGGGTGGAGCGCCGAGGCCAATGCATATGATGCAGAACTTTCGAGATGCCCTTGTTGACTGCGAGATGGAGGATATGGGATGCAGTGGTGATCTTTACACTTGGAGGAGGAGGAGGTTAAGGGAACGACTGGACAGAGCGGTATGCAATGGACAGTTTCATGCTTTATTCCCAAACACAAAAGTTACTAACACTGCCCATATAAAGTCGGATCACAGACCACTCTTCATTGACACCGAGGGGGATGAGCAGGTAGTTTCTCAAACCACCGGAAGTGTTTTGAGTCTAGGTGGTTGCAAGAGGATGACATAATGCAAGTGGTATCCGAGGCGTGGGAACGATCAGACACGACAGCGCCAATTGCAGAACGAACAACGAGTGTCCACTCCACTTTGCATGAGTGGGATCGCTCGATATTGAAGGCACCCCAACGGCGTCTGAAAGAACTGAAGGAGGAGTTGGAAAAGTTGCGGTCGGTCCCTCTCATTGATGAGGCGGGAGACAGGCAGCGAATTCTGTTAATGGAGATAGGGCAAAATTTGGAAAAGGAAGACATCTACTGGGTTCAACGCAGCCGAGCTAACTGGCTCAAATTTGGAGACCGTAACACAAATTTCTTCCATAATTTTGCATCGGCGAGAAAGAAGAGAAATCATATAAAACGCCTGATGGACGACTCGGGTGTTTGGAGAGAGAGTAATGATGATATGAGCAGTTTAATTAGCGATTACTTTCAGCACCTCTTTTCTGCTGAAGTAAATGTACCAGATATGAATGTTATCAATAAAGTTAAGAGGAAGGTTACGGATTATATGAATGAATCACTCGTTGCACCGTATACAGAGGAGGAGGTAAAAAAAGCTCTCTTGAGCATTGGAGACTTAAAAGCACCAGGGCCAGATGGGCTACACGCTATCTTCTACAAAAAATTCTGGCACTTGCTTGGAGGAGATCTAACTAAGGAGGTCCTGGAGGCTGTTAATACAGGCATTATACCTGAGGGGTGGAATTCTACCACTATTGTATTAATCCCGAAATTGGATAACCCAGAAAAAGTTACCCAATATAGACCCATAAGCTTGTGCAACGTGGTATATAAGGTGATTTCAAAGATGCTTGCGGCGCGGTTAAAGGTTCTCCTCCCAGATATTATTAGCGAGACCCAAAGTGCGTTTGTGTCGGGCCGCAACATCAATGACAATGTCATAGTGGCGTTTGAATGCTTACATACGATGAAGAAACGGAAGAAGGGAAAGGTGGGCACTTGTGCAATAAAACTCGATATGAACAAGGCATATGATAGGGTGGAATGGACGTTCCTGGAGGCCATGCTAACCAAGTTAGGGTTTCATGCCCAATGGATTCAGATGGTTATGTCTTGTGTGAGAACAGTTGAGTACAAGGTACGGTTTAATTCCAACGAAACACTCCCCTTTTTGCCAATGAGAGGCTTGAGACAGGGGGATCCCCTCTCCCCTATCTGTTTCTTTTGTGTGCTGAAGGACTGTCAGCATTAATAGCTCATGAGGAAGAAGAGGGAAACCTAATTGTAGTACAGGTATGCAGAAATTCACCAACTATATCCCATCTGCTTTTTGCAGATGACTCCCTAATCCTCATGAGAGCGGATAACCAGAATGCTTCCACGCTGAGAGCGATTTTGGATGAGTACTGTGCAGCGTCCGGTCAACTGGTTAGTGAATCTAAGTGTTCTATATTCTTCAGTCCTAATACAAAGGTGGAAGTGAAGGCTAATATATGCCAAATACTGAACATCATGACTGAGTCCATCTCAGACAGATACTTGGGCCTACCAGCCATGATTGGTGTGGACCGAGTGGACTACTTTAAACACTTGATTGAAAGGATTCAAGCTTTGGTAAATGGATGGAAGGAGAGAACTCTGTCTTTTGGGGGAAAAGAAGCTTTGCTGAAAGCGGTGGCCCAAGCCATCCCAACCTATGCGATGGGTGTATTCAAATTCCCAAAGAAAATATGTAAGGGAATCACTGATGCAATGTCGCAATTCTGGTGGGGAGATGAGGAGGATCAACGTAGGATGCACTGGTTCGCATGGTGGAGGATGTGTATCCCAAAGGAGAGAGGAGGGATGGGATTTCGGGACATTCAGAGTTTCAATTTGGCGATGCTCGCGAAACAGGTTTGGAGATTAATTGACAACTATGACTCCCTTTGTGCTCGAGTTTTACGAGCCAAGTATTACCCCACGGGAGATATACTAAACAGCCAGTTAAAGAAAGGTTCATTTTATGTGTGGCAGAGCATATGGGCAGGAATTCAAACTTTCAAACATGGCTGTATTTGGAGAGTGGGGGACGGAAACAAGATAAACATATGGGATGATTGTTGGATTCCAAACAGCGCATCAAAGAAAGTCCTTACAGCCCGTGGGAACAGAGTTCTCACAAAGGTGAACGAGTTTATAGACCCAAACACAGGAGAATGGGATGAGCAACTAACCCGGGAAAACTTCTGGCCGATAGACGCATAACGGATTCTGCAAATCCCACTTTTTCATGTGCAAACTGAAGACTTCGTGGCGTGGCATCTAACAAAGAGTGGAGTTTTTTCAGTTCGCTCCGCTTACTACAAACAGTGGGAGATGAGCTATGCATCAGAGGACAACAGTTTGGTCCGATCAGCTATGACACCGCATAAAGTCTGGAAATTTTTGTGAAATTTGAAAGTGCCCGCGAAAATTAAAATCCACATCTGGAGATGTCTACATAACACAATCCCCTGCCGTAGTGTGTTAATGAACCGTCATGTGGGGAATATATCTGGCTGCCCGTTTTGTTCAGAAGGAGCAAAAGATCTCGTACATATGCTGTTTACATGTGCGAGATCAAAAGAAGTATGGAGATCTCTGGGAGTTGCAGACGATATAAATTTTGCTTGCCAAATGGATCGAGCGGGCTCAACAATTATAGAGTTTTTTCTCTGTGATACATATTTTCGACGACAGTATGATGGTGTGCTTGAGCTACCGGAGTTGTTTACCACAGCCTGTTGGTATATTTGGTGGCAACGAAGACAGTTTCTGCGGGGTGAGGAGGTTGCCTCGCCAGCGCGAACGGCGGTAGCAGTGGCAACCCTATCTCTAAACTATGCATGTGGAGCACAAACAAAAATGACACCAAAAGTGAACACTTGGCCGGGGTTTCTTGCTGGTCAGATAGTCATCAACGTTGATGCGTCGTTCAGAGAAGGAGATTATGCAGGCTCTTGTGGAGTAGTCATCCATGACTACCGTGGAAACTTCATGTGTGCAGCAACAGCAACACTCGATCATGTACCTGATGTTGAGACAGCTGAAGCTGCGGCTATATTGGAAGGGATGAAACTAGCAAAGGAAACTGGGTGCCATAACATCATAGTAAGATCAGATAATATCACGGTGGTGGAGGCACTCAAACTTAACAGAGGCTACTCTATGGTAGCAGCGCCGGTGCTGGATGAATGTCGCAGTTATCTCGAAGATTTCGGGAAGTTTACTATTGAGCATTGTATTAGAGAGTCGAATAGTATAGCTCATGAGTTAGCATGTTGGGGTCGTGCCAATAATCCATCTCGATGGGTTCATGACCCGCCAGATTTCATTGTAAATCTTTTAGCACACGATGTTGCTATCTTTTGATTAATAAAGTAAACTTTTCCGTCAAAAAAAATGTACATTTTCTATATGCTGGTTCTTGAACAATACTTTCACCTAAAGACCTCATTCATAACTAGTAAAATGTCATATCTATTACTAAAACACAATTAATGGAAGAAGAATGATAACTATCTATATCCCAACTAACGACATGAAACTAACAGTAGAGGTTTTCATAATCATTATATTTCCTTGTGGCCCATTTTATAAATGTTAAAGGTAAAGGAATTTCATGAGGGCGATAGAAAGTCCAGCATTTAGTACGGGTTTCACATCGCTCATTACTATTGCTGAGAATGTCACTATTCTTGAGTATCTATTCTCTAAATTGCACATCACCATGTTTGAGACCTGCCCCTACTCCACGTACACGACTCCAGAAAATTTGGAAGTTTCGTATGGCAACTAATTTGTCTATAATAGGCCAGTAATATAATTGCATTAAATCCGAAAATTTCTTTTGGAGCTCGCCCTCCATGGAAGGCGACTTTTGAAAAATTCAAAATTCCAAAAAGTTCGTATTTTTACATTTCAAAAAAAAAAAAATCTGAAAACAAATGCAAACATACATGGAGGCATAACACACATGTTTCAGGACAAAATACGCTAAAATGAGGGCTGTGCAAGAAAGACAAATATGTGGCTTTTCAACACATGATACTATTCATCTCAAAAGTCCATTAATTTGTTTTCTTTGCACAGATCACATCTCAAGGTATTTCATCCTGAAATTTCACACACATATATATATCACTTCCTTGTATACCTGTACAATTTCAGATGTTTTTGGAACTTAAAAGTTTGAATTTTGATTTTTTTCGAAAAATTCGGCCTCCATGGAGGCCAAGCTCCAAAATGGCATTCTCCATTAAATCACTGCATGAAAATAGAAAAATAGTTAAATCGCTGCAGAAAGAAATAACAGCTTGGGGGCATGATTGGACTAATTGACAACACTTTAATTAAGACAAACTGGCGATCTTAAACAATTTATACTCCGGCAAGATAGCGATGGCATGATGCTCTTGATTTGCTGAACTTGTGCATTCTTATCATTTCTACATAGAAAAGGTGTGTATCAGATTGAACATTATGATTCTTATGATGGAAAGTATAGACTTGGCAACGTTAAATTGACATCTGCATGTCTAACAAACTAATTAATAGAGAGCAAATACAATTATTAAGAAAGATGTTTTTGCACACATGACAAGTGTACATGCAAAACTAATGAGCTTATGACCTAAAAAAACTAATGAGCTTCATACCGGTCGATTGTTAAATGCAAGTGCAACTTCAATGTCTATCTGAAAAATAAATAGCAAACATTGAAATATTTACTTCTAACTTGAAAGCATGTACAATACGGAAGAGGATTTGTAGCACCTGGGTGCTCCACACCCCTATATGAACATTAAGTTCAAAAGAATACCAGGAAGTTTCAAAACAAATCTAGGGTCTGCGGATATGTAACCTGGCTGCTCAATCTACTTTTGTGTGAAATTTTGTGCAAAAATACCAGGAAATGTATCCATGGCAAAAAAGACAAAAAAAATCCAATGTACAGAAAAAATTGTTTGGATGGATTTTAGTTCGAACTGTATTTTCTTCGCATAGATACATTTCCTGGTATTTTTCTATGGAACTTTATACGGGCGTAGATTGGGTACCCAAGATTTCGTTTTTTATAATTTCCCTGGTATTTTTTTAATTTAATTTTCGTCTAGGGGGTTGGAGCACCCAGGTGCTCCTGTGTATTTCCTCCCATACAATATTGAGAAATGTAATTCGGTACTACAAAATACCACACCAAGAGCATTGAGAACTCCTATCACATACAGTTTGCTAAACCGTTTGACACAGAAGGTAGTGGTAACAAAAATATCATCGGAGGTTTTGCAACTGCCTATGATACCTGAATACCACAGACAACTATAGTTCCAAACCATCCGTGATTCACTTTTTGGTCGTGTCAAGCATTTGTTGGATACTCTTGCAACCCATAGCTACTGGCAAGTACATCCCGGAATCGAATTTTAGATCCATAAATGGATCTCCTTGCCATTCTCACCATGGCATCATGTTTAAATGGGCGGACAAAGAATCCACCTCTAGAAAAAAATAAACACTTGTTATATGAATATTTCAAACATAATGAAAGGTCGAGCCTTTCAATTACTTATAACCTAGACTTTCGAAGTAATTCCAATGTCTGTAGGAATTCAAACTTGTGTAAAATATATTCGCACAGACTTACAAGTCACACATCTTTCTCTATTTTAGCAGTTAGTGCAATTATTCTAGTCTCTTTTTTTTGTTATTTATAATATTCTCTATGCTTATGAGGTAGAAAGTCGGTACACGCCAGTAACATCAAAATTATACACATTTCTAAGATTTGCACTCTAAACATTTTTTGCATCAAATTTGTTAACTAATGTAAATGATGATTTTCTATAACCATTACTATATTTTTGTAAAACAACATTTGCTTGTGAACCATTTATGCACATGTATGATTTTTTTTTAGGCTTTAGTCTATATTTATAGATGTTTTGTGCACAGAAGATGCTTTCACTTGGATATGTGTGGGGTATCGCTAGGTTATATTTTTGTCATGAAAGGTTGTTTCTATAGTGTGTACAAAATTAACCATGCTCATTTGGGTAACTTGCAGTTCTTTGATGCTAATGGCTTCCCATGCCCATTGAGGAGGAATCCTTCTGATCACTTCTTAAGGATGATAAACACGGACTTTGAGGTATGAAAATGATCTCTCAAGGCTTTGTGTTTTTGTATGGAAATTTTAACTCGGGTGAAATTGAAAGGCATATACATCATGTTCGCGTAGGAAGCCGAGGAAGAATCAGCTGTAAATTTGGCACATGCTGCAAAAGTAATCCAAACTCTAGTGGCTTCTTCTGGCTCTCCTGCTATTTTAGGAACCGAAATGGAAGCAAGCAAAACAATTAAGAAGGTATCTTCTTTATATGGACTAAGCGGATGCATTTAGTCGAGTTTGTGAGATTATATATGTCTCACTTATATGCTTTTGCGTCTCCATTGTTTTTATTTCAGCAGGGTGACCATGTACTTCAACAAAGGCAAGCATCGTTCTGGACCAAATCAATTGTCCTAACCAAAAGATCAATGATTAACATGCACAGAGACATAGGCTATTATTGGTTACGTTTTATTATCAACATCGCACTTTTTCTAACTATTGGAACCATTTTCTTCAATGTTGGCAACAATTATGCATCAATCCAAGTGAGTAGTTGATTTCTAATCTATAAAATAAAAAGTGAAAATAGTAAGTATCTTTAGGTTGACATACTACTCTATGTTTGTTGACCATTCTAGGCACGAGCATCTATGCTTATGTTTACATCAACCTTCATGACAATGATGGCAATCGGAGGTTTTCCATCATTTGTCGAGGATATGAAGGTGGGTATCATTATTCTTTCTAAAACAAGTCTACTTTGTTTTTGTGATTTTCTATTACATGATAATTCGGAAAATGCAGATATTTGAGAAAGAGCAGCGGAGTGGACACTACGGGGCCATTGAATTTGTAATAGCCAACACACTTTCATCAACTCTATACTTGGGTCTCATCTCCGTATTACCTGCCGCAATTGCTTATTACCTAACTGGACTTCAAAGAGGAATAGAACACTTCTTCTTCTTTGTTGCAACTCTATGGACATGCACAATGTTGGTTGAGGGTTTGATGATGATTGTTGCAGCCATCGTACCGGATTTTCTGCTAGGTATAATTACGGGTTCTGGAGTACAAGGGTTACTAATGCTAAACGCTGGCTTCTTCAGGCTTCCAAATGACCTCCCAAAACCAATATGGAAGTACCCAACGTACTACATATCTTACCAAAAGTATACAACTCAAGGATTGTACAAAAATGAATTCTTGGGCTTGGTCTTCCAAGATTTAGGTGTTGCCGGGGGCGTTGACATTAGTGGTCAATATATCCTGAAGTACAACTTACAAGTGGAGTTAGGTTACTCTAAGTGGGTCGATCTTGCGATATTACTTGGAATGGTCATTATCTATAGGGTGCTTTTCTTGGTCATTATAAAGGCTTCAAAAATGGCAAAACCATTCATAAAATGTCTAATAGCAAAAGTGTAATGATACCTTGTCTATGAAGGGTAAAAATATATGTTTGTTGTCCTATTATACATGTATGTGCTTTACCATATTTGTATGAGACCATTGAGATAATTGTACTATTATACTTTCATTACACTTCATAATTTGACGGAAAAAAATAATTTAAAATCAAAATTTAAAACATTGTCTTAGAACTTTTATTTTGGTATTACAAACAATATTCAAATTTTTGAACTAGTTTCAAAAAGAATAATAATGTTCAAAAAGGAGAAAAATGAAATAACAAAAAGAGGGAAGAATAAAGAAAAAACTCTTTGCCCTTGGCCTAATTAGGAAAAGGTATCGCTCTCGTCGGCGTTTATTGGGAATTACAAAAAACTGTTTGCAATTTTTAAAAGTTTTTCATGCTATAACTTAAAATTTGTTCATGTTATAATTTTTTGTTCATGTTATAATTTATACTTCATCATTTCATTTCATTTGTATTTTTATTACTCATTTTTATAAATCTTATTTGTGCCATGTTTTTTGTTTATCTTTTTATACAAATGTTTTTCCATGAGTTTTTTAGTCAAAGGAATTTGTGTGACCAAAGGTTTTAAGTCCTGCCATAACTGCAAGTTTTCAAATGGGTCGTGACTGTAATATTTCAAGTTGGGTTGAAACTATAAGTTTTCATATGGGGTTGTAACTCTGAGGCTTTAAAAAATGGGTCACAACCGCATGTATTGAAATCGGGTCGCAACTGCAATTTTTAAAATGTGGTCGCAACTACAAGCCCTCAAGTCGGGTCACAACAGAAAGTTCTCGCAAGTTTACAAGTGGGGTCGCAACTGCAAATTTTAAGTAGGGTCACAACTACAAGTCTTCAAGTGAGGTCGTAACTTCAAGTATTAAAAGAGGTTTAAATTGCAAGTTTTAAGTATGGTCTCACCGCAAGTATTCAAAAAGGGTCACAACTGCAAGTTTTCAAATGATTCACAATTTACAAATTTTCAAGTGAGGTTGTAACTCAGAAGAAGCCTTCTCGCCTAACCGAACACCCTCCATTGGACATGGTATATTTTTGGACATCCTTCAAATGACCTGAACTTCCGCAAGCATGTGGGCATGCCCATGTTAGGTATCCATTTTGTCATTTTTTTAATAAAAATCTAATAATTGTTTATTAAACTATTAAATTAAACTATCAGGTTTGAACGACTTTTGACACCGTATGTAAGTCGCGACACATCCGACCATTTATCGGTCATTTTTGACCAAGAAATCTTCAGAAAAAGCAATATTTGTCGAAAACCAAAATAACTTGGCATGGTCCCTTGAATTGGTCATACAAGACCATGAAAATTGGGATAATTTCAAGGTTGTCGAAAAACAACGTGCTCTCATACACCCTTCTATCCTACCCGAACATCCTTCGTTGAACATGGTTCTTTTTTAACATCCTTCAAATGACCTCAACTTTTACAAGAAGATGGGCATGCTCATGTTAGGTTTGAACGATTTCCGACTATGTACGCAAGTTGCGACACGTACGACCATTTATCGGCCTTTTGACCGAAAACTCCAAGAAATGCAAAATTTGTCAGAAATTCAAACAACTTGGCATGGTGCCTTGAATTGGTCATATAAGCTCATGAAAAACAATTGGGGTCATTTGATGGATGCCAAAAAAAAATTCGCTATCAAATTGACTAATAAATACAGACGGATAAAATCGAAATAGTAAATGCTTTTCAATTTGGGATTATTTTATGTTTTTAACACAACTAAAAAAATACAAAGGGATAAAATTGAAAATAGTAAATGTTTTTCTTAAAAAGCATTTAATAAGCATTTGACGTAAAAAAAATAAAATTAAAATTTAAAACATTGTCTTAGAACTTTTATTTTGGTATTACAAACAATATTCAAATTTTTGAACTAGTTTAAAAAAGAATAATAATGTTCAAAGAGGAGAAAAAGGAAATAACAAAAAGAGGGAAGAATAAAGAAAAAACTCTTTGCCCTTGGCCCAACTAGGAAACAGTATCGTTCTCGTCGGCGTTTATTGGGAATTACAAAAAACTGTTTGCAATTTTTAAAAGTTTTTCATGTTATAACTTAAAATTTGTTCATGTTATAATTTTTTGTTCATGTTATAATTTTCTAAAAGTTTTTCAAAAAATGTTTGAAAGTTTAAAATTTGTTCATGTTATAATTTTTTGTTCAAATTTTAATTTTTTTTTTGTGTTTTCAATTTTTTTTTGTTATTTCAAGAAATGACCAGGATTATAAAAAAAGTTTGCGCTTTTCAAAAAATGTAGAAGTTCAAGAAATATCCTTACTTTCAATTTTTGTTCACAAATTCGAAAATATCAGGATTTAGAAAAATGTTCCCGCTTTCAAAACTTCTTCACAAATCCAAATTTTTTTTTATTTTTTCAACAAATGCTGGTCGGAGTTTCTAAAAATGTTCTCATGTTTTCAAAAAATGTATGTGTTTGAAATGTATTTATTTTTGTGTTTTTTAAATTTTTTGTAGTTTTCAAATTTTGTTTGCATTTTTATAAACTGTTTAGGATTGTTCAAAATGTTAGGTTTTTCAAAAAATGTTTGGAATGCCAAAGTTTCTTCACATTTCAAAAAAAAATTCGAGTTTCAAAAATTGTTCAATATTTTCGAAAAGTTTGGAGTTCCATAAATATTTTTTTTGCAAAAAATATTCGGCATTTCCAAATTGGTCACGGTTTTTTTTCAAGAAAAGTTCAATTTTTTAAGAGATGTTCTTATATATGAAGGTTGTTTTGTGTTCTTATATAATTCAATGAATATGAAATGACAAGCGGTTGCTTGTCGAGTGGCAAGCAGCTTGTCACAATAGTGCAAGCTCCTGAGTGTGAGTCTTGGTTTCTGTGGGTTTTTTTTTCTACATAGAACGGATGAACGTGACTTAATGGGCTGGCCCAGACGCGCGAGAACTGACGCAGAGAGCCTCGTACAGGAGGGGTCTCCATACGAAAGTGGGTATGATTTGTCAAAGGTCCATATTGTCCTTTATCAAATAATGGTATGTCCTCTCCAGATACCAAGTAGTTGTATTGTCGGTTTAATTATTCTTCACTAAAATGTACTTCCTCCGTCCAAAATTAGTTGGATTTTTCTATAGTGTTAAATACATCTGTTTGAGTGATAACTAATTTCAGACGAAGGACGTACATCTCAAATCAAAAAGTTGTGCAGATGAGAACACTTATTCTACTTTTTCACACTTGAATGAAGCTTCTACCCCAAGCCGATCTAGCTTGACTGAGTTTACCGATTCTAACTTCGAATCTATTACCTCCGTCCCATATTAATTCATGCTCAAAAAGATGTATCTAGACATATTTTAGTGTTAGATATATCCATTTGAGCGTTAATTAATATGTGACGGATGGAATACTTGTTTAGTTGGCTATAGTTAACCAAAATTGAAGGGCTGCATCAGTTTAGCTCAACTATTATGTTCCTTGTGTGCATATGAAGCATATTTAAGATACATGCGGGTTCAACAAGTTCAAGTTTAGTTCAGAAAATTGAACCCTTTAACAGTCGCGGCATGGGCGCTCGTTGGGCGTGTATACCTGGCGGTTTTACTGTGTCGAGTTTACCGAACGAGAGAAGCAGAAAAAAATAGCGGTGAAACCCTAAACCGGCTAGCGAGCGACTCCACTTCCTCCTCTTTCTCTCCCCCACCTTTTCCTCCTTCGCACAGCCGTCGCCACCCTCCATCACCACGTCTCCAAGCCAGCGCCACTGTCGCCAGAGGAAAAGAGCAGGGGAACGCGCAGCCATCGATCTCGTGCACCGTCTCTCCCTCTACTTGAGGACTTGCGGCGAAGAAGTCGCCGGAGGCGGAGCTCTACCCGGACGACGACAGCCAGAGGACGTCAAGGCCCCGCCGAGGAGGAGCCTGGCCGGAGGAGAGTGTGGTGCAGCCATGCAGGGTGCCTCACCACCATCATCGTCCTTGCCACCACGGGCGCCACTGAGGCCAGCCTCTCCTCCACACACAGGTACTACCTTCCTCCTCTCCCTGCCCTCTGTTTCTTCCCATACCCGCATCTAGATGTCGATGAGACCCTGGCTTGAGGCGACGTGTGGCAGATTCTTTGATCGTTTTATGTTAAGATCTTGCCCCCCATCCCTGAACTTATTGATTTTGTAAGGTTCTTGCAGATCGTAGGGCTTGATGTGTGCTGCAATTTATTTGGCATTATGAACACTAGCATGACGAATGGATCTGGGGTGATGGATTTAACAATCACTGGAGATGGATGCTGCCTTTGTGCAATACTAGCAATCAAATGGATTTGGGATAAGGGATTTGGAATTGTGAATGTGAGCAACCAAGCAATCAGGTGAGAATAGCTTAGTGTTGCTCTTTATTTTTTGAACTCTGCAACTCACAGGAAAATGTGGAAGTTTTCTCTGTTACTCAGTGTTATTTATTTCTTCAGTTTATCAATTTATCTTCAGTCATATCCAGTGTTATTTCTTCAGTTTATCAGTTTATCTTCAGTCATATCCAGTGTTATTTCTTCAGTTTATCAATTTTTCTTCAGTCATATTTAGTGTTATTTGTTTAGTCATATGTCATATTCAGTGTAAATTATTTAGTCATACTCGGTGTTATTTCTTCAGCCATATTCAGTGTTCCTCTCAGTCCCCTTCTTAGTCTTTTGGCCTATCAGTTTGTTCTTTCATTTCCGAAGGCTATCCTCCCTGCATCCCTGTGTTGGCCTCACGAATGCTTCTTTGTACACAGGCTTTTCATCCGCCCGTTTTTGTGAAGGAGGTTTGCAGAAACAATATTGCAAAGCTTCACCGTCTCTGCAACATCAATATCCCTAAGGTACTTCTGCACTATCTTGACTGAACCTCAAGTTTTTTACAGACCATAGCCTGCGTTCCTCGTCATTTGGTGGAGATGATAATTTCTGAGATTTTACTACTACTTGTGTAATTACGAGATTGATGTCGATATGTTAGAGCTACATGTTGAATGGGGTGAAGAGGTCTACAAGGCTGCAGTGAATTGTTTGGTGGAAATCGAAGAATGTGGCAGGCTGGCGGACAGACCATCATACCCGAGATTTGGAATTACAAGGAGGACAGGAAGGCCACTCCAGTGGAAGTGTTGAGTACATGTGTAGCCAAGTGAAGCGTCTGAGAGGTGTGAAATCCAGGGCGATCGGTATGTCCATACGAGCTTAACATGCACTTACAAGAAATACTCTTCTGCTTCTTATAGGTTGTCCTATGATTTTTTGCTAGAATCTTTTTGTGGATAATTTAAAACTGAAACATTAGTACCTATTGGAACGTCATAATGGTATTCATAGATTTTGATACTTGTGAGAAATGGCAATGCATACTATTTAATGATGTGGCTAGGGTTTAAAATTTAGTTGGCTTGCTACAAACACTGTGTTAAATAATGCACAGTTGTGTGATGTCGATTATTGTGATGATAATTTCCTGTATGTTATAACTGCAGGTTGATGGTTATGGTATAAACTCAATTGCTGATATTTTTTTACTGGTTTTGGTTACAAGTCTCGTGAAGAACTAAGGTTTCCAGCAGAAAAAACTAAGAGCATTATGGTTTTCCCTTCCTAACAATGATGGATACACCAGAACTCGTATATATGGACCTTTGCAAGGATATTCATTTTTGAACTTATTGTAGATTAGCTGAGTGCTCTGAGCCAGGTGATGCTCGACGATTTACTTAATTCCTTCAATTTTTTTGTCTAAGATATTAGTAGGATGGACAAATGTTCATTCATAGTATGCGTGTAGGGCCGAAGGCATTTTAGACATACCTCATAACACTTATGTATGGCTGCAGAAGACTGCTGAAACATATCACTATAGAAAAAAAATGCTTTCTGAAAATCATTTCTCTGTAGGTTACTTCCGTAGTTCTGTTAGAGTAAATACTCAGGTTACTTCTGTAGTTCCGTTGAAGTAAATAGTCAGAGATATTTACTTCTGTAGTTCTCTTTAGGTTACTTCTGTAGTTCTGTCAAGAGTAGGTTCTATTAACACATCGATTTAACAGCAATCATCAGTTTAATGTGTGATGTTGGGACGTAGTTTTCCTGCAACGGCATACACATCCGGCGAGACTTTTTCTGCTAGGGATGTACAAGGTATGACATGTGGAGAAGGTGCTTCCAATTAGTAATTCAAACTCTGGGATACAAAAATGCTCGCATTATTACAAAAAGTGTTGCTGAATCAGGACAATTTATAAGCACATACTGAGGGCACTGAACCACATGTTAGTAGTGATCGTCAATTGTGAAGACTGTATGATTATCATATATAACCAAATTTTGCTAGCCCGCCTGTCGTATGTTTGTTTTACCAACATATAGTTGTATATATGCACTTCTGTTTTTCTCATCCTTCCTTTCCTTAATTTCAGTGATTACTAAATAATATTTGTTCTGATGGTCTAATAGTTTTTTTTTCTGCTTAGGCACAGATATGGTGCAATCTGCTGCTATCCTCCTCTTTTTACCTAAGATTTTTTTCCTATGAGGCCGGTTACTATTTAAGCATAATCAGGGTGAACCTAATAAATTTATGATAACTCTGAAGTTTAATATGTGTTTACGTGCCTGCCTAAGAGTATCATGCCAATTGCTTAAGCAGCACGCAATGGTAATTATTCTCCTAAGATGATGCTGAGTTTTAGCAATGTAGAACCATTTGTTCATTTCCAATCTTTGGTGCTTTTGCAGATATGTAATGTTGTTGCAATTGCTGAGATAATGGATGCAACACTAATTTTACCAGTTCTGAAGCAGGACCATATGAAAAGACCATACGTAAGTGCTATTTTCTCTTGTAAAAACTTGTTTTACTTGTCTATCTCCCACTGGTATACATGTCTTTAATTGATAGTTTATTACACATAGTTTGCTTTACTTAATTTAAAAAATAAAATTGTGATGAACTACAAGTAGTGTCCTACTAGAATATTGGGAAAATGAAAATGAGTGGTGGTTATTCACTTATTGTAGCATAATCACTGTCAGACTGAGTTTTTCTGCATGCGTGTGATACCAATATACTTCTAATATTAGTACTGGGTTCTTCTTAAGGATTATTTTCTTCTCATACTACCGCTAGAATGATCAAAATATGTGCCCTAAAAGCCACTGTTCTTCATGATTGTATCGTTGTAATCAGATATTATATAGAGATTAAAACTGCATATCGAAGTCATTTTATAAGATTTTGAGTTCCATCTATAAGGAAAAATTGCAATATCATGCTTAATAGGTCTATAGTTTTCTTACTCCTGTACTCGGTGTTGAATAATGAACTAATTGATATTTGATGTAATGTAGAATCTTAATTATCATAGTTGCAGTATCAGATTATCTTTCTCTGTTAATACATTGTTTTCGCCATTAGTACTTTGATTGTGAAGAACATATGCTTTCTCTGCAGAAGATCATTCTCTCTACCACCTTATAACCAGATCACTGATGTATCTAATCTAGATGATCATTCAAATAGGTGCACGATCCATACAATGGTTTTCATGGTCATTCAAGTCGAGCGCCGAGACACTCGAGGTGATGAGCTAGAGTTCGGTGCTTCTGCTGGTGCATACGTAGGTTTTGGTACAATAGCTATTTAGCTAATTATTTGTTATATCTCATAAGTGGAATGATCAATTGGCTTTGACTGTAAATTAATAAACAGACACAGCAGACTAGCTGAGTACCTACATAGCTAATCATTGATCTTGTCTTGGGTGAAAGGGTGTCGTTTGTTAATTCAGAGACTGACTAAAAGGTAGCCCATACGGCTTTATTTTTTTACTTCCGTTCTGAACCCTTATTTACTTGGCTTATGTTGATGATATTTCTAATCTTTGCAGGTATACTCAACTGCATCTTAGTTTTGTGCTCCTGCTAATATAAATATCATAACTCTCAAAGTTTTCATTATTAGTTTTTTTACAGATTCTTGAAGCTTTACGTGCTGGATTCTCCAATGTAATTGAAGTAGCTCAACATCATGTAGTTACATTGTCATGGTAGTAATCTTTGCCTGTTTGTTGACTTAAGAGAGCTAGCTGTTTGCTAGAATATAGAGTATTAAACTGCTAATTTTACACCTATTTATGTACATGTCATCATAGTTAGATTTCAGAATCAGTTTTGATTTATGAAAATGCTAGCTCTTTCATAGTATAGAAATATTTTCACGAATTATAATGGCAAATTATTTTTCTTGTTTTCACGAGTAATAATGCCAAATGCTTTCCTTATGGTATTCAGAAGTTAAGGCACTGCGTTTCAGATCGACGACGCTTTATACATGGGTGGGGTTGGCAGTTTTGAGCCACTTAATTTACGGGTGGCGATTGCTGTCACCGTTGTTTAATACCAAATATATTATCCGTCTGGCTAGATTTTTATTTGTTTTTGTGTCACAGGCTGCTAAGAATGTTCTAGCTGCTGCGGCGGCGACACCGTCAGTTCCTGCTTTCAGGGCACCCTACTGCAAATACACCTTCTGGATCAGGTATGTATCATATGGCCGTTTGTCTCTCCAGCACGCACATGAACTACAAACTTAATTGTGCTCAGTAACATATTTTGTTAAATGAGTCCTCCCATCTAAGCGCCGCCATCGTCCTCGCACCGTCGCGCGCTGCGCCAGAGACACGGACGGAGACAAGGACGAGGTCGAGCAGTATGTGCCTTCGTCCTCTTCACTCGGAGTGTGGGGCCGAGGATAAGGACGAGGAGAAGAAATATGTGGCATCTTCATCGTTGTCCTCTTGGCGCGCGGTGCTGGAGAGACGGAAAAGGAGGCTGAGAACTGGAAGTTTGGCATATTGTAGTGTTTTGTTTGATGGGGAAATATCTTTGTATGCCAGCATATTTAATGGTGGTTTGTTTGATGGGAACTACATATTTTGCTTAGGTATTGATGATTCCATGCTAAATTTGTACATGATACCAAAAATATAAATTGTGAGTGCAACAACTATTAGTTAGTTGCACTAAGTTAAATTCATACAACTGTGTTACACAGATCTGAAAATGCAAATAAAAATGTGTGTATACATTAGTACAGATAAGAACAGGAAAGGGGTCCCTTAAAAAAAGAATGGGAAAGGGGCGCATCCCACCTGGTGTCGCCCCAACCCCCTCTCAGGCGGCGCACCAGGGTGCGCCCCAACCACTAGTAAAGATATAAGGGTTGGTGTTATTGTATCTTATTCCGAAGTGAGCTATGTTGAGAAGAGGCTTGGCATATTCTTTTCGTCATTTCCATCCAGTGATCAATTCAATCTGAACCCTGCATCTAAATTGATTTTTGAAAAGTGAGATCCCTTTAGTTTAGCAATTCAGTCGCCCTATACCTTGCATATGATTATGTCCACAACTGGCTGCTAAATGCAGTTATAAGTTCGGTAATGAAGGTAAATTATTTCTCATCTTGGTATCCTATCCTGTAGGACAATTGCTCATCTTATTTCAATCCCTCACAGTTCCTTTTCTTGAGTAATATTTACAAGCTGCACTTGATACATTTTCCAGAAAATGGTAAGCTCTTGAAGAAAGGAAAGTCACTTTTCTCTTGGAGAGGCATTCTGTATGGTCTTTTGACATGTGGGTTCCTCCGCTCTCGGCCTGATCAAATGCCCGATTGCTAGATCTTTTTTCCTTTCTTGTTACTACTCTATATCCGAAGACCTTGACAATGAGTGACAACCAATTGTAAGAATAAGCTGTATATTATTCAGCGATGAAAAATTTACCATCCATATTTTGTGCCACATATATATTTATGAAAATCGCTCATGAAATGGTCCATGAATTACATCGGAAAAAGTTGAATGGGGTGGTACTCAAAATAGACTTTGAAAAAGCCTATAACAAAGTCAAATGGCCATTTCTTCAACAGACTCTCAGAATGAAAGGATTTTCTGCAGAGTGGTGCGCTATGGTCCATAGGTAGGTAGTGTTGCCATTAAGGTCAATAATGACGTTGGACACTATTTCCAAACAAAGAAGGGATTGCGACAAGATGACTCGGTATCGCCCATGCTATTCAATATAGTGACGGATATGCTAGCGATCATGATTGAGCGTGCCAAGGTTGATGGAGTAGTGAGTCATCTAGTTGATGGTGGTATCTCTATACTTCAATATCCCGACGATACGATTCTCTTCGTGGATCATGACCTCGAGAAAGCGATAAATCTGAAATTAATTTTATCAGCATTCGAGCAACCCTCAGGTCTGAAGATCAACTTTCATAAAAGTGAATTGTTTTGTTTTGGTGAGGTTCAAGATGACACTACTAGGAAAAGGGCTATAGCTAATATGGACATTAATGACGCACCATGTACAGTGCACCATTGCTATATAGCAGTGGCGCACCAGATACTGGTGTGCCATTATTGACATATTACTAATGGTGCACCTGATGTGTGGTGCACCATTACTAGTTTAGAAAAAAAATAAAAAAATTGTTAGTAATAGCGCACCAGGGGATAGTGCGCCATTACTAGTTGACATAGTAATGACGCACCTTCACCAAAGTGCGTCATTACTATGTGTATGACTTAGTCAAACCTTGGTCAAACTTAGTAATGGCACACTTTGCATAGGTGCGCCATTACTATGTCAAACTTAGTAATGGCGCACCTACACAAAGTGCGCCATTACAAACTTTGACCAAGGTTTGACCAAGTCATACATATAGTAATGTCGCACTTTGTGAAGGTGCGCCATTACTATGTCAACTAGTAATGGCGCAGTAAAAAAATAAAAGAAAATGATGGAAATGTAAAAAAATAAAAGAAAATAAGTTTCCCATGTGATATGTGGTCTAGTTGTTGGGAAAATTTACAAATATGAATTTCGACTTTATTTGCAAAATTTCTCTGGAATTTAGTAAAATGGGCATAACTTTTGCATACGAACTCGGATTAAAAAGTTTTTTATATGAAA
>LR880967.1:104941861-104955998 GCA_904067115.1 Aegilops sharonensis | reverse complement strand
GCCGAAGCCGGAGGAGGCGGCGACGACAGATCCAACACATGCGGGCTTTGACATGTCCAACACCATGGCTGAGTTCAAGGAGGCCCGGATGGACGAGCTGGCAGAGCAGTAGGCCCTCCTCAAGTCCTTCGAGACAGAGCACGAGGTGGAGGCAAACCGCCGCAACCTCCGCCAGCGGAAGGCAGAGATCTACTAGCTCTTCGCCGAGTTCGAGGAGGAGGACAAGGACGAGCCGGCCGTGTGACCGATTGCCAATGACCACAAGGCTAGTGGCTCCGGCACCAACATCGTCAACATCTCCGAGCACGAAGACATGTAGTTTAGTACAACTCATAGTTGTAGTTTACGTAGATCATGTCATTGCATGGGTTTGGTAATCAGAAGACACGTCCTCGAGCGTTTGACAACTCGTGTTAAGTGTGTGTGATTGTAGATGCGCTGAACGTGCCCAGGTTCACGCACGCCTTGTTTCTCGCGTGCGCGCATGCTCAGTCACGCACAGTGGTGGTTCATGTGGCCAAAGTTGTCCATGTCAGTTCGGCAGAAGGGGTCCGTCCGGAGCACGCAATGAAGAATGCGTTTGGTTGCTCTGGGCTATCCCACCCTGGTATAGGGATAGGCATTTTTTACCTGGATGCCAGTCGTTTGGTTCGTGGGCGAGCAGGATAGGGATAGTCGGATGCTGGGGATATTCTTTGAAAATGAGGCTAAGCGCGTCCGCGAAAATCTCGCGGATCTAGGCATTCAGGCGCGCGCGCGATGCGAAGCAACCCGCGAAACGTTTTTCTCTACACTCCCGCTTCATTCAGCTCTGTTCTCTCCTGCCGCGGCGGCGGCCGTAGAAATCAAAGCACGGCGATGAAGGTCAGTGCGCTGCCACATGGATCTCCCCTTCCATATCTTCTTACTAGGTGTGCCCTCTCTCCTTCCTCCGTCATTTCTTCCATTGAAGCTGCAACCCAGCAGCGGTCAGGCCAACTCCACCGCGCGACCCCAAACGAACGTCCGTTTTGTCCGGATTCTGTCCGTTTGGGTAGGGCAATGGGGTCGTGTCCGGGCGTGTCTTGGGATGCAGTGGCCGTGCGCCCAGCGCGCGGCCGCATCCGTTTGCCCCATCCTGTCCGTCAGGGCCAAAAATGCCCATATTTTCATCAAAACTAGTTTGCACGTCCAAATATTTATTTGGAAATTAAAATAGTTTTACAACCTAATTGAAATTGTCTCTAATAAAATAGTTTTACAACCAAATCGAAATTGTCTTGACTGGACATAAAATGAACCAATACATCTATGGGTTGCCAATGTGATCCCACACGTGCTCAACCAAGTTTGAAGATTCAAATGAGTGTGCCAATCACGCAGCTCACGGTGGAATTGGACAGACTGTTCAAATGTGGCCGGGTCTTGGTGCAGGGGCTCAATATTTTCACCTTGATAATCAAATCCTTGGTCGAAGATACTCTCATCACGCTCGTCCTCGACGATCATGTTATGCATGATCACACAAGCAGTCATCACCTCCCAAAGCTTTGCTTCATCCCATGACAGTGCAGGGTATCGAACAATACCCACCGGGATTGAAGCACACCAAAAGCACGTTCCACATCCTTTCTATCACTCTCTTGCATTTGGGAAAATCTCTTTCTCTTCTCACCTTGGGGTTTCGAGATTGTCTTCACAAAAGTTGACCACTAAGGATATATACCATCAGCTAGATAGTATCCCTTGTTGTACTGGTGGCTACTGATCTCGAAGTTGACAGGTGGGGAGTGGCCTTCTGTAAGCCTTGCAAAGACTGGAGAACGCTGCAACACGTTGATATCATTGTGAGAACCTGCCATGCCGAAGAAAGAATGCCATATCCAAAGATCATGCGAAGCCACCGCTTCTAATATGACAGTTCACGCCTTGACACTCCCCTTGTACTGGCCCTGCCAAGCAAATGGACAGTTCTTCCACTTCCAGTGCATACAATCTATGCTTCCAAGCATGCCTGGAAAGCCTCTAGCTGCGTTGGTTGCCAACAATCTCTCTGTATCAGCGGCAGTTGGCTGGCTCAAGTACTCTGGGCCAAACACCTCGATCACAGCCTGGCAGAACTTGTACATTGACATCAGACATGTTGTCTCACTCATACGCACATACTCATCCACCAGATCGCCTGGAATTCCATATGCAAGCATGCGGATGGCCGCGGTGCATTTCTAGTAAGAAGGAGAATCCAAGCTTGCCAAGGGCATCCATCTTGTACTCGAAGTATGGGTCATGAGCAACCACTCCCTCTCGGATACGATTGAACACATGCCTTGCCATTCGAAAACGGCGACGGAATTTATCCGGCTTGAAGAGCGGGGTGTTGGAAAAGTAATTGGCATAGAGCAGGGCGTGGCCTCTCTCCCTGTTGTGTTTCAGGTTGGGAGCACGGCCAGGGACTGACCCCCTGTACCGAGGAAGCTGCCGTTGAATGTGGTCGTGAACAACCAGTGAGCCACCACAAGATCTTCATCATCCGACGACGAATCGTCCGATGAACAAAGGAAGTGATGGAAGAAAAACTCATCTCCACTGTCCATACCTTTATGGGCAAAATGTCAAACACCTTGTGGTCGTGGTGGCAAAGGGGCCGCGATGATCACCTCGACGCAACAGGGTTGGTTGCCGGCCGGCTACTGGCCGCTCTGGAGCTCTCGTCGGAAGCTGCCGGCGGTCGTGTCCCCTCTGCCACCGGCTAAGACGGCGACGACCAAACCTCCTCCGATCGACGGCCAAAACTACGGCGAAATCTCGGGCGTGTTGGCGGCCATGTCGAGACGTTGTTTGGTATGGAAGGCCGTGGCCTGCGCAGTGAGGAGGTGGCCGGAGAATAGCAGCGGCGCCGGCTGGGGGGCGGGGCGGGAAGAGGGGGTGGAGGCGTTGGAAGCGAAGGGACTGCTAGTGTCCCTGACAGGCGGGTCACGGGAGGACAAGGGCGTGCAGCGAGCCCGTCCGTGCGATGTCCGTTTGACCCCAAACTCGACGCAAGTTTGGACCGGGGCTGGGTCAAAAACGGATGAAATCCAGACATTTTTTCATTTGGGGCCGCGCGTTGGGTCGCACTATTCATTCGTTTTATCTCAAACGGACACACTCGGACAAAATGAGGTCGCGCGGTGGAGTTGGCCTCATGGCGGCGGCGGTAGATAGAGGTGTGCCATGCGCAGCCGACGGAGCCCTGCAGATGGAGGTCGGGCGTGCTGCAGGCGCTGCGTATTGGGCGTGCCTGCCGGCTGCGCGCTGGGCATGCTTGCCTGGCGTGCGTGCTGCACGCGCGGCCTGCGTGCTGCGCTTGCCTTTCTCGCGTGTGCGTGGTGTATTTGTGTGCATGATGTACTGATGTGTGTGCTTCTTCACTTATAATCTCTCCAAAATACTTGTCCTACGATTAATTTTGTCCTACATCAGCCGAAAGGGGAAAAGGAACAGGAAATCAAAGGCTATCCAACCATGCTTTATCCTTCAAACCAAACAAAATATAAGCTAACCTTATTCATCAACCAAACCGAAAAATGCTATACCTAACCAGCTGGATAGGGATACCTGTAACCACCCTAGCATCTCTTCCTTGAACCAAACACATCCTAAGACGGTCTCATGGCGTCCGCGACGGCAGGTCCACCGCTGGGCGCGTCCGCGTCGAGCTCGTCGAGTTTAAAGAACATGCGTCTCCGGTCTCCCCTGTGGGGAAAATATCTGGTGCTCCGGGAGCATCTAAGCTTAGGTGCTCCCGTGCGACCTCAGCCGTTGGATCTCAAATCCAACAGCTTCTGTGAGACGGTGAACATTTTTGCAAGAAAGCCCACATAGAATCTGAAAATGTGCGCAAGTATAGCAGCTACAGCAGCTTCTCATGCGCCGTTGGATCTGAGATCCGATTGCCCAAAAGCGCGTATCATAGGAGCACCTAAGCTCCCGTATCACAGGATACTCTCCCGAGAGTATCCTGTGGAGAGTATCCTGTGATACGGTAGCTTAGGTGCTCCTATGATACGGGCTTTTGGGCCATGAAATGTGGTAGGTTCGGCCGCATTCGTTACAGTAGCATGTTCAGGGAGCCAGTTAGTCCGCACGTACGTATAGACAGCCAATACACCATTAACGTGATGGCCCCGTCGAGGCCAAAGATCTATAATAATGACCTTGACAGCATTAATGTGGTAGCAGCCATTCGCCACGACGATACTCCAACCAGCAACGCCCCAACCTAACCCGGTTGAGACATAAAATAAAAATACATGGACACTAGCACCTAGGACATATTGTTAATAGGAGTCCATCCAAATGAGATCGCAAAGATTCACTCCCGACAGGACTCGAACCACGATCTGCAAGGAAACACCAATGTGTCCTTGCCACAGCCCAGTTCTCCCCGCTTCAGACATACACAGTCGAAATGACACCAGTTACAAAGATGGTAGACTAGCAGTGTCACCGATCCACCAAAGATCGGCGTTCAGTTGCTACGAGATGAATACTTGTCCCTTGTCATGCGGTGAAAAGAAATACTTCAAGACATTAATGTGGAAGCGTTTTTTTAATGACCCAGATCTATTATAAAGGTTCACAAGTGTTGAAATATTAGGGTGGGCTTAGGTCCATCTAACAATTTCTGAAAATCTGTAAGGACCCTTGTGGGTCTATTGGCACTAGGTGTAGTGGGAAGTTTAGTCCCATCCAAAGTTAGAGAGGAGTTGGATCTCTTTATAAAGGTTTCTCTTCCACATGCTATTGAAGCTTGAGAAGAGAAGAGGCCCTCGTGCATTTCTCCTCTGCCGCCCGCCACGCCACGCCTCGTCATGACGCGGGTTGCGGCAATGAGCCGAGCTCACACCTAGTTTTGCCAGTGAATACCCGAGAGTTTTCTGACAGCTGGCCCACGATCTGAGACGCGGGATCATGGGCTGTCATGGCCTCGGACGTGGGTCGAGCCCATGTCTCTCCACGTGGCTGCATCTATATAAGTGTGAGGTGTCTCCTAACCCTAGTGGCCACGAACAGATCATATCTGCTCCACGCGCACGCCCACCGTCGTTCCTTTGTTGCTTCTGCCGCCGGTGACTCCATCCCGTCTGCCGCGTACACGGTCGACGGGAGAGCAGGTCTCCGAGACCCCGCCTCTCCGGATCCTGTACGTGAGAGGGGCGAATAGGTTTTTGGGAAGCAACTACGTGACTGCTCGCCTCCGATCCGCTACTTCCTCTACGTCCGAGCCGTCTTCGTCAACGCCATGTCTCAGACCGAAGCCGACCGTCTCGCCGCCGAGAAGCTCGAGGCAGACAAGAAGGCAACCGAGGACGCCGTTGCTGCCACCGCCGTCGCGGCCTTTGCATGGCCGGAGGGTATAACACGTTTATCTCGCTCCTACTGTTTTCTGTTATAGCCATGCTAGCGTTATACGTAGATGTCCATTAGCGTAGTATGGGCTTGTGTGATTCAATATCAACATGTCGTTAATTCTGTCAATGCCATGCTAGTAATTTATTTATGGCTTAAATTAGTCGAAAAATTGCCTATCTACTCAGCAACAAAAAGTAAAAAGCACAACAAACGTAATAAAAATTACATCAAGGTCTCTGGACCACCGACCGACCACTGTCACCCCAAAATGAGCCGTCGATGTGTAGTTATCGCCAATCCAATACTGGAATCGGCTTGACCTTGTCGATGAAGGATGAGAAGTCTTCGTGCATGTGCCACTAAGGATAAGCACCCTAGAGGCGCAGTCGTCGTCGTTGAACCCTAGAATTGATGCAAAGAACCTGACACAAACTCTCACCATCGTGTATGCACGCTGGAGCTCCATCTAGACTTGAGAAGGAGCAGAGCCTGAAAGACCGCCTCGAAAATGAAGCGCCACCATTCGCCCAAGTGCAGCTTTTGCGAGGATTAAAACCGTAACCTACTAGTAATCGTGGCAGAGGGACCAGGACTCCCCTCCCTGCCCACCGGCCGCCAGAGCGGCATGAGATGGAAGGCAAATCCATGGGCTCACTGACGAAGATCGAGGGAAGGAAGCCTTTGCTCTAGTCGCCTTGCGAGAGGGGACCAAAAGAGAGAGGAGACCAATGTGGAGGCAGTTCTATTACGAGGATGAGTGTAAAACTAAGTATTTCATGTTATCGTATCTACTGACCACCCTGCACCTCTTTGGTATAATCCCACTCATTGGTGTGTCTTCTTGCCTATCCATAATTAACATGCAAGACACTCTTTCTGGTGAATTGTTTTTTGATTTTCCCCCATCTCAGCAAATGTTATATTTCATGTCCTTCCACTTTGCATAATACCATTTGGTGTGTGTTATCATGTCTTTCCACCCGTTTCTCCCGCTCTACATGATACTATTTGGTGTGTATTGTCTTGTCCATAAACTCGTCATCGATCTACTGATGTTCCATATTTCGTGTATTACTCATTTCCCCGTGAAACAACTTGAGGTCTGGCCCCCTCACTATCAATCCTTACAATCGATACTCGCTTATTTACTCAATCGCTGCTAAATCATCACTTTCTTCCTCGCTGGAACTTATCAGAGAGGTTGTACAAATAACTTGAGTGTTTGTTTCCTTGTTTATGTCAAACTAAGTACATGCTTACACACAACATATGATCTGAATGCTAAGAAAAGAACTACATCCATGATTGCTCTCGGCCCATTACTCCAAGCGACAGGTGTCGGTGTCAAAACCGGCAGATCTCGGGTAGGGGGTCCCGAACTGTGCGTCTGAGGATCAAAGGTAACAGGAGACAGGGACACGATGTTTACCCAGGTTCGGGCCCTCTTAATGAAGGTAATACCCTACTTCCTGCTTGATTGACTTTGATGAATATAGGGGTTACAAGATTTGATCTACCTCGAGATCGTAATGGCTAAACCCTAGATGTCTAGCCTGTATGATTATGATTGCCTCTACGGACTAAACCCTCTGATTTATATAGACATCGGAGGGGCCTAGGGTTGTACAGAGTCGGTTTACAAAGAAAGGAATCTTCATATTCGAATGCCAAACTTGACATCCACGCAAAGGAGAGTCCCATCCGGACATGGAGAAAAGCCTTCCATCTTATATCTTCACGACCCATCAGTCCGGCCCACGTCACATAGCCCGGACGCCCGGGGACCCCCTAATCCAGGACTCCCTCAGTAGCCCCTGAACCAGGCTTCAATGACGATGTGTCCGGCGCGCAGATTGTCTTCGGCATAGCAAGGTGGGTTCCTCCTCCGAATACTCCAAAATAGTCTTCCGAACACAAGAACGGTATCCGGCTCTGTCGAACAGAGTTGCCTCCCACAGCCGCAAGGGCATAATACTTAATCAAAAAACATGACATGCCTTTACTGATAGTTTTACTGGCAAGACGTGACGTCTGGCTGCCTCATTATTTCGAATCATTTTTCGACCTCCCGCTTCGCGTTTCGAGACGCGGTTTTTATTGACATGTCTTGTCAAAGCAGAGATCGTGTCCCCTTAGCGCGAGATTCTCATCAATACGGGTGTGGGTAATCCAACAGTGCCATCCACACGACCCCTTGGGAATAGGCGAGTTTTAAGGCTAGTGGGGGGACGCTTGATATTCACTACCTTTATAAGAGGATAAGGATCCACCTTTTTCACCCCACGCCTTCTTCCTCCTCTGCCCATCCGTTCTCGAGCTCCAGCGCCCAAGCTCCAATCCCTTCCGCTAACAAGCACTCCAGCCATGTCCGGATCCAGAGCGCAGGGCAGGTGGATGGCTTCCTCCATTACAGAGGGAAACATCAAGGAACTCCGGGAAGCGGGGTACCTGGCCAAGGAAATCGCCCACCGGCTTCCGGCCAAAAAGCAGATCGTCCCTACTCCGGAGCCCAGTGAGAGGTTAGTATTCATCCCCCATTTCTTCACGGATTAGGATTTCCCCTCCATCCTTTCGTCCGCGGCCTTATGTTTTATTACGGACTAGATTTCCATGATCTAGCTCTGAATTCTTCCCTCAGCATTTCAGCGTTCATTGTCGTGTGTGAGGAATTTCTCCACATCTCCCCCCACTTCGGCTTATGTCTCAAGATCTTCAACGTGAAGCCGAAAGTGGTTGATGGTCAACACGCGGAGTGCGGCGGCGCCATGATGAGCAAGCTCCCCAACGTTACCTGGCCCAAGGGAACCTTTGTGGAGACCATGAAGGGATGGCAACAGGAGTGATTCTATATCACGGAACCCCGCGACGCCACCTAGGCCTCTGTAGGACCTTGAAGTATGTCTAGGGGGGTGATTAGACTACTTGACCAATAAAAACTTAACCTTTTCCCAATTTTATAGTTTGGCGGATTTTAGCTATTTTAGGACAAGTCAAGCAATCATCACACAATTCAAGCAAGCATGCAAAGAGTATATTGGCAGCGGAAATTAAAGCATGCAACTTGCAAGAAAGTAAGGGGAAGGGTTTGGAGGATTCAAACGCAATTGGAGACACAGATGTTTTTGGCGTGGTTCCGATAGGTGGTGCTATCGTACCTCCACGTTGATGGAGACTTCAACCCACGAAGGGTAACGGTTGCGCGAGTCCACGGAGGGCTCCACCCATGAAGGGTCCACGAAGTAGCAACCTTGTCTATCCCACCATGGCCGTCGCCCATGAAGGACTTGCCTCACTAGCGGTAGATCTTCACGAAGTAGGCGATCTCGTTGCCCTTACAAAATCCTTGGTTCAACTCCACAATCTTGTCGGAGGCTCCCAAGTGACACCTAGCCAATCTAGGAGACACCACTCTCCAAGAAGTAACAAATGGTGTGTTGATGATGAACTCCTTGCTCTTGTGCTTCAAATGATAGTCTCCCCAACACTCAACTCTCTCTCATAGGTTTTGGATCTGGTGGAAAGAAGATTTGAGTAGAAAGCAACTTGGGGAAGGCTAGAGATCAAGATTCATATGGTAGGAATGGAATATCTTGGCCTCAACACATGAGTAGGTGGTTCTCTCTCAGAAATGGTAGGTTGGAAGTGTAGGTTCGTTCTCATGGCTCTCTTCATGAATGAAGAGGAGGTGGAGGGGTATATATAGCCTCCACACAAAATCTAACCGTTACACACAATTTACCAAACTCGGTGGGACCGAATCATCAAACTCGGTCAGACCGATTTAGTAAACCTAGTGACCGTTAGTGATTTTTGGTGGGACTGACATGCATCTCGGTGAGACCGATATGGTTAGGGTTAGGGCATAACGTAATCTCGGTGAGACCGATTACACAAACTTGGTGGGACCGATTTTGGTAATTAGCTAACCAGAGAGTTGGTCAGGTAAACTCAGTGGGACCGATTTGCTCTTTTCGGTGAGACCGAAATGTTACAAAAAGGAAACAAAGAGTTTACATTGCAATCTCGGTGGGACCGATCGCTCACTTAGGTTAGACCGAAACGTTACGAAGGGAAACATAGAGATTGCAACCCCATCTCGGTGAGACCGAGATCCCTATCTGTAAGACCGATTTGCTTAGGGTTTGTGGTAGTGGCTATGACCTTCGGAATCGGTGGCGCCGGATAGAAAGAATCGGTGTGACCGATTTTGGCTTTAGGTTTAGGTCATTTGTGGATGTGGGAAAGTAGTTGAGGGTTTTGGAGCATATCACTAAGCACATGAAGCAAAAGGCTCATTAAGCAACACCTCATCCCTTCTTAATAGTATTGGCTTTTCCTATAGACTCAATGTGATCTTGGATCACTAAAATGTAAAATGAAGAGTCTTGAGCTTTTGAGCTTGAGCCAATCCTTTGTCCTTAGTATTTTGAGGGATCCACTTTCATCATCCATGCCATGCCATTCATTGAGCTTTCCTGAAATAATAGTCTTGGAATAGCATTAACTCAATGAGCTATATGTTGTTATGAATTACCAAAACCACCTAGGGATAGTTGCACTTTCAATCTCCCCCTTTTTGGTAATTGATGACAACATATAGATCAAAGCTTCGACAAATGATAATAGAATTTAAATAACATCGTCGCTTTGAGAAGTATGTGATAAGCAAGAGCCCCCCCTAAATTTGTGCATAGTTTTAGGTTTGCTTTGGACTGCAAATGCACAATGAATTAGGCTCATGGGTTACTCTTCCATGTCACATACATCTTGGTGGAGCGCTCAAAATAATAAACAATGAATACATGCACTCATCACCAAGCATAGTGAGTGATCACATAAGATAGATAGGATAATATCAAGCATGCATAAGTGTAGCTTATGATCAAACACATGATCATCAATGTCTCAACCAAAAGCAAACAAAGATTGAAAAAAACACCAAATAAAGCAAGAGAGAACAAAAGCAACACTCTCTCTCTCTCGAAGCCTATGATCTATACATTTTTCTCCCCCTTTGGCTGTTGGAAATATGCCCTAGAGGCAACAATAAATTAGTTATTATTATATTTCCTTGTTCATGATAATCGTTTATTATCCATGATATAATTGTATTGATAGGAAACTCAGATACATGTGTGGGTACATAGACAACACCATGGTCCTAGTAAGCCTCTAGTTGACTAGCTCGTTGATCAATAGATGGTTACAGTTTCCTAACCATGGACATTGGATGTCGTTGATAACGGGATCACATCATTAGCAGAATGATGTGATGGACAAGACCCAATCCTAAGCCTAGCACAAAGATCGTGTAGTTCGTATGCTAAAGCTTTTCTAATGTCAAGTATCTTTTCCTTAGACCATGAGATTGTGCAACTCCCGGATACCGTAGGAATGCTTTGGGTGTACCAAACGTCACAACGTAACTGGGTGGCTATAAAGGTGCACTACAGGTATCTCCGAAAGTGTCTGTTGGGTTGGCACGAATCGAGACTGGGATCTGTCACTCTGTGTAAACGGAGAGGTATCTCTGGGCCCACTCGGTAGGACATCATCATAATGTGCACAATGTGACCAAGGGGTTGATCACGGGATGATGTGTTACAGAACGAGTAAAGAGACTTGCCGGTAACGAGATTGAACAAGGTATCGGCATACCGACGATCAAATCTCGGGCAAGTACAATACCGTTAGACAAAGGGAATTGTATACGGGAGCGATTGAGTCCTTGACATCGTGGTTCATCCGATGAGATCATCGTGGAACATGTGGGAGCCAACATGGGTATCCAGATCCCGCTGTTGGTTATTGACCGGAGAACGTCTCGGTCATGTCTGCATGGTTCCCGAACCCGTAGGGTCTACACACTTAAGGTTTGATGACGCTATGGTTATAGGGAATAGATATACGTGGTTACCGAATGTTGTTCGGAGTCCCGGATGAGATCCCGGATGTCACAAGGAGTTCCGGAATGGTCCGGAGGTAAAGATTTATATATGGAAAGTCCTATTTTGGCCACCGGAAAATGTTCGGGATTTTTCGGTATTGTACCGGGAAGGTTCTAGAAGGTTTCGGAGTGGGGCCCACCTACATGGGGGGACCCACATGAACGTGGGTAGTGGGGGCAAGGCCCCACACCCCTGGTCAAGGCGCACCAAGATCCCCCCTTAGAAGGAATAAGATCATATCCCGAAGGGATAAGATCAAGATCCCTAAAAAGGGGGGATAACAATCGGTGGGGAAAGGAAAGGATGGGATTTCTTTCCTCCACCTTTGCCAACGCCCCAATGGACTTGGAGGGCAAGAAAGAATCCCCCTCCACCCCTATATATAGTGGGGAGGCGCATGGGAGCTGCACCCTTGCCCCTGGCGCAGCCCTCCCCCTCTCCCAAGTCCCCCTCCTCTCCCGCGGTGCTTGGCGAAGCCCTGCAGGATTGCCACGCTCCTCCATCACCACCACACCGTCGTGCTGCTGCTGGATGGAGTATTCCCCAACCTCTCCCTCTCTCCTTGCTGGATCAAGGCATGGGAGACGTCACCGGGCTGTACGTGTGTTGAACGCGGAGGTGCCGTCCGTTCGGCACTAGGATCTCCGGTGATTTGGATCACAACGAGTACGACTCCTTCAACCCGTTCTCTTGAACGCTTCCGCTTAGCGATCTACAAGGGTATGTAGATGCACTCTCCTTCCCCTCGTTCCTAGTTTCTCCATAGATAGATCTTGGTGACACGTAGGAAAATTTTGAATTTCTGCTACGTTCCCCAACAGTGACATCATGAGCTAGGTCTATTGCGTAGATTTTTTGCACGAGTAGAACACAAAATAGTTGTGGGCGTTGATTTTGTTCAATATGCTTACCGTTACTAGTCCAATCTTGATTCGGCGGCATTGTGGGATGAAGCTGCCCGGACCGACCTTACACGTACACTTACGTGAGACAGGTTCCACCGACTGACATGCACTTGTTGCATAAGGTGGCTAGCGGGTGCCAGTCTCTCCCACTTTAGTCGGATCGGATTCGATGAAAAGGGTCCTTATGAAGGGTAAATAGCAATTCACATATCACGTTGTGGTTTTGCGTAGGTAAGAAACGTTCTTGCCAGAAACCCATAGCAGCCACGTAAAACATGCAAACAACAATTAGAGGACGTCTAACTTGTTTTTGCAGGGTATGCTATGTGATGTGATATGGCCAAGAAGAATGTGATGAATGATATGTGATGTATGAGATTGATCATGTTCTTGTAATAGGAATCACGACTTGCATGTCGATGAGTATGACAACCGGCAGGAGCCATAGGAGTTGTCTTTATTTATTGTATGACCTGCGTGTCATTGAACAACGCCATGTAATTACTTTACTTTATTGCTAACCGATAGCCATAGTAGTAGAAGTAATAGTTGGCGAGACAACTTCATGAAGACACGATGATGGAGATCATAATGATGGAGATCACGGTGTCATGGTGGTGATGATGATGATCATGGAGCCCCGAAGATGGAGATCAAAAGGAGCAAAATGATATTGGCCATATCATGTCACTATTTGATTGCATGTGATGTTTATCATGTTTATGCATCTTATTTGCGTAGAACGACGGTAGTAAATAAGATGATCCCTCATTAAAATTTCAAGAAAGTGTTCCCCCTAACTGTGCACCGTTGCGAAAGTTCGTCGTTTCGAAGCACCACGTGATGATCGGGTGTGATAGATTCTTACGTTCACATACAACGGGTGTAAGCCAGATTTACACACGCGAAACACTTAGGTTGAGTTGACGAGCCTAGCATGTACAGACATGGCCTCGGAACACAAGAGACCGAAAGTTCGAGCATGGGTCGTATGGTAGATACGATCAACATGAAGATGTTCACCGATGATGACTAGTCCGTCTCACGTGATGACCGGACACGGCCTAGTTGACTCGGATCATGTAATCACTTAGATGACTAGAGGGATGTCTATCTGAGTGGGAGTTCATAAGATGAACTTAATTATCCTGAACATAGTCAAAAACCCTTTGCAAATTATGTCATAGCTCGCGCTTTAGTTCTACTGTTTTAGATATGTTCCTAGAGAAAATATAGTTGAAAGTTGACAGTAGCAATTATGGGGACAGTAGAAGGCTTATGTCCTTAATGCACCGCTCGGTGTGCTAAACCTCGAACGTCGTCTGTGGATGTTGCGAACATCTGACATACACATCTTGATAACTACGTGATAGTTCAGTTAAACGGTTTAGAGTTGAGGCACCAAAGACGATTTCGAAACGTTGCGGAACATATGAGATGTTTCGAGGGCTGAAATTGGGATTTCTAGCTCGTGCCCACGTCAAGAGGTATAAGACCTCCAATGATTTTCTTAGCCTGCAAACTAAGGGAGAAAAGCTCAATCATTGAGCTTGTGCTCAGATTGTCTGAGTGATGTTTCTCCAAAGTCATTGCCACCAAGCTGCTAGAGCTTCGTGATGAACTATAACATATCAGGGATAGATATGATGATCCTTGAGATATTCGCGATGTTTGACACCGCGAAAGTAGAAATCAAGAAGGAGCATCAATTGTTGATGGTTGGTGAAACCACTAGTTTCAAGAAGGGCAAGGGCAAGAAGGGATACTTCATGAAACGGCAAATCAGCTGCTGCTCTAATGAAGAAACCCAAGGTTGAACCCAAACCCGAGACTAAGTGCTTCTGTAATAAGGGGGACATCCACTGGAGCAGAATTACCCTAGATACTTGGTAGATGAGAAGGCTGGCAAGG
>LR880967.1:104898663-104916422 GCA_904067115.1 Aegilops sharonensis | reverse complement strand
AAATGGTTCAATAACAAGTGAATAGTTCAGAGGCATTTCTTGACGTCTACTAATATTACCAATTCTTTGACATTCATCACAACACAAGACAAACTTATGGGCATTTTTGAAAAGAGTAGGCCAATAAAAACCGGATTGCAATACCTTATGTGCAGTTCTATCTCCAGCGTGGTGTCTGATGAAGTCATATACCTAGGGTAGGGTCATGGACCTGTCTAAGATACCCTCCCCAAGGACATCTCTAGAAGAAACTACCTTTCAGTCGACCCTGAAAGAGTTCCACTCGACCAACTGGAAGACACTCGACCATGAAGTCAACCACTCGACCACCAAGAGATCTAAAGCCATTCTGCACCCAAACGGTCAGTCATTAAGTAGCTTTTATGGTCATCATAGCACTTTATGTGGGCGTTACCAGTAACCCCCTATCTTAATGTATCTTTAACCCTGCATAACTGAGGGCCGGAGGGGTCTGGCAAACTCTATATAAGCCGCCCCCCTCCTCAGTGTCAATGGTTCGCACCCCTGTAACTCATACGCACATAATACAGTCGACCGCCTCCGGGCTCCGAGACGTAGGGCTGTTACTTCCTTCGAGAAGGGCCTGAACTCATAAACATCTTGCGTATACAACTACTCCATAGCTAGGATCTTGCCTCTCCATACCCACCCCCCATTCTACTGTCAGGCTTAGAACCACGACAGTTGGCACCCACCATGGGGCAGGTGTCTTAGCGACTTGTTGGAGAAGTTGCATTTTTTCGATCCCATTCATCATGGTTTCAGGTGGAGTTTTGGTCGAGGGCCGTGAGATCCGTCTCGGCACGCTCACGTTCATCGCCGACGACTCCGCTTGGTTGTAGGAGGCTCCACTCGACGTTGACGCACTCCCCATCCGCGGGGTGACGCACTTTCGTGCATGCGTCTGCGGCGTCCTCTTGCGGCAGCCGTCGACCCAGTATCGGTCGGCTCTTGTGCCGTCCTCCCTTCCGGTCTCGCGCCGGCGCAAGCGCTCCGGTCGATCGAGGCTTCAGCGGTGGGTGAGGCACGCGGTGGCCTGCCAGTCGGCCACTCCCCAAGTCGCGGCAATCGAGCCCCACGAATCTCTCTACGGCCTATTCGATCTGTCGACTGGCTCCGCAGAGACTGCATCCGAGTGCGACAACAGCGATCCAGCGGCGGAGGTTTTGATGGTCGACGGACCACACAGTCCTCCCGGTTTCCCCCGCATCGACGGAGGCGTTGGCGGAGGCGAGCCGACGTAGGCTCATGAAGAGTACCAACCCGAGCCCCTCACTTCGCTGCAGAGGGAGGAGCTCCGCCGCCGGAACATGGATGCGCTTCACACTCCTATCGTTGGAGAAACCCCCGAGGCCCGTGCCTTAGAAGATGCGCGTTTGGCCAACTTGGCTGAGCGCACTCGACTGGAAAATCTCCAGCGAGTGCTCGACGAACGAGCGCAACAACGGGTCCCGTCGTCCAGTCGACGTCAACTCTTTCCACAACCAACTCAGGTATACCAAACTCCCATTCAGAATCTAGCAGCTGCAGCCCGTATAGCAGAGTCCATTCAGCCTTCCCAGTCGGAGGCTTGCAGGGGCTTACTCCAGATCAGAGATTTGCTCCGGGCAGCAGGAGATCAAAATTCAGTTGTATCGCAGTCGCGGAACAGGATTCACAGCAGATCCGTCACTGCGAATACAGTCCAGTCGGCACATTTCCCAAGATCGCCCCTGAGGCGTGAGGGGCATGGAGGCCGGCGTGAGCAGTATGAGGACCGATTCGATCGTGATGATCGACGTCGAGTGCCCACTCCTCCCCCAAGGGGTGGGTCATATGCGCCTCGGCAGCAAGATGACAGACGCCAGCATAGTGTTGGGCGAAGGATTCCAGTCGACCCCAGGGAACCAGGCTTTGATGCGAGATCCGTCATCATTCAAGGTCTGGTCGACAGGAACAGAGCTAACCGAGAAGGCCATGACAGAAATGCGCCCATCAGCAGCAGAGTACACGTCTCATGACCAGAGTGTTTTAGCAGAGCCCTCAGAGCCGCGGTGATTCCTCCCAACTTCAGGTTGGCGACTGGAGTCAGTAAGTTCACTGGTGAGTCTAAGCCAGATACTTGGCTTGAAGACTACCGAGTGGTTGATCAGATCGGCGGCGGCAACGATGAAGTGGCCATGAAACACCTGCCACTTATGTTGGAGGGATCGGCTAGAGCATGGCTGAATCAGTTAGCACCCAACAGCATTTACACTTGGGAAGATCTTGCCCGAGTGTTTGTCAGGACATTTTAAGGAACTTGCAAGCGACCAGCAGGATTGACAGAGTTGCATCGTGTGTGCAGAAGTCGAATGAAACTCTGAGGGATTACATCCAGAGATGGATCACTTTGCACCACACAGTAGAGAATGTATCTGATCATCAGGCAGTCTGTGCCTTCAAGGAAGGTGTTAAGAACAGAGAGTTGAGTCTGAAATTCGGTCGGACAGGAGACATGACCCTGAGTCGGATGATGGAGATTGCCACCAAGTACGCCAATGGTGAAGAAGAGGATCGGCTCCGGAGTGGCAAGTACAAGTCAGCCGCTAATGAAACCGGGGGAGGAAACTCCAGTCGGAAACAGAAGCGGAAAGCCGAGCCAGCTGCTCCTGGAGAAGCTTTGGCCGTGACTCCAGGAAAGTTCAAGGGGAAACCCAAGGGGCCTTGGAACCCCAAGAAAGTGAAAGACCAAGATGGAAATGATGTGTTGGAATTGCCATGTCATATTCACACGAAGAAAGACGAAGAGGGTAAACTTATTTACCCAAAGCAAACCACTCGACAGTGCCGGCTCTTGATTCAGCAGTTCCAGGAAGTAGCCCAAGGACAAGGAAAAGGAGTCGGACAAAGTTGAGGACAAAGAAGATAGTGACGGTGGATAACCTCAAGTCAATTCCACTCTGATGATTTTTGCTGACGTTGAAAGCAAAAGTTGATTGAAAGTTATCAACCGCGAAGTGAATATGGTCACTCCGGCGACACCCAGTTACCTGAAATGGTCGCAGACCGCCATCACGTTCGACCAGTATGATCACCCAACACACATAGCCACCCCTGGGAGGCAAGTGTTGGTGGTCGACCCAGTCGTCGAAGGCACTCGACTAACTAAGGTTTTGATGGACGGTGGCAGTGGCCTGAACATATTGTATGCAGAGACCTTGAAAGGGACGGGCATTCCGATGTCCAGACTCAGCACCAGCAACATGAGCTTCCATGGAGTTATTCCTGGAAAAGGCTAAGTCACTCGGCCAAATTGCTCTCGATGTGGTTTTTGGTGACTACAAGAATTTTCGTAAGGAAAAGTTGACCTTTGAGGTCGTGGATTTCCAGAGCGCTTATCATGCTATCTTGGGGAGGCCGGCAGATGCGCGTTTCATGGCTCGACCATGTTATGTGTACCTCAAACTGAAGATGCCAGGTCCCAAAGGTGTGATCACTGTCACTGGCAATCGGAAAAAGGCAAAAGAGTGTTTCCAGAAAGGCTCTAAGATCGCTGATGCTCAGATGGCAGTGGTTGAGCTGCAAGAGTACCAGAAAGCTGCAGACCTGAGTGATTTGTTACGAGCCAAGAAGCCCGCCACGGAGTCGGCATTTCAGTCGTCCAGGGAGACGAAACCGATTCATATTCATCCGATTGATCCCAATGCTGCTCCGACTCACATCTCAACAACACTCGACTCCAAATAGGAAGAAGCTCATCCAGTTCCTCCGTGAGAACTGGGATATCTTTGCATGGAAGCTTGCTGACATGCCGGGTGTTCCCAGGGGACTGGCTGAGCATCGTCTACGAGTCGACTCAAAAGTTAAACCTGTCAAAGAACATCTTCGACGGTCCGCCGTCCAGAAGAGAAAGGCCATTGGCGAGGAGGTGGCTCGGCTCTTAGCAGCAGAGTTTATCCGAGAGATTTAACACTCCGAGTGGCTCACCAATGTTGTCATGGTCCCTAAGAAGGACAATTCACTGCGCATGTGCATTGACTTCAAACATATCAATCGGGCCTTCCCGAAAGATCATTTTCCTCTCCCCCACATCGACCAAATAGTCGATTCGACTGCGGGATGTGAGCGGTTATCTTTCTTAGACGCATATTCTGGGTACCATCAGATTCGTCTGTATGGACCCGACGAGATCAAAACAGCTTTCATCACTCCATTCAGGTGCTTCTGTTATGTCACCATGCCATTCGGCCTCAAGAATGCCGGAGCCACTTTCATGAGGATGATTCAGAAGTGTTTACTCACTCAAATCAGTCGGAATGTGGAAGCATACATGGATGACATTGTGGTCAAGTCACGGAAAGGTTCCGACCTGTTGACTGACCTTGCCGAAACATTTGCCAATCTCAGGAGGTATGATATCAAGCTTAATCCATCAAGGTGCACATTCGGAGTTCCTGGCGGAAAGTTACTCGGTTTTCTCGTTTTTGAACGAGGAATCGATGCTAACCCAGAAAAAGTTGGCACTATACTCTGAATGAAACGCCCTGTGCGTGTGCACGATGTCCAGAAGCTTACTGGATGCTTGGCCGCTTTAAGTCGATTCATCTCTCGCCTAGGTGAAAAGGCACTACCTCTTTACCGACTGATGAAGAAGTCAGACAAGTTCGAGTGTACTCCTGAAGCTGATGCAGCGTTTACAGAGCTCAAAGCTCTGCTCTCCACCCAGCCGGTGCTTGCTGCCCCAATCAGCAAGGAGCCGTTGATGCTTTACATTGCAGCCACAGGACAAGTCGTCAGTACAGTACTTACGGTCGAGCGGGAAGAGGAAGGAAAGGCCTTTAAAGTTCAGCGCCCAGTATATTATCTTTCTGAAGTATTAACCCCGTCAAAGCAAAGATACCCTCATTATCAGAAGCTTATGTATGGGATTCATATGACCGCAAAATAGGGTCATCATATACCCCGACTGAAAAATCAAGCTGCTGATGATTTGGCAAAAATAGGGTCCAAGAGGGAAGCCATTCCCAGTGATGTGTTTTTGGAGCACATCCGCACACCGTCGATTCAAGAGGATCCTTTCACTGAAGAAGCTCCACAGCCAAAAAGTGCCACTGATCCGACTGAAGTTGAGGTCCCAGCGGTGGTCGACCTGGTCATGGAAATCGTGGTCATCACTCCCGACTGGACAGTACCGTACATCGCGTATATCCTGAGGAAAGAGCTCCCGGAGAACGAAGAAGAGGCTAGACAGATCGTCCGCCGATCCAAGGCCTTTACTGTGATCAAGGGACAGTTGTTCAGAGAAAGCGTGACTGGAGTCAGCCAGAAATGCATAACGCCAGAAGAAGGTTAAATAATTCTTGATGATATCCACTCGGGGACCTGTGGTCACCATGCGTCCTCTCGGACCATCGTGGCTAAAGCATACCGAGCGGGACTTTGCTGGCCAAAAGCAAATGAAATGGCAAAGGAAATAGTAGACAAGTGTGAAGGATGTCAGTTCTACTCCAATATATCACACAAACCCGCCTCAGCATTGAAGACCATTCCACTCGTCTGGCCTTTCGCTGTTTGGGGGTTGGATATGATTGGACCACTGAGAACTGGCAAGAGCGGTTTCACTCATTTTCTTGTGGTAGTCGACAAGTTTACGAAGTGGATCGAAGCTAAACCTATCAAGAACCTTGATGCGTGCACTGCTATCAGTTTCATCAGAGAGTTGATATTCAGATATGGAGTTCCACACATCATCATCACTGACAATGGGTCAAACTGCGCCTCTCAGGGCACGCGGGTCGACTATGCTTCAGTTGCTCACCCCCAGTCGAATGGACAAACAGAACGAGCAAATGGTCTAATTCTCAAAGGACTGAAACCTCGACTGATGCGTGATCTCAAGCATGCAGCAGGAGCATGGGTCGACGAACTTCCGTCGGTTCTTTGGGGATTAAAGACCACTCCTAATCGGTCGACTGGGAGAACTCCATTCTTTACGGTCTATGGAGCTGAAGCAGTTCTGCCGAGTGACCTGCTTCACAATGCGCCCCGAGTCGAACTCTACTCTGAAGCTGAAGCGGAGCAAGCCCGACAAGATGCAGTCGACCTCCTTGAAGAGGAGAGAGAGATGGCCCTGATCCGCTCGACCATCTATCAGCAGGACTTGCGTTGATTCCATGCTAGAAATATGAAGAGCCGAGCCTTTCAAGAAGGGGACTTGGTCCTCCGAGTGGATCAACAGAAACCACACAAGCTCGCTCCCACTTGGGAAGGTCCCTTCATCGTCACCAGAGTTCTCCACAACGGAGCTTACCATCTTTACAACGTCAAAAACCAGATTGATGAGCCTCGAGTCTGGCATGCGGAGCTGCTCCGCCCCTTTTACACTTAAGAACTCACTCGGGTGAGATGTAATAAAAGTACCTCTGTAGTTTGTTTATCAAAGACAAGAATGTTATAATTTTCCCAGTGATTGTTATTACTTTCCATTTACATAAGAAATTTCCCCCTGTGGGTGGCTTAGCCGCGAACCTGTTTCGCCTAAGTTTGTAACAAAAATCCCTGCCGAGTGGAGAGCCAGCCTCCCACTCGGGGGCTTAGCTGCGAATCCGTTTCGCCTAAGTATCTGAAAATCCTACCGAGTGGCGAGCCAGCCTCCCACTCGGAGGCTTAGCTGCAGTCCAAGTACTCGCCTAAGTTCCGAGTGAGGAGCCAGCCTCCCACTCGGGGGCTTAGCTGCGAATCAGTTTCGCGTAAGTATCTGAAAATCCTACCGAGTAGCGAGCCAGCCTCCCACTTGGAGGCTTAGCTGCAGTCCAAGTACTCGCCTAAGTTTTAAAATCCTACCGAGTGGCGAGCCAGCCTCCCACTCGGGGGCTTAGCTGCAGTCCAAGTACTCGCCTAAGTTTCAAAATCCTATCGAGTGAGGAGCCAACCTCCCACTCGGGGGCTTAGCTGCAGTCCAAGTACTCGCCTAAGTTTGAAAATCCTACTGAGTGAGGAGCCAGCCTCCCACTCAGGGGCTTAGCTGCAGTCCAAGTACTTGCCTAAGTATTTAATACAATGTGCGCTTTGCAAGGACGACGAGGTACAGGTCGACTGTTGCCTTCCCCTTCAGAGCCACGACACAAAAATCCTCCTTGGAGGCTTAGCTGCAGTCCAGTACTTGCCTAAGTTTGAAAAATCCTACCGAGTGGAGAGCAAACCTCCCACTCGGGGGCTTAGCAGCAGTCCAGTACTCGCCTAAGTTTTAAAAATCCTACCGAGTGGAGAGCAGACCTCCCACTCGGGGGCTTAGCAGCAGTCCAGTACTCGCCTAAGTTTGAAAAATCCTACCGAGTGGAGAGCAAACCTCCCACTCGGGGGCTTAGCTGCACTCCAGTACTCGCCTAAGTTTAAAAAATCCTACCGAGTGGAGAGCAACCCTCCCACTCGGAGGCTTAGCTGCAGTCCAGTACTCGCCTAAGTACGAAATCCATTCCAATCCGCAAGGACGACGAGGTGCAGGTCGACTGTTACCTTCTCCTTCGGAGCTGCGCCACAAGTACAACGTGTGCTCCATCCCGATCCGCAAGGACGACGAGGTGCAGGTCGACTATTGCCTTCTCCTTCGGAGCTGCGTCACAAGTACAACGTGCGCTCCATCCCGATCCGCAAGGACGACGAGGTGCAGGTCGACTGTTGCCTTCTCCTTCGGAGCTACGCCACAAGTACAACGTGCGCTCCCTCCTGATCCACAAGGACGATGAGGTGCAGGTCGACCGTTACTTTCTCCTGCGCCTGCAAGAACAACGAAGTGTAGGTCGACTGGTTCCACCTCAGAGCTGCATCTCAAGCATTGAAGCATAATCCGAGTAAAGAGCAAAGTTCACTCGAAGGCAAACAAAAGCATATTTCGATGATAAGTAACGTTCGGATAACATCCTAAGGATGCAGAAGTACCCAGGCTTGAAGCCTGTTAAATTTTATCGGTTGCAGGATCACTCGGCATTGCGAGGAAAATTTAAGACGAGTCATAGAAGTTATTTACTCCTCAGGTGGAGGACTGGAAGGCGCGACGAACTGGTCCAGGTCGATCCCATCAGCGATTTGGGTGGCAGCACCAATGAAAGTCTCCATGAAAGATCGGAAGTCGTAATTCTTGGTATTGGCAACTTTGATGGACGCCAACCTTTCCTCTCGCGCCTCCTTGCAATGAACACGGACCAGGGACAGAGCGACATCAGCACCACATCTGGCAGAAGACTTCTTCCATTCCTGCACTCGACTTGGAACGTCATTCAGTCGAGTCATTAAAGACTCGAGATCATTTTGAAGTGTTTCGCCTGGTCAGAGTGTTGAGTCGATCCGCGACACCGCAACCTTCAGTCGGGCGAGGTAGTCCACCACAGCAGCAACACGAGACTCCAGTCGGAGCACATTCATGGCAGCTTCATCCTTCACGGGAGAGTTAATGGGGTCCAGACTTGTCTCCACTCGACTAGTCTCTTCCTCGAAGTTTTGACAAAATTCTGCAAACACAATTCGAGTTCAAGCTAATGGCTCTATGATGAGTCGGTGATAACAAATCAGTCGGATAAGAGGAATTACCTTCAAGCATGAGGAATAGCTTCTTGGCGAGCCCTCCCAGATAAGCCTCTAGATCATTCCTCTTCCCCGCCAGTTCGCCAGCCTTGTCGCTCAGAGCTACCTTGTCGTTCTTCAGTCGGCTAACCTCCTTGTTGGCTGCATCGAGAGCAGTTTTCAGATTGGCGTTTTCTTCTTCAAGTTTTCTGATTGAAGACAGCTTCTCTTCCGTGAGCTTGGTTTTGTTCAAAGCCGTTTGTTGCGCCTCGGCAAGGTCATGATCCTTCTTCTTCAGAGCCTCCTCCATTTTGTCTGCAAAATAACGGTGAGGTCAGAAGTAGGAAGGGACAGAAAAACAAAAGCAGTCGTCAAGATCTCACTAGCCATACCTTTTGCTTCGTCTCTCGCCTTCTGCAAGTTCTCCTGTGCAAGCTTCATGTCAAGGTTGAGGTGGACCTGTTTGTTCTCCAATTCAGTGTATCGAGCCACAAGCTCGCAAGATTTCTGCAAAGAATCAGTCGACAGACGTCACAGATAGGTTACTTCCGAGTGACTAAGAAAAATCATTGCGTTTCTAAGACTACAGCCGAATCAAAATATTCGACAGTAGTCTCGGGGACTACACCCAGTGGGTGCACTTAGCGTGCCCCGACTGATCCTACCGACTTGGTTCGATCAGTCGATCGAAAGATTCAAAAAAAGAGAGAGAAAGGAGTTCTTCAGACTACGGTCGACTGCCAGCAGTCCACCATAGTCTCGGGGACTACATCCAGTGGGTGCACTCAGCGTGCCCCCACCAGTTTCAAGATTCCATTCGACATGGTCCGACCAGACCGAGTGAAGAAGTTATCAAAGAGATACAAAGTATAAAGACTATGGTCGACTGCCAGCAGTCCACCATAGTCTCGGGGACTACACCCAGTGGGTGCACTCAGCGTGCCCCCACCAGTCCGAAAATTCAATCGACACACCCAGTGGGTGTATAGATACGAAGATCTTCAGAAAGAAGAGTTTTTCAGGTAGCATATCCTAACAGAACAAGTGGCGATTAACTAACCTGGACATTGCTCTGAAGAGCTGAGCTGGCATCATAGGCCGCTTGGCTGGCTTCCCGGACCACCTTCATCTGCTCCATCATGAGCCCCGCTTGGCGTATAGCCTCCTTAGCAGCAACCACTTGGTCCTCCGGGACGTGGTGCGTGGCAAAAAGGGAAGGCGGATCAGCAGTCGACATTGAAGGCCGGATACTCGTCAGCGGCACAGCGAAAGACACAGAAGTCCGAGTGGTGTTGCCACCCTCATGAACCAGCGCCTCAGGCATCGATACAACCTAAGCAGTCTTACCGGCAGGTGCCTTCTTAGTTCTCCTCCACCTCAACGGCGCCTCATCATCATCGTTAGGGAGATCAATGACATGAGGAGGGACTACAGGAAAGATTCACAGTTAAAAACTGAAATCCAATCGACCAAAAGCAAAATTACAGCGATCATACCAAGGTTAGAGGTAACATCATCTTCCATCTCCTGGTCTTCGTTCCTAAATGAGGTCTTGGAGGTGGCAGCGCTGCAGATTTCAGATATCAGTTGATCAGTCAACAAGTCGACCAAAAGTATGTTCGCGCTGAACAAAAAAGCTCAAGTTCTGCTGTACCAGGAAATAGTGGGGATAGCCATGTTCATCTTCGGCAAAACCTTTGTCGGCTTCGACGGCGTCGCTCGGGATTGCTTCGGCGCTTTTTCAGTCGGCGCCGGAGAGGTCATCCGAGGACGTTTCATCGACTGCCCGACAGGCGCGATAGCCTTGCCGCGCTCGACCGTGGGGTCATGAGTGAGCTTGGACCGCCTTTCCATGCGAGGAGGGTCGACTTCTTCCTCCTCTTTCTCCTCCTCCTCTTCGTCGTTGCTGTCGTCATCTTCGTCCCCCCCCACCGTCAGGCTGCCATTCCTCCTGGCTTTCACCTCCGCTCCCTTCCTCCTCCTCAACTGGTTCTTGCGCCCCGTTGGGCATCGGGTACATCTCAGTGGTGACCTGGAAGAAGACAAACAAGATGAAAGTCAGTCGACCGATTTAAGCAAACAAGATGGAGTAAGCAAAGTCAGAGTCAAAGATACGGGATTGAACCTTGTCTGGCTCGTACGATTGGTCGAGTGGAGGGATCCTCCTGGCTCCTCGAGGGTTATCTTTGTTCCCAGTGATGGCGGTCATCCATCTCTCCAGTGTGGCATCCTCGACCTCCTCCGGGTGGACCCGAGTGGTGTCTTCAGTGCCAGAATACATCCACATCGGATGGTCTCGATACTGAAGTGGCTGGATGCACCGTCGAAGAAAAACCTCTAGAAGATCCACACCAGTCACCCCGTCATGAATGAGCTGAACTACACGCTCGACCAAAACCTTGACCTGAGCCTTCTCCTCCGAGACCACCTTCAGAGAGGACGGCTTGCTCACTCGATCCATGGAGAAAGGAGGGAGTCCAGTTGACTGCCCTGGCGTCGGCTGGTCTTGGCAGTAGAACCAGGTCGACTGCCACCCTCGAACCGACTCAGGAAGGACCATGGCTAGAAAAGCACTCTTACCTCTCATCTGGACCCCAAGACCCCCACGCATCTGAATCACTTGGGTTCTCTCGTCACTCGGATTGGCCTTTTTCACTGTCTGGGAGCGACAGGTGAAAATGTGTTTGAAGAGGCCCCAATGCGGCAGACAACCCAAAAAATTCTCACACAAAGACACAAAAGCGACGAGATACATGATAGGGTTGGGTGTGAAGTGGTGGAGTTGTGCCCCAAAGAAATTCAGAAATCCTCGAAAGAAAGGGTGGGGCGGCAAAGAAAACCCGCGGTCGACGTGAATGGCTAAGAGGACGAACTCACCCTCCTGAGGCTGCGGCTGCCACTCCATCCACGGAAGCCTCGCTGATCCATGAGGGATTAGTCCTTCATTGGCCAGGTCGTCAAGATCTTTCTGGCAGATGGTCGAGCGAATCCAGTCGCCCTGGATCCAGCCCTGCGGCAAACCGGCCCGCGACGAGGATCCGCCCCGACTGGTCGCCCTCCCCTTCGCCTTCGCCGTCGCCTTCTTCGCCCTTTCCAAAGCCGTCGTCTTTTCTTTCACCATTGTCGCCGGCGGAACGCGCGTTGAGCAGCAGTTCGGCGGTGGAGGCAGGCGCGGCGGATGAATCTGAGGAAGAAAGGAGGAAAGGGGAACGCACTGTACAAAAAACCCCAGTCCTGGGCCTTATATGAGGTTGCTTAAGTGTGAACAGTTACTTTAGAATCAACTATATAAGGTCTGAACTTATCACAAGCAAATACAACTGCTAAAAATTCTTTTTCAGTAGTAGCATAATTTCTCTGGGCACTGTCTAGAGTTTACTAGCATATTGGATAACATTTAATTTCTTATCAACACTTTGTCCTAGAATAACACCTAGAACATAATCACTAGCATCACACATAATTTCAAAGGGTAAATTCCAATTAGGTGGCTGAACAATAGGTGCAGAAATCAAGGCTTTCTTAAGTATTTCGAATGCTTCTACACAATCATCATCAAAGACAAAAGGAACATTGTCGGATTTCGGGTTCCGGCAGACCCTTGAGGTTCGAACACTGGGGTGCGCGTGGAGATCTTTCCCCTACCAGCTCATGCGTTAATGGTTTGCACAGGATCTAAACTAGGAACGATGAACAACACAAGAGACACAAGGTTTATACTGGTTTGGGCCACCGTTGTGGTGTAATACCCTACTCTAGTGTGTGGTGTGGTGGATTGCCTCTGGGGCTGATGAAGAACAATACAAAGGAAGAACAGCCTCGCGAGGGGCTGTTCTTGAGCTGGTGCGATGGACCGCTTGGGTGAGTCCGGTCGCTTCTCTCTCTCTCTCTCTCTCTCTCTCTCTCTCTCTCTCTCTAGCGGGTTCGACTTGTCTCCTGTCGGGCCTCCTTGTCTTCTCCTCCCCCTCTCTCTGTGGTGGCTAGTCCTATTTATAGAGGGAGGCCCTGGGCCTCTTCCCAAATAATGAGCGGGAAGGGCGCCAACAATTGGCCATTTTGAAGGGGAACATCTAGTACACTTATCCTGACTAAAGTTGGTCTTCGGCTTCCAAAGGCTCTGAATATGACGCCGTCTTGGGCTCCACGATGACCTCCTTCCTGCTGTTCTGCTGGTCTTGGTCTTGTTGCACCGAAGCAGTAGCCTTTGCCTGATGCCTTGGCCTGTGCTTGCCTCCTTTGCACCAAAGGGGAAATGAGGACACTGCGCAGGCTGGCGCCCGCTTGGCGCCCGCCTGGTCTCGATCGTCATGGCTTGCATCATGGGGCACCCTCGTGAGGTAACCTGCCTTGATCTCTCCGCCTCCTCATGAGCCTGCCTGACGAGGCTGCTCCTGAGGAAGGTTCCTGTCGTCCGCCCCGCGAGGCTTGGCCCCTCGCGAGGGTCTTGATCTTGAGCTGATGAAGCTGGGCCGCTTGGGCCCCCACTTGAGCCACGCCGCAGGCCACAGGCAGGCAAGTCTGGGGACCCCCGTTCCCAGAACGTCGACAAACATCTTTTTGCAAGAGATTAGTCAGAGGCCTAGAAATTTTAGAGAAGTATTTAATGAACCTCCTATAAAAACTGGCATGACCAAGGAAACTTCTGAGACCTTTGATGTCCTTGGGACACGACATCTTTTCAATAGCATCAACTTTAGCTTTATCAACTTCAATACCTCTTTCAGAAATTTTATGCCCCAAGACAGTACCTTCATTAACCATAAAGTGGAACATCTCCCAATTCAAGACAAGATTAGTTTCTTCACATCTCTGCAAGACTCGATCAAGGTTGCTTAAGCAATCATCAAAAGAAGTTCCATACACGGAGAAATCATCCATGAAAACCTCAACAATCTTTTCACAAAAGTCAGAGAATATAGCAGTCATACATCTTTGAAAGGTAGCAGGTGCATTACATAAACCAAAAGGCATACGTCTATAAGCAAAGGTACCGAAAGGGCAAGTAAAAGTGTTCTTATCTTGATCCTCTTTTGACACAAGTATTTGAGAGAAACCAGAATAACCATCTAGAAAGAAAAAATGTGTATGTTTGGATAATATTTCTAGCATTTTATCAATAAAAGGTAAAGGATAATGATCTTTTCTAGTAGCTTTATTTAGTTTGGGGAAATCAATTACCATTCTATAACCTGTAACAATTCTTTGTGGGATCAATTCATCTTTATCATTAGGAACAACAGTAATACCTCCCTTCTTAGGGACACAATGGACAAGACTTACCCACTTACTATCAGCAACAGGATAAATTATACCTGCCTCCAAAAGCTTTAGTATTTCATTTCTTACCACTTCTTTCATCTTAGGTTTTAACCATCGTTGGTGATCAACAACCGGTTTAGCGTCTTTCTCCAATTTTATTTTGTGCTGGCATAGAGTGGGACTAATGCCCTTAAGATCATCAAGAGTATATCCAATAGCAGCACGGTGCTTCTTCGGAGTTTTCAATAATTTCTCTTCTTCCTGCTCTGAAAGGTTAGCACTAATAATAACAGGATATATCTTTTTCTCATCAAGATAAGCATATTTAAGAGTATCAGGTAATGGTTTAAGTTCAAACACGGGATCACCCTTGGGTGGAGGAGGATCCCCTAGTATTTCCACAGGCAAGTTGTGTTTCAAAATAGGTCCCTGTTTAAAGAATACTTGATCTATTTCCCTTCTTTCATTCATAAACATATCATTTTCATGGTCTAGCAAATATTGTTCTAAAGGATCATTAGGAGGCACGGCAATAGAAGCAAGACCAATAATTTCATCTTTACTAGGCGATTCTTTATCATGGGGTTGTCTCCAAATTTAGCAAAATTAAAATCATGAGACATATCCCCTAAACCAACAGTAACAATATCCTTACGTAGTCTATCCTAGCATTAACAATATTCAAGAAGGGTCTACCAAATATAATGGGACAAAAGTCATCTTTTGGGGAACCAAGAACAAGAATATCAGTAGGATATTTAACTTTCCCACACAAGACTTCAACATCTCTAACAATCCCAACTGGTGAAATAGTATCTCTATTGGCAAGCTTAATTGTAACATCAATATCTTCTACCTCAGCAGGTGCAATATCATGCATAATTTCTTTGTATAAAGAATGAGGTATTGCACTTGCACTAGCACCCATATCACATAAGCCATGATAACAATGATCTCCTATTTTAACAGAAACAACAGGCATGCAGACAACAGGTCTATGTTTATTTTTAGTATCGGGTCTAGCAATTCTAGCAGCTTCATTACAAAAATAAATAACACGCCCATCAATATTATCAACCAAGAGATCCTTAACCATAGCAATACTAGGTTCAACTTTAACTTTCTCAGAGGGTGTAGATGTTCTAGCATTACTCTTACGAACCACAGTTGAAGCTTTAGCATGATCCTTTATTCTAACAGGGAAAGGTGGTTTCTCAATATAAGCGGTAGGAACAATAGGATCAACATTATAAGTGATAGTGTTTTCTTCAAATTTAATAGGTTCAACTACTTTTACTTCAATGGGAGGATGATATTTAAACCACTTCTCGTTAGGGAGATCAACATGAGTAGCAAATCATGCACAGAAAGAAGCTACTATCTCGGAGTCAAGTCCATATTTAGTGCTAAATTCAAAAAAAGCATCGATGGAGTTCCTAAAGAAAGGATGAAGACTTCATCATGATGACTTGAAGCAGAGAAATGAAGACAACAATGTAATGGATCAACTTCTTCAAGAAGAGCAACCAAGGCCAAGAAGATTCGTTAGAATTTCGTAACCACACCTCTCCCCCTTATTCCACCTCTTAAATCTCTAGATAAGATTTCTTGTAGTGGAGGAGAATTGTGACGCCCGGTTAGTCAAGCTACAGTAACCCTCTAGTAATGATGCCTTGTCACTGCTGTTACTGTTGTTAATCTCGCGTTAGTTCGAAGCCGGTTCGAATTCAAAATTGAAAATCAAGGCAAACAATAAAAGTTTTCAAACATTCAAAATAAAATTCAAAATGGGACAAATAAATCCTAACTAATAATGGTGTAGAAACCACACTTGTATAAAATGTGTAAATACTCAAAAATGAATATACCAGCAGCAAAATAAATTAATTAAATGCCTTTTGTATTTTGTAAAATATTAAACTATTTTATTTAACTGTCCAAATTAATGTGGCAGTGGTATATTTAACATACTACATTTAGTTGTTGTTCTCACATTCTATAAAATTGAAATAAATTAAAATTTGAGAGAAACAGAAAAAGAATAAGTAAAAGAAAAGAGAAAATAGAAAACAGTAACTAAACTAAAACAAAAGAAGAACCCCCCTGCTAGGCTGTGGCCCAGCTGGCCCCTGCCAGGCAGGCCGGCCCACCTACTCTCGTCTCCCCTTTCCTCTGTTCACAAAACAGAGGCGTGGCAGACATCCACGGCGCCCTGGCCATGGATGGCCTCCATGTCGCCCCTCTGGTCCTATAAGCACGCCCCCGCGAAACACTAGACTGCCCTCGTCCATTCCCCCCAGGATCCCCCATCGCCCCCCTCCTCTTCCGCTTGATTTCGAGCTCAATTTGCTCCGTGGTCACCACTGCCTGGCCCTCTTGCCATGGCCACCGCTGTCTTCGTCGCTCGGGAACACGTCCTGGAGGATCTCCGTGCTCGGATTCGTCCGTTCCGGGTACCATCTTGAGCCGAGGAGCTGCGTAGCCGACGCCATCACCGTCTTTTTCAACTGGCCGCCACCAACTCGCCGTCGATGTCGTCGCTCCGGTCCACCCCGACCCTTCCCGAGCAAGCCAACGGACTCACAGTGAACTCCTCCCTCGGATCCCCCTTCCCCCTTCGTCTTGGACGCCGTAGGCCGCCTCACCGTCATACCTGAACCCACGCGTACGTGAGCGCGTGCAGTTGCTGCTCCTGGTCTGTGGCTATTGCTGTTGTGCGCGCGCTCATGCGTGGCCTCGCCCGTAGTTGCCGCCTGTGTTGTGCCTGCTGTTGCCTCTCCTGCTAACCGCCACTGCGCTTAAACTGCACTACTGCTTCTGCTTCCTACTGCTCGCGCCATCGCCTGCTGCTTGCTGTTGTCTACTTCTGCTCGCACGCCTCTGCGCCTACTGAAGCTTTGCACCGCCGCTCGCGCGTGCCCGCGCTAGCCACTGCTGCCCGCTGTTACTTCGCGCCGCGGCCTACTGCTGATCTTGCACTACGGCTCGCATACTGCAACTTCTTTTGCTTGCTGCTGATGCTTCTACCACGCTGCTACTGCTACTTGGTAGCGCCGCTGGGTGATACGTCTCCAACGTATCTATAATTTTTTATTGTTCCATGCTATTATGTTATCCATCTAGGATGTTTATGGGCTTTATTTTACACTTTTATATTATTTTTGGGACTAACCTATTGACCCAGAGACAAGTGCCAGTTCCTATTTTTTCCCTTGTTTCAGTATTTCGAAGAAAAGGAATATCAAACAGAGTCGAAACGGAATGAAACCTTCTGGAGAAGTTATTTTGGGAAGGAAAGCAACCGGGGAGACATGGAGTCCACATCAAAGAAGTAACGAGGAAGGCACGAGGTAGGGGGGCGCGCCCACCCCCCAGGGCGCGCCCTCCACCCTCGTGGGCCCCTCGTGGCTCCCCTGACGTACTTCTTCCGCCTATATATCTCCATATACCCTAAAAACTTCGGAAAACAGAAGAGATCTGGAGTTCTGCCGCCGCAAGCCTCTGTAGCCACCAAAAACCAATCGGGACCATGTTCCGGCACCCTGCCGGAGGGGGGAACCCTCACAGGTGGCCATCTTCATCATCCCGGTGCTCTCCATGACGACGAGGGAGTAGTTCACCCTCGGGGCTGAGGATATGTACCAGTAGCTATGTGTTTGATCTCTCTCTCTCTCTCTCTCTCGTGTTCTTGAGGTGATACGATCTTGATGTATCGCGAGCTTTGCTATTATAGTTGGTGAAGGAAATATGCCCTAGAGGCAATAATAATGTTATTATTTATTTCCTTATATCATGATAAATGTTTATTATTCATGCCAGAATTGTATTAACCGGAAACATAATACATGTGTGAATACATAAACCTACAGAGTGTCACTAGTATGCCTCTACTTGACTAGCTCGTTAATCAAAGATGGTTATGTTTCCTAACCATGAACAAGGAGTTGTTATTTGATTAA